>CAWUFW010001731.1:570000-1770000 GCA_963921515.1 Calotriton arnoldi
TTTGCATACATTTGCTATCTTTTGTAGATTGCAGTTGGAGTTGGCCAGAAGTCTCTGTAACAGTAATTTTCCTTTTTCTCCTCCATCTTTACTTGTCGACCCCATCACTTCAATCTTTGCCACCCTTGCATTTGGTTTTGGGGCAAAGGCCTGAAGTTGCAGTTTTCACAATGAAGGGTCCATCTGTCTCAAGGAGCAGTGCCCCACAGCCACCGTCTACTGTCAAGAAATCAGGTGCACAGCGAAGACGGCGATCAATTAGGTGAGTCTAGAAACAATGGGGGCAGGTTGACAGGTTAAAGACTTAACCTCCCTTTCCCAACTTCTCTGTTTTCACTCTTCTCCCACTGCACTTTCCTGTGAAGCCCAGACTCACTTGTCATACTTAACACAAAAGAGTAGTAGAGATTGGTAGGCGCAGAGGTGAACTTTTGTTTCAACTTTTACAATGCTGTCTGCATAGGTATAGCAGCTTTCTGGAAGTTAGAAGAGTTTGTGGACACAAAATAAAACGATTCATATAACTCAGATGTCCTAGATGAACTTCCACTGCTGCCATCAGCCAAAATAGCATGACTATGTCTAGGCTTTCCTGTTTTCAGTTTCTATTTTTGGTAAATTCTGGTGGGGTTTTTTCAGTGATTTCAATACCTTAAAAAAACAGTGGTTACACATTTCCGCGCCATTAAAAACAACAGTGTTTTTCCGGTGTTTATGAAACATTTTGCTTTTATTATTGCTTGCTTTCTGCACTGATAGTGCATGGTATATAGACAGTGTATTTGAGGTCCAAATAAATGTTTACAAATCAAACTCATTGTACTACACCATACAATACTTCTTCAGTGAGTCTTTGGTCATGCACGATTGCTCTTTTAAACTTTTATCTGTGAAAAGGCCCTCTCAGCATTGGCACTTGAGACGGGCAACGCCAAAACAGCCAATTCGCAGTTTGCTAACTCTGGCCACCTACATAGCTTTCCATGCCAATACTGGTACACCTGAAGATTGTGATTCTCTGGGACAGGTTCTGCAACTTTTGCATTGAACTGGGCGCATATGCCCTCAGAGTTATTGAAGAGGTCAAAAATGAAGCGGTACCTTTCAAAATGCAGAGAAAATTCCCTTTTACGGAAGAGATCTCGAACTTGTGCTGAGTACCACAGTGACGCTTCATTGACTTCAAATGCCATGGTTGGTGAAGGGACATTTCTATTCATCATTGCAAGCCATTTCTCATGCATTGTAAAATTAAATTTCCAG
Organism: Calotriton arnoldi; assembly: GCA_963921515.1. NCBI lineage: Eukaryota > Metazoa > Chordata > Amphibia > Caudata > Salamandridae > Calotriton > Calotriton arnoldi. The sequence continues at coordinate 571,264 of CAWUFW010001731.1, forward strand.
CATTTCTCCTCAACATTTCTTTGCTTACCAAGTGGCAAGCATTCTAACATGGAACATGTTGCAGTGCCAAAGTCACTAAAAGTGTCAACCAGCCTACTCTCAAGGAGATGTTTCACATCTACACTAATTACGCTGAACACTTGGTAGACAAGGGTTTTTTCAGACTTTAGGTTTTTTTTTTATGTCCACTACAGCAATCACGTTTTCCTGTAAAAATGTAAGAATGCAGTAGAGTGTACTTTTTTTTCACATCCCTATCAATATGCGACTGAAGATCCTCATGTTTCTTGCCTTTGGCATCATCCCTCAGCAAAAATTCTATAAACAGTCGCCACATAGATAAAATAGCATTCACAGCATCTAGGACTGAGAACCACTGGTTAAATGACACAGTTGGGATGAATGTTTCTGTGATGCGACACAAAGCACAACATGAGAAATATTTGCGTTTAAGTTCCCACGTATAATGAAACAGTTCACCAGAATGGACTACAAAGTCAATAGCATTCTTCATTAACTCTGCAGATTGTAAATATGCTTTCAGCATACCTAAAAGCAAGTGGCAAGGATTTCTTACAAGGCAGCACTTCAGCTCCGGTATCTATTTTGACAGGTCATCGCACAACTTGTTCATATACATCGCTGAATAACTCCAAATACAAACAATATCACTCCAATGTTTGTTTAATTTAGTAAGAACTTTTTGCAGCAGAATTCCAATTGACACTGTGTTCAATGTTTTCCAAAAGTCTGGTGCCATGTATTCACCACTATCCCAGATGCTTGGTGACAGCACTCTTTTCACATGTACCGGTCACTGCACCTTGCATTGAATGTTTAAAGCCTGGGGTTTTGGTTATTCATCTACTAGCAATACTGACTCGCTAGAAAAGGGGGCTGATGTATCAAAGGATTTTACCCATTCTCTGTGTGTGGGTAAATGTGATGGTACATACTGGGGATATTCTTATGAAGCCAGCCATTACACCTATCAGTGAAAGAATAAAACGTGGCCAAAATATCAAATATGATTTTGATATTTCCTGATTCTCTACAGTTTATAAAATAATTAAATATGACCTAAAACCTGCTTCTAAACCCTGCAACTTTAGACCAAAGACCACAAAGCTGAAAAAAGCAAATATGACCTCCCTAAAAAGCAAAACTCAAGCAGAACAATGTTAGCCCAGCCTTTCTTGCTGCTACCTTTTATAACAAAGCTACATTGTATTGGCCCTTTCATGAAGAAATACAAATTACTCTTTCACTCTCCTTTTACTTTCTTTGAATGACATTTAGTTTGTAGTTCTGCAGGTGTTTTTTCAGTGTTTATGTGTTTACACTGTTGAGGGCTCTTTCCATTTCAGTGGGGTTTTATCAGTTATTATAGGTTTAAACCTAAAACAGGATAGCCTATCTATGTCTAACATATATTATTTAGGTATATTATAAAGTAAACAGATAAGCATTTTCAGCAACTTTACTGAGTTTGCTTTGGGATGTTGCCTGGCTGTATTATTTGCTTAAGAAATATGGCTTATGCACCTTGCAGAGGGAGGGCTTGGTCCTGCAGGGTTCTTCACTTTTTGGTTGGGGGGCATCTATTTTCTCTTGAGTGCGGAAAGGTTGAAATCATTATAGTCAGTTTAGTTGGGAAATGTTTCCTTGATCGTGGTTAGGCCTGTTGTTTCTTTCAGTTGTTGGACCAGAGAATTTCATAGGACACTACCTTGCTACGTGATTTGGCAGAATTGAAAGAGGAACCTGGATGTTACATTTATGTATGCTCTTTTTGTATGGTCACCCCTATGTTTGTCCACAGATGCTGCATGTTTTTCCGACTCCCGAGTGCACTGAGACCTGCTAACCAGACCTTAGTGCCGGTGCCCTGACCCTAAAGTGTATGTTGAATTAGCTGTACCCAATTGGAAATGGCTAACTTATCTATACTTCCCTAATAAATAGTACCTTGGTACCCAGGGCATACAAGTTATCGGGGTACCCCAGGGCTTGAATCACTCATTGTGCCACCCTGGTGGTCCCCCAATGTAAAACAAGTCCCCCAGTCCGCCACTGCAGACTGGTAGAGCAGTTGTCACTTCTAGCCATGACTCTGCCATTGAGTGCATTGGCAAAGCCACCACTTCCCCTGGACGTGTGTGCAAGTCACCTCTCTGGCAGGCCTACCGAGCCCTAAAGGCAGGGTGCAACATATGACACAGGCAGGACATGTACTTTACATGTCCTGACAGTAAAACATGTAAAACTACCGTTTTTACTGTGGAAAGACTTGGTCACCCAATTGGCGAGTACAGGGTTACATGCTGACCCCTCAGCAATGCTAACTCATGAACGGGGCCACAAAAGTGGGCATTCCAAAGTATCAGACAACTTGTTACATTAAGCCCAACTTGTACCTCAAGTCGAAATTATTGTAACTGTTGTAGTGTGCGGCTTTGGCAAAGCTGCCACTTTGTTGCTTTTAAAACCCCTGTCCCTTTCCATCCTATATGAAGCCAACTCCGTGAGACAGCCTTCTGCCTCCTGGAGAGACGCGCTAACGACTCTCAGGAAGGAGAACAGTGAGGGATTGCAGACCAGGGAGGTATCACCTCCCTCCTGCAGGAAGCTACTTGGGTGTTAGCCCCAAAAGGCAGGCTTCAAAGGTGAAGCTGCCTTTGAAGAACAGATGTGTAACACTAGGGGGGAGGGCTGCCCCATTGTTGAGGTAGACATGCTTTCACGGGAAGCAGAGAGGGGAAATCCGCTGACAAACCGGTTTTCCTAGGGGCGTCTAGCCCTGAGGTAGCCACACCCTGGTGTGGGCTTCTGAGGTCTGTACACCATGAGAAGGGTCTCGCCATTTTGGCAATGGGCAGAATGGTGCACCCTGGGAAATACAAATGCCACACTCCACAGGAAGTGGTCTCCAGGTGGGAGGAAATCTGGTAGCCCATTGGCTACCAACTGCATCCTGCCCTGAGAGCACTCAGCGAGCATAAAGAGGGCACCCCTGGCACCAAGACCTCAGATCTCGACCAACTGAAGAAGGGCCGAAGAGTGACTGCCCTGCTGCACCAAGGGACCAAAAAAGAAAGGCTGCACCGACTGTTGCAGGGATTCTGCACATACACAGAACTATGCGCAGGATTATGGGACCTCGGTGTATAGGGACTGTGACTTCCTACCATCGTAGTGCCCACGAGCCCAGGACCGACTAGCTATAGTGTCTCACTCGCTCTCCTACACACTCACGGAGAAGCAAATGATTAGACACCCCAGAACACAACCCTCCTGAATCTCTCAGGAATCGCGGTAACAAAACACACCTTTTCGCTCACACTCTCCTACCTGTCCACAATAAGATCTGACCGAGACACGAATATAGTTTAAAATATTTATTTTAACTAACGTGCTCTAACATGCAGTATACGTGCCACAACAAGCAGAAAAATGCATAACACGAATATAGTTAGCATTGCAGCAAGGCCATACATCATAAAGGGAGATGTCATTGTATATAGGCAATGGAGAAAGGACTATAGTGCATAACCTCCCTCCCCTTGGTAAGAAGTAGTATTATTATATAACAGAAGATCTCTGGGCTTTGTCAGCAGACCCCATACCTTAGAGTATACATGGGATTTCTACATCGTAGGTGAGTGTTGCTCTTCTCCCTGGAAAGGTCCCTCTCCAAGTGTGTGTTACCTAAACATGTATCCCCAGAATATCAAAGTACGAGTCTCCAGCAGCAGCTGCAGTAGTATGTTTTTGCAGGGCTCATGCTAACTTAGTGATGTTGACAATGTCCCCATCGGCCACGTGACACCCTCCTCTTGGCCAGGTTGTAGCATATAGCAAAACAGAACGCAACGGTAAGCAGAGCCAAAAACGCCTGTAAAAAGGCTGAATTGGAGTAACCAAAAATACGTTTTTTATTCATTTGTTTTTTAGTTTTGAAGTAAAAAAAAAAAAAAGGGAAAAAAAAAACAGTTTAAGGCGAGTCTGGAAAAGTAAACAGATTTCGTGCACCGTGAAATGCAAGCTGTTCCAAAAGGTCATCCCTGTCGTTCATAGCAAAGAGGGATGCCATCCAGTTGAGCAGTTTGAATGAACATACGTGCTCCTCATAATCCAATGCCTCCAGGAGCATATCTGGGCAACTTGCGTGATATTCGATGAAACTCCGTTGCAAGAGACGCTGTGCAGCCTCACAGGTATTCCAGCATGCCAATACTCCAAGTGCAGCCGCATGCATCAAACGGCCGTCCCCAGAGCAGGCCTGGTCATGGGCCAGTAATGGACCCACCAACGGACCCACCAACAGATCATAATCCAGCGCTTGATGTATTGGAAAGGCAGACATCCAAGGCCCAACAGAAAGGGCACCATCGGCAATAGAACACAGGTTGCACGCTGGTGAAATAGGCGAAGCAATAGGTAAGCCCATAACTCACTCCAAGCGTCGCCAATGGCAAGCATCCAAAAAGTTGTTGCATTCGTTCACGGTACAGGCGGAATTGTCTGGATCTGGGCAGGACCACAGGATGGGCAGCCATTGTGTAACAGGAGCAGAAGTACCAGCACACCGCACGCCAGTAAGAGGATCAATGAAAACCCTCCGAAGGCGCTGGAAAAAATAGAATGAATAAAAGCCGGTATTACTCCAAAAATAGTCTGAAACGATGAAACAAAACTGGATCCCACAAGTTTAAAAAAAAAAATGTGCAAGGCCTTCAGTATCAGACGCATTAAATATTTGATGAATCAGTTCCCCAAAATGCAGTGGGAGATTCGTATTCAAGAGTGACTGAATCTCACTAGATGTTCTAGCCACCTGCAATTCGAAGGTCTCTCAAGCCGAAGTCAGAGCGACTTCTTGTTGAAACAATAGCGCTTTGAGTCTGCTTAGTTTATTGAAGTCTGTTTTCAAAGTGGGAATGGAAGGCCACAGGGAACTATCTACACTCCAGTGTGGGGGCGGAAAAAGAACATTGCTGCAACAAGTAACACAGTGGGAAACCGTTACTATATACGGAATGCCAGCTCGCAAGCCGCAGCAGTTGTGGTTATTTAGGATAAGATCACTTCTGTTAGAAAGCAAAGTTAGCGTGGGAATAATTGAAGGGACTGGTGTTCCTTTTAGAAAACGAGACAAATTAGGCACGGATACATTGCAAGCGCCGTGAAGCTTAACTTGTGTGCATACTTAAGCGTGTCCTACTGTAGAATCACAGTCCTCCCCTGTTAGGAAAACCTCCTGTGAGAAAGTGCCCTCTTTCTGCATGGTTACCCCCACTTTTTGCTGAATTGCTGATGTACTTTGACTGAGTGTGCCCTGGGCTCCTGCTAATCAGGTACCCAGGGCCTAAGTTTTTTCCCTAAAACTGCATTGAAGCCTAAACCCAATTGGCATCTCTGGCCACAGGTCAGCCCCTGGTAAATGGTACCCAGGGAACTGTGACCAGAGAAGGCCCCTAAGGGCTGCAGCACTTATTGTGCCACCTGTAGAGGTCCTGTACCACTACACTCGCACACTGCCTTTGCAGGCTGCGTGTTTTGGTGCAGAACAAAGTGAAGAGTCGACATGGCACACATCCCTGTGTGCCATGCCTACAACCCACTGCCCTGGCATAGATCAGTCACCCCTCTAGCTTGGTGCACTATACCAGTGTTGAGGGTACAGGTGCAAGAGCCCTGTACCCCTACAGTGTCGAAGTCCATTCTTAGACATTGTAAGTGCAGTGCTGCCATTTAGAGTATATGGTGCTGGGAGTTTGTCATTACGAACTCCACAGCACCATAATGGCTACACTGAAAACTGAGAAGTTTGGTATCAAACTTCTCAGCACATTAAACCCACACTGATGCCAGTGTGGGATTTAATGAAAAATGCACACAGAGGGCATCTTAGAGATGCCCCCTGAAAACTAACCCACCTCTAGTGTCCTGGCTGAGCGGCTGCTTTCAGCTGCCACCACCAGACATGTTTCTGGGTCGAGAGCCTGCTGCTCTCTGGGGCCTGAAACAATGCACATCCTGGGACGAGGTGCCAAGCCTCCTCTTCCAGGATGGGCAGGGTTCACGAAGGGGAATCTTCAAAGGCTTGCCGCTTTTGTGAGCTTCCCCAGGCCACTTGCTGTACTCAGCAACTGGTCCCCACTGGTTCTGACCCCCACTTTGGGCGGGAGAACCGGCAGGAAAAACAAGTGAGGAAGAGAGCTGTGCCCACCTCTGACAACTCCACCCCTCAGGTGGGGTGGCGAGGTGAAGCACAACTCTCAGTCCCCACCATCTTGAAGATGGGGGGGACCCAGCCAACCAGGGACAGGCTCCTGCCCCCTCCCAGTGGAGGGTGGCACAATAGGGGGTGTACCCACCCCAGGGAAGGGACCCATTGGTCCCTGACCTCTACCTACCTGTAACGCCCCTAAATCTAGTATTTAGGGGCACCCCTGAACCTTGCTTCCTCCGATCCAGACAAGAAACAAGAAGAAAAGAAGAAGGACCGAACAGCCGTGCAGCAGCTAACAAAAGGAAGACGCCCACTGACTTGGCCCCAGCCCTACCGGCCTGTCTCCCCCTCGAACCTGCTCCTGCGACACCCCGGTGTGTCCTGCAGCCAGCAACCTTAAAAACCCCCGAGGACCTGCCTGCCTTCACTTCCAAAGACTGCTCCCGTGAACACCGGATTTGTTCAACTGCAACCTCTGGCTCCGGCTGGACACCACGGATCCGCCCCACTCTGCACCCGCCGTCCACGGCCCGAACTCGAGTGGGCAAACACCACGAGGAGGTCACCCCGGCGATCCTGAACCGAGATCCGGCGACCCCTGACCTGCCTCCAGCCGACGCCTGCAGCCTAAATCCAGAAGGCCCTCCTAACCGTGACCAGGAGCTGGTAAGAAGATCCGACCCCAAAAGGCACCCCTGCACTCGACGCCCCACGGCCTTGTTTGCCCAAACCGACGGTGCCTAACCAACCCCTGACTTCCCAACTTACCTCTCGAAGTGGTGGTCGCACCCAGAAGTCCTTCGTCTCCCTGCCTGCAGTGCTTTTGCAAACCGGAGGTTCTCCATTTGAAACAGGGCATCCGACCTCAAAACAGCACCCTGCACCCGGCCGCCCTAGTGCCCGCTGAGGGTGCACCCTTGGTGCTAATTTGTTTCCCCATTTGCCCTGAGCTAAAGTCCAGGAGCTTTGCTCCCACAGACCAGTGGCCTGCTTGCCAGCAGCCAGCAACCGGAGGCCCCCTATCCCTCTTTGGATAACATTGGGCCTTAACACTCTGCACCCGGCCGCCCTAGTGCCGCTGAGGGTTTAACAAAAGTGCATCACTGACCCTGGGGGACCCGAGTCTACCCCCAGAACCTCAACTCCCACTACCGAATACTTACCTAAAAACTGATAACCATATTTTCCTCCATAGGATAACATTGACACTTTTTCCTGAAAAAGTTTTTAAGTGTGGAGTTTTGAAACCTAAAGAAATTTTTTAAAATTGTACGATTTAACAAAAACGCTTTTACTCACCTGTTTACAGGAAATGTCCCAGTGCTTCATCTAGGCATGCAGCACTGAGTAAGAAAAGTAATCCAAAAGTAACTTACCTGCTATTTTACTGAAAATCCCATTAGAGTCTATGTACTGTATTTACAAGTGATTGAATTTCTCTGAAACAATACTGTAAGTCAAACCATAGTACATTTACAATTGCAATTGAACTGTTTAACAATCAGCATTTACTACTGTAAAGTATTTATTGCTTACCTGTGCCAGGCTTGCTTGGTTCTAGAAATAAAATAACTAAAAGAATATTTTTATACAAAAACAATTGGTCTGAAGTTCAGTCTTTGAGTGTGTGAATTCATTTGCTGACTGAGTGTGTACAACAAATGCTTAACACTGTCCTCTGATACTGCCTTACTGCACGACCACAAATAGAGAGTAAGGTTCTATCTAACTTTGCCTCTGCCTACCTTTGGGGTTCCACTGGGCTATGTGCACACTATACCTCACTTTGGTATAGTATATACAGAGCCAGCTTCCTACATTGGTGGCTCAGCGGTGGGATACACAACTTTGCATTTGTTGGACTACTTGGTTACCACCTGATCTCACAACAGAACTCTTAAATTGTCTTTAGAATTCGGATTTTTCAAATTGGCATTTTTTGCAAAATTACTAAAAGTCTTGTTGGGGGCCTTGGTTAAGTCCCTTTAGAATTTTAGAAAACTAAAAGTCACTGTAGCTAGGGTTAGAGGGGTTAGAAGTTTTTTTTAACAATGTCTCAAAATAAGAACCCAGCTATTAGTGAAAATACCCACAATGACATAGAGGACAGGGTTGAGGAGCTTGACCTCACCCCTTACCTTCACTTGTCTTTCAAGGAGGTAAAGTCCCTATGTAAAATTAAAAAACATAACTTTGGGTCCCCATCCCACCAAACACAAGCTCCAGGAGCTGTTGGCTGGGTATGCTAAGGACCACCCATCTGAAAATGGTGAAGACCAATCAGATGAGGAAGGGAATGACCTGGTAGATCAACCCCCTCCACTTCCTAGGGAGAAAAGGGTTCAAGTACCCTTGACTCCAAGAGTAAACCTCTCAGTACCTAGATCTCACACAGGTGGATCGGGTATCAGTGAGGACATTGAGGACAGCCTCAATGAGGACGACAGCCTTTTTAGTAAGGCTGACCAAAAGACTGGATCTAGAGACCAGGTTGCTGGCTCTAGAAAGAGAGAGAGCAGAGATGGGCCTAGCACCCATTAATGGTGGCAGCAATTTACTAAATAAGGATAAAGTGCAATCTTATGATCCTAAAATCCCCAAAGGGATTGTCCCTAAATATGAAGAGAGTGATGATATCACAAAATGGTTCAGAGCCTTTGAGAGGGCTTGTGAAATGAGAAAAGTGAAGAAGTCACACTGGGGGGCACTCGATTGGCAACTGTTCTCTGGTAACTGCAGAGACAGACTCCTGACCCTTTCTGGGGCAGATGCTGGGCCTATGATCTCATGAAGAGAACTCTGATTGAGGGATTTGGACTCACAACTGAGGAATATAGAATTAGATTCAGGGGGGCTCACAAGACCCAAAACCAATCCTGGATTGACTTTGTAGACTACTCAGTTAAAACACTAGATGGTTGGTTAACTGGACACAATGTGCATGATTTCAATGGACTTTACAATCTGTTTATGAAAGAACATATTTTAAGTAACTGCACTAATGAAAAGTTACATCAGCATTTGGTAGACCTAGGTCTAATTTCTCCCCAAGAATAGGGAAAGAAGGCAGGCCACTGGGTCAAGACAAGGGTGACTAAAACAACCACTGGGGGTGACCAAAAGAAAGGGGTCACAAAACCTCCCCAGGGGAAGGTGGTGAGAATCCCCAAGATAAAAAGCCTGAGTCTTTTAAAGGGCCCCAAAAACCTGCACAGGGGGGTGGGACCCAAAACCCTTCCCAGCCCAATAATCCATATAGGGGAAAGAACTTTGATCCCTCAAAGGCCTAGTGTAACAACTGTAAGAAGTTGGGACACTTAACTGGAGATGCAGCTTGCCCAACCAAGAAGGCCCCTAGTCCTACCACAGCTACTCCTGGGGTAGCTAGTCTCCAGTTGGGATCAGCAATGTGCCAAGAGCAAATCGGGTTGCACACTGAAGCAGTTCTAATTTCAGAAGGGGAAGTTGAGTTTGCCACCGTAGCTGTGTTGCCACCCAACTTAAAAAAGTACCTACAATATCCCTGGATTAATGGAACTAGGATAGAAGCTCTGAGGGATACAGGTGCCAGTGTCACTATGGTGAGAGAGACACTGGTTTCCCCTGAGCAATACTTGATTGGGAGAACTTACCCAGTCACCAATGCTGACAGTGTTACCACTAATCATGCAATGGCTATGGTGACATTAGACTGGGGGGGTTACTGGCCTGAAACAGGTAGTGGTGTCTCCAAAGCTACCAGCTGCATGTCTGCTTGGCAATGACCTGGAAACCTCAGCAAGGGCTGAGGTTGAACTGAAAACCCATGCAGCAATGCTGGACATCCCTGAATTGGTGTGTGTAAAAACAAGAGCACAGAGCAAGAGACAGGGTGAAAAAGAAGTGTTGGAGCCTGAAAGTATGGCCCAACCTTCCAAGATAAAAGGTAAGAAGACTGGGGAACCGGCTTCTGTACAACAAGAGGATCAGGACCCCTCTCCTCAGGGAGAGGACTTGGACACCGCAGAGGGAACTGAGCCCATGGAGCTTGATCCTTACCAGGTTCAACTCTTAGGCCCAGGGGGACCCTCTAGGGAAGGGCTGTGCCTTGGACAGCAGGACTGTCCAAATCTTGAAAGCCTGAGGCAGCAAGCTGGTACCCAGGAAAAAGGAGATGTCAGTGGTACCCACAGAGTTTATTGGTCAGAGGGACTACTGTACACTGAGGCCAGAGACCCCAAACCTGGAGCCACTAGGAGAGTCGTAGTGCCTCAGAAGTACAGGGAGTTTCTCCTAACTTTAGCTCATAACATTCCCTTAGCTGGACATCTGGGCCAAACCAAGACTTGGGAAAGGCTAGTTAGCCACTTTTACTGGCCCCAGATGCACCAAAAAGTAAAGGAGTTTGTCAGTTCCTGTCTTACCTGTCAGGCCAATGGCAAGACAGGTGGCCCCTGAATGGCAAGAAAGGGAACCCCTGATACCACTGCCTGTGGAGTGTGGAGTTTTGAAACCTAAAGAAATTCTTTAAAATTGTACGATTTAACAAAAACGCTTTTACTCACCTGTTTACAGGAAATGTCCCAGTGCTGCATCTAGACATACAGCACTGAGTAAGAAAAGTAATCCAAAAGTAATTTACCTGCTATTTTACTGAAAATCCCATTCAAGTCTATGTACTGTATTTACAAGTGATTGCATTTCTCTGAAACAATACTGTAAGTCAAACCATAGTACATTTACAATTGCTATTGAACTGTTTAACAATCAGCATTTACTACTGTAAAGTATTTATTGCTTACCTGTGCCAGGCTTGCTTGGTTCTAGAAATAAAATAACTAAAAGAATATTTTTATACAAAAACAATTGGTCTGAAGTTCAGTCTGAGTGTGTGAATTCATTTGCTGACTTAGTGTGTACAACAAATGCTTAACACTGTCCTCTGATACTGCCTTACTGCTCGACCACACTACCACACATAGAGAGTAAGGTTCTATCTAACTTTGCCTCTGCCTACCTTTGGGGTTCCACTGGACTATGTGCACACTATACCTCACTTTGGTATAGTATATACAGAGCCAGCTTCCTACACCTCCTTATCACGTTGACAGTGAAATGTGAATGGTAAGGATCACAATTCGTGCAGGAAATTACTACCAAGGGGCTCAAATCGAACGATTGGCTATTGTTTCATGCATGCAGTAAACAAATGGGGAAATGGGTAATGAGATAACCCTGAGTATTAACCATATTGAGGAATCAGTTTCCGCTATTGAGAAGGGTAACTGGTCTAGTTTCTCAATATGTAACAGTGTGTATGTTGAATCTTTCATAGACATAAGCTTTTACTTATCTGTGAGATTAAAGGGCAACAACAGGGCAGTAGCGTTCAAATAATCCCATGAAACTTTTCCGTTCTTTAACGTTTGTAAAGTCCAAATAAATTGCATTACAGAGCACAATTGATTTTGACCATGATACAACACAGATACATCATTCTGCACAATGTCAATAACAGATGAAACAATATTATCCAAGGTGTAAATATGAGAAGACAAAGTATTAATACTGTTATCGACCACATCTTAAACTTTTCGTAAATTGTCTTGATCAAGTTGTCTTAACCGGAAAGCTGCCTCCATCTGGGACAGTTTCCAAAATTTTATATATGCCGCATATGCAAAACGTTTAGGGCGAGGTGACTTTGGACTTAAAAGGAAATCCGCCAGATCAATGTCGCCAGATAAACGTGAGATGTTGTTTCACAGACGACAATGTAGAATGTTCCAACCATTGCTGACATTTACCCACAGAATATGTAGTAACCGAATGTGATTGTGGGAAACGAGGGTCTGGCCTACTGAGTTTAAATCCAGTGGATGCATTAGAGAAGCGCAGCTGAGAAGCATTGGTATTGAGAGGCCATATTAACCAGCCCAAGGGATTAATAGTGGACGAGTTAAGGGTGCCATTTTGGACCATAGTATTCAAATCATCTAGAGTACAATTTGAATACCGCTGCCAGTTGTCTTAGGCTGCCAACGACGGAAACGAGGGGGAGTTTAAATTTGTAGCAGTAGCCAAACCAAAACAAGTAGTCTGTTGTACAGTCTGATTCAGGAATATCAGTTGTGATAGTATCCGACACGCACGATGTAATAATTCAGTACCTTGCACCTGCCAATCTTTGGTACCCCATATCTATTTTAAATCAATCATGTCCTTCCAATAAGCATAACCTTTCAAGGATAAATCGTTTATGAAAGTCGAAGAATATACCAATTTAGTATGGGTCAGCATGAATTGATGCATTCAACCTATAATAATAAGATTTTGGGTCGGAGAGGTTCGAGCCAGAAAAATAGACAAACATATTTTTCTGTGTCTGCGAACTAACCTGAAATGGTGTAGGACAATGTTCCAATTGAGTATAATTAACTAGAGCTCGGACCGTGTTGGATTTATGCAAAAAATGATGACCATAATGTTGAAAACAGAATAAATTTGCAAAATTTAAATACAAATCTTCAGTTTCAAAAGCAGTGTAATATTTTAAATCTGAAAACAGTGAATGTACGGCATTAACATCCCAGTCATCGGAGTGCATTCCTGGCGTAATGACATCACCTAACGAGACACAAAAGACTTATGGCATTCGAATTGTTTCTGTCAGGCCGTAAATTTCATATGGAACTTTATCCCAAACTATGCCCTCACCGACTGGAATGCTGAGATGTTAACGTTGGTTTGATCCCTTTTCATTTTATGAGACTAAGTATGTGGGGCCAATACTCCATTGACCGAATGGACAGCAGAGCGTTCAGGTAAATAAAGGCCATTGATTAAAAGGAAAAAAACTGTCACAAACCCAGTTCACATGAAGAGGAACACCTTTGTAAGCACCATCCAAATGTATGTCCATGGAGGAACCAGATAATTTTTTCGAAACTATGAAAATAAAATAAAAATATGACTTGGGGAGGGGGGGGGGGCTCAGCCACAGTGGAAGTTGAGGAAGAATTTGAAGAAAAGTTATCTCTGTCCATATAATAACCACTACCACCCAGGCGAAACAATGGGGGCTGATCAGCATTAAAGGATGAATGGAGCGCAGTATCGGGAACGTCAATAGTGTGCTCCAGTGGCGGAGAGGCATAGTCATGAGGAGTTGCAGTTGTAGTGGACGACAAAACAGGCAATAAATTAATGTTGGTCTCCATCTCGAGTTCCTGTTGCGCAGGATTCGCTGTGGAAAACATTGGTTGCAGAGAAACATCCCGCCGAGGAATGCTACTAGGCATACTATTCAGTATTGGCCAAATGGTGTAACTTGACATGTTCAATGGAAATGAATCGATCCTCCTTCTGACCAGGCAGTGGAGGTAAAATCACAGTACGAGTACTCTTCAAGTCAAGAACTGGGACCGGTGCACGATAGGATGGACCAAATTGTTTTTTGTTCTCCAACTTCTCTCGGACCAGATCACCAACTGTAGGGAGCCAGCCAGTTACAGGAATCAGCACTGCTGTTTCTGTGGACGAGGGCAAATGATCCTTTGCAAGGGCATCTCGAGTCTTTTGTAGATCCTGTAACATAACACAATGGTTACGTCAAATATTGCGGCAGCCGCCGCAACATCTAGACCATCAAGGTCTAGCACAAACATTTTAATGCCAAAGAGCATTTCGTATGGGGTCCGCCCACCCAGAGATCTTCTAGGGAGATTATTTAATGCACGTTGGACTCCATACAAATAAGTCAGCCAACTCCTGCCGGTACATAAAACTCTAGCAGTCAAAGATTGCTTTAAGTCACGGTACATTCGCTCCACTACTGAATTGCCCTCAGGCCTGTATGGAGTCGAAAATTGCACCGGCACCCTAAGCGACTTCATTGCGTCTTTGTATGCCTTAGAGGCAACCGCTGGACCTTGGTCAGAATGGAAGGTGCTGCAGGCAAATGTCCTGACAAAGACATGCAAATCTCGAATGACATTTCGAGCATCAGCACTACTTTGTGGCCAAACCCAAAGGAATCTAGTGCATGAATCCACTGCAACCAAAATGTTTATATGCAGTGTCTGACGACAAAGGACCGCAGTGATCAAGATAAATACAACCAAATGGATGATTTGAAATGTAAAGTTGCGTATGTGGTGGACGTGCAACTGTGGACGGCTTAATCTATTGACAAATGTCACAAGAAAGGACATAATTACGAGTCTGTCTATATAAGCCACACCACCAATAACGTTGCTGCAAGAGAGACACTGTCGCTGAAACTCCTGCATGTGCGAAAGCCATGCCCTCATGAGCGGCAATGATCAAAGGAAGTCTGCGGTCCTTGTTGGGAATCAGCCGATCCCCAACGGACGATATTGTAGCAAATGGGACTTGCTCAGGTGACAAATAATAAGAATACTTTGAAGGGAAGCCTTGCGGGAACTCTGTTCCATCCTTCGTCGCAGCTATAGCCGCAAAAATATCATTGTCTATTTTAGTCATGGACCTAGTTACGGCTGCTACTGAACATGTGGCTATTGCAGATTTGGCTGCCTCATCAGCCTTAGAATTACCAACAGCATGTGCTCCCACACGCTGATGGCCAAGAGTATGGATAACATGTGTGAGTGGCAAACGTTCCTTAAGAGCGGCCACTCGAGCCCAAAGCGTTTTATGCTTTATTGCGCTACCTTTAGAATCTCGATAGTCATTTTGAGACCAAAAGAACAAACTGTCATTTAAGGATTGCACACAGTAAAAGGAATCGCACACTATAAGAGTGGGCATATCAGCATCCGCGAATTCTAGAGCCAACAACAAAGCACAAAGCTCAGTCAGTTGAGCTGTGCAGTCCCCAAGAGCCTGTGTGTGCACCAAGGAAGACTTGAAATCACCGTCAACCATAGAGCCTGCCACAATAGTGCAGGCCGCCGAATGAGCATGTTTAGAGTACACGGCTGGTTGAGCAGAACCATCAAGAGGATGTAAAGACAACAGAGGGGGATGAACTTGTTCGTATTGTAAAAACTCCTGTGTCTGTAACGATGGGTCGAAGATAAAGGTGACATCAGCCATTGTCAATGAACTCGCCCACTGAATCCAACGAGGATGTAAAGCCTTAGAATTCGGAACACTCCCCTTTGTGACCGCTTCTAGAGCAGGCACAGGCGAGACCATAAGAATGCGTTTACCTTGAGCAAGAGAGTGTTCCTTAAGAATCGCCATCTGGACTGCCGTAAGAATTTTTTCAATGGAGGAAAAAACGCATCTCTGCCGATGTGTACAAGTGCGATTTGTAAGCAATGGGGACTGTCCCTCACTGAACGTTAAGTAAGTGAGACCTACTGTACCCGGTACAATCCGTATGACTAAATTTGTAGAATTGTCATGAGTTAACAAAAAATTGGTCGCAAGCATATCGGACTGCAACGACCGAAGAATCGTGGTATGTTCCGGAAGCCAGCTGGAAGACGAAAAAGAGGGTTGTATCAACGCATAAAGCGGTTTGATACGCTAGGCATATTCAAGAATGTATGTCCTCCTGAAATTAAAAAAAAACAGCAAGGATTGTAACTTCTTTAAAGTGGAAGGAGGTTGCAATTGAGCACATTTCTACAAAAAGTGGGGGGCTAACCCTCTACCTTCACTGTTGAGTTCGTAACCCAAGAAGAGTACCGCCAAATAGGCGATGTGAGACTTAGTAAAATTAAATTTGTACCCCAAGTCTGTAAAAGACATAATGATGCGATCCACACGCACAAGATGCAGTATCAATTTGTCATCCGTCAAATAAATGTCAACGTATGAGAAAGCATCAGGGTCTATGTTGTGTAAAAGAGAGACAACACGCGCAGCAAAAGCCCCAGGACTATTCTTATAGCCCATAGGCAAACGCGTAAATAGTTCTGCTTGCCGTCCGTGGTAAATGCGGTTTAGTCACGGCTGTCTGGAGCCAAATTGTGACTGTTAAAACCATTGGATATATCTAGTGTGGTTTTATACTTTTTACGGACAATGTTATTTATCAACGCAGAGCTGTGGGTGTTCTGTACCGCTAACGTACGTACAGTACTGTTTAAATTTCTGTAATCCAAAACTATGCGATATGAACCGTCCGGTTTCAATATCGGAAAAAGAGGATTATTCATCGATGAAACACAGGGTTCAATCACACCCTAATATTCCAACTGGATCAAAATTTCAGTTCCGAAAGCTTTTGTGTCTCGTTTGATTGGATCTCGTGGCTGTGGCAGTGAATCTCTATCCCAGCCTACCTGATTACGATACACAGCCGGCGCTATGGCTAATGCCCATTCCGACGCATTAGCTTGTTTAGCCTCTTCCGAGACGTAACGTGCAAAACTTGGGAGTATTACGTCCTCCCCCGGGAAGAAGCCAAAACGAATGGAGGAGGCCAATCCGCCTCCGCCAACAAAATGTCATAAGATGAGGTAAGTTTTTCCCAAAAGATTCCTTAATTGTCCGTTTTATATTACCTTCAATTTGGAGCACTATCTCATAAAGCCTATCAGTGGGTGTGTTAGACTTGGCATCTTTTGGCGTGTTTCCCCTGAGTTTTTGCTTTCTGACCTCCCGGTTTTGACTCTGTTTTTGCTGGCTTAGAGTCTCTGCGCACTTTCTCACTGCTGATCAGTGTTAAAGTGCAAGTGCTCCTGTTGTAAACTGTGTTATGGATTGGTGTTTCCATGATTGGCATATTTGATTTACTTGTCAGTCCCTAGTAAAGTGCACTGAGTGTGTCAGCGCCAGTAAATCAAATGCTGTTAGTGGGCTGCAGCACTGGATTGTGCCACCCACACAAACAGCCTGTAAATGTAACTCTGGCCTGCCATTGCAGAGCCTGTGTGCAGTCTGGAACTGCCATGTCGACTTGGCAAGTGTACCCACTTGCCAGGCCCTAACCTTACCTTTTCTTACATGTCAGTCACCCCTAAGGTAGGCCCAAGGTACTCCTGTGGGCAGAGTACAGAGTATGCGAAAGGTAGGACATGCCCTGGTGTGTGTGGCATGTCCTGATAGTGAATTACTGCCAATTTTCTTTTTAGGTCTCGCTGAGCCAGCGCATGCGCTGCTCTGCGAGACATTTAGTAAGGGGCTTCTCAAAGTGCTACCAAAGGCTTTTTCCGGCCACCAGCGTGCGGTTACGCGCGCGTGCACAGCCGCCATCTGCCTCCCTTCCAGCGCGATCACTGCTGCGCGCGCACCACTCGCAATCACTGCTGCGCGCGCACCACTCGCGTGCTTACCACAGAGCGCGTCATCGCGATCACTTTCGCTTTCACCGTGATCACTTTCGCTTTCACGCCCAATGCTTGTTTCTGTCGTTCTTTCCCCTCCAGCATCAGATTTCCTTGAGCTCCTTTTTTTCCCACCTGTTCTCCTTTTCGCCGCTTCCCCTTCCACCTTCTCACCATTTCACCCACTCACTTAGCCCCCCTCTCTTTCGCCTCCTCGCCCCTCTGATCTCCACTTCTCTCATGCTCGTCGGCGTCCCCTTGTCCGCCTCTATATATTCCTGTTCCCCTTCGCCCCCACTTGTTTCCCCGCTGCTGACCCGCTCTCATCTCGCCCTGCACCCCCTTCTCGCGGCCTCTTTGCACACCCGGCCTCTTCCTTCCAGTCACATAGGCTCCCTCTGGCCTCTCTTTTTCCTCGTTCCTCGATATCTCTCCAAGGCCTTTCGCTCACCCACTTCCTTCTTCCCCCATACCTCATTTACCCACCTGCTCACTGTCTCACTCCCTGTCTGCATCGGTTTTATCCTCAGTCACTTTCTCTCGCGTCTCCCCTTTTCACAATCCCCATCCCTGTCTCTCTCTCTCTCGCTCCCTAATGCCTTCTTTTTCTAATATATTTACATCTCTTACTCACCTGGCTCCTCTCTTTACTTCGTTTTGCTACCTCCCCTCTCCTTTACACCCTTCTCACCTGTATCCCTCCCTGTGCCGCATTCCCCCTGTCACACCTGTCTCCTGTTTCTCTTCCTCTCTCTGCTACATTCACCCCTCCCCACCTTGAAACCCTCCTGCTCGCCCCTTTTCACCAGAGCCCCTTTTGAATCTCTCTGCGCCCTCCCTCCTTTCGCGCCCACTCTCACCCCCTTCTCACCTTCTGTCCCTTCTATCCCTCCACACTCTCCCCCCTCTCACCTGTATCCCTCGCTGTGCACCCCCGCCCCCTCCTCTCGCTACCAGCAGAAGTTGCTGCCCTCATAAGGGCCCCTCTGACTTTAGCCCTGTGCGGCCGCCCCTCGGGCCCCCGCCACCTCGGGATCGGCTACTTCCCTAGTAAGACCTGCATTTGGAATCATTAGTTGGTGGCGGAGACTGGAGCTACTGTGTTTTCTCTTTCCAAAAATAACACTTTATTTTTAAACTTCGAAACAGGCGCTTGTGACTTGGGGCCCTGCATAGTTGTTTGTATAGGGGTCCGTAAAAACTGCTGACAGGCCTGGTGCTGCTAGACGCTCCTCATGCTCTGCCTTGCACCCTTCTACCCCTCTGCCTTGCACCCTTCTCCACGTCTGCCTTGCACCCTTCTCCACGTCTGCCTTGCACCCTTCTCCCCCTCTGCCTTGCACCCTTCTCCCCCTCTGCCTTGCACCCTTCTCCCCCTCTGCCTTGCACCCTTCTCCCCCCACCCTTCTCCCCCTCTGCCTTGCACCCTTCTCCCCCTCTGCCTTGCACCCTTCTCCCCCTCTGCCTTGCACCCTTCTCCCCCTCCGCTTTGCACCCTTCTCCCCCTCCGCTTTGCACCCTTCTCCCCCTCCGCTTTGCACCCTTCTCCCCCTCCTCTGTGCACCCTTCTCCCCCTCCGCTTTGCACCCTTCTCCCCCTCCGCCTTGCACCCTTCTCCACATCTGCCTTGCACCCTTCTCCCCTTCCGCCTTGCACCCTTCTCCCCTTCCGCCTTGCACCCTTCTCCCCTTCCGCCTTGTACCCTTCTCCACCTCCGCCTTGTACCCTTCTCCACCTCCGCCTTGTACCCTTCTCCACCTCCGCCTTGTACCCTTCTCCACCTCCGCCTTGTACCCTTCTCCACCTCCGCCTTGTACCCTTCTCCACCTCCGCCTTGTACCATTCACCACCTCCGCCTTGCACCCTTCTCCCCTCCGCCTTGCACCCTTCTCCCCTCCGCCTTGCACCCTTCTCCCCTCCGCCATGCATCCTTCTCCCCTCCGCCTTGCATCCAAGCATTGGCATAGCCAAAAGGTCTCGCTTTTGGGACCTTATAAGTATTTAGTTAAGCAGCACAATATCCTTGGTGCAACAACACCAACTGTTGCATGGCTAAACACTTAGAAGGTCCCAAAAGTGAGACCTATTGGCTATGCCAATGCTTGTTCACTATTGCAAGGCTACCTGTTCCCATAGGACAGAATGGGGAGTTTGTCTATAACATCTTATAAACATAACGGGCCCTGGGAACTTGGTAGAGAAATGAAGTTTAGTATGCCTGAACTCAGAATCTAAAGATGCATCTTTTACTGAAGGTGATTTTTACATTCTGTGTTTGAAAATACCACTTATAGAAAGTAGGTATTTTCTTGCTGAGTCATCCAGTAGGCCTCTGCTGGGTTTGTGGATTGACTGTCTGGGTTTTGGATGACAGGGGCTGGGGAGGAGCAGTGGCTCCAGATAGTCTAGGTGGGTCAGGAAAGGGCTGAATAGACCTGGGCTGCATTTAGAGTAGGGGAAGGAGATTTCCTTTCACCTGAATGGGCCTGGTCTGCCTCTGACAATGCCGTCTCCACCTCCTGCCAGGAAGCTAAACCAGAGGGGGCAGAACTGGTTCTGGCTGGGCACAGACGCTCTCTGCCTGAGAGAGCAAAGGATTTTGGGCTATAAAAAGTGGGGCCCAAACCCCTGAACTTTAGAACTCTTTTGGACCAAAAGGACTGCCAAGAAGAAGAGCTGGAGAAGCTGTGAGGAGGAATAACCACTTTGCTGAGTGCTTTGGTGCAGTGGCTGCTTCTGTCTTGGGCGGTGAAAGGACTGGACTGAACTTTCTGCAATCTATTTTTGTGAGTTTCTCCAAGGGCTTGAGGTAGAGCTTGCCCCCTGTTCAAGAAGTCTCAGGAACAGCAAAGACTTCAGGTTCTTCTGTCCTCCGCACTAGGGACTGTGTGGTTTGTGCTGCAACAGAAGAAAAAGCAACCCGACGCCGTCTACGACGCCGCTGCCGACTCAGTGTCCTGAAGGCACTGCAGAGGGCACCGTGGAAATGTCGCACCGCGACCCTGGTCTCACCGACGACGCCTGCGGACGCTGCCACCGAGCCGCTGCTCGTACCGCGACCTGTGGGCACCGCACTCTGCATCGCCTCGCTTCACGACGACGCCTTGGTATCCCCAACGCCGCTGCTTGCACTGTGGTTCGAGGGCACCGCTCGTAAGGTTACACGACGCACCGCCCTCATCCCGCACCGCAGCCTAGGCCTGCCGTCGCCGGCGACTCCAGTTCGTCAGCTGACAGCGCTTCAGCAACGACGACGCCGCTGCTTGCACCGTGACCTGCCAGCACTGTGCCGAGCACTGCATCACTTCGCACCGCGACCCTGGTTTCACTGACGACGCCATCGGACGCCGCCACCGAGCCGCTGCTTGCACCGCGACCTGAGGGCATCGCACGCCGCACCGCTGTACTTCGCACCGCAGCACCCGATGCCAGCGCTCCTGACTTCAACCGCGAGGAGTTCGATCTGCAACGCGTGTGACTTCGAGGGCCCGACGACTCCTGCACTGACCTCCGGAACCGACGCCTGCGGACGCGGTGCTTTTGGAAGCTCAACGAGAGGTCGCCGACGACCTGCATTTCTAAAGGTACTGTTTTGCGGGTCTTCCCGACACCGTAGCTGGCCCGCGACACCGCGGTCAGCCAGAACTGTTTGGATTTGTTTGTTCACGACGCCGTGATAGCCCCAGAGGGAGCTATTAACTTCAAGGAACTGTATTTCAAGGTTATTTTGATAACTGAAGATTTCTAAGTACTGTATTGTGGATTTTTATCGTCTTGAGTATATAAAAATATTGGATATTTTTCTAAACTGGTGTGGTGTCCTTTTGTAGTGCTTACACTGTGTTACTGTTGGTGTTGTGCAAATGCTTTACACACTGACTCTGAGATAAGCCTGACTGCTCGTGCCAAGCTACCAAGGGGGTGAGCAGGGGTTATTTTAGGAGTGTAACTCCCTTATCCTGTCTAAGAAGAAGGTTCCCAATTTGGACAAAGGTACCTACCTCTGCCAACTAGAGACCCCCATTTCTAACAGGGTGCAACTCGTGTATCTGCTGTTTCCACTGTAATGAAAGTATCAGTTGCTCTCGCCTCCAGACAAGGACGGAGTGCCTCCCGCACCATGGTAACTTCCGCCGCGCTGTCGGAGTGTCACCGCCCATCTACAATCGAGGAGCAGTGTTCTCACCGTCTGAGGCATACTTTGCTGTTAAAGCTGCAATTTTTTTCTTCTGAAACGGGGCACGATATGGAGGTTGTCCCTCCGGTTTGGCTTTTACGTCACTGTCGTGGCAGATCACGTCGTTGTTGAGTTGTCTCACCTTGTCTGCGATCCTGTCGCTCTCCTCCACCGTACTGTGGATCCGATGATTCCTGGAAGGAACGAGGAGAGCGCGGATCAGGAACCTGAAATCTCTTTGGTATCTTAATTTTAAAGCCGTCACGCAAATCATATCTACGTTTAGAAGCGTTGGGTGTCGGTGAACCCGCACGCGAACCTTGCTTCTGTTGTTTCTGCCGCTGATTTCTATTCCAAGCCTTTTTAGGAAAGACTGGATGCCCCTCCTTATCAGGTGGGGGCTTATTCTGCGTTTGAGTAAAAGGTCTAATACCCAGATTATTGCGCTTCAAGGATTTATATACGTACGCAATAATCTTTGGCAATTCACGTTGTTTATCCACTTCTGTCACTGCCTCTAGGTGCTGACGCACCTGTAAGCTAACCGCTTCCTCTTTGACGTTGGCAAGAATCATGTCGGAGACAATCCGGAACATACCCACAAATCACATCCCCAATTCCAGGGCAGCTTCCGCCCCGTGCTCATCTTGCAATTTCTTAAGAACCGTTGGAAGCACAGTCATGGAGGGAGTGCCAAAACAAAGTGCATAAACCGCCGCAAACACCTTCCCCCAAGTGGTGGAATCAGCCAAATTGGGAATTAGGCCCTTTGGTAAGCTCATTGGGAGGATCCTGTGTTGGAGAAGTATGTGGAAAAACCGCTTCGAGTTGCTCAAATGTTTGCTCAAATTTTTCGGCCAACCAGAAAGGTAAATCATCCCTATTCTGAGGACACTTCCCCATCACTGAATTAATCATGATAGGACTTATAACCACGTCACCACCATGCCCTGGTGGCTGAGCGGCACCAGCTGGAGCCGCCGGTATATTACGAGACGTATGACACTTCTGGGGATATGAATTAGAGAGGTGTGCAATATTCGTAGCTCTGCATGCGTAACACCAAGATAATTTGGATGAGGTGTACATCCCGCCAAAACGGGCCATGTGGCCCCGTCGACCGACAAGGGGCTGAGACGGACCACCGAAAAAGGGTGAGGAAGGGCGCCATTAAACCATATGATATGCTCCCAAGCTGACAATGGAACTTCAAGTAAATGATACGGACGGTAAAATTGTGGAACCGCGCCACGTTCATATTCATGAAAGAAATTATCGTTTCCATCAACAGCTGGAAACTTAACCCAAGAGTAAAAAACTTCGAAGCGGAAAGCTGCGTCCACCTCTATTACAAAGATAAAATCTGCTCCCGCAACCAGGACTCCAAGTTAAGTCAAGTGAGCAGTAACAGCGGCGCGGTTAGGCGGAGCGATGTTAGTTGGTTGTGCCATTACAGACACCGGATAGTATGTAAGGAAAAACGGTAGCGCAACACTGGGTCAAGAACAAATGAAACTAAACCTTTTAAAATTCAAGCTTGAAAAACCTATACATCTCTAATATAGGAGTTGAACCCCTCGCACCACGGACGTCTCCAATGTTGGTGTGAGGGTATTGTGGACAAGCACAAGCGCTACTCGGGAGTCTTGTGAGTAAGTACCAGACCAAACGGTGGTGCCATGTTGCAGGGATTCTGCACATACAAAGAACTATGCGCAGGATTATGGGACCTCGGTGTATAGGGACTGTGCCTTCCTACCACCTTAGTGCTCACGAGCCCAGGACCGACAAGCTATAGTGTCTCACTCGCTCTCCTACACACTCACGGAGAAGCAAATGATTAGACTCCCCAGAACATAACTCTCCCGAATCTCTCAGGGATTGCGGTAACAAGACACACCTTTTCGCTCACACTCTCGTACCTGTCCACAATAAGATCTGACCGTGACACGAATATAGTTTAAAATATTTATTTTAACTAACGTGCTCTAACATGCAGTATACGTGCCACAACAAGCAGAAAATGCATAACTCTAATCTAGTTAGCATTGCAGCTAGGCCATACATCATAAAGGGAGATGTCATCGTATGAAGACAATGGAGAAAGGATTATAGTGCCTAACCTCCCTCCCCTTGGTAAGAAGAAGTATTATTATATAACAGAAGATCTCTGGGCTTTGTCAGCAGACCCCATACCTTAGAGTATAAATGGGATTTCTACATCGTAGGTGAGTGTTGCTCTTCTCCCTGGAAAAGTCCCTCTCCAAGTGTGTGTTACCTAAACATGTATCCTCATAATTTCAAAGTACGAGTCTCCAGCAGTAGCTGCAGTAGTATGTTTTGTCTAGGTGCTAGGGCCTGACCAGAACAGAATAACAAGGGGCATTGTTTATCGACCTTGCTCACAATGTTCAGACTAAACTCCAGGAACAGGCAGAGAACAAACACAGCAGACAGTTCTCATGTGAAAGGCATAAACAGCGTCTTGCAGAAATAAAGCCATGTAGTAACGTGCGCAAAAGCAGCATCATGGCTGCAGGGCTCATGCTAAACTTAGTGATGTCGACAATGTCCCCATCGGCCACGTGACACGACCAGGACTGCAGCTGGTGGTTAGCAAAGAGAGGGGCTGTGCCTGCCGTGTCCGGCTTAAGGAGAAGCGGTCTCTAGACCCCAGGCAAGACAAGAGAGCAGCTGAAGAAGCCTGCTAGGGCAAATTGGTAGTACAAAGTCTTCAACCCACTACCACGACACGATGCACAGAGTTTCACCCGAGTTCGCTGAACCCGGGAGTGCTGTCGGAGAATTGCGGGGACCCTCAGATGCTAAGTTATTGTCCCAGGAAGGATTGGCCTGTAACCGCGACAGCGGGCCCGTGGTAGTCCAGTAGCAACTGGACTTTGGCCAGACCAGCGAGGACTTCATGGGATATCAACCCTCTAACCAGCACCCCATCACCATCTGTGTGGACCGAGGAATCACCCAGGATGACCCCCATCGACCACATCATATCCACAGCATCCTTAAAGCATCTTCAGCATCCTTCATCTCTTGCATCAGGACCATTCCATAGGAATTAATTGGAACGTGGATAAAGTGCCTGAAACTACTGAAGGACTGATCCCCCTGGTTTGTCAACTTCAAGGGAAAAAAAAATCCTGTGTGTGCGAGGACGTCTTTGAGGAAGACCGGGTTTAAACCATGTGGTGCCTGTCACCGCATGATGTCGGTTACCGACCCCCACCTCGTCTATCTCTGTTGTCTCCAGCACGACCACGACTCAGTCGTGCTCGGACTGTCTGGCTATGGCTCTGAAGGCCTTGCAGGAGTGGGCTATGAAGCTCCTTGCGGCCTGGCAATCAACACCATCCAGTGAGACTCGAGGTAGAGGCACAAGAAGTCCTCGTCCAACCGGACTTCATCTTCGCCTCAACTGTCATATGTCGGTGAGCGAGGTAAGGAGCACCGACGCTTTAGGCACGGTTCTACGGAGTCGGAACCAGGGTCGACTTCGCGCCTCCCTCCTTTTCCGGGAGCCGGAGCGACCCCTCTCAAATTAAAGAGTTTTACGAGGCCATACGCCGCGTACTTGAGTGACAACCCCTCTGGTGTGCCCTCTGGCCCCGCGGGGTTGGAAGGGGCCCCATCGGATTCTACACCATCTGCTCTGGCCACGGCGGGGCCTCGGGGACCCGATCCGGGACGCCGCCGCTCGTGCCATTGTGACTTTCTCTTAGTCGGACCCGAAGTCGGTGCCGTTGGCGCCCAACTGCGGTGCCAGCCCCGATTCCAGCGCCACTTGAACCCAGGGGTTCTATGTTGTTGCCTGAACATGTTGATGTTTTGGGCTCTGGAGAGGATTAGGAGGGGTCTATGGACTCTTTAGAACACCAGGATGATTCTGCAAAGCAGATGGACTGGTATGGGGAACAGGGGGAGGCCAGTGGACTGGACACTTCCCCAGATACTGGCATGCCCTCTACCAACTGTGGCTACGGAGGAGGGAGTATCTTATGCCATGTCAAGAGGGCAGCCGAGGTCCTCGGACTAGAGTTGTCCTCTGTGCAGGTCAGGACTAATCGCCTGACCGAAGTGCTTCAGCATGGAGCTTCCACCTTTAAACTCCTTTTGCCCTTCAATGAAGCACTTACTGATGTCCTTCTAGGCACGTGGTCCAAGCCTAGCACCGGGGCTCCTGTGAAAAGGGCAATTGCATGCCGCCATTGCCCGGCTCCGGGTGACCCAAAGTTCCTCAGCCAACACCCCACCCCTGAAAGCTTGGTGGTACAGGCTTCTAAATCCCAGGGCGCGTTCCCTTCCGCCCCTCTGGCTAGGGAATCCAAGAGGCTGGAATCACTTGGAAAGATGTTTTCTTCCTCCAGCCTGGCATAGCGGTCGGTGAATACTGCTTGCTTATTGGGCCGTTTCTCCCACTCCCTTTGGGGGACGGTTGCTCAAGTGCTGCCACAAGTCCCGGAGAAGCCCCGGGCTGTGCTCTCTCAGGCGGTTATGGTCTGGAGATGTAGGAAAGTAGGATCTACTTTCATGGTCACCCCCACTTTTTGCTGGTGTCATTAGGTTTTCCTGACTAGTCTGACTGGGATCCTGCCAATCAGGACCCCGTTCTCTGTGCTTCTTCCCTAAATTGGACATGGTGAGTACCGAGCTATCCTCCACATTGGCTAGTGGTGTACCCTTGTAAGTCCCTAGTATATGGTACTAATGTAACCAGGGCATAGGTACACCAGGGGTCTCCCACGGGCTGCAGCATGTATTATGCCACACATGAGAGACCACTCAAACTGTGACTACAGGTCTGCCATTGCAGCCTGTGTAAGCTGGTGCTAACACCACTTACGACAGAAATAGTTTTCCCTATATCTGAGGTCACTACACTTAAAACCTATGTCACCCCTAAAGCAGGCCTTTCAATCCTGAAGGCAGGGTGCTGGGTCCTAAGTTTGAGGGTGCCCCTGCATGAGCGGGGCACCCCTACAACCTTGCAGTTCATTCTCCCAGGTTATAAGTGCATCAGCCATTATGACCTATAGAGGGGCCATGCATCATTACGCGATGACCATCTCTAAACTGGCTGTAACAAACCCAGTCATGTTTGGTATCAAACATGTTGGAATCATACCTCCCACACCATAAGCGGTGTGGGAGGTATGATTCCATGCACTGTAAAGCTCCTCCGGGAGGCCCTCAGTGCTCCCGGTACCAGTCTTCCAGAACCGGACAGCAAGCTAGGGCTGCTGCCAGCCAGAGACACGATTGTGCCCTCCTGCTGCTAAGCCAAGCTCGAGCACTGGAAGGGAGAACAAAAGGTATTCTGTCACAGGGAGGTGTGCCCACCTCCCAGACAGGGGTTAGTGTTTTTGGACAGGGTGGGGGTGCTTGCCAGCACCACTGAGACTACTTGAAGGGAACATTTGGTGCCCTGCTTGCATACTCCAGTTGAGGGAGCCGTTGGCTCACGCTCTGGCACAAAACTGGACAAAGGACATGGGAGTATCCTCCCTACCAACCGCCCCTCCTCTGGGAGGGACCCCTGAATCGTCCCGACCCTTTCCTAAGGATACTTAAGGGCTTACCTTTGGGTGGTGGGTCCTTAGATTCGTCGTGGGACAAGATTCAGATCACATACCGCTTTAACTTCGACCATCTGGACACTCTGGACTTCACTTTGGAAACCGAGACTGCACCAGGAAAGATTCCTCCTGGTCTCGTCGTCCTGCTGGTCTTCTGCAATGTCTGTGCCCGTGCTCCATACAGGTTCTTCACCAGGCCTGTGGACATCCAAGACACCTGAAGGAATCTCCCTTGGAGTGAAGGAGTCACTCCCCTGCATCTGCAGGCTCCGCAACGCAGCTGACCGGTCTGCTGATCCTGGGCTCCCACAGACTCCGAAAGGCTCAGCAACGCAGGTAGTGGTTCTGCAACTCCTTCGAGGCCTGCCCTGTCTTCATACCAAGTTTGAGGCCAGTATCCCTAAACGGACCCGCTGGAACAGAACCCCTGTGCACCGCGTCAGCCCTATCGCAGCCACCGTCCTGTGCAGACTTCCACAGTTGTGCGGGGATGTAGACGCGGTTTATTCCGACCAAGGAATGGAAGCCAGAAGTCGTTGGCCACCCTGACCTCGGCAGCCGCAGCCTCCAAGCACTCCTAGTCTAACTCTGCAAGACCACGCCACTCCAGTTGGCGGGAAAATCCATCATCTCCCCCACTGGAGGTCCATAACATAGGACAAGTGGGTCTTGCAGATCATTCAGGGGGGTTATTCTCTGCCTTTCCTTTCTTTTCCTTCTCCCATTCTGCCAAGTCGAACGGCTGTCGGAGGATCAATTAAAATTGCTGCAAGAGGAAGTTACAGCTCTCCTGGCCAAGGAAGCTATAGAGAGGGTCCCGGATTCAGAAGTAGGCAGTGGCTGTTATTCCCGCTACTTTCTGATTCCGAAAAAGAACAAAGGGTTGCGGCCTATTTTAGATCTTTGAACCGTCGATCTCTTCCTCAAGAAGGAGAAGTTCAAGATGCTTACTTTAGCTCAGGTCTTGTCTGCCCTAGACCAAGAAGACTGGATGGTGGCGCTGGACCTGCAGGATGCGTATTTTCACATCTTCATCCTGCCAGGTCACAGGCGTTGCCTACGGTTCAAGGTAGGCCATCCGCATTTTCAGTTTACCGTGCTCCCCTTCGGATGTTCACCAAGGTGATGGCGGTGGTCGCAGCTCATCTGCACAGGTTAGGGGTGTCAGTCTTTCCCTTCCTCGACAACTGGCTGTTGAAGGCATCCTCGCCCCAGGCTGTCATCTCCCACCTTCAGACTACGGCGAACCTCCTGCATTCACTGAGCTTCCCTATAAACGTGCCGAAACCACACCAGTCTCCTTCTCAGATGCTCCCTTTCATTGGGGCTGTTCTGGAACAGTGCAGTTTCGGGCCTATCCTCCCGAGCAGCTAGCCCAGGATATTCAGGTTATGATTCTGATGTTTCAGCCTCTATCCTGGATTTCGGTGATACTGACTGTTGGGCCTCATGGCCTTCTGCATCCTGTTGGTAAAGCATGCCAGGTGGCGTATTTGGGCTGTGCAGTGGGACCTGAAGTTCTAGTGGGCACAGCATCTGGGAAATCTCAGTGACATGGTCCAGATCTCCGAAGGAACTGTGAGAGATCCGCAGTGCTGGTTGCAAACCGCGATTGGGTCAACGGCAGACCCCTCTCCCTTCCCCAACCAGATCTCACAGTCGTGACCGATGCGTCACTTCTGGGATGGGGCGGCCAGCTGGGAGAGGTGGAGTTTAGGGGACAATGGTCTCCAGTGGAGTTGCGGCTTTACATCAATTTGTTGGAGCTTTGAGCGATTTGGTAGGCATTTCTTCCCTCTGTCAAGGAACAGTTAGTGCAGGTGTTCACAGACAACACCACCGCCATGTGGTACTGCAACAAGCAGGGTGGCGTGGGGTCGTGGACCCTTTGTCAAGAGGCCCTGCGTCTCTGGACTTGGCTGGAACAGCAGGGCATAACCCTGGTGGTTCAACACCTGGCAGGTTCTCTGAACGCCAGGGCGGACGAACTCAGTCGTCGATGCCTAGCGGATCATGAATGGCGTCTCCAGTCAAAGGTGGCGCAAGGTCTCTTTCAGCAGTGGGGAGAACCTTGGTTATATCTGTTCGCCTCCGAAGAGAACGTGCAGTGTCGGCAATACTGCGTGCTGGAGTTTCCAAGAAGGCTATCGCTCAGCGATGCCTTTTGTCGCGAGTGGAACTCAGGCCTCCTGTACACCTTTCTGCCCATAGCACTCAGCCCAGAGTTCTGAAGAAGATCAGGAATGACTGGGCCCAAGTCATTCTTGTGGCTCCGGAGTGGTCGAGGAGAGTCTGCTATCCAGAGCTTCTGAAAATGAGCATCGATCCTCCGATCAGGCTGCCCCTTTGGGAGGATCTTCTGTCGCAGCAGCAGGGGAGGGTCCTTCACCCTAACCTGTCAACTCTTCGCCCCCATGCATGGAGATTGAGCGGCGACAGTTGATGGCTTTTGACGTTCTTCCCGAACTATGCAATGTTAGTTTGGCGGCCAGGCGGCCCTCCACTAAGACGGTATACGCCTGCCTTTGGCAGAAATTTGTATTATACTGTACAGAAAGGTCTATTGGCCCTCTTTTCTGCTTTTCTTTCTACTGTTCTTCTTTTTCTTCTTACCCTTGCCCAGCAGGGCTCTGCTTTGGGTACTCTCAAGGGTTATCTTCCTGCTCTATCCGTTTTGTGCGGCTGCCAGACCAACCCTCTCTTTAGGTCTCCGATTGTAAATTGGTTTTTAAAGGGGCTGGCGCACTTATTTCCGCCCACGCCCTTTGTTATGCTGCAGTGGGACCTTAATTTGGTCCTCACTTTTCTTATGTTTGCTCCCTTCGAGCCTCTACACAACTGTACCCTCCGGCTGTTTACCATCAAACTGCCTTTCTGGTGGCGATAACATCTGCCCGGAGGGCGAGTGAGTTGCAGGTGCTATCTTGTACGCCTCCCTACATTATGTCCTTTCCAGATAAAGTGGTGCTTCGTACCCGTGCTTCATTCTTGCGGAAGGTGGTGACCCCATTCCATCTGGGTCAGTCTATCACACTGCCCACCTTTTTTGCTCCCCAGCTCCACTGACTGGACCCAAAAAGAGCGTTGTCATTCTACCTTGACCGCACAAAAGAGTTCTGGGTGGACGACCAACTCTTTCTGGGGTACATGGGAGCTAAGAAGGGGCGGGCAGTGCATAAAAGTACCATTTCTCACTGGGTCGTTATCTGCATTAAGATCTGCTATGCCCTGGCTAAGAAGCAGCCCCCTGAGGGATTAAGGGCCCATTCCACCAGGCAGCAACGTGGGCATCTTTGCACACATTTTCCAAGCACTACTGCCTGGACAGTCAGGTCCGCAGAGTTCGGCATTTTGCCCGTTTGCTCCTGAGGGACTTCCTAGTGTGAGGAGTTGGTCCCCAACCTATTGCGCAAGAGTATGGCTTGGGTATCTAATTCAAAGGTAAGGTATCAGCAGCTAGAAGTCTCTATCAGATGAACAAGTTACTTACCTACGGTAACGCATTATCTGGTAGAGGCTCTATCTAGCTGCAGATTCCCTACAGGCCCAACCATGCCTCCCTGCTTTGCAGACTAATTTTGTAAGGGCTAGGGTTACTCCCCCTTTCAGGGCCCTAATTTTGAACAGGTTTTCATCAGTTACTTCGTGGCTCTGTGCTTCTGGCGTGAAAAAAATGAAAAGTACTGACGTCCACGCGCCTGGCCGACGACGTCACGTGGAGCAGAATGGAGCCACCCGATGGTGCACGCAAGGGGTATTGCTCGAGCAAAAGTTTCCGGATCCAGCCTGACGCGTGGGGAATTCAAAAGTAAGGAATCTGCAGCTAGAAGTCTCTATTGGATAATACGTTACCGAAGGTAAGTAACTCCAGAGCCCTCCTGTGGATCTTTTTCATTCTAGTGTTTAAATTCTTATAAATTAGTCTATTTTTATAAATTGGTATCGGATCTCGAGTGTAGTGTCAATTTCTTCAATTGTTTTGTTCCTGTTTAAATGCTTAACACTTGTTCCTCTGTGTAAGCCTTGCTGCTCAGTGCCACAGCTACCCAGGATAGATCTGAGGGTTTAACAGACAAATCCCGATGGTCCTAAAGGGGTTGGTACTGTGTATTACACAGTGTGTTTGCACAACCACACCATATAATAAACCCTATTGCCTCAGTCTGCTAAAGTAGCCATTGGAAAGATTACTTTTTTTAGAACCAAACTTTATAGATAATTTGGCTCCCCTTATGAGACTGCTAAAATCTGGATTTGTAGGTCATCCAGAAATTTGGGAAGTGCTTAACATATATTGCTGGCTATACCTTAAATAAAGCTGTAATGTGACTTTCCCCATGGGACTTTGCAAAAAGGGCATCCTCTATGAGACTTTGCAAGGTAACTTTACCTTGGCTCTTCATGGAACAGCTTAAATGTTACTGGTCAAAGAATTATGCTGACGACCACCGCATTGAGACCCCAAGGGATCCAGGTACTGAGTATAACTCACTCTACAGAGTAGTTTGTAACCCTATTAAAACTTTGCTCACATTGGACAGACTAATACCTAAGAGAGAGTTTACATAGATTAATCAGTCTTCCAATTGAAACTCCTATGCTCAATACCACTAAGGTTAAAAAACACTCCAGCACAAGGGCATATCAACTGATACACTTGTGACACCATTTTAGTTCTGAATTTCCACACTAGATTATGTTGACATCATAACCCACACCGTATGCATTCGGGAGGCCATATTAAAGCCTGTGGGGCTTCCTGACAAAACGTGCTGTGACATAACCTTGTGTTCTCCCTTTCCCATTAGTGATATTTGTATGTAAAAGTTATCTAGAAGCATTTACCTTTAATAGGTATTTGTATTGTATGCACATTTTCTTATGATCTGTCTGGCTCTGACTTTATTCACTTGATTTTTTGGTCCTGATCATGGGTAGTGAAGACACCTTTAAGCATATTTTAGCAGTTATTTTAGTGGGATCTTTTGGAGGTAAACCAGACAGCTACCCATCTGGGTCAAGATTTTACACTGGCTCATTTTCTTCAGTGGTAGTTAAACTGCACCAGTGCTAGTGAAGCTGTTCCCAGGTAGTTTCTGTATCATCGTTCTGGATTCACTGTATCCTGTCAATCGAATTGGAAACGCACCATGTGACCCTGTTTTAGTAACAATCGTGGCAGCAATCTTTTTTTCACATTCAAGCATAACTATCCATAAATTGGTCTTGCAAAGTGAAAATATACATTTGCACTGCCACTCTGAAAGTCCAAGCAATGCTGAACAATTTTCTGCACCTGCGGTTACAATACCCATTAAAGAGAAGAGAGAGCAAAACTGATCCCGCTAGAAAAATGAAGTGTAGAGAAACTGCCTCCATTTCTTTGCTTTTCTATTCAGACCAATCATCCCTTTGAAGCGTTTTAATATTCAGTCATGGTCTCAGTGACTAAGGTGGTTTTCAAGACTACATGAATTAAGACTGCAAGCCATGTCATGCCTCTTGTTTATAGTTCCAATAAAATGGATCATGTTGTATGAACCAGAGGAACCCTTGATGAGTGTCTACAAGTTTATTAGAAAAGTTGTGGAATTGGTCGGATGCAAACCAAGATGAGCATCTCAGTCTGAAATGAAGCTGGTTCGCAGGCAAAGTTGCCTGCAGCTTATCATTCTTTAGCATAGTAGCTACTGCTATTTTAATATGGGAAAAACAGTTGCTTATTGTAAGAGAGCAATTAGCAATTGCAGTCCAAGCCGGCACCATTGTCATCACCAAGGACAGCTTTGTTAGTTACACAATGGGCCCTCAGAACCTTGTTGCAGCTTTTCCATTGGTGTTTAAATGTAGGAGTGTTCATTATCGTCTTTTGTTCTTTTTTATCTTCTCTCAGGTATTTTTCTTCATTATTTTTGTATTGCCAAACTTTGTGATATCTGCTAAGATTATTTGTGTTGGTGTCTTGCAGCATTCTGAATACAGATTCCCATTGGCCTGTTACTCCAATAACACCTTATGCACCAGATATGGTGGGGAATGCCTATGAATGAATCACAAAACATATGATTTTTGCAGCCAATTGGCTGTCCTTAAGCCCTACAATGTCCCCTACTCAGTATCTATCTATCTATCCCTTTCTTTGTAATCAGTTCTTGCTGAAATGTACAACGATCTCTTCCATCCATTCAAATGGAACTCCTTCTGCTTCTGGTCCAAAATCAAAGATATGTGTAAGTCACCATACAAACCAACCGTTTTGAAACCTGTCAAAATGAATTCCATCCTTAATTGAATCAATCTGCCCTGCATTGCAGGGAGAGTACAAATTGTAATATCCACACAGACATGTAAATAAGAACAAGATAATATTCCCCTTCATGTCCTTACAAAAACTTTGATTTTTCTTGTTTGAATGTTAATAGGACCTCATTTTCTGAGAAAGTTCAATTAGAATGCAAACTATTCTTGAGACATCCACATTTGAGTCAACACATTCACTTCAAAGGTCTGTCATCCAGTCGGGGCTACCCACTTTGACTCATGATGAGGGGGGAAGGCACAGTTAGGACCCTTCCCCCTAGTCCGTAAAAAAAAAGTCTACTTCTGATGGGTACTTCTGAACACAGATTCCTCACTTTGTGGGCTTAGCATAGGTCTCGCTCCTGCTCCAAGTCATGGGCTCAGACTCTGTCCCAGTCACGGGGCTGTTCCTGCAACCATTCCATTTCCTGCTCAGTCTTCTGGTAAGTACAAGTCCAAACACAAGCATAAAAAAAATCAAAGCAGGGCCTAACTCCCATCCCACCACTCTGGCTCCAAGAAGAAGGCACAATGGAGTCTGGAAGCAAGTCACACTCTGTCGAGATCACTGGTCATTGAGCAGATTCCTCATCTGGTCCCAACATGCCTATAGTTACTTGGGCCATTGTCGACTCCGCAGCAGATCGAGGCCTTCAAAGAGGCCAAGTTGAAAATATTCAGTGCGCTTCCGACTTCCTTTGGCGTGCTTTGGGCCCTGGAGCACCACAGGGGCCTTCAGTCGGATTACTATCAGCCTGTCCCTCCCTGAAGCTCCTTTATCCCTTGGTACCTGTTCCTGGGTCTGTACTAAGTTTGGCACAGACTTTCATCCTAACCCAGTTTCCTGAGCAGACATCACTGGAATCAGAGGCTGACACCCATGTTGGACCTCATACCGACATTGACCGGTCCCGCTACGAAATTACAAAAGTGCATCTGGTTGTCATGCAGCCTGACACTAACAGTGTGCCTTCCACCCCATCGCAACTATCAGCAGAGTCCCCACTATCTTTTTGGTTCTGACCCTGTATGAGGATGTTGATGATGATGGGGATGGATTGCTACCCCTATGTCCCCCCTCCACTCTACACTGCTCATGTGTTATAACTTATTTCCCCATCACCACATGAGATGACATCATGGCCCTCTCCCAGGAACTAGATAATGACAGCTGCAACACGGACGAGCAGCGGGAGCACTGAAGGCAAGCTCCTCTGTGCATGGACCACGAACAGCGGCAGGAACCCTGGTCCGGTCACCGCCCAGTGATGCTCTGCAGCACTCCTTAGGTCACTAGACCCCAGACGTGTTCCCTGAACTGCTGCCACGCAGCAACTCTCACCACGGTAGGAGCTTTCGCCTGTACCCACTGCCGGTTCTCCAGCAGCCACCCACCCACACCCTCCACGCAAATACTAACAACGCCTTCAACACCTCCTCCCAACACACACACACCACACAAGCACCAACAATACTTGCACTCCCTCCCAACCTCGGAAGCAAGACAATCAGCGATGAGCTCAGGAAGGTCTTGAACACCTCCATCACCGCGGCCACTTTTCCTGACGACTGGAAGCACGCTGAAGTGAGGCCCTTCCTGAAGAACCCATCAGCTACCCCAGCCGAACTAAGGAACTACCAGCCCACCTCTCTTCTCCCCTATCCAGCTAAAGTCCTCGATAAAGCAATAAACCAGCGATTTCCCCCAACACCTAGAAGACCACAACCTCCTGGACTCCTCCCAATCCGGATTTCGAGCTAACCACAGCACCGAGACTGCCCTAATCGCAGCCACCAACGACATCGGAGCTCTCCAGGACTGCGGGGAAACAGCAGCCCTCATCCTCCTGGACTGATCTGCCACGTCCTACACAGTCTCCCATTACGTCGAGATCCAAAGAAACTCCCTCAAATGGCTCGCCTCATACCTCATTGGCCGAAATCAAAGGACACGTCTACCACCATTCACTTCAGAGCCCAAGAAGACCATCTGCGGAGTCTCCCACGGATCATCCCACAGCCTGACCTCCTTCAACACCTACATGACCCCCCTGGCTGACACCATCGGACCAAACGGACTCAATATCTCCTACTCCGACATCACAGCTTATCCTCTCACTGTCCAAAGACCCCTCCACCACAAAAGCTAATTTCCACAAATGCGTGATGAATGCAGCAGACTGAATGAAGGACACCTGTCTCAAACGCAACATGGACAAGACTAAAGTCCTCATCTTCGGAAACAATACCTCGCCATGGAACACCACATGGTGGCCTGTGGAGCTCAACACCCCAACGACAGACCACACCCACAATCTCTGCATTATCCTGGATAACAAATTATCCATGAAGAAAAAAGTCAACGCAGTCTTATCCACCTGCTTTCACACCCTTCGCATGCTGCGCAAGACCTTCAGGTGGCTCCCGACTAAGACCAGAAGAATCGTCACACAGGCCCTTGTCACCAGCAGACTGGACTAAGGAAACACTCTCTACATAGGAATCACCGCTTGCCTCCTGAAAAGACTCCAGACAATACAGAACTCAGCTGCAAGACTTCTACCCCAGAAGGACCAACATCACACCCTATCTCAAGAAACTACACTGGCTTCTGATACAGAAGAGATGCCAGTAAAAGATGTTGACCCACACCTACAAGGCTTGCACAACGAAGGACCAGCATACATCAACTAATGCCAGACCTTCCACCAACCAACCAGACACCTTCGATCAGCCTCCCTCACCCTTGCAGACACCCCTCGGATCCTCTGAGCCAACAGCGGAGGACGCTCCTTCTTGCACCGGGCAGCCCAGGCCTGGAACAACCTCCCCCTGCACCTCAGAACTGCTCCATTGCTCCATCAATTCAGAAGAGATCGAAAGACACAGATGTTTTATTGACCAAACCTCCACGCAGCAACAGAGCTGCAGTGCCTCGAGACCCTCATGGGTGATTTGCCACGCTCTGTAAATGACAGATTGATTGATCTTGAAGTCGCATTTCTGACACCATCCAGATCTTAGAGGAAGCAGCTCAAGATCTGCAGTTGTGTTTGACCGGCCGCAGTTTGTCTAGTGGCAGGCCGCTCTCCCTTCCCCACCTGTAGCTGACCATCTTGGCAGACGCTTTCCTGCTAAGTTGGGGCGGTCACCTGGGGGGGAGGCGGAGATCAGAATACTCTGGTCTCCATTGGAGGGCTAGCTCCACATCAATCTTCTGGAGCTGCGAGTCATTTGTCTGTTCCTGAATCCTTTCTGCATCCATCAAGGGAAGATTTGTGCAGGCTCTCAAAGACAAAAAACTTCCATGTGGTACAGCTACAAGCAGGGATATTGGGGTCTTGGGCCCTGTGCCAGGAGGCTTTGCAACTCCGGTGTTGGTGGGAATTCCAAGGCATCTTTCTCGTCGCCAGCCACCTGACCTTGTTCTTGAACACCAGAGGGGATGATCCGAGCAGGTGTCGTCTGGCGGACCACAAGAGGCGCTTACATCCCAAGGTGGTGCATCTTCCGCCAGCAAGGTAAACCACAGTTGGATCGTTTCGCCACCATCAAGAACACACAGTGCCAAATATGAGAGTTTCTGCAAGAACAGTTGTTATGAGATATTCTGGCTAAAATGGAATGAAGGACTCGTGTATGCCTTCCCTCAATTTCCTCTTCTGCTCTGAGTTCTGATGAAGATCAAGAATGACCAGACCCAAATCATCCATCATTCTGGTCGCCCTGGATTGGGCGAGTGTGGTACCTGGAATTTCTGAGCATGATCATACGTCCTCCGATCAGGCTGCCACTTAGGAAGGGCCCTCTTATCTCAGCAAGAGGGCAGGGTCCATGTATGGAGACTGAGCAGCAGCAATTGACTGCCTCCAATTTGCTACCCGACTTGGTGGATGTCATCCTTGTTGCCCCTCCACATAATAAATTTATGCCAGCACTGGGACAGATTTGTGGCTGGGAGCAGTGCCTTAAATTGAGACCCCTTACAGACAAAGCTGTTATGTCCTTTTACTTGTTTTGTTTTTAGCCTTAGCCCAGCAAGACCTTGCAGTGGGCACTCTAAAATGTCTATTGTCTGCCCTTTTGGCCTTTTTACATTTGCCGATAACCATGCTTGTACAAATCACCTGTTGTGATGAGATTTGTTTATGGTTTCACACGTTTTCTCTGAAGCAATTTGTGATGCCACAGTGAAACCTGAACTTGGTTTTGACTTTTCTCATGTGTACGGCCTTCGATCTAATGCAAAGTAGCTTGATGCGTCTTCTGACCTTGAAGACTGTCTTCCACATTATAGTTAGGTCAGCTCATTGCACATGTAAACTATAGGCACTCTTAGTGCAGCTGCCCTACACCACCTTTTTCCCAGACATATTGGTGCTGAGATTTCAGGTGGCTTTCTTACCTAAAAATCTGTCTCCCTTCTATGCTGGACAGCTCAACACTCTACCAGCGTTCTTTGCTTCCCCTCACCCCTCAGAGAGGTTCCATCGGTTGGACCCCAAAAGGGCTTTAAGCTTTTACATAGATCTTATCAAGGGTTGTCGAGTGGTTGTTGGTTCCCTGGAGCATGGAAAAGGAACGTTGTGCAGAAGAGGACCTGGCTGAGGTGGATAGTCATCTGCATTAAGATCTGCTATGCACTGGCCAAGAAGCAACCGTTGGATGGTCTGAGATCTCATGCTACCAGATCTAAGAATGCTACCACTGTGTTGACGTGTGGAGTGAGACCCTGCCCTTGATATATGCTAGGCTGTGACATGGGCATCTGTACATATGTTCATGAAGCACTACTGCCTTGAAAACCAGGTCCTGAAGGAAGGACATTTTGCCCATCTCAGTTCTGCAAGACTTTGTGGTCTGAGTTCACTCCACAGATCCTCCACTGGTACTAGGACCACTGCTGTTTAATCCTACAGATCCAGTCTGGTGCACCGGGGAGGTGGAGAGGGGCTGATATTCACAAGATGAGGAACCTGCTGTTAGAAGTTAAAGTTTCCATCATAAAGAGCGCTGCCAAAGGTAAGTAACTTGTTCTTTTTGTGGTCTTCCCTAGGGAACTTTGGGAAGGAAGAGGGTTGTAGTTTAAAGCCCATCAGATCAGTAGCAGCGGTGAAAGGGGAACAGAGTTTAAAAGCAGTTTTACGGTAGGGCTGAGAAGCATTGGCATTTTCAGTGGCTGAGCACCACCATAATTACAAGTCTGTCTGTGTATATGTATGTATGTGTATATATATTTCAAACAAATATTGCAATGTAATGCTTGCTGAACACAACAGTGAGACTTGCTGTATCATCTTGTGCCTTATTATTTGAAAATAAAATACACAAGTTCATGTTGATCTTTGTGTTATCAATAGTGAACTTCTTTAATTCATATTTAAGAGATCCCAATAACGTATTGCCATATCTGAAGGGTATACCATGGTCAGACATTCATCAACTTATTGCCATCGACGTAGGATCACTTTACACCTCACTGAAACTAGATATAACGCATGTAACTACTTTTTGTTTCAGGGGAATATCCCAGACACAGCAAGGGTCGTTTTGAGACTTTTAGAACTGATGGAAGTATCTCAACATTTTTTCAAAAAACATTTTTATTTAACAGTTTTATATAACCAAACAGTGCAGTGGTGGGACACAGTAACAGTACATGGCATGAGGAGCTGACGAGGACCTCTGTGTAATTTGCAGATATATGTGGAATCAAAGTCAAACTTGTCATCCCGTCTACTTAGCCGTTTGTGTACCTCCTCAGCCAGCGTCCATTCCGCTACATCCCTGCACCAGCTCGCTAACTCCGGGTTGCACTGACCCATCCAATTGATGGCCACCATGCATCTAGTAAGTATCAACACTAAGTGCAAGAATTTGTATGACCTCTTACAAACTTCATGCCTTTTAACGTTCCCAAAAAAACAACACTGATGGGTCACCCCCATTCGCAGGGAGGTGACTCAGTTAGCTCATCTGCCACTTAGTTCCAGAAATCCTGTACTACTCGGCAAGAACTGGCCAAGTGAGGGAAATCAGCTCCCCGCTGTCCACAACGAGGGCAGGCGTTAGAGCGGGCAGGTGATATGTGATGGAGAGTCTTAGGAGTCGGGTATGTACGATGCAAGAAATTATAATCTACGAGTTTCAAGCGCGCATTGCATGAGACAGACTGCGTAAGTTTGCATATGTGTGCCCAATCCCCGTCCTACAGGAGCACTTCCAGGCCCGTGTCCCAGGCTTTGCAGGCCCGCAACTGAGGGCCCACCGAATCTGCCCTCCTAGCTTTGTAGAGCAGGGAGATCAAGTGTCTGCCCGACCCGCAGGATAGCAGGGTTCCCAGAGTGCTTGAGGCCTCGGGAGGGTATGGGAAAAGTGGGCCAGGTTTGCTTAGGCACCTCTGCTAGACCGGAGTGGTGTAAGAAGTGCACAGGTCCCAGTTCAAATTCGCCCTTCTGCCCTCAAAGGTGATGAAATGTTCATCGGGGTACAGGTCACCCAGGAGGGCTCAACCCTCCATGCTTGGAAGAACATAGTGACAGTCAACTGTCGGACCGGTACTAGTATTCACACAGGTATCTACCAGTGAAACGTAGTGCGCCTCAAAACCACAGTGACTAAGCGCTGCCAAATACACGCTGTCTGGCATACCAGATTTGGCGTTTCGACTGGGGCACCGGCCCCCTTCATGAGAATCGCCAGTAATTGCCCGATTTCAGCCATTCCTGCCAATAAGCGCTTCTCCCAGCTGTCCCCATGCTCCAGCAATTGCGCTGCATGTTGCATGTGTGTGGTGTAATAGTACAAGTCTAACCGCGGCACCTCCAGGCCACCCTCTAAATATATTCTAGTCAGCGTGGCCAGAGCCACCCTGCTGCGTTTGCCCGCCCAGAGTAAAGAGATGAGGATGCTTGAAACCTTGGCCGGCAGGGAGCTAAGGGAGTTCTGAAGGAAGATGGCCAGCCCATCAGTGACAGGCGAAGAGTATTCCAGAATGTGACAGACTCTCTCAAGCGTCCAAAACTCTGCCCATGTTGTAGCGTAGCTGTTGCTCCTGGGTGTGTCACTATGAGCCCCAGGTATTTGGATTGCGTTGGGAACTGACCAAATTCAATGTCCCGTAATCTCTCTACCAGGGTTCTGACCATGGACGCCAGTGGGAACAACAGGGATTTACCACGGTTTATCCGGAGCCCCGATAGGGTCCCAAATTTGTCTAACAAGCGTAACATGATCGGCACGGATTCTCGTTGCGTGGTAAGACAGTAGAGCGCGTCGTCCATGTACAGCAATATAAAGTGCCGTACGTCCCCTATTGGTATACCCCAGTCCTGCAGTTCCCGTCTAACCCAGACCGCCAAGGGCTCCATAACAAGTGCAAAGAGGAGGAAAGATAAGGGGCAGCCACGGCGCTTCCCGGGGCCCAGAGCCCAGTTCTCTGAGCGGCACTGCCCCACTCACACCCTGGAGCTAGGCTCAGTTTAAAGTAGTTGGACCCAGCCCCAAAACTGGGGACCAAACCCCATAACCCTCAGGACTTGAAGCATGTATTCCTAATCTACAGTGTTGGAGGCCTATTCCAGGTCAATGGAGACCAAGGCCATTCAACTCCAGAATGCTCCACCTCATGCATGACGTGAGATAAGGGCTGGAGATTCATCCTGGTGTTACGACCTGGGATAAACCTGCACTGGTCCCCATGAATCAAGCCGGTCATATGAGGAGTATGGCGGTTGACCAGCAGCTTGTAAAAGACTTTCAAGTCAGAATTGATCATGGTTAGCGGTCAATACGCCGCGTGGTCGGTCTTGTCTGAGAAACATA
This sequence comes from Calotriton arnoldi, assembly GCA_963921515.1. Lineage (NCBI taxonomy): Eukaryota > Metazoa > Chordata > Amphibia > Caudata > Salamandridae > Calotriton > Calotriton arnoldi. The sequence goes on from CAWUFW010001731.1 coordinate 612,631, forward strand.
CAAATGCCCCCTCCCTCATGGTGGGCGGCAGCACCCCTCTCTACCTCGCTTCAAGGAAGTCCTCAGGCAGACCTTGTGTAATGATGGCATAGAAAGTCTGGAAGAACTCTACTAGGAGCCCATCCCCCATCCCCCCGGGCCCTTGTCACGTCGCAGCATGTGCAGTGCCGTGCGTAGTTCTTCTTGGTAATGGTGCATCTAGGTCCCTCGACCGCAGTCTCCCCGAGCTTGGGGTGACCCAACCTTTCCAGGAACAGCCCATAACAATCCGGTGCTATCCCCGTGTCGGAGGTATACATCGGTTTAAGGTGGTCCTGTAACGTATCCACGTTCCCCACCCTGGTAGCGACGGCGGTCCAACAAGGGTTATTTCAACATTTTACTATTTAATAAGGAGGTTCAGCATTTTTCAAGTTAATTAGGAGGTGTTTATACAAACATACGGAACAGCTGTCGCAAATTCCTATGTTTATTTGACAATGCACTGGTAGGAGTATGAGACAGACGGGAGCAGTGAAAATGAAGACTATCTGGACAGGAATATAATATGGTTGAACTATGTTTAAGGCCTGTTTGTATTATTTTGGGATGTTAAAAAAGAATATCTGAAAGAGACTATTAGTTATGGATTCCTTACCTTAGAATTACCCCCAGGCGTCAAACTAGATCCGGAGAATTTTTCTTCAGCAGTACCCCTACGCATCGGTAGGTGGCGTCGGTCGACTCCGCTTTCGTCGTTGGTGTTGTGATCGCCGGAATGACGTCGCGGTATCTACTTAGACGCCGCCCCTGCGCGCTGTCTTCAGTTCTTTATTTTTCCGCGCCAGCCAGTGTAGATCCGGAGAGAGCGGTACCCTTAGTCTTTTTTGACTAGACATTTTTTTCCCCCGACTTTTGTCAACTTCTTTTTTCGAGTCGTTCGACTCCTGGTGCAGGGGATGTCACATCGAAGGACCGGCTTCAAACCTTGTGACTCCTGTCACAAGTTGATGTCGGTCATGGACCCACATCTCGTGTGCCTCTGGTGTTTGGAGCGCGACCACGACCCGAAGTCAACGCCGCTCGAGGTCCCGGTCGAGAGGGAGATCACGGTACCGGTCGCGGAGTCACCACCATAACTCCTCTTCGAAGTCTTCATCTTCGGGTAAGTCGAAGCACAAGAACAAGGCGAAGAAGCACCGCCGCTCTTCGCCTTCTCCCTGTCCGTCGGCCGACGCGACACGGGATGCGGAAGTTAGCCGTCTGGCTCCGCCTACAGAGCCTGGTAGGTCGGCTCCGAGCCTCCCTCCCTTTCCGGGAGCCGGGGCGACCCATTCCCAACTTCGTAGCTTTTACGAAGCCCTCCACTCCATCTTTGGGCAGCCCGACTCCGCCGGCACCCCTTCGGGCCCTGCAGACTCGGCTGGGGGTTCTAGGCCTTCGATGCCGGCGGCTTCGGTGCCGCAGGGCCCCCAGGGATCCAGGCCTGGATCTGGATTGGCGCCGGTTGACCTTACGACACCTCCGGCGCCAAATTGATTGGCGACACCTCCGCCCCCGGTTGTGTCCCCAGCCGGCGTCGACCCCAGCCTCCCCCTCAACATGGACAAGGAGCCGGACTGGCGCCTACCAGTACTTTTGTACCTCTGTTCTATCCTGGCATTCCTTATCACCCTGAGTGGGAGCCAGAGGAGGGTGAGGAGGACTGGGAGGGGTCTATTGACCCTCCAGCAGACCAGCTGGAAGAGCCGGACTGGAGAGAGGAACTGGGTGAGGCTTGTGGTCTGGATACATCCCCAGACCTTGGTATGCTTTCTCCTCCTACCGTGGCTACGGAGGAGGGAGCCTCCTACGCTGTGGTGTTGCGTAGGGTGGCTGAGGCCTTGGGCCTTGAGCTACCTACGGTGGCAGTCAGGACTAACCTCCTGACTGAGGTGCTTCAACCAGCAGCAGCCTCTTCGGAGACCCTGCTGCTGTTCAATAAGGCACAGACATCCTTCTGGGCACCTGGTCCAAGTCCAGCACAGAGGCTCCTCTGGATAGGATGATTGCCCACCACCACCGCCTGGCGCCTGGCAACCCCACTTTCCTCTCCCAACACCCTACCCCTGAGAGCTTGGTGGTCCAAACCTCAACGTCCAAAGCCGCGTTCCCTACTGCTCCCCAGATAGGGAATCCAAGAAGCTGGATCATTTTGAGAAGAAGAGGTTTTCTTCGGCCAGCTTAGGACTGCAGTCGGTGAACACCGCATGTCTCTTGGGCCGTTACACCCACTCTGTGTGGGACACGGTTGCGCAGGTGCTGCAACAGTGCCCGGAGGAGGCCCAGGACGTACTCTCCCGTGCAGTCGCTGAAGGGAGGGACGCAGCAAAGTTCGCCATTCGCTGTGGGCTGGACACCGCCGACTCGCTAGACAGGACGATTTCAACCTCGGTATCCCTGAGACGCTATGCCTGGCTGAGATCCACTGGCTTCTCGGGCGATGTCCAATCGACTCTTTTGGACATGCCCTTTGATGGCCGTCACTTGTTTGGCGACAAGGCGGACCATTCACTCGAGTGCTTCAAGGATTCTAGGGCTACGTCCAGATCCTTGGGCCTCGCTACCACCTCTCGCCCCGCGCAGTCTGCTTTTCGTCCCTTTCGTGGCTACGGAAGGGGTGCCCCACCACATTCTGCCCAGAGCCACAGGCCTGCACAAGCTGTCCATCCTCTGCGAGGCCGTGAACGTGGGACCCACTGCCGTGGGTCTGGGGGACAGCGGGCGGGCCAGTCCACCAGTGCCCCCTCTGCAGCAGCCTCCAAACCGTCCTAGTCCGACCTTTCAGGGCCACCAGCTGCCAGTGGGCGACAGGATCCGCCATCACCTCCCCCACTGGCACATCACCACGTCGGACAGGTGGGTTTTGCAGGTGGTTTTGAAGGGGCTACTCCCTCCCCTTTGAGACTACTCCTCCCTCCATGCCACCTACACTCTGTCAGAGGATCACTTGGCCCTTTTCCATCAGAAAGTTGCGGCTCTCTTTGCCAATGGAGCCATCGAGCGAGTCCCTGTGCCAGAAGTAGGTTGTGGCTGCTACCCCCACTACTTTCTGGTGCCAAAGAAGTACAAAGGCCTGCGTCCTATCTTAGACCTCAGGGACGTTAACCGCTTCCTCCGGAAGGAGAAGTTCAAAATGTTGACATTGGCTCAGGTCCTGTCTGCCTTCGACCCTGGAGACTGGATGGTAGCGTTGGACTTGCAGGACGCTTACTTTCACATCCCTGTCCTGCCGGCCCACAGGCGTTCCTACGGTTCACGGTAGGCAAGGAGCATTTTCAGTTTACTGTGCTCCGCTTTGGCCTTACCAGCGTCCCTCGGGTGTTTACGAAAGTGATGACGGTGGTCGCAGCTCATCTGCGCAGATCAGGTGTTCCAGTCTTCCCCTATCTCGACGACTGGTTGTTGAAGGCGAGCTCGCCCCAGGCTGTCGTTGCCCACCTCCAGACTACGGCGGACCTCCTGCATTCGCTGGGGTTCACAGTCAACGTGCCGCAGTCGCACCTGAACCCTTCTCAGAAGATCCTTTTCGGTTCTGGACACAGCGCAGTTTTGGGCCTATCCTCCCGAACAGCGAGACCGGTATATTCGGGCTATGATTCCGATGTTCCAGCCTCTTGCCCGGATTTTGGTGAGAATGACCCTGAGGCTGCTGGGCCTCATGGCTTCCTGCATCCCGCTGGTGGATCATGCCAAGTGGCATATGCGGGCTCTGCAGTGGGACCTGAAGTTCCAGTGGGCGCAGCATCAGGGGAATCTGTCCGATGTCGTCCAGATCTCGGCGGGGACTGCACACCATTGCAGTGGTGGCTCACGAACCAGCATTGGGTCAACGGCAGATCCCTCTCCCTTCCCCAACCAGATTTCACAGTGGTGACAGATGCGTCACTCATGGGATGGGGCGGCCACATGGGAGAGGCGGAAATCAGAGGCCTCTGGTCTCCGGCGGAGTCCGGGCTCCACATCAACCTTCTGGAGCTTCGGGCGACTCGTCTAGGACTGAAGGCATTCCTTCCTTCTGTCAAAGGAAGAGTAGTGCAGGTGTTCACGGACACGGACAACACTTCCGTCATATGGTATTGCAACAAACAGGGCAGAGTGGGTTTGTGGACCCTCTGTCAGGAGGCCCTTCGTCTCTGGATGTGGCTGGAACATCAGGGCATGTACTTGGTTGTTCAGCACCTGGCAGGTTCCCTGAACACCAGAGCGGACAAACTCAGCTGCCGGTCCTTGATTGATCACAAATGGCGTCTTCACTCAGAGGTGGTGCAAGGTCTCTTGCAGCAGTGGGGAGAGCCTTGGTTAGATCTATTGGCCACCGAAGAGAACGTGCAATGTCGACAGTTCTGCGCGTTGGAATTTCCAAGGCGGCACTCGCTAGGCGACGCTTTTTGTTGCGCGTGGAGTTGCAGTCTTCTATACGCCTATACCAATTCTGACCAGAGTGCTGCAGAAGATCAAGCGCAACCGGGCCCAAGTAATTCTTGTGGCTCCGGACTGGGCATGAAGAGTCTGGTATCCCGAGCTCTTGAGCATGGCCATCGATCCTCCGATCAGACTGCCTCTTCGGGAGGATCTTCTGTCGCAGCAGCAGGGGACGGTCCTCCACCCGAACCTGCCCAGCCTCCACCTCCTTGCTTGGAGATTGAGCGGCCACAGTTGACAGCTTTCGACCTTCCTCTCGGAGTCTGTAACGTTATCTTGGCCTCCAGGCGTTCCTCCACCAAAACGGTATATGCCTGTAGGTGGAACAAAGTTGTGGCATGGTGCACAGCAAAGGCTGTGGATCCCCTTTCTGCCCCTCTTGCAGTGGTTCTCCTCTTCATTCTTTCTTTGGCCCAGCAGGGCTCTGCTCTGGGCACTCTTAAAGGCTATCTTTCGGCCATTTCGGCTTTTCTTCGCCTTCCTGATCAGCCTTCTCTTTTCAAGTCCCCTATTGTAAATCTTTTCCTTAAGGGCATTACTCACCTTTCTCCTCCTATTCCTTTCGTAATGCCCCAGTGGGACTTGAACTTTGTTCTGACTTACCTCATGTGCGCTCCCTTCGAACCGCTACATAATTGTCCTCTCAGACTCTTGACCTTAAAGACTGCTTTTCTGGTTGCCATCACCTCTGCTCATAGGGTGAGGGAGCTTCAGGCTCTTTCTTCTAAGCCTCCTTTCCTTGCTGTTCATCCGGACAAGGTTGTCCTTCGAACTCTACTTTCTTTTCTTCCTAAAGTGGTTAACTCTTTCCACATAGGACAGACCATCACTTTGCCCACCTTCTTCCCGCCCCCGCATCCTTCTAAAGAGGAGGAGAGGCTCCACCGTCTGGATCCAAAACGTGCGCTTTCATTTTATCTGAATCGCACAAAACCATTCCGGGTGGATTATTAGCTCTTTGTTGGCTATGTGGGTGCCAAGAAAGGTCGGGCCGTGCAAAAACAAATCATCTCTCGATGGATCGTTCTTTGCATTAAAATTTGTTATTCCTTGGCAAAAAAAGAACCTCCAGTAGGGTTACACGCCTATCTACCAGGGCGACGGCAGCCATACTGCTTGGGAACGTGGAGTGTCCCCCTTCATGACATGTGCCAGGCAGCCACGTTGGCTTCATTGCACACATCCACTAAGCATTACTGCCTGGACAGCCAAGTCCGGAGAGACAGCTTCTTTGTCCGCTCTGTTCTTCAGGACTTCCTGGTGTGAACTTGGTTCGCAGACCCACCTCCGGGGTTGGTATTGCTGGGGTATCTACTCTAAGGTAGGGAATCTATAACTAATAGTCCCTTTCAGATGAACAAGTTACTTACCTTCGGTAACGATTTATCTGTAAGAGACATATATTAGTTATGGATTCCTTACCACCCCACCCATCCTCCCCGTTCTGCGAACTGATTTCTAGAGTAAGGGTCTCCCCTTCAGGGCCCTAGTTTTATTCACCAGTGGTCAGTGTCTTGCATGGCAATGCGCTTCTGGCGTGGAATGTCGTGTAAAGAACTGACGTCAGCACGCAGGGGCGGGGTCTAAGTAGATACCGCGACGTCATTCCGGCTATCGCGACACCAACGACTAAGGCGGAGTCAACCGACGCCACCTATCGACGCGCAGAGCTACTGCTGAAAACAAAATTCTCCGGATCCAGTCCGACGCCTGGGGGTAATTCTAAGGTAAGGAATGCATAACTAATATTTGTCTCTTACAGATATATTGTTACCGGAGGTAAGTAACTTGTTTTTCAAGTTTTTTTTAAAGAAGTTAAATAACTCTTTATTTCTGATAGACTTTTAGCTGCCGATTCCTCACCTTTTGAAAATTCCCCAGTCATCAGACTAAATCCAGAAACTTTTCAGTAGTACCTCTCCACTACGATAGGTGGTGCTATGTGGCTCTACACTGACTCCATTCCGCTCTGGAAATTACATGTGGACCTGCATAGATGCCAATCCCGCACACTGACATCAGTTCCTTTCTTTCCACACAGGAGACACAAATCCAGAGCTACCCCTCGTCTCTTTTTGACCTTACCTTGATGAAAAAAAAAAATCAGTTTGAAAGGGACATATCACCTTCCAAAATGACTGGTTTTAAGCCCTGTAAGGACTGTTACACACAAATGTCTGTGACAGATCCTCATCAGATGTGACTTTTGTGCCTTGGGTCCAGTCGCAACTCTAAGGCCTGCAGTAACTGCACGTTGGTGAACCTGATGGCTATACGAGGCTGCAAGATGAAACTCCACATCGCCATCTAACACAAGGCTCCTGTTTCAAGACCAGTCCAAGTCGAAAGTTCGGTCTGTTCCCATTTGAGATCTAGAAGTCGTAGGAGCCTACCAGAGGTTGGTCTTGGTCTTGATCAAGATCTTTAGATAAGTCAAAGAAAAAACACAAGAAATCTAAGGGGGACTCTGCCCCTTCCTGCTATTCACACTCCCCTTAGAAGGCACTGTTGCAGGGATTCTGTTTGGAGACAGAACTGTGCCTTGGGAGAACAGGAAGTCAGGATGTAGGGACTGAGTCTGTCTGCTACATCAGTACCTGTAGGCCCAAATCGGACTAGCTCGCAGTGCCTCACCTGAACTCCTAACCTACCAGAGTAGCAGGTGATTTCAGCAAACCTAGAACATAAACCTCTAGCCCCCAAGGAAACCATGGAAACAGATAATCACGTTTTGTTCTCACTCTTGCATGTCTATAGTAAACAAAGAAAGGAGACGAAGGAAGTGTACAATATATTTATTGAAACTATCGTAGTCTATTTTGAAGGAAGTGTGCTGCGATTAGTAGACAAATACAACTGAGTAAGTTTAGAGGGGCTTATGGTGGCACTGTGAGCTAGCTGGTCTAAAGGCTGCCATATCCGTAGGGGGTGTCTGGAATCCGTCTGGACACCAATCCCTTAGTTTATGTTGTCTAAACGCGCAGATCGTATGTATTATTAGGAACTACACAACAAACCAGGCGGGTCGGAATGACAATGACTAGTCTGTGTTTAGTTCCTGAGCAAAGGGACTCCGTAGAGTTGTATTATGCGCTCACAACACAACTGGACCTGTGGTAGTTCCAGTACTAATGGGTTTCAAAACGGAACATCCATTGCGGAGTAACAAAAATAGAACCAAAATGCCACAAATGAGGAATAATAGCGAGGGTATGCCCCAGAACACACTTGAAAACTATGAATGCCAGTATTATTCCGATAATCTTCTGGAAGATACTGACTAAGCCAGTTCCGATTGTTTTAATAAAGTGTGCAATATCGGCAGTATTCGAGTTATTAAATATCCCATGCACAAGCTCGCCGGAGTGTATTGGAATATTTGTGTTCAACAAGGACTGTATTCTACTGGATGTCTGTGCAACCTGCAGTTCAAAAGTTTCTCGGGAAGATGTTAATGCTACATCTCTTTGAAGCAATAAGGTTTTGAGTGGGCTTAGCTTGTTAAAATCTGGCTTCTAAATTGGAATTGAAGGCCACAATGTAGTATCAGAAACCGTAGGCGTAGATGGAAAAGCAGCAGGTCACTATCTGGGAGACTGATAAAAGTTACAGGATCCCGGTCTTCCTGCCGCAACAGTCTTGGTCGCTTAACATTAAATAGCTTCCATTTCAAAGAACAGTGATGAGGGGGAGAATTGAAAGGGCTGGTATTCCTTTTAGAAAACACGGCAAATTTGCTACTGTAGCATTGCATGTACTGTGTATGGTAACATGTTTGTGATCGACCGAAGAGTTGCATTCCTTTCCATAAGGAATACCTATTTTTCAGCCTGTTCACATCGGAAAGAGAATTTGAGTGAGCTTAACTCATGAATAAAGCTCCCTCCCAAGGCTTTGAATCTACCCACAGGAAAATGTTTCATGCATGATGTAAACTGTTATGTTGAAATTTGGAAAGATATGCCATGTATCTACCACATTGTTGAGAGTGTTTCTGCTATTGTGAATGGGAGCTGTTCTAACTTCTCGAGATGTAACATTGCGTCAGACGCATCTTTCTTAGCCATGAGCAATTGTTTACATGTCAGATTGAAAGGCAAGAATAGCTGCATAGAATTAAGGTAACGCCATTGCACGCAGCTACTTTTGAGGACTTGACGTGTCCAACTAAATTGAATGATCGATCTAAGCTGACTTTGCCCATGGTATAAAGAAGACATGTCACTATTCATAATATCGATCACAGACGGCACAATGTTATTCAAGTTGTAAATGTGAGAAGACCATGTATTAATACTACTATCAAGAACAGCAAACACTTTATCCAAATTATCTTGGTCAGTTTCTCGCAAATGTGCTGCAGCAGCAGTGTGATAGCTTCCAAATTTCATTACATATTACTTAAATCTTTTTTAACATGGAGTCTTAGGACCCGACAAAAAATGAGATGGGTCTATGTCTTCCAAAAGGAGCGAAAGATGTTGTTTTACTGCAGACAGTGTGGAATGTTCCAACCATTGTTGGCACAGTTCCTCTACCGAATAGGTGGTGACAATACCGGAGTTTTGAGAATGGGAATAATGAGGGTCGGGTCTGCTTGCCTTAAACACCGGTGTGGAATTTTAAAAAAAACGAGCATAACAACCATTTGTGTCCACTAGCCACAATAAACACCCATCAGGACAAGAGAATGTGGAATTAAATGTACCGTTCTGTAACATACTATTGAGCTGTTGTTCAGTGTAATTATTTTAATGTTGCTAATTGTCACATTGGTCAACGGAAGGAATGTTTGGTGCATTCATGTCTTTATTTTTCGCCAGTCCTAGACAAGTAGTCTGTTGAACTGTATCATTTAGAAAAATCATTTGTGTTGGTATTAAGCAAGCTCGGACCAAGTTGTCTGTTCCTTGAACTGGCCAAGATTTGGCACCCCAAATTGATTTCATGTCAACGGTATCCTCCCAATAGTCCTAGCCTTTCATGCCTAATTATGTGACAAACCTGTATATATTAGCTTAGTTTGTGTAAGCATATATTTCTTTGCTGGTGTAGGGACAAGTTTAAAATAGAAAGATTTCTGGTCTAAAGCATCATATCCAGAAAAATATGTGAAATTATCCTTGTATGTTTTGGAGCTCCTTGTGGGGGAGTAGAACAATGTTCCCATTGTGTATAAATGAAAAGTGTGCGTTGAACACTAGCTCTATGTAAATAGTGATGTCCATGATAATGGAAGCAGAACAGTTCACCATAATTAGCAGAATGTAGATATAGGTCCTCAGATCCGAAAATAGTGGTGTATTCCAGCTCTGAGGGCATGGAGTTTTCAGTCTCAACATCCCAATCATCTGAATGTATCCCAGGTACAATAACATCACCCATAGAAACCCTAGAAACATAAGGTATTTGCAGTATTTCTGTCTGTCCGAATATATCATAAAGTATCCCAAACAATTCCATCTGAAATGTTCACAAGGGACAAGTCTCTTTTCAGCTTATGTGAAGATGAATGAGGCATTAACACCTCATCAACCAGTTCTGTGGCAGAGCGTTCTGGAAGGTGATGGCCCTTTATCAGCAAGAGGAAAACAGTCACAAATCCAATCCAAAGGAATAGAAAAACCAAGGAAAGTGCTATCCAAACATATATCCAAGAAGGAAGCAGATAAGTGCGTTCCAGACATGAAAGAAAAATGCAAACCCGTGTAGGCGGAGTGTGTAGAATGGAGGAACGGTCAGAAGAGTGATGAAATATCATCTGTTCACACATAGTAACCAGAGGCAGTTTGCTGAAAATCGGGAGCCACTTGTGCAGTAAGAGAACTAAGAAAGCCCACGAGAAGTGGATCAGTAGAAATGACATCAGCTGCAGAAGACACTGTAGTAAATACAGTACTCACTTCAGTCGTGTGTCTCGGATTTGTAGCAGTATTGGGAATTAACCAACAACTGAAGTTCATTCTCTGGCAGCTAGGACTCCTCGTGGCCTACTGTTTAGAATCGGCCACATGATGTAACTTGACGTTATCAATAAAGTCAAAACGATTGTCTTTAGAACCAGCAAGCGGTGACTGTATTAGTTCTTGTACCTTGAATCACAAGGACTGGCAAGGTGCTCGGTATGATGGGCCTAACTCCTTTACCGCAATCCTTTCTTGAATGAGATCCCCAACTTTTGTAAACCAGCCAGAAGGTGCTAGCTGCTCCTGATTCCTGCAGAGACCGACGTCTTCAACTGCTCGTTGGATTGGCCGTCACAGACGTTTTGTAAGTCCTTTAAGACAGCACAACGATTATTTACATCAAAGGGCGTAGCTGCCGCTACAATGTCTGGACCATCAAGGTCTGGAACGTACATTTTGATGCACAAAAGAGACTCATGCGGGGTCCAACCACCCAGAGCTCTTTTAGGGAGCTTATTAAGTCTTCTTTTTACCCCAAATAGGTGGTGGATCAAACTACGTCCTTTACCGAATACTCTAGCTCTTAAGGGCTGCTTTTAGTCACGGTTCATTCTCTCCACAACAGAATTGCCCTCGGGCCGATATGGAGAAGAATAATGTCTCTCTACACTCATAGAATTCCGATCCCTTTTGAAGCGAAAGCAGTGCCCTGGTCCAAGTGGAATGTAGTACATTCATATGTTCCAATAAAGACTTGCAGATCTTTAATAACAGTTCGAGCGTCAGCTGGACTTTGTGGCCACACCCAGAGTAACCTTGAGCAAAAATCAACTGCAAGTAGTATAAATTTAGACTCTTCTTCTGAATTGAGAGGACCACAATGGTCCAGATAAATGCAGCCGAAAGGTTTGTTGGAAATCAACAGGTGTGTCTGTGGTGTACGAGCCACAGTGGAAGACTTCTTGACAAATGTCACAACAATGGACATATTTTTTGGCATGTTTATACAAGTCATGCCACCAATAACGTGCTGTAGCAACAAAATTGTGGCCACCATTGCTGCATGTGCAGAAACAGCACCTTCATGCGCAGCTATCAGTAAGGCTAGCCTGCGATCTTCGTTGGGAATCAAACGATCACCAACCCCTGGAATTGTTACAAAGGAAACTTTTTGTTCATTTAGTCGATGTGTATTTAGCCGGAAAACCCCTAGGCAAATGGCGTGCCATTGCGTGGAGCATTAAGGGTAGCCAAGATATCTTTGTCTACTCTTGTCTGAGAACGAGTAACTGCAGCAACTGCTGCAGTCGGAACAGCAGATTTGGCTGCTTCATCTGCCAAAGAATTTCCTACATGTGGTCCAACACTTTGATGACCCAATGTATGTATGACACGAGTCAGTGACAACCTATCTTTAAGGTATGCCACCTTCACCCAAAACCTTTTATGGTTTATTGTGTTGCCTTTATGGTTTAAATCTTTTTATTGAGAGCATTTCAGAAAAAGAAAACATAGCACTGATACATATAATTGTTTTGAGCGTGCATAGCTCCATGCTGTGACAGAATACAAAAAAAAGGAAAAACAGAATTTCCTCCCTTTCCCTCAGAACCTAAAGATGTTCCGAAGCGAAGGCAATTTGATCTAACAATGGGATTACTAGGTCTCAGGTGTTCCCTACGTGTGACGCAGTGGATGAAGTGTCTGTCAGTTGCAACAGTCAAGGGTATTTAGGACAAGCAAGTTCCCGAAATTCAGTTGAGGGTAAATTAATGAAGGGGGGCCACAGTTCAGCAAAAGTCGTGATTGTGTTGTCTTAAGAGTATTTGAATCCGTTCTGGCGGCAATAATGCAAATCGTCTTTAAATACTGGACACAATAATACAAATTGCACACTATAAGTGGGGGGAATACAGGATCAGTATGTTCCTGTGCAAGTAACAAGCCTTTCAGTTCAGCTAACTGTGCTGTGCAGTCCCCTAAGGACTGCATGTGTTTTTGTGGTTGGAATTTTGAATCCAACATCACACCAAGAACAGTAGCACAGCTGCTGAATATTGGTGCTTACCTATAGCAGGTTGGGTTGAACTATCAGTATAAACCATATATTTATACTGCTCAAGAAGCAAAATATTGCTGAACATGGGATAAACATGCTCATATTGAAGAAACTCTTGTGTCTGTAAAGACTAGTCAAAGACGAAGTCTACATCAACAGATGTCAAGGATGTTGCCCACTGTATCCATCTAGGATGGAGGACTTTAGTGTTAGGAACGTTGGCTTTTGTGACATCCTCTAAGGCTGGAACTGGAGTAAAGACAATAATGCATTCTCCTTGTGCAAGTGGCCACTCCTTAATTATAGCCATCTGCACCACAGTCGGTATTTTTTCAGTGGAAGCAAAACACATTTCTGCACTGTAATATAAATGTGGTTTATATGCAATCAGCACTGTTGCACCTTCGTTAAAGGTGACATGGGTAAAGCCAATGGCACCTGCAATTATACGGTTGACCAGGTTTGTTGTGTTGACACGTATAAGTAATGTGTTGCAAGCAAATCAAATTGTAGTGATCTGAGTATGTGTTTGTTCTGATGTCCAATGAGAACTGGAAAAATCAGGCTGAATCAATTCATATTATGATTTAATGCTTTGTGCATAATCAGGTATGTAAGTTCTGCCAAAACTATGGAATCCTAACTAGGATTGCAGTTTCTGTAGAGTGTTTCGAGGCTGCAGCAGAGCACACTTCTCCAGGAAGTGTGGTGCAAGTCTTTTACCTTCATTTGTAAGTTCATATCCCAAAAAAAAAGGACCCTCAGAAATGCATATTAGATTTCTTGAGGTTGAACTTATAGCCAGGTTCGGTGAATGCCAAAATTATGCGATCCACTCTAGCCAAATGTGCATTTAACTCCTCACCCGTCAAGTAGATATCATCTACACAGGACAATTCATCTGGGCCAATATCTTGTAGAATTGACGAGCAGCAAACAGTCCAGGACTGTTCTTCTAGCCCATAGGGAGTTGTGAAAAACAATGTTGAAAGCAGAGTGCCGAGAAGGCAGTCCAAGCTCTGCTTTCAGGCGCAATATTTTGGCAGAAAAAAACATTAGCAATGTCCAAGGTTGTGTTGTATTTTTTACTGACTATATTATTTATAAGTGCCGCACTATGTGTATTTTGTATGGCAAATGTGTGTGTATGACTTTTTAAATGTCTGTAGTCTAAGACTATGCAATATGAATGATCTGATTTCAAAAAAGGAAAAAGGGGATTATTCATTTGAGAGACACGGGGTTCTATTACTCCCTGGTACTCCAACTGGGAGAGTATTTCTCCAGCACGTGCTTTAGTCCCGTTTTGTGAGATATTGTGGTTGCACGTGTGGGCTGGATCTTATAGGCATTATATAAGGGGAATCCTTATCCCAGCCGACATGTTTGCGATATAAAGCTAGGGCTAGTGCAAAAGCCCATTCTACTGCATAGGCTTGTTTGATTTTGTCAGGGTCAAGCACAGAAACAGAAGGGAGAATAAAATCCTTACCTTGTGGGGATGTTTGGACAAACTGCAGGGGCCAATTGACCTCTGCTACGAGAATGGCATATAATAAAGTAAAATATTCCCAGAATATTAATCTAATGGTACGCTATAATCTCACCCTCAATCTGTATATCCAAATTATATAATCTGTCCGGAGGGGCTATGCACCTGTATGGGGTTTCAACTGTAACAAAGTTATCAGTTGCTGTCGCTGCCAGAAACTCTTAGAGATTCCGGCAAACTATAGAGACCTCTGCCACGCTGTCGGAGAGTTCCTGCCCACCTCATTTTCAGGAGGAGAGCTCTCCGTGTATGTGGCATACTTTGCAGTTATATCTGCAACTTTTTAAATTGAGGCTTACATTGAGAAGGTTTTTTCTCCTTCTTTATCTTCACGCCAGACTAGCGTTGTGAGTCCCTCTTGTGTTTCAGGTACTCTTCTGTCTGTGGTCGAAATGCTCTCCTCTCTCTTATGGTTTTTCTGGTGACTCCTGAAAGGAACGAGAAGGGCGATTATCAGAAAACTGATACCCATCAGGTGGTTTTATTTGTGTGCGATCATGTAAATTATTGCGTCTGTCAGAGGACTCTGGCGGTGGAGATCCCCCTCGAGATTTTGCTTTTTCTTTAGGTTTGTGTTTGCCCCATCGTTTTTTAACAAACTCCAGGTTTGGTTTGGCAGTATCCTTGTCGGCACTGGGTTTGCCAAATTGTGGTTTGCTGGGTCTGGTTCCCAAATTATTGTGTCCTATAGAAGTATATACTACAGCCATAATTATAGGTAGCTTGCGTTCCTGGTTGAACGGTGCAACCTGCTCGCGCCGTTGGCGTATAGCCAGAGTGGCAATTTTGCCTTTAATGTTAGACAGAATCATTGCGTGAACTATGGGAAAGTTTCCTATTAGTTTCATCTCCAAATCCAGGGCAGCAGCTGCCCTGTTTTCATTCTGTATTTGTTTTAAGACTTCCTTCAAGACTGACATAGATGGAGTACCATGTGTTATGGTATGGACAGCGATGAAGATTGTGCTCCAAGTGGCGCAGTCACCTGTTATGGGAACCGTCCCATGGGGTAAGCACATAGTCTATATTCTGTGCTTGCCTTGTGGTTCCGTAAGGGGAAACACTGTTCAATTTGTTAGGGGTTTTGTTGTTGTTGTTGTTTTTTTTTTTTTTTTTTTAAGGGGTTTGTTATTTTGGGCCATCCAAAAGGAATTTTTTCACAGTTTGTGGGAGTTTTGCCCATAATTGAATGAACAATTACAGGACTTATGGTTGGCACAGCAGGCAAATGAGCCTGCCCTGCAAGGCTGGCCTTTGCTGGGACAGCCAACAAGGTGCACAAAACGTACTGAGTTATGCATCTATATAGTCTAACTAGGCCATTGTACAATTGTTGTAGCTCATTAACATTGAGACCTTGTAGATTTGGGTATGGTATATAACCAGCTAATGTTGGCCAGGTGGCACCTTCATTACTGAGGGGACCCACGCGTACTGGTGCAAGTACATGTATAAGGGCACCTCAGAACCAATTATAGTTTCCAGTTTCATAGTGGGATTTCTAAGAACACATATACTCTGTATTGTTTTGGTGTGTTAACGTGAAATGTGCCTGAATTTGCATCCACAGCCGGAAAATTGACCCAAGAGTAAAAGACTTCTAAGCAACAGCCGTTGTAGGCTACGACCACGAAGATAGTCACCGCCTCCAGTGCCAAGGCCATGCAAAGTTACATTGTGCATTGACTGCAGGTCTGCAGTTGTCAGCAATTGGAATAAGTTGGGGCTGCACCATTATTAAAACAGTAATGGAAACAAAGTGCAAACACAAATATGGGCAGTCGTTTTAAAGGTTCAAGCTTGAACAACTAACAGAAACAATTAGGTGCTTCCTAAAAAATACTGTGGACGATATATCCCCAACACCACGGACGTCTCCGGTGGTAGGTGTGAGGATACTATGGCACGCACAAGCACTACTCAGGAGACTCGTTGAGTTAGTGCCAGACCATCGTTGGTAGCGCCATGTTGGAGGGATTCTGTTTGGAAACAGAACTGTCCCTTGGGAGAGCAGGATGTAGGGACTGAGTCTCTCTACTTCATAGGTACCTGTAGGCCCATATCCGACTAGCTCACACTGCCTCACCTGAACTCCTAACCTTCCAGAGTAGCAGGTGATATTGGCAAACCTAGAAAATGTACCTCAAGTCCCCAAGAGAACCGTGTAAACAGATCATCACCTTTCGTTCTCATTCTTGCATGTCCATAGTGAACAAAGAAAAGACATAATGTTTACAATATATTGAAACTGTCGTAGTCTATTTTGAAGCAAGTATGCTGCAAATAGTAGACAAACACAGCTGAGCAACATAATCAATATTACTAGCAGAATATATACAATGAAAAGCCCTACCATGACAACCAATATATCTATCTAGGCCTAGCCTCACAAATGTGAGCACAAGGATATATTTGTGATCTCTGGGATTAGCACCGAACCCCATACCTGGTGTGTAGTTGGATGGTCAACATCGTAGGTGAAACTCAGTTTATGAAATGCTGCTGCCACCATTCCAATACCGGTCTCTCTGCTGGAATTCTCCTCTCTACTTCCCAAGGGGTGAGACATGGTTTATATGATAAAAACTATTGTGTTTGAAAACTGCAGCTGTGCTACCATGTTATGTCTAAAACAGTACACCTCGTTGTTTGAGCTTGTACGAAATGTTCAAACTGAATCCCAAAAAGAGTCCCTGAATAACAAATAATATGTACAGCGTATTTCTAAAATATCATGTCACAAAACCAAATTTATTGTGCAGCTGTGCAAAGCAAAAGCTGCCTAAAATAGCTAATACGTGCAACTAAGGGAGAACCAAAGTGGGCCCCAAAGGGAAATCACCACAGCACGGGGGCGGCACCAAACATATCAATCTTGCTCCCGCAGCTATTCGACTTTGGAGATAATCCTGCAACTTGTATCGGCACAACCCGGACCAGTCCCCATTACTAAACAGATCAAATAGTTACGGAAGGCCATGCTCTGACTCTGGATCCCTGCTGACTCTCTCTGACGCGTCTGTGGGCCTTACAGAGCCGAGAGGTTCTCCACCTGGGTTACCTCCATCTGGTTCACCCAAGGCACCAGCTGGACCCTCTTAGACCACATTTGGACAATGACTATGATGCAGATAATTGGTATGATGACCTAAAAGAGGCTAGAGGGCATGGACCAAACCTTGCTCTGGCACCTGGTCAACTGCTGGATTCCACAATGTCACCACCGTGACCCAGCATTTCTATCTCCACACCCCTCCCCATAAACCTTGGTGGTGCCAGCATCTGTAAGTCTAACCTCAACAAGTTCTCGACTACTCTCCCCGACAGCAAGTCCAAACGGGTGGAGATGTTCAGGGGAAAAGAGGCTTTTCATCCACTAGCCTGGCGATTCGATCAGTAAATGCCAGCTGCCTGCTGAGGTGCTATTCGCATGCCTTTTGGGTTTCAGTGGGACAAGTCCTCCCAGGTGTTCCTGTAGATCTCCGACCTGCCCTTATCCGGGCCATGCAGGACGGTCATGACACGGCCAAGTTCACAATTCATTGTTGTTTGGACACCACCAAATCCATTGGGCAGGCCATTGGCACCTGTGTCACCATTCGTCGCCATGCTTGGCTGCGGTCCACCCTTTTTTCAGGTGATGTCCAGTTGTCTCTCATGGACATGCTGTACGACTGGACTCACCTGTTTGGGGCAAGGCAGACTCCACTCTCTAGCAGTTTAAAGAGAGCGGGACCACAGCATGCTCCCCGGGCTTACCTGCCCCGCCTCGCCAGCCACATGAGCCCTACCCAGTGTTGCCAGATTGGGCTATTTCTCGCACAATTGGGCGATATTTTGCCCGATTGTGCGAGAAAAAATCGTGTTGTGCGGGCTACCGAAATTTGGGCTAGAATCCGCCCAGTGTGCGGCGGATTCAAGGCTTTGTGCGGCGCCGCCGCGCTGCAGCCCATGGTTGCCCTGCCACACCCCTTTCCTAATGTTAGGTATGTCTGTGCCCTGCGGCCCCTGCCCACAAGTAACACCTGAAGGGCCGTATATCTTTGCGGGCGGGAAGCTTCATCCAATTAGGGTCCTGCAAGCCCTGCAGTGACCTCTGACCTGCCCCCAAGAATGTGCTGACATGCCTTGGAGTTAGTTTGACCCAATCCTGGGTCAGATTGTTCGTCACTGGTGGGCGTGTCACATACATTACCGGCCCGCCCCCCATACCTGCGACTACGGACCACCGACTACCTCTCGATTGAGGCCTCCTGTTGCCACGCGTGCTACTCGGCCTTCGACTTGCAGCTTGCCCTGCAGTCAGCTGTTCCTCCCGGTCCCAGCCCAAGTAAGTGCCTCGTGAGTGTCCATCAGTTGCTGCTTATTATATTAATAAATGCATTTGCTACCGGTCCGTCACTAAAGAGTGCCCCAGCAGCTCTGTGAGCGAGTGGCTGCTGGCGGCACTGTGCCTGCTGCTTGTGTGATCTGGTGCAGTTGCGGCCGGGCCTCTGTGACTGTGATTGGCAGACGGACTGCCTGAGCCGTGCAGCTGTGAGCTGTAAACAGTAAACACTTCGGTGTTTTTGAAATACAGCCAGCCTGAGGTCGTCTGGCTGACAAAATAATTAAAGTGCGCAATATGACAAATCCGAAATTCGCTGACCGTAGCATTCAGGAATACTGGGTTAGTTCCTAAGAAGAAAAAAACGGGACACCTGCACTTTTTTCCTAATTAACACTGCTGCTGGGCATGACCTATAATGTGACTGAGTAACATGTGGATTAGTCTGAGCCTCGTCGACACTGACTCTCTGATACTTAATGTCCGGTGTCGTCTGCAGCGCTGGGCGACTCGAGTAAGTCAGCTGACTTAGTCTGACTCTCTAATTAGGCAGCAGCTGATGATGAGTTCAGATCGTGTTTGGGGCCTTTAACATCGTCTTGGAGACTTGATTGTCAGAGAGCGGCCTGGAGTCCAAAGTGCTGTAATGCATGATCATGCCATTATCATAGATTGCCAATGCCAGGGTAGGAGCCAGGGGGCCAGTCAGCGCTGGCTGGCCAAAAGGAAGGATGGTGATAGTTTTTCTGCCGGACCGCCCGACAACACACGTGTCAAACTAGCCAGGTCCGATGTTCTATTTATTTCCTACCTCAGCCTGTTCGGTATTGTGAGCACCAGCACTGAGCCCCAGACAGATTACAGTATGATCATCTTAGAAAGGGGCAGTAGGTTAGTCCTTTTCAGGTGTTTTGTAGTAGTTTCAATATCTTTTTAGAGCTTCTCATTGTTCGACATTGTGTAATTTCTGATATTTCTTTCTTTCAATGCACTTCATTGCTTGGTTTGACTTACAAAAAAGTGTCATTTCAAGTGTTACACATGTTGTTGAATGTCACTTCTAAGTACACTGAAATCATGAAAATGTGACACATAAGAAGTCTGACAACTTGGCAGCTATGAGTAAGCGCCTGAGTCTAGGTGACAGTATAATCTCCTAGTTGTACTTGCTATGCTATAAAATTTGCTTTTGTTAGGCTAGTGCGCCGTCATGAATGATCAGATTAAAGAGATTATATTCAGACCAGATGAAGTGCCAGCCTGCCCTCTTTAACTGAGAACGGCAGCCTGTCTCCAGGTAGTGCCCTTCCATTTCTGGTGCTTTTCAGCAGTTTTAAGATCTTCTTAGAATTTCTTGCTGCTCAAATGGGTGTAATTTCTGCTATTTATGTTACCCTCGTCTTAATTGCTTGATTTTGCTCGCGAGAAAGTGTCACTCAGTCGTTGAAATGTCACTCATAATTATACTGAAACCTTGGCAGCTATGTAGCAGCAGCTACTTTGCGAGAAACTGAGCCAGCCCCCCAAGCCTGCCGGGACCAGCGCGCAGCCTGGGTGACCACGCGCTGCCTCTTCTGATGAGTACCAAAAAGTACGAAACATACGTAATTTGCATATGTAAAGAGATGTTCAGCATTGCTCTTGGAGCATTAAAACAAGTGTGAAAAAACATGGTGCATTGGCCTATATTGCCGTTATTTTGGGGGGCCTGACGTGACTATGCAAAAGGAACTTCATGCTGAAGAGCACCTTTCCCAAGAAGGTTTCCGCAGTTGCAGTCCTCAAAATTGGACCCAGAAAATTTTTGGCCAGCTTGCTCCACACCATACGATATCAAGTGAGTGTCCGTTTTCCTGACAGACCAACTTTGATTTTAGTGTACAAAATATAGGTAATCTGATTAATGTGGGTACTAAACATATAATCCTTGAAATAGAAGTATATTTTTGAATGTTGTAGTCAGGCTACACGTAAGTTTATGGAGTGGCAACATTGGGCTATTTTGGGCTACTTTTCCGTTGCTTTTGGGCTTGAAAGTTGTGAAAAAATCTGGCAACACTGGCCCTACCTCTCCTTTCGCAGCTTTGGCAGAGGTATCCCATACCGTCAGCCAATTCAACCTCCATAGGGCGAGTGGAAGTTTCGTTGTTGAGGCTGTGGTGCCTACCTCCCCCACAGTCGAGGTCAACAGGCTTCCCAGTCCTCTACCCTACCCTGCAGGCCCATCTGCCGAACCTCTTTAGCATGCCTTTAGATGAGCACAGCCAGTCCGTAGGAGGCAGAATCAGACACTTCTTCCATGGTTGGCAGGCGGAATTACATTTTGTAACTAATGGGGTGCAGCAATTCACCACCTCTGATGGTCTGGGTATACCAATGTAGCACCTCTGCATCCATTAACCCCCTCCTCCCTTACTCCCCCCAAACAAAATACTCTCTGATACTTGGTATTGCCCTAGCCGCATGATGTACTGGTCTTCTATCCTAGTTGTCAAACGTTTTGGGACTGTCCCCTCCATAGGAATCACTGTTTCCCTTGGGCGGAATCAAGAGACATTTTTAAGCTCCAATGATCACTACCCATGGTTTTTACCAAATTAAATTTCTCACAAACCTCAAAGCACCACGCTTGTAAGAACATATAGTCTAATTGACAGCCATTTAGACAGACAAACCCTAACTCTGCTATTTGCTAAATTAGCTGCAGGTCTCTCTTTGACTATTCACATTCAGAAAACATTGCATGTGGGATCCTGTAAATCTCAGGCATTGCAGGCAGATATTATGTACAGTGAAATGCTTATCAAAAGGCAATGTGGAGTTTTGTCTCGCGGTCTCGTAAAGCCATCGGGTTCACCAGCGCGCAATCACTGCAGGCCTTAGACTTGTGACCCGAGGCAGAACAGACATCTGATGAGGATCTGTAACAGGCATTTGTTTGTAACAGTCCTTACAGGGCTTAAAATCGGTTTTGAAAGGCGACATGTTCCTTGCACACTGAAAAAAGACATTTTTGATCAAGGTAAGGTCTCAAAGAGATGAAAGGTAGCTCTGGATCCGCGTCTGCTGGCGCGTAAAGAAAGCAACTGATGTCAGTGCACGGGATTGGCATCTGTACAGGCCCCACATGTCATTTACGGAGCGGAATAGCGTCCGTGCAAAGCCACATAGCACTACCTACCGGAGTTGAGGCACTACTGAAAAGTTTCCGGATTCAGGCTGATGACCGAGGGAATATTCAAAAGGTGAGGAATCGGCTGCTAGAAGTCTCTATCAGAAATAAAGAGTTATTTAACTTGTTAAAATAACTTGAAATTCTTTTTAACATCCTAAATTATACAAACCGGTCCTAAACATAGCTCAACCATATTATATTCCTTTTCAGGTAGTCATCATTTTGAGTGCTCCAGGCTGTTTCATTCTCCTACCAGTGTAATACTTAAGTAATATCTACATGGCCCAGGAGATAATGGGGAGAGGGATGTGGATACCCCCAGAGGATGAGTAACAAGTTATTTACTGGACAGTCTTTAGGTAAAAAAAACGTATCTTAAACTAACAAAGGCTGGACCATATAATCTACCGGCAATTATTCTAAAATCTGATCCCAAATGATAGGCTAGCTTTTTCTCAAAGGTTTTTGTTACAAAAACCTTTGAGAAAAAGCTAACCTAACAAAAACCAGAATCTTTCTTGCCAGATGGAAGGGAGTGATAATTAAACCTATACTTAAGAAAAAGGATCCTGCTGATCCTACTAATTCTCTTGTAGGGGATTTCCGTGTATAGTCATAATCCAGTGAATAGTCCCGCCCCATGTGCGTGGACCCCGGAGCACTTCATTCGATATATCTTCTTAAGTTGTCATCTTCTGCCTTTCTTCAGGAAGGCCTGCATAGACACGTAAGAGATAAAGAGACAATAATGCAGCCTAACTAACTAGGCTACACTGGCCATTACTTCATCTTGAAGTGAAAAAAGATAGCCAGTTAACTTTTAAATTTAGCAATTTTACTGCGTTTCAACACATAGAAAACTCCCCTTCACAAAACTCCTTTTTTCATGATAGAGATGAAAGGGTTGGATAGAGAAGCCCCCATAGGCTGCCATTATGTGTCTGCAAATGGATACCGTGCCTTTAAGAGTCTCCAGAGACCCCGGTATCCCATGATGCACAGCCAGAGGCAGTTACTTTCAGTTCTTTTTTCCGGCTCTTGCTAGCAGGACCCTGGAGAAGGTTGACGTCAAGGAGAAGGTCAACGTCGAGGAGTCTCCACCGACGTTCAACGTCGAGGTACCGTTCCGGGACTTGCTCCGTAGTGAGCCTGTCTACGTCGACAGGGAGTTCACAGTCCAGACGACGTCGCCGTTCGCCGTCTAGCAATAGATCGACTTCGAGGGGGAGATCTGGAGTTGAATCCAGGGCGCCTTCTTCGCAGCCAGCTCGAAAACGGAGGAGGCTGGTCTCTTCTGCAGATTCTGAGTACTCCCGTACCTATTCACCGTCAAGGACGCCTCCTGCTCCTCGTCACCGGTGGACCTGCCTTCAACTCCTCCTCCGCCTCCTCCTCCGGTTCATTCTCCACCTCCTTCTCTGCCTCAGCCTGGGCCCACAGCTCCTTAGCCCACGCTTCCTGCAGAGCCTCGAAGACCAAGGTCACGGTCGACACATCGTTCCCGTAGCCACCGCCGGTCTTCCACGCGATCCCATCGCTACAAGAGATCTCGCTCCTGGCATACCAGGGACATGTCTTCCACGAGTACGGGGAGGTACTCGCCTACTCTAACGGACTCTCCTCCTCAAAGAGTGCCTCCCATTGATGATAGCACCACCTTTCAGGAGGTTCTGGTCAGAGGGGCATCAAAACTTAACATTCCCTTGTCTGCTCCTATGCCGTCGACTTCAGTTATATTTGAAACTCTCCAGCAGAGACAAGCATCTCGTCCCTTGCTTCCGTTGGTGCCTGGTTCATTGGAACCTGCTATGGAACTGTTCTTGACACCATCTTCTATAAAATCTGCATCTTCTAGGCTACAGAAGAAATACCGCCCACCTGATTTGGATCCTGCCTTCCTCCGAATAGACCCCACCCCGGACTCGGTCATCGGGGTGGCGGCAAAGAAACAGCATGCTACGGCTCCGACTTCCACGGTACCACCGGATAAGGAAAGCCGTAAGCTGGATTCGGTGGGGAGAAAAGTTTGCAACACCGCAGCTACATCCATGAAGGCGGCCAGCTCTACTGCCTTGCTGGGCCGGTATGACCGATCCCTGTGGGAGTCGCTTCAGCAGTTTGTGGACCTCCTGTCCAGGGACAAGCGGGAGGATTTTCATGAGATAATAACCGAAGGACTGATCGTTTCGAATCAAATCATCAGTGCTGCAGCGGATACTTCGCTCCTGTCAGCCCACGGGTATTGCCACGGAGTTGCTCTCCGGAGGCATTCCTGGCTTCTTCTTACCTCACTGAAGCCGGAGGCGCAACAGCGCATCTCTAATCTACCATTCTCTGGCACAACCCTCTTTGGTTCCCATGCGGATGAAGAGATGGCCCGCATGAAGACGGAAATGGAGACTTTAAAGGCTCTAGGTCTAGAGAAGCCTAAAGAACAGCGCAAAGCCTTCCGCCCATTCCAACGGCGTTATTCCTCCCAGAGGTTCCAACGATTTCAAGGCTGTCAGTCCAATCAACAACAGCAGTTTCAATGGTCTTTTCAGCCGTTTCAGAAACGCCAGTCGTGAGGACGGTACAACCAGCAGTCTGCACAAGGGAAGAAGGCCCCTGCTGGTTCCAAGCCTTGAAGGGTTACTTCCCCCTTCTTCTATTACCCACTCCGGTGGGGGGAAGCATTCAAAGTTACCTGGCAGAGTGGCAGAAAATAACTCGGGACAATTGGGTGCTGAATATTGTTCGCAATGGATACTCGCTACGTTTCACAAGCCCTCCGTCGATTCCTCCAACTCGCTCACGCTACATGCTACGCGAGTTACAGGGGGAGGCCAACATCCTCTTACAGACAAGGGCGATAGAACCGGTTCCTCTTGCATAGAGAGGAACAGGACTGTATTCTCGGTTCTTTCTAGTCCGCAAGAAAGACCAGAACGAGTTCAGACCCATCCTCGACTTGCGACATGCCAAAAAATGGATTCGCAGAGAAAAGTTTCGAATGTTGTCCTTGCATCAAATCTACCCTCAGCTTCATCAGGGAGACTGGCTATGCGCAATAGATCTGCAAGACGCATATTTCACGTGCCCATAGCGAGAAAACATTGCAAGTTCCTGCGATTCAACGTAGGCAACAACTACTATCAATACTCCGTGCTTCCCTTCGGCCTGAAGTCAGCACCCCGGACATTTTCCAAATGCATGGCCGTAGTTGCTGTACATCTAAGGAAGAACAAGGTGTTCGTCTACCCATAACTAGACGACTGGCTGATCAAGGCAGCTACGTCTCAGGAAGCGCAACTGCATTTCAATCGGACTTCCAATCTCCTTCTTCGTTTGGGCCTCCACATCAACCTCACGAAGTCTGCCTCGACTCCTGTCCAATGTCTACAGTACCTGGGAGCCACCATCGATACTCGCACGGCAAACGTGTGTCCTTCGGAGGAGAGACGCTTATCGATCCTTCGGAAGGCTCAGGCTCTCATGACCATGACCATCCCCTCCCCGACGGTGAAGAAGGTATCTTCTCTCCTGGGCTCCATGGCCTCCTGTATCTTCCTCGCTCCAAATGCACGCCTCCATATGAGACCCCTGCAAGAATGTCTGGAGGATCAGTGGGACCAGAAACTAGGGGATTGGGAAGACAGGATTCAGCTGTCGCAGCAGGCCCTCCAGTCCATCCGATGGTGGTGTTCTCCCCGCAATCTCCTACGGGGGATTCCCTTCCACAAGGAGATACCGACGCAAACCATAGTGACGGATGCGTCTCTCCACGGCTGGGGTGCGCATTCCGACCACCTTCAGATACAGAGCACGTGGTCCCGGAAGGAGGCCACGTACCACATCAACTTCCTGGAACTTCGAGCAGTTCATTTGGCGCTGAAAGCCTTCCAACCGTCATTTCACACCAGTTCCCTGCTTGTCCAGACGGACAATACGACAACAATGTTCTATCTCAACAAGCAGGGGGGCTCGAGATCTCGAGCGTTATCTCGGGAAGCCCAGGCCATCTGGAAATGGCTATTGGCCAGGAACCTGACCATCACAGCAACTCACCTCCCAGGTGTTCAAAATGCTCAGGCGGACGCTCTCAGCAGACTCATTCAAGAAAATCACGAATGGGTCTTAAACGACGAAGTGGTACGAGACATCTTCGGAAGATGGGGTACTCCAGAGGTCGATCTGTTTGCTACTGCGGAAAACAGCAAATGCCGCGACTTCGCCTCCAGGTTTTACCAACCGGGGACTCTGGGGAATGCACTGTGGATCAACTGGTCAGGCAGCTTTCTCTACGCTTTTCCTCCAATTCCCCTGATCCCGACAGTACTGATCAAGCTCTCGCAATCACGGGCCAAGATGATTCTCATTGCTCCGGAGTGGCCCCGTCAGTGTTGGTTCACAGACCTACTCCACCGGCCTCTCCTGCCACATCTCCGTCTTCCATGCCGGCCGGACCTTCTAACGAAGTTCGGTGGACAAATGGTGCACCCCAACCTCTCGTCGTTGAATTTGGCGGCATGGCTCCTGAGTTAGTACAGTACGGACATTTGAATCTCCCTCGGGACTGCATGGAGATATTGAAGGAGGCCAAACGACCATCTACACGCACTTCCTATGCATATAAATGGAAGAGATTTTGCATCTGGTGTGCGTCTAAGAATGTGGATCCTACCTCCTGCAAGGAAGATGTCATCCTTCCTTACTTGCTACACTTAGCTCAATCTGGCCTTCAGTTTCATTCGATTAAAGTTCACCTGGCAGCTTTAACTGCTTATAGGTCCTTCACAAACTTCCTTTTTTTAAATCCCAGTCATCAGAGATTTTCATGAAGGATTGAAAAAAGTGTTTCCTCCCATTAGGCGTCCTTCGTCTCCTTGGGAGCTCAATGTGGTTCTTTCTCGACTGATGAGGGAACCGTTTGAACCAATTCATAAGACTTCTCTTCAGCATCTGTCTTGGAAGACGGCTTTCCTTGTGGCCATAACTTCTGCCCGCAGGGTTAGCGAACTTCAGGCACTCTGTCGTCAAGAGCCATATACAGTTTTTCATTCCTCTAAGGTAGTTATGAGGACTCAGCCTAAGTTCCTCCCTAAAGTAGTTTCAGAGTTTCATGTGAATCAAACTATTACATTGCCTACATTTTTTCAGAATCCCTCTTCTCCTGCTGAGAGGTCGTTTCATTCTCTTGATGTCAGGAGGGTCTTGAAGTTCTATTTGGACAAGACTAAGGATATTCGTAGATCAGACCAGTTATTTGTAAACTATGGCTCGGTCCGGACTGGTCTAGCTACCTCCAAACAATCCATTTCTGGGTGGATTGTTTCCTGTATTCAGCTGTGTTACCAGAAAGCCAACAAGACTCTTGTTAGTAAGCCTAGGGCTCACTCTACCAGAGGTAAAGCTGCTACAGCGGCTTTACTTCGTAACGTACCTATTTCGGAAATCTGTAAGGCTGCCACTTGGAAGTCAGTCCATACATTTACTAAGCACTACTGCCTAGACACTGATGCTAGTGCAGATGCTCAGGTTGGGCAGGCTTCACTTCGGAAACTATTTGCACAATAGTGAGGTTATTCTCTGTTTCTTCCACCGCTGGGGAGTTGTTTTTTGAGATGGGCTTGCTAATATATTCACATGACTATACACGGAAATCCCCTACAAGAGAAGGAATAGTTTCTTACCTGTAACTCCAGTTCTCTTGTAGGGGTATGCAAGAAACTGGCTCTATATATACTGCACCAAAGTGAGGTACAGTGTGTATAGAGTCCAAGAGTCCCCAAAGGTAGGCAGAGGTTAAAGTTAGATAGAACCTTACTCTCTAATAGTGGTAGCTTGGTCGAGCAGTAAGGCAGTATCAGAGGACAGTGTAAAGCATTTGAGGTACACACTCAGTCAGCAAATGAATCCACACACTCAAGAACTGAACTCTAGGCCAATTGTTTTGTATAAAAAAATATACTGTTGTTTTATTTCTAGAACCAAGCAAGCCTGGCACAGGTAAGCATAAAAATACTTTTCAGTAGTAAATTACTTGTATGAACACAGTTCAAAATTGCAGTGTAACTTGTACTGGTTTTGGTTACAGTTTTAAGTAAGCAGTTTGCAACACATTGCAGGTATCGTACATTCAATTGAATGGGCTTTTTAAGTAAAATGCAGTTAATTACTTTTCAGATTACTTTTGCTAACACAGGACTGGATCCTAGATTCAGCCCTGGGACATTTCCTGAAAACAGGTGAGTAAATGCGTTTTGGTTAAAGGTACGATTTTTAAAGAATATTATTGCATTTCAAAAGTTGACACTTCGAAACTTTTTTCACATAGAATCACCAATGTTATCCTATGGGAGGAAATTCACTTAGCAGGTAAGTTAGGTTATCGATACTTTTTCTTACTCCGTGCTGGATCCTGGATTCAGCACTGGGACATTTCCTGAAAACAGTTGAGAAAATGCGTTTTTGTTATTCGGCTCATTTTTAAGGAATATTTGTAGTTTTCAAAAGTCGACACTTAGAAACTTTTTGGGAGAAAAAGTGTCAATGTTATCCTATGAGGAAAAATGAGTTATCGGTTTCGAGGTAAATAATCGGTCTTTTGAGTTAGGGTTCTGGGGTAAGACTCGGGGGTCTCCCAGGGTCAGTGATGCACTGTTGTTGCACCCTCAGCTGCACTAGGGCGGCCGGGTGCAGAGTGTTGAGGCCCAATGTTATCCTATGGAGGATAGGGGGACTCCGGTTGGTGGCTGCTGGCAAGCAGGCCACGGGGTTGTGGGAGCAAAGCTCCTAGGGTTAAGCTCAGGGCACGTTGGGGACCAAATTAGCACCAAAAGGGCACCCTCAGCGGCACTAGGGCGGCCGGGTGCAGGGTGCTGTTTTGAGGTCGGGTGCCCTGTTGATTTCAATGGAGATTCTCCGGGACAAAGAAACACTGCAGGCTTGGGGACGAGGATCTTCCAGGAGCTACCACCACTTCGAGGGGTAAGTTGGGATGTAAAGGGTTGGTTAGGCACCGTTGGTTTGGGCACACAAGGCCGTGGGGCGTGGGGTGCCTTGGGACGTCGGATTTTCTTACCCGCTTTGGTCGCGGTAGGGGGGGTCCTCTGGATTGAGGCTGCAGGTGTCGTCAGGAGGCTTGAGGCAGGTCAGGGGTCGTCGGATCTCGGGTCAGGATCACCGGGGGGACCTCCTCTGGGTATTTGCCCACTCGGGCCGGATTCGGCGGGTGCAGAGTGTGCGGGATTCGCGGTTCCTGTCTGGCACCAGAAGCTGCAGTTAAAACACGTCCGGTGTTCACAGGAGAAACAGATTGGAAAGTGAAGGCAGGCAGGTCCTCCGGGGTTTTTGAGGTTGCTGGCCGCTGGACACGCCGGGGTTTTGCAGGAGCAGGTTCGAGGGGAGACAGGCCTGTAGGGCTGGGGCCAAGTCAGTGGGCGTCGTCCTCTTGTTAGCTCTGCACGGCTTCTCGTCCTTCTTCTTCTCTTCCTTTTTCTTGTGGTTGCTGGATCTGCCTTCCTGGTTCAGGGCTGCCCCCTAAATACTGTATTTAGGGGGCGTTTTAGGGGTCTTGAGGTCAGTAGCCAATGGGCTACTGACCTTAGGGTGACTACACCATTGGTGTGCTCACCCCACAAGGGGGAGTGAGCACAATCCCTAGTCCTGATTGGGGAGTGCCTGCCATCTGCAAGATGGCGAGCACTGGAGAGTGGGCTTCACCTCGCCTCCCCCACCTGAGGGGTGGAGTTGGCAGAGGTGGGCACACCTCCTGGGCTGGCTAGTTTTCCCGCCTGTCTTCCCGCCGAAAGGGAGGGAGACAGGAAGGGAGCCTGCTCCTGATAGCAGGAGAGGCTGGGGGTTGCATTACAAAGGCTGCCAGGCCTTTGAAGCTCCCCTGCCACAGATGGCTCTTCTTGGCCTGGGGGAGGTGTGTACACCTCCGCCCAGGAAAGGCTTTGTTTCTGGGCTCAGGGAGCGTAGGCTCCCACCCTAGGGGTCCAGAAACATGTCTCGTGGTGGCAGGCTGGTGTGTACCAGTCAGGGAACCCGCCAGAAGCTGGTCGTTTTTCAGGGGGCATCTCAAAGATGCCCTCTGTGTGCATTTTTCATTAAATCCCACACTGGCATCAGTGTGGGTTTAATGTGCTGAGAAGTTTGATACCAAACTTCTCAGTTTTCAGTGTAGCCATTATGGTGCTGTGGAGTTCGTAATGACAAACTCCCAGCACCATATACTCTTAATGGCAGCACTGCGCTTACAATGTCTAAGAATGGACTTAGACACTGTAGGGGTACAGGGCTCATGCACCTGTACCCTCACCACTGGTATAGTGCACCCAGCTAGAAGGGTGACTGACCTATGCCAGGGCAGTGGGTTGTAGGCATGGCACACAGAGGTGTGTGCCATGTCGACTCTTCACTTTGTTCTGCACCAAAACACGCAGCCTGCAAAGGCAGTTGTGTGTGTGTAAAGGTACAGGGCCTCTAAGGGTGGCATAATAAGTGCTGCAGCCCTTAGAGGTCTTCCCTGGTCACAGTGCCCTGGGTACCTGTGGTACCATTTACCAGGGGCTGACCTGTGGCCAGAGATGCCAATTGGGTACAGTTTTGGGGAAAGAACACAGGCCCTGGGAACCTGATTGGCAGGGACCCAGGGCACATCAAGTCAAAGTGCATCAGTGGTCTGGCAAAAAGTGGGGGGGTTACTGCAACAGAAACCCACTTCCTTACAGGCTATTTCCGTGATAGTCATAAGCAACCCGCCCGCCTCCCCGGTGGCAGAAACAGACGTACCCAGGACTCAGCAGGCATTGCTACTTTACGCCTTCAAAAAGAACTGAAAGTAACTGCCTCTGGCTGTGCATCATGGGATACCGGGGGACTCTGGAGACTCTTAAAGGCACAGTATCCATTTGCAGACACATAATGGCAGCCTATGGGGGCTTCTCTGTCCAACCCTTTCATCTCCATCATGAAAAGGGGAGTTTTCTATGTGTTGAAACTCTGTAAAATTGCTAAATTTAAAAGTTAACTGGCTATCTTTTTTCACTTCAAGATGAAGTAATGGCCAGTGAAGCCTAGTTAGTTAGGCTGCATTATTGTCTCTTTATCTCTTAAGTGTCTATGCAGGCCTTCCTGAAGAAAGGCAGAAGATGACAACTTAAGAAGATATATCTAATGAAGTGCTCCGGGGTCCACGCACATGGGCGGGACTATTCACATGATTATGACTATCACGGAAATACCCCTACAAGAGAACTGGAGTTACAGGTAAGAAACTATTCCTTATCGATTAATAAGCTTGCTTGATATAGGGATGAAATTATATTCTAAAGCTATTTTTTTGTCCATGAAGGAGTGGATATAGTCTAGGAAAGCAGTGCCCATGGAACAAGAAGACTTTAAGCAGGGTCATTCGACAATAGACAATTGCTTCAGTTTGTTGGCCATTAGTCAGAAGGCAATGAAAACCTGGACATTTATTTTGTTGTTTTGTAGATTTTAGTTCTATCTCCGACTTAGTCAATTGCAAAGTTTTATGGTTCAAACTGCGGAATATGGGTATTCCAAGAAGCCTCCTTGCTATCCTAGAAGAATTACACCAAGATAATTGGACTCAAGTGGAGCTAGATTTATGGGGTGCATTTTCAAAGTGAAACCCGCTTGAAAATGGGCTGAGACAGGGATGTTTATTAGCACCTACGTTGTTTTCCTTCCACTTTGCAGATTTGCCACAAGTACTGTTGATAACAAAATCTTTTTCACCGAAAATGGGGAGAAGACATATTCCATGACTCTGAAATGTGGATGACCTGGGAATTAGTGATCGACCCAGGTGGGACTATAAAGAAAACTGGAAAGTTTAAGTACGTACTGTGTGGCGAATGATGTTACCATCAATATGTATAAGACAAAAATAATGAAATTCGGCAAGAAATCGAAACCATATAAGTGGTTATTGGGGGATAAACCTGTGGATGTGGCAACCTTGTATAAGTGTCTGGGGATGACATTTAATGATGAATTAAATTGGTCCCTCCACAGAGGAATTGATTGGGGATGCTCGAGGATTGCCTACAATTGGAGGGCTAGTTAAAGGGCCCTCCCTGACATTACTGCTTCTAAAGCTATGGTCCCTACACAGTGTTTATATGGGGCCGAAGTATTATGCCTTTGCTCCGATCTAAAGTGGGATAGGTGCGAAGGTAGATGCTTGGAAAAATTGTTGGGGTTACCTTATGGTGCCTTGAGCCGGGCCATAAGACTTGAAGTTGATCTACAAGCCTGGAATGATTTAGCTTGTAAATCCACTCTGCTCTTCTGGGACAAACTTTGGGGTGCAGAAGAACCACAAATCTCAGACTTCTGTGCTTAAGAAGTAGCAATTAGTGATTTAAAATTGTTGGAGGGGGGGTAGAAGTAGATTAGGAAATATAACAACTAAACTGAAAATTGCAAATTTTAAGGCTATGGAGCTGCCTCAATCCTCGAAGAGGGATTTTGAATGAAGCTTGTAAAAGGGAATCGAGGATTGCTGACTTGCATTATTTATCGAAAAAAAAAAACAGCAGGTTATATATTGAAGTCTTGGCAGAACCAGCGGATGTAAAAGTATAAATCCATGTTTCCTAATTCCCACCTACGCCTGTTAATGAAATCTTGAGTAGCCTTGAACTTTCGGTTCTTAAATTATGAAAAATTTGATACCCATTGTGATAATTGTACTCATGGTTTATGGTTCAGCAATTTTAATGTTCATTTATTAGTAGACTGACTGCATTTTCGTAAAAATAGAAGTTAAACATCGTAGTGAGGGGATCTCCCTACTCTTAACCATGGATTGTTTAGTTGTGACCCATGCTATGGGAAGAGTTTTAAAGATCATACATGCATAGTGTAGGAAAGTAGGATCTGCTTTCATAGTCACCCCCACTTTTTGCTGGTGTCATTATGTTTTTCTAACTAGTCTGACTCGGATCCTGCTAATCAGGACCCCAGTTTCTATGATTACTCCCTAAATTGGACATGGTGAGTACTTGGGTACACTCCAGATTGGCTACTGGTGTACTCTGATAAGTCCCTAGTATATGGTACCAAGGTACCCAGGGCATAGGTACACCAGGGGTCTCCCAGGGGCTGAAGCATGTATTATGCCACCCCTGAGAGACCACTCACATTGTGACTACAGGCCTGCCATTGCAGCCTGTGTAAGCTGGTGCTAGCACCAATTACGACAGATATAGGTTCCCCTATATCTGAGGTCACTACACTTAAAACCTATAAGTTGCCCCTAAGGCAGGCCTTTCAATCCTGAAGGCAGGGTGCTCGCTTCTAAGTGTGAGGGTGCCCCTGCATGAGCGGGGCACCCCTACAACCTTCAGAGTCCATTCTCCCGGGTTGTAAGTGAATCAGCCATTAGGACATATAGAGGGGCCATGCGTCCTTACGCGATGACCATCTCCAAACTGGCTGTAAGGAACCCTGTCATGTTTGGTATCAAACATGTTGGAATCATACCCCCACACCGTAACCGGTGTGGGGGTATGATTCCATGCACTGTGAAGCTCCTTTGGGAGGTCTCAGTGCTCCCAGTATCAGTCTTCCAGAACCGGACAGCAAGCTAGAGCTGCTGCCGACCAGAGAGACGTTTCTGCCCTCCTGCTGTTGAGCCAAGCTTGAGCAGAGGAAGGCAGATCAAAAGGTATCCTGTCACTGCGAGGTGTGACCACCTCCCAGACAGGGTTTAGTGCATTGGGACAGGGTGGGGGAGCTTGCCAGTACCACTAATACTGCTTGAAGGGCACATTTGGTGCCCTCCTTGCATACTGCAGTTCAAACCAGTTCAGGGAGCCATTGTCTCCCGCTCTGGTGTGAAACTGGACAAAGGACATGGGAGTACCCTCCCCACTGTCCAGCCCCTTTTCTGGGAGGGACCCCTGATTCATCCCAACCCTTTCCTAAGGGTATCACACAATTGCCGAGGCACACTGAATTTTAATCCAAGCCAGTGAAGCTAGCTTTCATCATTTCGTTTTTTCGCCATACGCGAGAAGGAGTACAAGGAGAAAGGTTTATCATGACCTCTTCAAAATAATGGTTGGAGTGGAAATTTTTCCAAATAGTGATTTTTAGAGATGTGACATGGAACTTCCACGTCTCAGCAGGTCTTCGTATTACTGATCACGGAGTCATTATTCGATATATTTACACATATTAGCCTTGAGAAAGTCCTTTGGACGAAACACGTGTCGGCTGCTGTGTATATAGTACATCTCTCCAAAAAGAATAATAAAGAACAAAGCAAAGAAAACCGTGAATCGATTTGTGATTTTCAACTATTTCGTGACTAATGATGAAAGCTAGCTTCACTGGCTTGGATTAAAATTCAGTGTGCCTCGGCAATTGTGTGATACATTAGCTGACTCCAGAGGGGACTTTGTCTCCTGTGGCGGTTGTTTTGTCTTCCAAAGGCGGAGGAGGACATTTTGCCTGAAGAGCACCTAACATACATAAGTCCTTGTAAATTATTTTCTCAGACATACAAAAACAGTGGATGTGCATATCAAATCTGGCAGCTTCTGCCTTGGGTTCTTTGTGAAATACCTTTCCTAAGGGTACTTAAGGGCCTACCTGTGGGTGGGTCCCTAGATTCGTCGAAGGATTAGATTCAGATCCAACTCCGCGTCATCTTCAACCGTCTGGACACTCTGACCACGTCGAACTGACCGAGTTTACGGCGATTTCCGATGTCACTTGACACCTATGCACCCAGCATCCCTGGTGTAGGTATCTTGGTTCCTGGGGTATCTACGGGTGGGGTGACTCTCCAACCTTCTATCTTCGATGGGGTGTCTTCAGGGTCCACAAGGGAAGGGTCCTCTTTCTTTAAAACTGCAACCGCGACTTACCCATTGACTAGCATTGAGCACGCTGTTGTGTTCCCACACTGCACACGACCTCCGTGGGGTTCATAGCTTCTCACCTTTGATGGTTCCTTGGGTCCCCGGCTCTTCTCTGTCTTCTGGGTCCATTCTTGACTTGAGTCGTTATTCATATTCCACTAGGTTGGTATATGGTTTAGACTCCCCCTGGAGACCACTGTGTATTTGTGCTACTTACGTGCTCTATTTACTGAATATTGTGTGTATTGTATTGGTATCTCCGGGTAGGAGATAATACATTGTGTTAGTGAGTGTCTGTAATAAAATACCTATTTTTATAACTACACTGTGTGATTCTTTTTCATTTAATCTATACCATAAGATTATGAACTGGTAAAACAAGCTGCTTTACACTCCTTCTGGGCTAAGCCTGAAGGCTGCTCTCCACAGCTACCACTTGAAGAGCTTTCTAAGGTTCTAAAGCCACTAAAATCACCATAAGGGTCGTTTGGATTGGTGCAGGGTGCTACACTTAAATAAGTGAGCACCATATACAAAGCCAGCTTCTCAGTCATTTGAAATTTTGGTACATTATTTTAATGTTGTATATACTGTTTTATTAATTTAGTTTTATAGAAAAATCTAAATAAACTTATTTTTACTACTGCAATACAAACAATCATGTACACTTAAAAAGAGTAACCCCAAAAACATTCTATTTAGATTCAGGAAAGGGATAATTAGTCACACACAAAAATCTCCCACTTACCCTGAATTGCATCTTTTACCATGCACCAAATAAGCGATCTATGACGCAACTTTTTAAAAACAATTTTAAAATGTTATTACATCTATTTTTATCATCAACATGAACATTTCAATCATCCATTAAAATATTTTACATGCAATACTATTTCATTCATTTTTCTTTCGTGTTTTACTTAACACTTGGAAGCATTCATTATTGTTCTAATACTCCCTGACCCCTTTTTGCTAACACTCCAGCACTCAAACTCACTCATACCCATAATAAAAACACAGGTTTCCGGATCAGATACAAGGAACACAATCCCATCGTGAGGTTGCGTTTACACAGGTAAAAAAGAAAATTCCCACACGTTTAGTTAGGCCTTCTCCAGTAAACCAAACTGTTAAACAAGTTGTGCCTTAGATCACTTACTTGATACATGATTAGAACCATTATTGGTTGTTAGTGGGGGGGTTTTTTAATTCTAAATTTTCAACTAGACATAAGTAAGCAGTTGGGCCCAAGTCCTCCTATAACATATTAAAAAGACAGCTTGAAAGATCATCTGATACACATCTACTTTGAGAGAGGGAGAGGAAAAACAAGAAACTGAGTGACCCGAATCAAAAGGGTTTTTGAACA
The DNA here is from genome assembly GCA_963921515.1 of Calotriton arnoldi. NCBI lineage: Eukaryota > Metazoa > Chordata > Amphibia > Caudata > Salamandridae > Calotriton > Calotriton arnoldi. The sequence goes on from CAWUFW010001731.1 coordinate 648,349, forward strand.
TGCACCCACTGCAAAGCATGAAGGAATGGCAAGAATACCAAGTTCTTCTATTGGAAAAATAGGAAGAAATAAGACATTAGGAAATTTCTGACATACAGCGCTTTCAGACTTGTAGCATGTGTTTTGGAATACCTTTGTGGATTGACTGACACATTAAGGGGTTCAGCATACACATTGAAAAAACTTCTATTTGAACATACTAGGGCAATTAGAAACAAAGATTTCAGTTATGCACTGTCCAAAAACTATGACATGACACATGGGAATGAACCAAAAACTCTGTTTCTATGCCATAGAGGAGAGAGGAGGAGACAGAGAGAGGAAACCTATGTAGGATGAAATCAAAATATATCTTCAGGCTGTTAATAGACCATCTATAGTGTCAAAATGCGAATAAATAACTCTATCTACAGCTAGAATAAATTGGTATGACGATGATAATGAGTATTAAAGCTCTGCATTCACTACTACTCATTAACAACTTTCATTAATGTTAAAGTAATAATTGTAAACGAAGGTATAGTTGCAAGATTAAGTCAAATACCCAGCCCATTGGAGGGCATCAGTATACCATTCCTGAATTAGCTATGTGGTATAATACATTTGTTTTTAGTTGTAACAATCATGCACTACAATTCAAATAATTCACTGGGTGAAAAATACTAGAATGTCATGGACTTCCCAGAATTAAATAAAAAGGGTAGAGGTTGAATTTTCAGTAACCTAGGCATTAGTTAGCCAAACCACTTTGGGGACAGAGCTATGTACCACCTTTTTGTGATTAATAATTGAACTTATTCCCTAGAAAGAAAGAAAGAGAGATGAAATATAAGAAATAGGCATATTACACTTCGAGCTTATGCATGCATGGTTTATGCCACGGTATTTTTTATGTTTAGGTATTTTACCAAATCCAGGATGCCATGGGTTGAATTTGTGCAGTACGGTACAATCACGTTGAAGATATTCCATTGACTATTATGAGAGTTTATCCCCTGTGTAAAATAATTGTTACATGCATCTTTAAGGCAATAAAAACGTTCCATCTTGTGGCCATCTCGTGAAAGACAGGAGCATAGGTAACACCTGAAATAAATTGTGATATTGAGATTAAATGTACTTTTTCCACTGAACAAATGATTGCAATTAAAGAAATTGGCTGAATATGGTCTGACCAAGAAGTAGTTAAAAAGAGATTTCGCAGGCAGTCCCCTTTAAAATTGCGATACAAGGAAAGTCCAAGCAGCAAAGAACGCAGCGGATAAATGGCAGAAAGTGGATGTTCTAGGCCTTATTGATATGCTGATTGGCTGCCAGCTTTACACAATGTTTTGTGTTTTTTCACCCAGATGTTTGTGGGAATTTGTTTTTGATGATTGGGATGTTGCATCTTTGCAGCAGAAAAACTTAACCACAGAACAATGATTTGTAACTGAGAAGAGAAAGTCTGGAAGCACTGTGTCCTGCTCACATGGAATGAAAAAGTAGCTCTATCCCACAGGAGCTTCAGCAGTGGCAGGTTCTTTATTATTCATTAGAATGTTGGCTTCCTAAGCCAAAGTGTTATAAATATTGCTCATGGGTTACCACTTAGACCAGGCCACGAGTCTGATTTCAGTGTTGTGGGCTGGGGTACCCAACAAGGTGATAGATTTACTGTTATGTTGCTTATTTGGCTCTCAGGCTGTCAGCATGAAGTGAAATGCGCACATGGAATGAGACTGTCGGAATGATGCAGCTAGAAAGAACAAAGCTGGAGCCTAGTTTTGAGAAATGCAGTTCTCTGGGTGATAGACCAGATCTCCAGGATGAAAGGCCACTAAGCATTAGATGCAACAACCAAGATTTCTTTGTACTAGAAGACAATCTTTGAGGTCCCAAGTGTTAGACTAACCTTCAGTGCGTTTAAATAATAAATTACTACTTTCTGCCGTCTCCTTGGGACAGCTCCGCTTTAGAGACGATCGTATTCAATTTGTAGAAAATCACAAAAGTTCAATATGCTTCAGACTGTGACATTCACAAAAATAACACCTCCGGTTCATTCAAGAGGGCAAAAAAGTTTAACATTCTTTTTTCAAGATGTGAGTTGCTTACTTGACAAAAATGCCATAGAACAAGTCCTGCATGAAAAACATCTGGGCTTGGATATTCTTTTTAGCACAGAGGACTGACTCTCCCAGCAGTAGTCAGGACCAGCGTTTTTGTTCTATCTACAGAAAGCTTCTTGTGTGACCTTTAAATATTAACCAGTTTAACATACCCCGATTCACCTTTTTTTAAATTTCATAATTTTTTCAACAAGTACATACAGTGAAACCAATTACTGAAGTTGTAAAAATACTGTTCGCATATGAGGTACAGCAGGTTACCCAAAGAAAGAAAAGGATATGTACGATAAACAAGAGACATCGATGAGGAGTAAATTATAAAAGACATGACATACCTCAAAAAAAGGAAGAACGTACATAAGGCGCCATACAACAATACAAAGGAGTGACAAATCTAACAAGTGGCAAAAGGACATGTAGTTAATCTGTTGTTTCATCATCCGTAGAATCAACCATGGACAACAAATAATTCTGCAGTGGCTTCCAAATATCTTTAGGTCTGGATGTGACTGGCTATAGGGAAGCATACAGTTCAGAATCAGCCAGGCTGCCACCGTGAGTTCCCAATGAAGGGAAATTTGTTGTTTAGCTGAAAATAGAGCAATTGCAGTAAAACGACGTAGTCCCAGTGGTAACGGCTTAATATACCTCAATAAGACCATAAAGGGGTCACTCGATCATAAGCGACTGAGTGGAAAAATGGTCCTTCCAAAAGATGCTATCAGCACACAAGTCCATGTCAAGTGGGGGAAGTCTACATGATCCACCTGACATTTCAGGCACCTATGGGATCTAGTAGAGTCAAATCTTGCCAGTGCATTGGGGGTAGTTTAGGCTCTGTGGAGATATTTATAATGTAATATCTTATGCCGTTGGTTGCTTGAAACGAGTGTAGTCTGCAAGCCGCAGTAATACCAAATCTTGTCGGAAATAGAGGTACCCTAGTCACGTTCCCACGCAGTCCTGGCTCTCTCTGCTCGGACAGGCTTTAATTGTAAGGAAATATGATATAGTTTAGAGACCAGATAGCTACTGTCTGGGGACGTGATAATTGATGTAAATGGCGAGAAATCTTTGGGTTCAGTCGGGTATGCAGGTACCATAGCCCGTAATGTGCTGTGTAATCAATGGAATGTAAATCTATCCATAGTCGACGAATGTCCTTCCTTAGCCATCGTGGGCTTGAGCACACCATCTATAAACAGGTCGCCCACAACCTGCAATTTGTGTGCACCGAGAGTGCGCTGTACTAGTTGCTCACGAGTGAGTGGGAGCCAAGGGATTTTATAAGTGTGATGTGCGGGGAATAGCCAGCATCCCCACCAAGATGGCGTAAAAGTTCAACCCATGCCCAACTAGTAGTGGCAAGCGTCTGTATTGTATTGGGGTCATGTGGGAGTCCTTGGGGCAGTATGTTAGCAAGTGGGAGATGCCGTAGCTGTTCTCTTTCGGGTTTAAGGAATTGCAACCGGGCATCTGGGTTTTACCAGTAGTAAGCATAATGCGCTTGGGCTACGTAGAAATAAAGTTGTAAGTCAGGGACTACAAATTCGCCGTGGTCATAGGGGCGTGTGAGGACTTCCCAGCGGATGCGAGGCTGGGAGCCGGCCCATATAATGTGAATGAGCAACCCACACAGAGAGGTGAAAAAGCTGTTTGTGAGGGCATTGGAAATATTTTTAAAAAGATAAAGAAAGCGAGGCAACACAACCATTTTAATGATTGCTATATGCCCAGCAATGCCCACTGGGAGTTTAATCCACTTTTCCATCTGTGTTTCAAGTTTCAGTAAAGCAGGCCCGTAGTTGCGATGGTTAACCTCTGAGTGCTCCCTGTGGAAATAAATGCCCAAATACCTGACAGAATCTGAGCATTACTGCAGGGGAAAATCAAGGTCACATGGCACAGTGCCAGCCCTGAGTGGGAATAACTCTGTCTTACCCCAGTTAATATGCAGACCAGAGTAAACCCCGAATCGCTGCATCTTGCTCACAAGTGGAGGTAAATTGACTGCGGGGTCACAAACCAACATTATGTCGTCCGCATAAAGGGAAGCGAATAGTGTACCATGTGGAAATCTAAGGCCCTTATGGAGATGTTTTTCCAGCAGATGGCGAACTAAAGGGTCTATGGTGATTATAAATAAGAGGGGAGAAAGTGGGCAACCCCGTCTGGTACCACGCGTTAAGGAGAAGGGTTCTGTGAGGGTACCATTGAGCCACAACTGGGCCAAATGGTCTTGGTATAGCAGACAATTCGTTTGCGAAAGCCATTGGACATGCCCAGTTTTCAGTGTGGCATGGAGGAAAGACCATTCGAGTGAATTGAATGCCTTTTTAGCATCTAATAGTGTGACTACAGAGGGAACAGTGGGGAATATTTGGTTGATCACTGCGAATAAAGTGCGAAGCTTGATTGAAGTGGAACAGTGTGGTACCAAGCCAGATTGCATGGGAAAAATTATATGATCCATCAATAAAGCTAAAACCTTGTCCAGCATTTTAGTGTTGACATTTAAAAGGGACAATGGACGATACGTGGAGCAGTGGAAAGGAGGCTTGTTGGGCTTAAGAAGAAGCATAATGCCAGCTTCCCAAAGTGTGGGGGGAGGGAGCCACGTTCAAGAGATTCAGCATAAATATCTAATAAATGAGGGACCAGTAGTGGTTTATAAGCTTTGTAAAAGTCGCCAGTGAACCCATCTGAGTCGGGGGCTGTGGATCCGCTTAAGTCCTCAATGGCCTGTGAGACTTCCTCACTTGTGATCGGGGAGGCAAGGAATTGCTGTTGACCAGCTTCGAGCCACACCATGGTGATTTCAGACAAGTAGTTGGTCAGTGCCTCTTCACCGGCACCTGGGCGAGACGTGTAAAGTGCCTTATAGTAATCAGTAAAGTCTGCCAGAATGGAAGCGTCATCAGTGGCGTCCGTGCTATTCGGTCGCTGCAAGTGAGTTACATATGTGGCATGGTAAGAGGGACGAAGCAGACAAGCCAGTGATCGGCAGGGGCATTCACCCTCACCATACCGACACACTCTTGCGTATTTTCCTAGGAAGGTGACCTCACTTTGGGCAAGGTCATGGAACTCGTGCATTAATTTCAAGCTATCATGGAGCTGATGGGCGTGTGAAATGCCCCAGTCAGTAGAGTCTAGTGCCTGGAGCTTTTCCTCTATCTTAGCAAGGTCAACACAGATACTACGAAGCACCCCGCATGCTTTGAGTTACACACTCCTCTCGCATAGGCCTTGAAGGCCCAGAGAGTAGAGGGGCTCTCGACAGAACCAATGTTAATGGAAAAAATTCAAAATAGCCTCTCGAACTTCCAAGTGAAAGACCATTTCATATAGTGCGTTAGAAGGAAATAGTCATTGGCGGACCATAGGGACTTGTACGAGTGTGTGTAATGTGAGTACCACAGGAGCATGATCCAACAGCGTGCAGGGGAAGTGTGCAATAGTGTGTAACCATAAAAGAATGCCTTAGGACATGTACCAATGATCAATGCGAGTCCACACTTTGAGCGGGCAGAGTAAAAAGTATACTTGTGCTGTCTTTGAAATTTATGACGCCTGTCAAATGAAACGTATCAAGAGGGTCAGTGAATATCTGTAAAGAATGAGGTTTGGAAATAGCTGTAGAACTAGTGGAGTCAAGCTCTGGTTGCCGAGTAAGGATAGGTCGCCGCCCAATATATTACAGTAAGTCTGGTATTGGCTGAGTTGGGAAGATAAGTCAGCAAAGAAATCAGGGGAGTCGGTGTTCGGTGCATATACGTTGACCAGTAACACTATTCAACCTGCCAACTCCCCCATCAGAAACCAGTATCGACCAGCGGGGTCCGAGGCAGTCTGCATCAGCTGAAAGGAGACCCTGCTATGTATCAAGATGCACATCCCACGTGAGTAGGAACTATAGTGAGGAAAATAGTGATGCGAACCCCAGGAGGATGCGTCCCCACAGTCCAGTCAGGGAGCCAAGTGAGTCTCCTGAAGGAAGGCCACCTGGACCTCGTGGCGGCGTAATTAAGCAAGGACCTGTTTCTCCTTTCGGGCATTGTTCAAACCTCTAATATTCCATGGCATGCAGGAGAGTGAAAACACCATGTCTCTACTAGTGGCTGAGGGCATAATGTTTAAAAACAGTATTACATATGACTAAAGCTTGCAAGGGTAAACCCAGTGCACACCATGGCAATAGCAAGGCTTCAATAAGTGGTAGTACAAAAAAACCAAAAAACAACGGTACCCTCCTCCTACTCCAGCCAAAACATATGCTGGAGAACCCAAATAGCCCCAAAAGAAAACAAAAATAGAAACATAGTGGTGTACACCATAGAGGGGTGACAACGTCCGGATGAGAAAGCTCAGAAGGAACAATAAGTGAATATTGATAAGTCATTGAACAAGTGAGCAATATGAGAGGAGAGAGCATTGCGCATTACAATGTACTGCATAATCAAATGGCATGAGCGTGGAAGAACAATATAACAGACATCAATGGGAAGCTGATCATATTTATAAATCAACAAATTGCATAGGTCAGGTTACGACGAGTGTGTCCCAGGCGCAGCAGGCACCAGGTCAGCAGAAGCTGCAGCACCAGGACTAGTGGTGGGTGGGGATTCGCCAGAAGCGTGCTTTTTGCAGAACCTTTCAGCATCCGCAGGAGTGTTGAAAAAGGTGGTGTTGGCCATCAAGTTCCACCCAGAGACGTGCAGGATAGAGCATCCCATAGTTTAGCCCCATCTTTTGGATAGTGCGTTTAACATCAGTAAATTTGCGACCGGCTCCTTGAACCAATGGAGTATAGTTGGGATAAAGCGAAATTGTACATCCCTGAGATTGCATCAAACCCTTGTCCCAAGCCATTTGTTGTGTGGTGTAGCTATCGCTAAAATTTAGTAGCCTGGCAATAATCTGTCAGGGCGGCGCACCAGAGACTGGCTGGGGACCAAGTGTTCAGTGTGCTCTTTCGACCACAAAAGTATCAGTGAAGGACTTCCTGTCAGAAAGCCGAGAGGCGTTCCACAAAGACATCCATGTGTCCCGTGTTGGTGGATTCAGCTATACGAATATTATAATGACGAGATCTTGCCTCCAAGTCCTTGTTATAAGCTGCAGATGTCTTGAGAATACGCTCCACTCGCTCAAGGTGTCTCATTGTGTCAGCATTGCCATCCTCGATCTCTGAGATTTTGCGCCCTGCACCATTGAGCCTCACATTATGACGATCGAGCGGTTCAGACATGGCATCGAAACGTCGGGTTAGGGTGTCAAATCTGAAGTCAATAGACTTAAAGCCGGCTTGAAGTTCGGCCATAATTGCGGCCGTGCCATCTGACGGAGGGTCAGCCATTGTATGTTCCGAGCCCTAGTGGAATCAGAGGGCGAGCATTTACGGTGCGGGGTCCTAGCCGGTTCGAAGGTAACTTGTTTTTGCCTGGGGTCTCCATGTCCCATTGTAATATGTGCGCTGTTTCTGCCAAGGAGAGTGCGCTGGAACAAACTGTAGTAATGGGCAGCGCGTAAAGGAGCAGCCAAGCACAAGTATGCAGCGGGAAATAGCCAGGCGGCAGATGCGGAGGTGGCAGGAGGAGGAACAGTAAATAATTGCACTGGATGATGTCGGGCTCAGCAAAAGGCAGAGTATCCAAAGTCAGCTTAGAAATATGGTGCAGACAACACAATGGGGATCACTCCGTAAAGCTGAGTAAACAAGCATTGGCATAGCCAATAGGTCTCGCCTTTGGGGCCTTATAAGTGTTTAGCCAGAGCTATTGACTTTGCCAATGTCTTCAAGCTGTGCTTGATATTGTTGTGGCACTGAGTGATGCTGTGGTAGTTCTGAGTGATGCTGTGGTGGCGCTGAGTGATGCTGTGGTGGCGCTGAGTGATGCTGTGGTGGCGCTGAGAGATGCTGTGGTGGCGCTGAGTGATGCTGTGGTTGCGCTGAGTGATGCTGTGGTAGCGCTGAGCGATGCTGTGGCGGCGCTGAGCGATGCAGTGGCGGCACTGAGCGATGCAGTTGCGTAGCTGAGCGATGCAGTGGCGGCGCTGAGCGATGCAGTGGCGGCGCTGAGCGATGCAGTGGCGGCGCTGAGCGATGCAGTGGCGGCGCTGAGCGATGCAGTGGCGGCGCTGAGCGATGCAGTGGCGGCGCTGAGCGATGCAGTGGCGGCGCTGAGCGATGCAGTGGCGGCGCTGAGCGATGCTGTGGCGGCGCTGAGCGATGCTGTGGCGGCGCTGAGCGATGCTGTGGCGGCGCTGAGCGATGCTGAGGCGGCGCTGAGCGATGCTGTGGTAGCGCTGAGCGATGCTGTGGTGGTGCCGAGTCATCCTGTGGTGGTGCCGAGTCATCCTGTGGTGGTGCCGAGTCATCCTGTGGTGGTGCTGAGTCATCCTGTGGTGGTGCTGAGTCATCCTGTGGTGGTGCTGAGTCATCCTGTGGTGGTGCTGAGTGATGCAGTGTTGGCCCTGAGTGATGATGTGGTGTCGCTGAGTGAAGCTATGGTGGTGCTGAGTGATGCTGTGGTGACGCGGAGTGATGCTGTGGTTGTGCTGAGTGATGCTGTGGTTGTGCTGAGTGATGCTGTGGTGGCGCTGAGTGATGCTGTGGTTGTGCTGAGTGATGCTGTGGTTGTGCTGAGTGATGCTGTGGTTGTGCTGAGTGATGCTGTGGTTATGCTGAGTGATGCTGTGGTTGTGCTGAGTGATGCTGTGGTTGCGCTGAGTGATGCTGTGGTTGCGCTGAGTGATGCTGTGGTTGCGCTGAGTGATGCTGTGGTTGCGCTGAGTGATGCTGTGGTTGCGCTGAGTGATGCTGTGGTTGCGCTGAGTGATGCTGTGGTTGCGCTGAGTGATGCTGTGGTGATGCTGAGTGATGCTGTGGTATTGCCAAGTGAGAGAGAGAGTGAAGATATAATGCCCAATTAGAGAGGGTGGTGAGAGAGAAAGAGCGAGAAAGAGTGTACATAGAATAAAGAGTGGAGCGGGATAGAGAGAGAGAAAGAAGGGGGAGAGAGAGTGAATGAAGGAGTTTGAAAGAGAAACAGATAAAGGGGTGAGAGAGAATGAAAGGCTAAAAAAGATAGAGAGGGAGAGTTAATTAAGTAGAGAGAGAATTAGAGAGGGAGAGAGAGAGAAGGAGAGAGACAATAAGAGTGGGGGGTGTGGAGTTTAAATAGAGTGAAGAAGTGACGCGGAAAAAGTAACCTTAAAAATAGCTTTGTGCTTTGCGCGAATAAATATTTTTAAAAAACAGAGTGAGACAAAAATACTGGTAATTAGGCTGTGACTCCCAATATAAAACAAATAGCGATATAAGGTGAAATCAACCCACCGAAGCAATATTTCTAACTAGACAAAAAAAAGCTTGCATTTCAATGCTAATCGCTGTTGTTTTTCATGTGACTGTAGTCCAGGGCCGTCAGTTGGTAATGTGAGCTGCTGCTGCGATTGAAACATCAGAGTCCAGAGAGTTAATGAGCCATGACTAGGAAATGAGGAAGAGATAGGAAACCCAGATGGCAGCTGCGCGGTGCACGCTATCGTGAACGCAAGCTGGTCGCCAGCCGAAAGCCAGTGGGTTTGCACTTCCAAAACCCGCTTACTAAAACTCTCGGCCAGACCAGCGCAAGCGCTGGTGCAGGCCGAGACCTAAAAATGCAGAGATTCGCTAGGTCAGTCTGCATCACCAGGGGTGATAAGTTGTCAGCAATCGGGAAATGAGACGCTGCCCCAGCTCCAGAGTCACATAATCAGGCACCTCAGCCCGCACCCAAGATGTAGCCAAGGACAAGTCTCAAGCTGCCAAGCAGGCAAGAGAGAAAGAGGGAGGCAAGTTCGTTCTCAGGCCCCAGCAGTGGCAGCGTTGGATTCAGCTAGCGAGGTCCGCTAGATCCAGCAGATGGAGGCAAAGGTAAGGGAGCAGATAACCACAATGCAGCATGGCAATGTAGTTTACTGCGGCCTATTCACTGCCGTCGTGCGCACAGACAAACCGGCAGGTCCTCACCTCTATGGAGGGCTGCTGCCCGATGAGCGACAGGCGCAAGTCTTACCCCAAGGGCCCGAAATTACTCCGGCAGGCTGCTGCTTCAGTCGGGCCTAGCAGGGAGCTTCGGCAGCACGGCGGGCCCGTAGCAGCCCAGACTGGGGCCATGCACCGGGATCCCTCCGTGCAGCAGGCCGGGTGTGCGCCTGCAGTGCCTCAGCTTGCCACGACACAGGTGCGACCCAACCAGGGGTTCCGCAGCAGATTGGGCTCCGTCTGGCAACCCCCTGATGCAATCTCTGGCAGTGGGCACCAGACCTGCTGTGACCCCGCCCTCAGGCTAGCCCGCTGGCCCTGTCCCCGCGGGTCCTCCAAAGGCTGCGTCAGGCTGCAGCGTGCAGGCAGCTGAGAGAAAAGCAGGACGAAGGCCGCAGCTATTCGCGGCCCCGCGAATTCCGACCTCAGCAGCAGTGGACAAAGTTGGGCAGGAGTGATGTGTCCATAATTGAGGGGTGGGTTGTTCAATGGAGTGAATATTGCAGGCAATGCTCGGCCATCTTGGTCACCGGCTTGGCCACGCCCCTACCCTGATTCACCTTAAGAGTATTTGCTAATTTACCTGGGGGCAATGGCTGCTCACCTACATAGCGATGGGATGCATTTTCTTGTGAAGTTGCCTAATCCGCTCCTCAAAGATCCAGCACTTGATTCAGCATAGGAATCCGAGGCAAAGAGAAAGGAGTTATATCTTGGCCCTGAATATTCAACTACTTTGCCCAGCTGTTTTTGAATGGCTCAGACAAGAATTTTTCTCTTCAAAGGCCAAGTATCCATCTCTTTAGTGCAAGTAAAATGTCCTACTAGAGTAGTTTGTGGTGTTGGAAGATAATTAAGCCATTTTTATGGGACACGTGTCTTTAACTTCACATGTATTTCTAATTACAAGAGCCTTAATAAATTTTGGGATTATCAGTAGTAGAAGAAATAAAACCACTATGGAAAAATCAATCAGGTAGCAGAATAATAGTGCTGATGAAAATAAACAGAGAATACCAGACAGAGTCTTGAATATTAGAAGTTCTTTCTCGAGTCAGATGCCCAAATTATCTTAACGTGTTAAAATACAAGAGCTAGATGGTTTGCCTTACTTCTAATTGATAATTCTTCCCACGGATGCCTCATCTGATAAATACCCCATAGTGCCAGGTTAAATCCTGAAAACTGCCATGAAATGGCTTCCTACTGTCACCAGCTGTTGACACACAACTCCAGTCTTGGCTGTGACAATTTCCGAACATGAGCACATTTGTGTTTTTGCGTACTTAGCTGATAAATGTCTGTAGCTCTTCTTTGATTTGTAGTGAATTTCTTAACTCCATTAAGTTAGATATCTCAAACCCTTCCCGCTTTATCAACGCATTTCTATTAAAGGTCATGGTATCAATCATACTGCATCCTTAGTCCAATTTTTTTCGGTCACCTTCATGAAGCAATCGCCCAGGTACTCTGATGGGAAGTTTGGAAGCTTGAATATCTATACCTTTCCTGAGTCTAGAATGTTTTTGATGTCTTGTCTGAGGCCGAAGGAAATTCATTTCTCTGATTTCTTGTGTGAATACCCCTGGAACTGGGTACGGGCTGCTGTTCACTGTTATCTCCACTAACCCTCTGTCCATTTCTTCAAACAGCGTAACAACCTCCAAGTCCATCGGTGGTCCATATAGCCAGAGCCGCATCGCCAGACTCCACAGCAGTACAGTGAAAAAAGCTAATACCATAGTAGGTAAGTGATGCTTGTGCACCATCTCAGTCAGTGCATGTTTATACATTCCTCCCTCTACAAAATCTACCCTCCTTTTGATTCTAGCAACCAACCCCCATGCCTCTTTCAAACACTCAAACGTCAGTCTCCCACACCACTTGCATTTGTGACTGGGAATTCATCGAGATAAACTGCTGAATAGGGCAGAATGAACAAACGTAGAAACCGCCCCTTGTGACTGACTCTGTGATAACAAGCAGGCAGCTTACTGGTCGAAACAAATTTACATTATCCTCTCTCTAACTTTATAACTTCCCCACACTGTGATAGTGACCAACTTGTCCAGAGTTGGATCTTTTTTAGTTTCAACTGCTATATGATTGTTCTTCCACGTCGGACAGAGAATTCTCCAGTAAAAACACATGACTTTTAAGCAGAATCTCTCTATTGACAGTTCACATTTTCTCCTACTGCTCTGCAGTGATCCCCTCCTTTGAGGACATCCCTTGCTCATATTCTTACAGCAAATAATAATGTATGGGAATCCTCCAAGAGCTATGCACTGTTTATCTGTATTTATTGTTCTTGTGTTACAACTCAGCAGAGACTATCCACTCAAATGAGTGAAACAAACTGGGATAATTCAATTTCTCCTGAAGTGCTCTAATACTCCTTCCCTCTCTCTTCAATCTCGCGCTCCTCTCCAGCTCTTACCCAAAATGTTTGGTAATCCTACCAGTGCTGAAACAAAATTGATCATCACACAAATCTTGCATGGCGAGTGCACAACACTGTGGTAGTTTCCAATCTATCCATAAGCCCTATACAATTTGGTGTTGCACAGGGATCTGTCCAAGGCTTTTCTCCGAGTTTTCCTCTTCATCAGCTTCGTTTGGCACATCACTGCAATCTTTGGTTCCTCTGATCACCTCCGCAGTGATGATAGAGAAATCACAATTCCACTCTCCAACTGCCTCACATGACCTGGCACCATTATATTGAACTGAAGTAAACAGAAAAGTGATGGGTGGGATCTTTGAATTAATCTTAGCCACTGGTAATTACTCTGGCCTGCATCCTAGTCCATCGTTTTTTTGTTGTCTACCATGCCACCTCATCTTAGACCCAGCTATATGACTCTGCTCCAATATGAACAGTCCATCCCGAACTGCCAAGCCAGGCCGGGTATTTCCAGACGTGGCTTCCATGCTCACTGTGCATACACGAGACCCAAGTAGAAGGGGGCCTTGCCTGGCAGTTTGGACGGACTGTTCCCATCAGGAGCAGGGTCGGTGCTGGCTTGTATAGGTGGGCCTTTGTCTAGTGTGGTGGGTGTAATGAAATGCAACCCACGCAATTGCCAGTGGCTGAGATTATTTCAAGCATTCCATCCATTACCTTGTTGTTCCATTATGTTGATGTCATTGAAAGCTAAGGTAACTTACTTTCTTGGCTCCAGTTCTTACATTCCTGTCTTTCTAACTGTCTCTTCAACAGAGTCCCCAGTCCATTGTCCTCCGTGAGGAAACTTGATGAAAAGTTTAGCTCCACAACTTTACTTCATCCACAGGCACAGCTGCCAGTTTTTACCTACTTAATATTATAAATATTTATGTTTTTCCTTTCAGAGCAGCAAATCACTAATTACAGTGGTGAGCCAGCTGGACTAATGCAGCATGGTATACAGCTCAAAATGTGCATTTATTTACGTCAAGAATGCTATTTAATATCCAAGACACTCACCTGTCTCATGCAGGCTTGTTCTGGTCCAAGCCTCTGGAGCAAGTTTACATTCCTCCAAGCTCTCTCTCATCTACTCACACACCACATTTCAGTCCGCACCTCACTCTGAACACTCACAACCTGCTTAGGCCCCCTGACCCATCCTGTGGAATGTCCTTCACCGTTCGATCTGAGCTGGCCGCTCATTTCTATAGTTCAATTCCTCAAAAATCACATCTTGACTCTTGAAAACATAATCGGCTAACCAGTCAGCTTTTTCTCTGTCGTAACCCTGGCTACCTTCAAAATCATATTTTATTGTATCTGTCCATGTAAATATGTATACTCCTTAAATGTGTCATCTTGTATCGGCAGAACGTTATAAAATGCAAGGTATCCTGTTTTGAAACCAGATCACAACTACAGGGTTCTGGGGGAAAATCCTTATGCCAGCCCTCTGGAACTGATAGCAAATGATAGATCAAATTTAATCTAAATCCGGTCAATAAAAAACAGTAATGAGAGGGCATTCCTAGATCAAAATATGTTTCAAGGGTGGACGAAGTTAATAACAATGTGAGATCTAAAATACTGTTTAGCCAGGTCTGAACTTTCCTGCATAGACCTGGAAAGGTCAATAAAAGCTTTTTTTGACCACACCAGTTCTTCCTTCACAAGCTTTTCAGGGCTGTCCGAAATCTGCGGACGCCACAATATTGTATAGATTCTATCAATACAAAGAAACCAAGAGATCCGTTCACAGCAAAACAATCTCTGATTATCATGCGGTTCAATTCTGCTTCAGGTTTAAGCCGTACTGAAATTCACTGTATCAAGGGGTGCCTTCTCAGTATATCTGTAAGAAAATCCACACCTGAATCTCCATTCGCTATAAAACTAGCAGTGGAGTTTGCAAGAAATAATAGTCTGTTTAAAAACATATTTTCTACAGTTTGGAGAGGAGAAACATCAACATCCCTCCAGATGTCACTTCCATAAGAGGCAACAGAAACACATTTTGCTTTCTAAATCTTAAGGATTGCTGCTAATGGTCTGTTACCAAGTCTGGATGCAAAGTCCATGATGGAGGAGATCGATCTTGTGAATGTCAGTGATCTAGAGCAGGGTTCTCCAAAGTCAGTCCTGGAGGGCCGGATCCATGCCAAATTTTTAAAATAACTACATTTATCTAAATGGGGATATGCTAAAAATCTGCCATGGATCTGGCCCTCAAGGACTGAATTTGGAGAACCCTGATCTAGATGAATAAAGAGATATAGGATACAGCTAGATCAAAAAATCCTAAGGAGGGGTACGAATTGATCTTGCTAATAGTATTGTCATTCACCTTAAAAGTTCGAGATTTAACGTTTCTAGGGCCAAGCACCATTACATGTGATTTCTTAAAATAAGGTGCTTTAATCCAAGGAATCCATGAAAGCCACAAATGAATTTAATAACCGTTGAAGGCCTAATGCCATTCTGTCAATTAAGACTGTATCATCTGCATACAGCAGAGCAGAAATCTGGCGGCGTCCAATAACAGGCACATCATAACCACCCTGTACTAAAGTGCGTTTTAGTTGGCTAATATAGGGAGTAAATAAAAAAAGGAGAGCATGTACCCCTGATGAACACCTCTATTTATTCTAAACAAAGCTGAGCACTCTCCACCCTGCCCATATCTCAGTTACACCATTAAAATATGATGGAGATCTCACAGAAAATATACAATATTTGAAACGACGCCTAGAGAGATCATAATGGATTAGAGTTTCTCTGTTAACCATATTGAACGCCGAGCTCAAGTCCATGAAGGCCACATGCAAAGATTCTTTGTTGACTGTGGTGTACTTGTTAATAATTAGATAGAGATTTAAACATTAATTAAGTACACCACGTTCATCAAAGAATCTTTACATGTGGCCTAGTTACAACTTTAACCCATATTAATCTCAGGCCCTGATCTATGACTCTCACCTCCCTTGGATCCCACTCAGTCTCTGTGCAAGAAGACATTCCAAACCAAGACAACCCTCAATTCGGGAGTCCCATATTACACTGTGCTCAATAATCGAGGGAATAAAAGGGTCCGAAATCAAAATATCATCAACGACAGATGAGCAACCTTTGCCAGTAAAAGTAGGAGTTAATGGGGTTGTATGGTCGGCCTCTCCAGCAATGCTAGCAACTGGTAATTAAACTGTCAAAATGCCGTTCAGAATATCCCCCTCTGCACAATACTTAAAATGGGACCCAATAAATTAATCATTAAACTCACAAGGATTTGAAATAACTGGACATAAAGAGAGCTTGCGCAAATTTAAATCTCCAGCCAGGACCGTCGGTATGCATAAATCAGATTTTTGCTCTAAAATGCTCCAAGAAGGATTTCAAGGAAATCACATGATTAGTATTCTGGGAAGAGCTATTGGAGTTATAGAAATGTATCATCATCAACAGACTGACAGAATTTGAGAAGTTAAGTAAAACAGCTGAGAAATTAAGAGGTTGGTTCATATTTCCTTCATTTTTAAAATCTAGACAGAGCTTCTTGCTTTACCAAAGGTCCCTGGAATTGTGGGAGTGATACAAGAGCAAAAACCCTCCAGGTGAAACTTATTTGACACAGTCCAGGTTTCCTGCAGGCAAATACTTTTAAGGCTCTTTTAAAAGGTCTGCCAGCTTAAATCGTCCTTTTAGACTTGATACCAGCAATGTTGCAGCTAAGAATGTTAAGTGTCTCTGTTGATGCATCCTCAAGTTGGTCATGAGCCTTCTGAGAGTGAACCAGACTGCTATTGTTAGAAATTTTAAAGTATGGGGCTGATGGATCAATCAAAGACAGTCCGTCAACGCTCTCCAGATTTCCCAGGGACTCAGATCTATTTCTCATTAGGAAACAATGTGAAACCTGAAGCCCTACATCTCTTCTTGGAGAACTCAGATGTGAGATGTCCGTATTGGGCGAGGGAGTAGTTTACCTACTACATCTGGTCTATTGAAAGTTATAACTATACAATCACTCTCAAAGATCTTAGGCCCCCTGCCAACCCAGGCTACCCTCTTGAGCATGTTTATATGTTGGAAAAGGGAAAAACTGTTGATTCTGGAATCAAGCCAATGTACAACTTTGTTTTTCAACTGAGAATAGTTTTGTAGTGAAACAGATCTAAGCTGAGGAACGTTTGCCATTACCAAAACAAATGGAGTAGCATCAGGTGTTAAGTCCAGTGCCCCAGGAAAATGGAGGTAACTAGATAGCGACTGTGGCCCACCACCGGTCACATGGGCCATCTGACTGAAGAAAGAGGAAGCAGAGCAATGACCCTTTTAGATATATATTAATTCCCATGGTTAATAGCAGAAGATCCAGGAGAAACAAATGAAGGCTTATCCAATAGCGCAGATGATTTTTTTACACGCAGATTTCCCTAAGGAAGAAGTTTCCGGTACCATTTGAGAGCCCCTTTCAACACCCAGAGGCTGAAAGAAAGGCAAGTGGTAACTCGGTGCCACACTGACTACTGCTAAATCCAGTCTGATTAGCGATGTTATTTAGTGAAACCTGTAATTCAAGGACTGAAACTTCAATTTTAGTCAGCCGCTGCAAACTATTATCCAAGGAGCTTGATATTAAGCAGTCAATTTTCTTGAGAAACCCATCCAACCTAGAATCAAAATGATTAGATACTCGGAAAATAAGTTCCTCTTCCACTCCCAAACACTTGCGGGCCCTGATATAGTTGAAGATTTTGATGCAAGCTCAGTTCACTTTCTTTTTTTGCCATAAGTGAGGGTGTTAGTAGGTTCATGAGGCATTGTTTGATAAACCTCGGCTTTAGTAGTCTACAAATTGCTCCCCCGGGTCTGCACAGGGGGGTCCGCTTTAGATGAAATGGGCTCTGGTGGAAGATCTGTAATAACTACCTCCTTATTTGTGCTCACATGCATATCATCATGGGCATTTAACCCTAATTCCACCTTCACTGTTGAGAATTTGTCATTAATAGCTCCCACAGCGAAAGTTCTTGTCTTCGATAGAGAATAATGAAACATAATTGGAAGTTTTACTGGATACTTTTAACCTCCAATTCCTCCATTTTGTAATATTCCCAGAAGCCAAACTAGATCTGTAGAAATTTTCAGCAATGCCAAAACCAGTATGTGTAGGTGACACAGGTGGCTTCGCAGTGACTCTGTACTGCTCTGGAAGTGATAATGCAGAGGCACATATAAGCACCACCCTTTTCTGCTGACGTCTTCTTTTTTTATGTTTCAGCTGTCACCTCATACACGGAACATATAACAAATTCTGAGACAGTGTACTGATTCCTAACTTGTCACCTTTTTAGATGATAAAAAAAGCCATTCCATAGAACACAGGGGTGGGTGGGGATGGGTAGAGGTTGGGGGAACTGTGAGGAATCTGTGGTGAGATAGGGTATTCACTAAATCTAACTGTAAATTCCTCATCTTTAGAATAGAGACCAAAACAGTACCTCCCATAGGAGGAGAGTTTGAGGAGTGGATTCAGACCAAAATTTCCTGTAGAACTGAGCAGGAGGGGTGACCCCTCCCACCAGACCCGATTGTCAAGGTATTCGAGTTTTGTGAACATGTGTACCGAGACCCCGACAAGAATGGGTATCCCTTCCGCCAAAGTTGTTTAGCGGCTTTTGTCCTGATGGAGCGGGCCTGCAGGCTTCAGGGGCTGCTTTTTGGGCAGTGCATAGCATATTTTGATGCAGAGGACCATCCACCCACACAGGGTCCTCGTTTGCACTGCCTTCCTTTTCTTTTAGCCAGAAACTCCCACAAACCACTGATCATCAACGCGATGGTCCTTTGTTTGGTCGATTTGAAAGATCATCGCCATCTGGATTGATGTTGTATTTATGTGAAATCCACACAACTGTGCGGTCCAGTTTCTTTAGAGCTTTGGATTGGTTCTACTCATCAATCCCACGAACTGTTCCAATGGCAAGACTGTCTACAAGCCATCCAAAGCAAGCTGTGAAGGTAGCTTCAGGATGACTATTGTGCGCCTCATTTAGTCAAGGACTGTAACTCTCATCTTGAGAATTGCCGCCATGTGACTCAACCCTAGCATCTTCTTGATCAGATCTGCTGAAGCTATTGATCCAAAAAGAAAAGATGCAGCTTCCATTAGGTTTCGCATGCACAGCGCTTGTGCTGTGCTTGTGAAATCTCTTGAATTTAATATATCTTAAAAGGGGCTCTTATCACTTCCCATAACCGAATTACTGTTAATTCGCTTTTGTTTAGAACTCTTTATTTTGTTAACTTCCCCTGGCTGCAGGCATTTACAATACTTCTTCTAAAACTGTTCACACTGTTTAAGTTCCATTCACTGTAAAGATAAGATCTCTTCCCATGGAAAAGGCAGACAGTTAATAACGGTATGCTGGAATACTTGCTTTTTTTACTTAGTTCTGTAAAGCAGATGCTTTAGCCTTAGAACGTTTGTAGCACTTCCTATTCGTGCCTCAGTACCTTTCTTTGCACTTCGTAGGCATTATCAGATTGATTTTTTTCAACTTAATCTATTTGGTCATCATGAACAAATTCTGAATGTTGTATTATATTTTTTGTAATTGCATTTATATAGCGCTTCCTACCACATATGAGGCGTCGAAGCGCTTTTTCGGCGAGTAGCACGCTACTCCGAACCCATAAAGGATTAGTGGTGAATTAGTATAGTGAAAATTTGTAATAAACATTGCTCGTTAAAAATAATGTTAATATACAAGAGCTATGCTATATTATAATACTAAACAGGCAGCCACAAGTGCAGTTACCTTGCAGACAACAGGGTCATGATGTGAATGGTGCAGCTGGTGAGTAGCACCGGGCCCAAAAGTTGTCAGAACTCCTTTAAACACATAATATTGCTATATTTGACTTCTAAACATGCAGTCAAAATTGCTGTTAAAAGGAACCTGATTTGAATGGTGCAGTAGGTGCTGTGGCACAGGAGCCAAAAGCTCTAGGGACCTCACTAAACCCAGATTATTGCTAAAATTTAAAACTAAACAGGCAGTCACAAGTGCAGTTAACTTGTAGACAACAGGGGTCATGATTTCAATGGTGTAGCAGGTGCAGTGACACTGGGACCAAAAGCTCTGGGCACCTAACATTGCTATATTTTTACTACTAAACAGGCAGTCACAAGTGCAGTTACCTTGCAGACAACAGGGTCATGATTTGAATAGTGCAGCAAGTGCAGTGGCACCAGGGCCAAAAGCTCTAGGGACTCCACTAACGCAGAATATTACTCAATTCTACTACTAAGCAGGCAATCAGAAGTGCAGTTATCTAGCAGGCACTAGGGCCATGATTTCAATGCTGCTGCAGGTTCAGTGGCAGGGTGGACAAAAGTTGTCAGAACGCCCCTAAACACATAATATTGCCATTACGTCAATTTATTCTATTATTTCCCTCTTTCATTTTTCAAAATATTGCTCTTACCCACGCTATACCACTAGTAACAGCACAATATATAGCCTTTTTGAACATAAACAAGTCATAACACTTTAACAGACTTTCTGTAACCTATATTGTACGACTAATCAGCAAGCTACAACAAAAAACAGCTTATTTTTAAGAACATAGACAGAACCTAATGCATTTACCAGTGCTTGTTTTTCTCCTGTTCTGACCCTCAAAATATAGGCTGCACCTTGGAAGCAATCCGTGGTGTGCTGAGATAAACCGCTGACGAGAGGTGAAAGCAAGCTGTTGACAATAACAATTAGCCTGGCCCTGAAAAGATTTTTTTCTGAGGCACTGTAGTGGATCGTTTTCTGAAAGAAACATGTACCCAGTGAGGCCTACTCAGTCAAAAATAGATCTTCCTTTCATTCCACATTTTCCCAGATGGTCACTCATTATCCTTACTGTGATGATTTGGATTGGATTGTAATTGCATTTATATAGCGCTTACTACCCGTGACGAGGTGTTGAAGTACTTTTTCTGCGAGTAGCCCGCTACTCCGGAACCCATAAAGGATCAGTGTTGAATTAGTATAGTGAAATATGAAAGTAATTTGAGTGGTGGATATGTTAGTCAGTTATTTGGATTGAGAAGGGTAGGGGAGGGATAGAAGAGGCGAAAAAGGCTTGCATTTATATAGAGCTTGTTACCCCTGATGGGGTGTTGAAGCACTTTTTTGGCAAGTAGCACGCTACTCCGGAACCCATAAAGGATTAGTGTTGAAAATTAGTATAGTGAAATATGAAAGTAATTTGAGTGGTAGATCAGTTATTTGGATAGAGAAGGGTAGTGGAGGGATAGAAAAGGGGAAAAAGGTTTGCATTTATATAGTGCTTGCTACCCCTGATGAGGTGTTGAAGAGCTTTTTCGGCGAGTAGCACGCTACTCTGGAACCCATAAAGGATTAGTGGTGAATTAGTATAGTGAAATATGAAATTTGGGAAGTGGACATGTTAGTCTGTTATTTTGATTGAGGATTTGAAGAGTGAAGGATTAAGACTTTTTTCTTTTTTTTGGAGGTCATAGCAGTAGGAGGAGGCTTGGGATGAGTAAAAGGGATGTGGAGGGGAAGAGTCAGAGGGAAGAGTTTAGAAAGGCTTGTTTTGGGGGATCGGTATAGTAAAAAGGTGTCGGATGATGCAAGGAGGGGTAGAGTAGGGGAGAGTCTAGGATTATTTTGGGGATCATAATAGTGGTATGGGATGAATGAGAGAGTGGATGTAGAAGATATATTGATAGAGGTATAGGGTGAGAAATAGGGTAGTGCATTGGATATGCTGAATTAGAAGAAAGTAATAAATATATAGATCCATAAGTATATGGAAAGTAATGGTGCTGGCAAAATTTGCATTCCTCCCAGTTATAGTTTGCAGATACGTAAATTAAAAAATTATCATATAATGAAAGTGGTTGCCCCCAGCTAAAGTTGCATTTCCTTCTCGATTTACACACGGACACATGACTGCAGTTAAGGTTATCGACCGACAATGTTTTGACATCCAAATTTCGCACCGAGAATGGCCTCAAACAAGGGGATATTCTTGCCCCCTTATTATTTTTCTTGTTTATTGCTGATCTAACGGAGTCTCTGAATTCAGATCTTGGCATTCCACCTAAGCTGGGGGGTACAAGAATATTACATTTAGCCTATGCTGAAAATTTGGTGTTAGTGTTGCAAGCTCCAAAAGGTCTACAACACCTATTAAATCAATTAAATAAATTCAACCTGGAGAATGATCTAATCTGTCAAAAACGAAAACTATGATCTTTGGAAAGAAACCTAAGCCTGTGTCGTGGGTCTTACGAAATGCTTTGATTGAAACAGTCAATTAATACGGTTATCTTGGAGATGCATTTGACAGCTAGATATCATGGACCAACCAACTAGCCACTAGAAAGTGCAACTCGGCCACAATCACAAAATCTGCTATAAGATTGGACAACCTATTCAGCGGCAGAGCAATCAAGCCATCAGTTAAAGCACTAAACATGAAACTTATTCCATACCTTCTTTATGCATCTCCTGTGTTAAACCATAAAGTTACAGCCAGTCTTTATAAAACATTTATGCAACATGCAAGCAATCTCTTCCATCTCCGCCCAAGTACTCCACAATGTTATCCGGCTCGAACTAAACCTAAAATCTTTAATGTCACTTCATCACAGAAGCACTCTGAATTATTCCTGTGACTGTGCAAGAGTAGATCCATCAACTTTAAAATACTTAATCCATCAGGAACTAAGGAAAGCAACATATATTGACTTTGAGCTGTATGTTTTATCCTCAAACATGTCTCTAAAAACATATAAACTACCCGATCTAGAGTCGCTGGCATGGTTAAATCGACCGGCCCGGAAAAGTCTAATCTGCAAGATTTTAACCTGCAGACAGAGGGACACTGACCTGGCAAAATCAAAACAATATAATCACACAGACTTAGTTATTGACGCTTTTGCATCACAGAGCATATCTAGGGTCAAAACTCCCAAGCTATGTTAAAAATTAAATTTCTAAGATTCAGACTGTTTTATATCCCGATTTACGAATTTGAGGGGAAATAGAACCCAGCACTCAAACGAAAAACTACTTGTCGACTCTGTGGATTTGCAATAGAAACCCTTCTGCACATTTTGTGTATTTGCCCCAAACATTTGTATTTAAGAAAAATGTATCTGATCGATCTTTAATAAGGCAAAAATAAGATCTACTGTGGAGGCTGTTAGATACTGTTCTTAGTGTCAGAGACAATAGTGCAATAATAAGGCTAATGAAATACTTGGGCCACGCTTATAAAGTATTAATTTCGTGAGTTAAGCAAACTGTTTTTAAACATACAATTACCTGATATTTGCGCCAATTGTGATATATTTTTTATTGTAATCTTTTGAGTAATGCAGTAAACCTCATTTACTATAAATGGATAAACTGGAAAGAGTGTTTTCTTAAGAGACTGATAACTCATTCTTCAGCCCAACGTTTTGAATGTACCTTCTCAGACTACATTTGTTAACTCCTAAAAAGGAATTTAGCCCTAAACCCATAAGATTACCAAATTTCACATCAATTAGTAATCTGCATCTGCAAACTTTTATTTTTAGCTACACATCTTTCTATGAAACTCAAACTATATGGCGATGCTAGCCTGGACCGGACTGTCAAGGTAATAGAGTTTTGTGGATGTATCCACTGACGTCCACGTTGCAGTATGGCAAATGTCAAGTACAGGTATCCCTCTAGTCAAAGTTGTGATGACTTTTGCCCTAATGCAGATATGTAATGAAAAGTGGTTGCTCCAACTAAATTTGCAAATTGATAAACTGGAAAGAGTCCTTTAAGAGACAAAATATAACTTATTCCTCAGGTGAACATCTTAAATAGACCTTCTCTGTCTACATGCCTTTACACATAAAAATGCATTTAGTCGAAAACCATTAACAGATTACCATCATTCACATTGATTTAGGTGACCTGCATCTGCAAACTTTTATTTGCAGCTATGCTTGTTTCTGAGACCTTCAAAGTCTTCAATAATGCAACACTAGCTGTACACGCAGCTGGTACACCTCCAACAGTATGTTATCTAGTTTGCTGTCCCTTTAATCGTGTTTGTCTGTTTTGTTTTTCGTAGAAGGTTTTCTGTCTCGTGCGTACTGAAACACTTACATTGAGCAAGCTCCGACTTAGGGGAGCTGAAAACCAGTTTATGTAGGAGATGGTGCAGTCTTTGACATTACTGTGAATCCCTGTTAATGTATGAAACGTGTGTCTGCTGTATAGGATCTATGGTCATCTGACAAAGAAAAACAAAATAACTCAAGAATATTGGACTAGATTGACAAATAACAGATTCTATGGCCAGCCCCTGTGTGAAGATTTTTATTGATTGCTTTCATGCTTGGAAGGTTTTTCTTTGGACTGTCATAAGCAGAGTCTCTGGCCTTGCACTGCCATATGGTTTACATTGTAAAGTGTTCAGTGCTGCACTATGTTGCAAGGCTCTGATAACGGCCTGACTTCAGTTTTTGTTTTTCTGTCACAGCCTGATGCCAAGTTTCTAGATAGATGTCAACCTAATGCCGGCCATTTTGATTAACAACATTCCAGTAGCCTGTTGTCTTCCTTTCTACTGTTTGCCTTATACTGATGTGGGACTGACATACTGTTGTGTCACTGTTTAGTCGAGAGAGTCATATCTATTGATGTCCTGTTCCTCTAGGGATGGAGCAGCTCTTGTGCTCCTCCCTTACTTCATTTCATCAGAAATTCCAGTGTTCGTAGCATGTGTTGCTTTAGATACACATGCTCTGCATACTCCTGCGATCTAATGTTGGGCTCTGACATTGCAAGTTGTTTTTGTTCGAAGACGTCTTTTTAATTCACAAGGTACCCTATGACTCCTCCTGTAGGTGGCAATGTGCTTGGGCACCGACTCCATTGTTACATGGTTTTTCTCCACTAGTTCGAATGTGTACCAACGGGGCTCTCGGATTCAACACATTCATACTTCGGGCCTCACGGTTGTTCCTCCCTATTCTCTCCTCCAAAAAAAGACTTGCAGTATTGATTCAGATTTTTCCTCTACTCCACCAGACTTCTGCGAAGTCATGTATCTTTATTCCCCATCCTGCGGGGTGCACCTTTGGGGCTCCGTGCCCTTGATCTTCCATAGTCGATGACCGAGAATGCCCAAGAGTGGTAGGAGATGGAATGGACCCTCTTTTGTAAATGTTCTTGTTGTCACGCTAAATACCCTTTGGCCAAACTCCACATCGTCTGCAACCTTTGTCTCTCCCTAGAACATAACGACTCTTGAGTGTACCTCCTATCTTACGTGTCAGTGCAAAAAGCCTTTGGTCCATTATTAGAATGCAGACTCAAGCAGCCAAGGAAGCTCAATTTCTTCAGGGAAGTGCACCCCCTATGTGCCGATGAGGAAGAAGATCTGGAATCTTTGGGCATTCCCATTCAGCACCACCCTTGGGCTCTGGTCTCCACACCGGGAAAGCATCAGAGCCAAAATGGGATCCACCAAAAACCTTTGATCCCCATTGGCCTTCGGATGTCAAGGCACATGTTGGCACCGATACGGCTGGACACCTGTAGACACTGAAAACCTAGTCTACCCCTGGAGCTGCTTCGCACCCTCTTCATGGCTCGTTCCGATGACCCCAAGAAGCCTCTTGAGAAACTCCAAGACCACCGCAATGAAAACCAGAAAAGGCTGTTCACCCCTCCTTGAACAGGTAAGATCACTGCCAAAATTCCCCCACCAGAGACTGTAGACACTTTGAAAAGGAAAAGACTTGCCTTCGGTGAACCACCTCCTTCGGAGATCCTTCCGGCTCCAAAGAGGTTTAAAGAGATGGCTACCAGCCATCCTCCTTTTGCTTCCCCACCACCATCTTTAGCTCTTTCATCACCTCTCCTGCCTCCCTTTTATCCCCACATTTGCCTCACGAATCGCCACTCTTATTTAGAGCATGGGAGCCCATACAGCCCTTCACAGGTATAGCATGACTCAGTTCATCCTCACGCTAGAGATGACCCATGGAAGGATTATGACATTGACCCACGGGGTGTCCAGACTGGAGCATGTCCCTATTGAGGCTGGCACAGTCTCTCCTGATAAGGAGAGCAGGTGCATAGATGCAGGAGGCAAAAAGATAGCAGTCAGGGCGAACACATACTGGAAGGTTGTCAAATCTGTCGGGCTCCTCACATGGTATGACAGGACTCAGTAGGATGAGATGGAGCAGCTCATCTAAGATCTCCCCAAGCAATTTAGAAAGAGGGGATAAGAACTTGTGACGGAAGGAAAAACAATTAGCTGATAGAGACTCCTAGCTGCAGATTCCTTACTTTAGAATTTCCCAGGCATCAGACTGGAACTGGAAACTTTTGAGTGAGCAGTACCCCTGCGCGCCGTCAGGTGGCTCCGTTTGGCTCTCCGTGGCGTCGTTGGTGCCAGATGTGATGTCACGATCACCTATATAGGCACCACCCAGTAGCATGGATGTCAGTTCTTTTTTTTCCATGCCAGTTAGAGCTGATCCAGAGAAGAGCTTTCCCTCTTTTTTGGACTGACTTTTTTCGACATTTTGTCGAGGAATTTTTCTTTGTGTCGAGGGATGACCTCTAGAAGGGTAGGTTTTAAACTGTGTGGTCCCTGTCACCGCACCATGTCAGTCACCGCCCCGCACCTTGTGTGCTTATGGTGTCTCGAGAGCGTGACCACGACTTGAAGTCTTGCTCGGGCCACTGGACTATGGCACCAAAGGCCTTGAGGGGGCGGTTTTTCAAGCTCCGTGCGGCCCAAAGTCGGCGCCAGCGAGCGCGAGTCCTAGGAGGTCCTGGTCTCAATCGAAGAAAAGGTTGCGGGACCGCTCCAGGATCCCCAAGTCCTCTTCGTCACACTCTTGGTCCTCTGGACACTCTGAGATGAGTCACAAGAAGTAGTAGTCTAAGTGAACTTCGACTTCGCCTTGTCCGTTGAATTGACGACATGAGGGAGGGACATCGACGTTCCAGGCACGGTTGTGCGGAGCCAGAGCCAGGTTCGACTCCGTGCCTCCCCCCGTTTCCGAGAGCCGGAGAGACCCCCGCTCAAGTAAGAGTTTTATGAGGCCATGCGCCGAGTATTTGAGCAGGCCGACCCCTCTGGTGCACCTTCGGACCTGTGGGGTCAGATCCCCAGATCGACGCCGGTCATGCAAATGCGACCTTCCCCCGTGCAAGTCCTGAAGTCGATGCTGCTGCCGGCGCCAGACCCATTCTGATTCCTGACGACTGAGTCGAATCGACGTTGACTATGGTGCCGAGGGAGCCCAGAGGCTCTGGGTCATTGCCTGGACATTTTGAAGAGGTTTCAGGTATGGGAGAGGAGTGGGAGGGGTCTCTGGACCCTTTAGAACAACAGTTAGACAATCCTATTGAGGAATTGGACTGGTATGAGGACCTTGTGCAGGCCAGTGGTCTGGGCACTTCTCCAGATACTGGTATACTCTCTCCACCTACTGTGGCTACGGAGGAGGGGGGCTTCTTATGCTATGGTGGTAAAGAGGGCGGCAGAGGTCCTTGGCCTGGAACTGCCCTTGGTGCAAGTCAAGACTAATCTCTTGACTTAAGTGCTTGGGCCTGAGGCTTCCTCATCCGAACCCCTTTTGCCCTTTAATGAGACACTAACGGATGTCCTTCTAGGTTCATGGTCTAAGCCTAGCACAGGGCCTCCTGTGAACAGGACAATAGCACACCGCCATCGCCCTGCACAGAGTGATCCAAGTTTCCTCAGTCTCATCCTACTCCTGATAGCTTGGTGGTCCAGGCCTCCACATCCCATTGCATGTTCCCTTCTACCCCCCACCCACATGACAGGAAATCCAAGAGGCTGGACGCACTTGGGAAGAAGATGTTTTCTTCTGCCAGTGTGGCATTGTGGTCTTTGGGCTGTTTCTCACACACCCTTTAGGAAACTGTTGCGCAAGTGCTGTGCTCTCCCAGGCAGTGAAAGATGGGAGAGATGCATCAAAGTTCACCAATAGGTGTGGTTTGGATACGACTGACTCGCTGGGTAGAGCAGTTTCATCGACAGTGGCCTTGCGGCACCACGCCTGGCAGGGAACATCTGGATTCTCTGGAGATGTTCAGGCCAACCTCATGAACATGCCCTTCAATGTGACTCGTGTCTTCGGAGAAAAGGCAAACTCTGCACTGGGGTGCTTCAAGGATTCGTGGGCTACGGCCAGGTCCTTGGGCCGTGGGCCTTACAGTGACACCTCGTCCCCAGTCTGCCTTTGGTGGCAATGGAAGGGGTTTTCAACCACGTCAGCCATACCCCAGCCACCGTCCTGCACAGACTTCCCAAGTTGTATGAGGACGTGGATGTGTTACATTCCGACCTGGGGGAATGGTAGTCAGAAGTCGTCCCCCACCCACCCCCAGCAACTGCAGGCTCTAAGCCTTCCTAATGTGGTTCTGCAAGACCATGGGTGTCCTGTTCCAGGGAGAATTTAACATCATCATCTCCACTGGTAGTCCATAACATCTAACAAATGGGTCTTGCAGATCATTCAGGATGGTTACTCCCTTCCTTGTCAGTCTTTTCCTCCTTCTTTACCACCATCTCAAGAACGGCTGGCGAATGATCATCTTGTTCTACTCGGAGAGGAGGTTACTGTTATCCTGGCCAAGGAGGCTATGGAGAGGGTTCCGATTTCAGAAGTAGGCAGTGGTTGTTGTTCCCGCTACTTTCTGATTCCCAAAAAGAATCCTAATCTAGACCTTCGGACCGTCAATCTCTTCCTCGAAAAGGAGAAATTCAAGATTCTCACGTTGGCTCAGTTCTTGTCTGCCCTAGGCCAAGGAGACTGGCTGATAGCGTTGGACTTGCACTCTCAAGGGTTATCTTTCTGCTCTGTCCGCTTTCCTGCGGCCGCCTGACCAACCCTCATTATTTCAGTCCCCTGTTGTAAATAGGATCCTGAATGGCTTGTACATACGTTTCCCCCTACGCCCTTCATTATGCCCCAGTGAGATCTCAATGTAGTTCTCACTTTCCTCATGTGTGCTCCCTTTAGCCACTACGTAATTGTTCCCTCCGGTTGCTTACATCTAAACAGCATTCCTAGTGGCTATTTCATCTGCCAGGAGGGTGAGTGAGCTGCAGGCTGTATCATCCATGCCTCCCTATCTCATGACATTCCTGGGTAAGATGGTGCTTGCACCCGAGCCTCATTTCTTCCTAAAGTGGTGACCCCATTCCATCTGGGTCAGTCAGTCACACTGTCCACCTTTTTTGCTTCTCCTCATCCCTTTAAGGAAGAGAAGCATCTCCATTGTCTAGACCCAAAGATAGCGTTGTCATGCTACCTTAAAGAGTTCCAGGTGGACGACCAACTCTTCATAGGTTATGTGGGAGCTAAAAAAGGTAGGGTAGTGCAGAAATAAACCATTTCACGGTGGGTCATTATCTGTATTAAGATCTGCTATGACCTGGCTAAGAAGCAGCCTCTTGAGGGCTTACAAGCCCATTCCACCAGGGGGAAGGCTGCGACTACTGCTTTGGCTCGTGGAGTGCCTGTCCTGGACATGTACCAGGCTGCAACGTGGGGTTTGCTGCACACATTTGCTAAACACTACTGCCTGGACAGTCTGGTCCGCAGGGACAGATATTTTGCATGTTTGGTCCTGCAGGACTTTCTAGTCGAGTAATTTGTCTGCAGCCCATCGCCAGGAAGTAGGGCTTGGGTATTTATTTAAAGGTAAAGATTCTGCAGCTAGAAGTCTCTATCAGATGAACAAGTTACTTACCTTCGGTAATGTATTATCTGGTAGAGCCAATATCTAGCTGAGGATTCCATACAGACCCACCCATGCTTCCCCGCTCTGCAGACTCATTTATAGGGTTAGGATTGCTACTTTTACAGGTCCCTAGTTTCACACACAAGTCAATTCATTTCATGGCTCTGCGCTTCTGGCATGGAAAAAGTGAAAAGTAACTGACCTCCGCGTGCCTGAGTGGTGCCTATATATGTGACTGAGACTTCACATCTGGTGCTAGCGCCGCCACGTGAAGCCAAACCGAGCCACCCGATGGCCCGCAGGGGTACTACTCACACAAGTTTCCGGATCCAGTCTGACACCTGGGAAATTCAAAGGTAAGGAACCTGCAGCTAGGTATTGTCTCTAGCAGAAAATGAGTTACTGAAGGCAAGTAACTTGTTCTACAACGCCACCATTCGCTGCACGATTGACTGTGCTGACACTGCTACTAGAGGGGTAAACACCTCAATAATACTGCGTTGCCACTCTTGGCTCCGAATACCTGGCTTCAAGCCAGAAGTCCAACAGCAACTTATCGATCAGCCATTCAATGGTGAACATCTCTTTGGATCTCAGGTTAATGGGATGCTGGAAAAAAATTAAAAGGGCACAGAAATCCCAAAGTAGATGTGTGCCCTACAGTTCCTATCCACTAGTGGATCCTATCCGAAGCAGCAGCACACGGGGATCTAAGACCACCGCTCCTGACCAGTCACAGTCTCATCCGTTGCAACAGCACTCCTACCATCATCAAGGGGATAGGGAATACACCAGGGAGGGTCATCCAGGGTCAATAATTCCATTAGGGTTAGAGGAGCCTCTATGTCCAAGCACTGACTTGTCCCACATCCCCTCGGACCACCCAACACCTGTCAGGGGGAGACTGAAAAATTCCCTACCAAACTGGGAGGAAATCACCTCAGATAGTTCATCACAATAATAGAACACTAGTATTGCCAGGAATTCCTCTCAATCCCACCACACATCTGACTATGGGCACACACCATAACTCCGAAACACCTCCACCTTCTTCACAAAGAGGTTCAAGCGCTCCTGCTCCAAGGACCCATAGAGCCATTGCCTCCACAATACCAGGGGATGGGTTTTACTCCCTATACTTCCTCATTGCCAAGAAGCACATCTCATTCAGGCCAGTCCTCGATCTCAGGCCCCTGAAAAGCTACATTTTGTCAGAACATATCCATATTACAACCCTACAGGATGTTATCCCACTACTGCAGAAAGAGAATTTCATGACATGATTTGAAGGACGCCTATTTCCACATCCCAATCCATCCGGCTCACTCGTCATACTTTCTCTTCATGGTAAGTGATCAACACTACCAATTCAAGGTACTTGTTTTCGAGGTTACCACACACCAAGATATTCACAAATTGTGAGAAGTTGGCCTGGTATATGCTGTCCACTAATTAAAGTGGGAATCTTGCACCAGTCCAAACAATCTTTATGGTGATTTAAGAGGTCAAAGATAACCTTAGAAAGCTATCCAAGTGGTAGCTGTGGAGAGCAGCCTTCAGGCTTAGTCTTCAAGGAATGTTAAGCAGCTTGTTTACCAAAATGCAACCTTATAGTATTGGTTAAATGAAAATGAGAACCACACGGTAGTTATAAAAATATGCATTTATTAATATAACACTCTCTAGTACGACACAGTATCTGCTATACGCAGATAATCACAAAGCACACAATACTGTAGCACAGAAACAATAGTAAATAGCACTAATACACAGTGGGCTCCAGGGGAGACCAAACCATATACTAAAATAGTGGTATAAGAACCACAACTCGAGTCAAGACAGTATCTAGAGGATGTAGAATTGCTGGGACCCCAAGGAACCACCCATGGTAAGTAGGGACCCCACGGAGGACGGGTGCAGTGTGGGAACACGACTGCGTGCTCCGTACAATTCTATGGGGAAGTCGTGGTTGAAATTTTAAAGTTTAAGGACCCTTCCCAGTGGACTTCGAAGAAACCCCGTGGAACTCAGGAGATTGGAGAGCCACCCCACCTGTGGATACTGTACTACCAGAGTTACCTATCCCAGGAAAGCCAGGTGCATAGGTCTGAAGTGGCTTCGGAAACCGCCGTCGAACCCAATGGAGGCCTTCGAAGAAGAGCCGCTGCTGGAAGGAAGAAAAGTGTCCGTTGGAATCCAAAGGTGGATTCTTGTTGAAAAGTACCTGAGAGCAGAGGGGACAGAGTCTGGGTCACTCAGGAGTGACCAGGGGCTCGGTAGACAAATGCCCACCGATGTCGGGTGCTTCAGGTGCGTTGATGGGGTTCTTGACTCTGCAGCCACAGGGACCAGGAGACGTCGAGGACGACCAGGAGCCGGGTGCGAGCTGTCCCATGAAGGATGTCGAGTGCTGAGGGTTCGGTGTCCAGCGGCAGCACCAACCAGCCTTGGCAATGGCAACCCACGCAGAAGGTCAAGGAAGGTTACAGTTCGGACCAGCAAGGTCCAGGACACTCACCAAACACAGGGGAGTCAGGGCAAGCCTGGAGCAACCAGGGGAGCCCACAAAAAGCAGTCTTGACCCTCAAGGGGACCCACAGGCCGGGGGCACAGGAGTCGTGAGGGGACCTCGAGTGATTTCACAAAGCAGCAGCCCACAGAGCACTCGGTGCGAGGAGGCTGGAGTTCTTTGTAGGAAATGGTGCCAGAGCTTGGAGCTACTCTGAGCCCAGTGCACTTGTTCGGGAAACGCCAACAAAGATATGCACTTGAAAATGAACGCGGTGCACAGGGGTACGGGTATTGCAGCCCCCACGAGTGATTCTGGCCTCAAACTTGGTAAGAGGGCAGCTCGGACCTCGAGGGACTTGGAAACCCACCTGCTGTGTTGCTGGAGCCTTTCAGAGTCCGTAGGAGCTCAGGAGCAGCAGACCGGTCAGTCGAGATGTGGTGCCTGCGGTTGCTGGGGAGTGACTCCTTCACTCCAAGGGCGATATCTTCCGTTGTCCTTGATGCTCCACAGGTCCTGCACGGAGCCTGTATGGTGCACGGGCACAGACGATGCTTCAGACTGAGAGGGAGACTAAGTCAGGCCCAAACGAAGTCCAGACGGTCGAAGTTCAGTGGTTTCTGGTTCAGAATCTTTTCCACGTCGAATCTAGGGTCCTACAGCTAGGTTAAGCCCTTTTGTACCCACGGGAGAGGGTTGGACAGATTCAGGGGACCCTCCCCGGGGAGGGTCTGGACAGTGGGGAGGTTACTCCCATGTCCTTTGTCCAGTTTCGCGCCAGAGCAGGAGCCAACGGCTCCCAGGGCTGGTTTGAACTGGACTATGCACAGGGACACCAAATGTGCCCCTCATGCAGACTTTCGGTCGCTGGCAAGCGCACCCACCCAGCCCTAATACAGTAAATCCGGTCTGGGAGGTGGTCACACATCCCTGTGACAGGATGCCTATTGTTCCACCTTCCTCTGCTCGAGCTTGGCTCAGCAGCAGGTGGGCAGAAACGTCTCTCTGGTCGACAGCAACCATTTTGTGCGGCCCGGAACTAGAAGGCTGGTACCAGGGACACAACGAAGCTCGCTTCTGAGGGGTGGAATCATACCTCCCACACCGGCTACCGGTGTGGGAGTATGATTCCACAATGTTTGACACCAAACACGATAGGGTTACTTTCAGCCGTTTTAGAGTTGGTCATCACGCGGTCTCATAATGCCACTCTATTTGTCGTAAATGGCTGCAGCACTAACAACCCAGGAGAATGGACTCCGTAGGCTGCAGGGGTGTTCTGCTCATGCAGTGGCACCCTCTCACTTAGAACCAAGCACCCTGCCTTCAGGATTGTTAAGGCCTGCTGTAGGGGTGACTTATAGGTTTTAAGTGTAGTGGCCCTTGGATATAGTAAACCTATATCTTAAGTAAGTGGTGCATGCACCAGCTTACACAGGCTGCAATTGCAGGCCTATAGTTCCATTTTGCATGGCCTCTCATGGGTGGCATAATACATGCTTCAGCCCATGCGAGGCCTCTGGGGTACCTATGCCCTGGGTACATGGGTACCATATACTAGGGACTGACATGGGTACCCCAGTATCCAATCTGGAGTGTACCTAAGTACATAATATTACAGTTTAGGGAGAAAGCAGATAGACTGGGATCCTGATTAGCAGGACCCCAGTCAGACGAGTCAAAAACAGTATCACATTTAGCAAAAAGTGGGGGTAACCATAAGAAGCAGATCCTACTTTCCTACACAACTCCCCCCCCCCCCCCAAACGTAAGGAGAGGAGACTAACCTTGCCCAGTTGAGTCTTCATTTTCTAAGTGGAAATATCTGGAGAGTCCATCTGCATTGGCATGGTTACTCCCATGTTTATGTTCCACTGTATAGTCCATCCCCTGTAGGGAAATGGACCACCTCAAAAGTTTGGGGTTTTCACCCTTCATCTGTTTTAGCCATAGGAGGGGCTTATGGTCTGTCTGAACAATGAAGCGAGTGCCAAACGAGTATGGCCTCCGCTTCTTCAGGGCCCAGACCACAGCAAAGGCTTCCCCCTCCATAGCTGACCAACTCTGGGGGTCAACCTTCTGCTGATAAAAGCTACTGGTTGATCCTGACCCTCTGCATTAAGGTGTGATAACACAGCCCCTACCCTCAACTCAGATGCATCTGTTTGGACAATAAATTGCTTTGAGTAGTCAGGACTTTGCAGAATGGGAGCAGTGCACATGGCCTGCTTGAGATCATCAAATGCCTTCTGACAGCTAACTGTTCACTGAACCTTCTTGGGCATTCTTTTTGATGTAAGATCATTCAAGGGAGTCACTATAGACCCATACCCTTTCACAAATCTTCTGTAGTACCCAGTCAGGCCCAAGAAAGCTCCGACCCGAGTCTGAGTAGTTTGAGCAACCCAGTCCATGATGGTCTGGATTTTGCTCTTTAATGGTTGAACCTGGCCTCCACCCACAAGGTGGCCCAGGTTCACAACCTTGCTCTGCCCTATCTGGCACTTAGTAGCCTTGATAGTGAGGCTTGCTTTCTGCAGAGCCTCCAGAACATTCTTCAGGTGGACCAGGTGATCCTCCCAGGTGGAGCTAAAGACGGCTATATCATCAAGATATGCTGCACTATAGGCTTCCAGGCCAGTAAGGACTTTATTCACCAGCCTTTGGAATGTGGCAGGTGCATTCTTCAAGCCAAAGGGCATTACAATAAATTGATAATGTCCACTAGGTCAAATGTGCTCAAGAACTTGGCTGAGGCCAAATTGTCAATAAGCTCATCTGCCCTAGGAATTGGATGAGCATCAGTCCTAGTAATTGCATTGACTCCCCTGTAGTCAACAAAAAACCTCATCTCTCTTACCACCATGGGTGTGAGGTTTTGGTACCAAGACCACTGGACTAGCCCAAGGGCTGTCTGAGGGCTCAATTACTCCCAACTCTAGCATCTTTTGGACCCCAGTCCTGATGCAATCTCTGAGTCGGGCTGCTTGTAAATCTTATTTTTTAACAGGTAGACTCTCACCTGTGTCCACTTCATGGGTACACCAGGTGGTCTGACTAGGAGTCAGAGAGAACATGTGATATTGATTGAGGACCTTCCTACAATCAATCTGCTGTTGGTCAGTGAGGCTGCCTGCCAAGGCTACACCATTAACTGACCCATTATCAGGGTTCTGAGAGAGGAGATCAGGGAGAGGGTCACTCTCTTCTTCCCGTCCCTCATCAGTTGCCATGAGCAAGCCCATGTCAGCCTTGTCAATGTATGGCTTGAGCCTGTTCACATCTAGCACCCTGTGGGGGCTCCTGGGAGTACCAAGGTCCACCAGGTAGGTGACCTCTCCCTTCTGCTCAAGAATGGTATGGGGTCCACTCCATTTGTCTTGGAGAGCTGCTGGGGCCACAGGCTCCAACACCCAAACCTTCTGTCAGGCTGATAAACAGTCAAGACAGCCTTTTGGTCAGGCCAAGCTTTTTGCAATTCTTAACTTGCCTCAAGGTTTTTACTGGCCTTCTTCATGTTTTCAGCCATCCTGGAGCGGAGACCAAGTACATAGTCCACTATGTCTTGCTTAGGAGGTTTGAGAGGTAACTCCCATCCCTCCTTCACCAAACACAAGGGACCCCTAACTGGATGCCCAAACAGAAGTTCAAAAGGGCTGTAGCCAACCCCATTATGTGGGACCTCTCTGTAGGCAAAGAGAAGGCAGGGCAACAGCACATCCCATTTTCGCCTAAGCTTTTCTGGGAGGCCCATGATCATGCCCTTGAGAGTTTTGTTGAACCTTTCAACTAACCCATTGCATTGTGGGTGATAGGGTGTGGTGAACTTATAGTTCACTCCACACTCCTTCCACATTGCAGTAATGTAACTTGACATGAAGTTGGTACCTCTGTCAGTTAAGACCTCCTTAGGGAAACCCACTCTGGAAAAAAATCCCAGGAGGGTCCTGGCCACCACAGGAGCTGTGGTGGTTATAAGGGTTATGGCCTCTGGATACCTAGTGGCATGATCCACCACCACTAGAATATAACTGAGTCCAGATGCTTTAGGAGGGTTCATGGGACCAATGATATCAATCCCAACCCTCTCAAAGGGAACCCCTACCACAGGTAGTGGTATGAGGGGGGCCTTTGTGGTACCACCTGACTTACCACTGGCTTGACAGGTGATACAGGAGCGACAAAACTCCTTTGTGTCCTGACATGTGAGGCCAGTGAAAGTGAGGGACAAGCCTGTCCCAAGTCTTACTTTGGCCTAGGTGTCCTGCTAAGGGAATGTCATATGCCAAGGTGAGTAGGAAGCCCCTAAACTTCAGAGGTATGACCAACCTCCTGGTGGCACCAGGCTTGGGGTCTCTACCCTCTGAGTATAGGAGTCCCTCATCCCAATAGATCCTGTGGGATCCACTGACACTCCCAGCAGCCTCAGCAGCAGCTTGCTGTCTGAGGGGTTCAAGAGAGGGGCAGCTTTATTGCGCCAAACTCAAGTCTGCCCTGGAAGGGCCCCCTGTCCCCAAGAACTCAACCTGATCAGGTTCCAGTTCCTCTGAGACAGTTCCTTCACAGGGACTGAGATCATCTCCCTCAAGAGATTGATCCTCACACTGAGTCTGGGGGAAGAAACAGCCTTACCCCTCCTGCTCTTTCTCTTGGAAGGCCCTTGGTCCACTGTTCCAGGATCCAGGGCCTGTTTAGTGTTAGCCAGCTTGGCCTGTGACCCGGTCACAGCAAACACATCTGCAGTGCTGCCCCTCATTGCTGCATAAGTCTTTAACTGTACCTCAGCCCAGGCTGAAGTTTATAATCATTGCCCAACAAACACTCCACTGGAAGGTCTGAGCTAAACACAACTTTCTTAGGGCCAGTTACCCCTCCCCAGCTGAAATTAACAACTGCCAAGGCATGATCAGTCCTGACATTGTTAGCATTGGTCACTTGGTACATTTCTCCAAGCATGATTTGGTCAGGGTCCACAAGATTCTCTGTCACCATAGGGACACTTGCACCTGTGTCCCTGTATGCCATGGCCTCCTTACCATTGATCAAAGGCTATTGTCTGTATTTGCCCAGGTTACTGGGACTGACAAATAAGGTGGCAAGATCCATGCCACCATCACAGACAAGCACAGCCTGAGCTGGAGTTCTGAGTAGGCCAGAACCCATTTCAGAGCCCAAGGTTAACCTTACTAATCCCTTGTTCCCTGTACCACCACCTGTACTAGTGCTAGGGGCGTAGTTGCCTTAGGGGCAGTGGTGGTAGGAGGATTGTCCTTGGCTTTTGGACAGTCAGCATCTCTTGTCCAATGTGTCTTCTGTCTACAGAGAGAACACCAAGGTTTCTTTTGCCTTTACCTTTGTTAGATTGTGACTCTTCCCCCACCCCTCCCGATGCAGGTTTTGGGGCCCTGATGAAGACTTTTGATCTTTACCCTTGTCCCTCACCCTTATCTGGAGTTTTAGCATCTTGCTTCTTTTGGTCACCACCATTGTTCTGGTTTTTCTGCTTCACCCTGGTTCCCTGTACCACCACCTGTACTAGTGCTAGGGGGCGTAGTTGCCTTAGGGGCAGTGGTGGTAGGAGGATTGTCCTTGGCTTTTGGACAGTCAGCATCTCTTGTCCAATGTGTCTTCTGTTTACAGAGATAACACCAAGGTTTCTTTTTGCCTTTACCTTTGTTAGATTGTGACTCTCCCCCATACCCCCCCCCCCCACCCCCATCTCCTCCCGATGCAGGTTTTTGGGGCCCTGATTAAGACTTTTGATCTTTACCCTTGTCCCCACCCTTATCTGGAGTTTTAGGATCTTGCTTCTTTTGGTCACCACCATTGTTCTGTTTTTTCTGCTTCACCCTGGTTCTGACCCACTTATCTGCTTTCTTTCCCAATTCTTGGGGAGAAGTCAGATCAGAGTCAACCAGTTACTGATGCAATAACTGATTTTGGCAATTATTAAGGATCTGCTCCCTCATAATCAAATTGTACAATCCCTTGAAATCATTCACTTTGCTGCCAAGCAATCCTTGCCTTCCAGAGCCTTAATGGCACTATCCACAAAGTCTACCCAATACTGATTCTGTCTCTTCTGGGTGTCTCTGAAGTTAATCCTATACTGTTCAGTGGTTAAGCCAAACCCATCAATGAGAGCACTCTTCAAGATTGAGTAGTTGTAGCATCCTCTTCTCTAACAGTGAGGAGCTTATCTCTACCTTTGTCAGCAAAGGAGAGCCACAAGATAGCTGCCCACTGCTCTTGAGGGACCCGCTGAACATTACAGGCCCTCTCCAAAGCAGTTATCCATTTATGGATGTCTTTCCCAACATGGTAGGGAGAGACAATCTTGCTCAAGTTCATATTATCAAAGGAATGTTCCTTAATTCTAGGGACACTGTTGCTGCCACCATGGGACTCTAGTCCCAACTTTTTTCTAGCTCTCTGGACTTCTACGGACTCTTTATCAAGGGACAATTGCTCTTGCCTAAGCCTAGCTTTCTCAAGTTTAAGCAATTAGTACGCCCTATCATAAGAGTGGTCCCTCTTACTAGATACAGAGGTCCCTACAGACAGTCCTGAGTGATTAGACTCTGCAGAGGGAGAACTGGATCTCCTTGGTAAACTCTGCACTGTGCCAGGAGGGGTGAAGAGGGGGCCATCATGGCCTTCTCCACTGCCTTCTGGAAGATCTGAGTTATCCAGGTGGGACCCATCTTGGTCCCCCTGGTCAGAGTTGGATTCCAGGTCATAAAAGGTGTCACCTCCTGACCCGTATTCATTCCCTGTCCTACCCAATCCGTCCTGTTCATCTGACCCAGGAGTCTTCCTTAGGTCATCTAACAGTAACATCTCTATTAGACGTTGAGTGTTGGAACTTCTCCCTGTCTTCAGCTTTCTAGAGGCACACAGGGCTTTCAATTCTTAGAATGAAAGCTCACTGTATCTAAAGGGCAGAGAGCCACTGGCTTCTCCTTTAGTAGACATACTAAGTGTGGTGAAGTGTTGCACCTACCTAACCTAGTGGGAACTGAACTGAGGTTGGAGAAAGGGTGTGCTAGACCCTTGACTTACCCAACCCTAAGTTCAGTAGAACTTACTTATTCTAAGCTAGTATTATATGTACCTAGTACTTGGTGGTTTTCAGTTAATCAATATAAAGATTAATCTGGTAAAACAATGCAGGCTTGAATCCCAACCGCTGCACACCAATGTGAGAAGTTGGCCTGGTATATGCTGTCCACTAAATAAAGTGGGCACCTTGCACCAGCCCAAACAACCCTTATGGTGATTTAAGAGGTCAAAGATAACCTTAGAAAGCTATCCAAGTGGGAGCTGTGGAGAGCAGCCTTCAGGCTTAGTCTTCAAGGAATGTTAAGCAGCTTGTTTACCAAAATGCAACCTTATAGTATTGGTTAAATGAAAATGAGAACCACACGGTAGTTATAAAAATATGCATTTATTAATATAACACTCTCTAGTACGACACAGTATCTGCTATACGCAGATAATCACAAAGCACACAATACTGTAGCACAGAAACAATAGTAAATAGCACTAATACACAGTGGGCTCCAGGGGGAGACCAAACCATATACTAAAATAGTGGTATAAGAACCACAACTCGAGTCAAGACAGTATCTAGAGGATGTAGAATTGCTGGGACCCCAAGGAACCACCCATGGTAAGTAGGGACCCCACGGAGGGCGGGTGCAGTGTGGGAACACGACTGCGTGCTCCGTACAATTCTATGGGGAAGTCGTGGTTGAAATTTTAAAGTTTAAGGACCCTTCCCAGTGGACTTCGAAGAAACCCCGTGGAACTCAGGAGGTTGGAGAGCCACCCCACCTGTGGATACTGTACTACCAGAGTTACCTATCCCAGGAAAGCCAGGTGCATAGGTCTGAAGTGGCTTCGGAAACCGCCGTCGAACCCAATGGAGGACTTAGAAGAAGAGCCGCTGCTGGAAGGAAGAAAAGTGTCCGTTGGAATCCAAAGGTGGATTCTTGTTGAAATGTACCTGAAAGCAGAGGGGACAGAGTCTGGGTCACTCAGGAGTGACCAGGGGCTCGGTAGACGAATGCCCACCGATGTCGGGTGCTTCAGGAGCCGGATGCGAGCTGCCCATGAAGGATGTAGAGTGCTGAGGGTTCGGTGTCCGGCGGCAGCACCAACCAGCCTTGGCAATGGCAACCCACGCAGAAGGTCAAGGAAGGTTACAGTTCGGACCAGCATGGTCCAGGACACTCCCCAAACATAGGGGAATCAGGGCAAGCCTGGAGCAACCAGGGGAGCCCACAAAAAGCAGTCTTGACTCTCAAGGGGATACACAGGCCGGAGGCACAGGAGTCGTGAGGGGACCTCGAGTGATTTCACAAAGCAGCAGCTCACGGAGCACTTGGTGCGAGGAGGCCGGAGTTCCTTGTAGGAAATGGTGCCAGAGGTTGGAGCTACTCGGAGCCCAGTGCACTTGTTCGGGAAACGCCAACAAGCATATGCACTTGCAAATGAACGCGGTGCATAGGGGTACGGGTATTGCAGCCCCCACGAGGGATTCTGGCCTCAAACTTGGTAAGAGGGCAGCTCGGACCTCGAGGGACTTGGAAACCCACCTGCTGTGTTGCTGGAGCCTTTCAGAGTCCGTAGGAGCTCAGGAGCAGCAGAGCGGTCAGTCGAGATGTGGTGCCTGCGGTTGCTGGGGAGTGACTCCTTCACTCCAAGGGCGATATTTTCGGTTGTCCTTGATGCTCCACAGGTCCTGTATGGTGCACGGGCACAGATGATGCTTCAGTCTGAGAGGGAGACGAAGTCAGGCCCAAACGAAGTCCAGAGTGTCCAGACGGTCGAAGTTCAGTGGTTTCTGGTTCAGAATCTTTTCCACGTTGAATCTAGGGTCCTACAGCCAGGTTAAGCCCTTTTGTACCCACCGGAGAGGGTTGGACAGATTCAGGTGACCCTCCCAGGGGAGGGTCTGGACAGTGGGGAGGTTACTCCCATGTCCTTTGTCCAGTTTTGCGCCAGAGTAGGAGCCAACGGCTCCCAGGGCTGGTTTGAACTGGACTATGCACAGGGACGCCAAATGTGCCCCTCATGCAGACTTTCGGTCGCTGGCAAGCGCACCCACCCAGCCCTAATACAGTAAATCCGGTCTGGGAGGTGGTCACACATCCCTGTGACAGGATGCCTATTGTTACACCTTCCTCTGCTCGAGCTTGGCTCAGCAGCAGGTGGGCAGAAACGTGTCTCTGGTCGGCAGCAACCATTTTGTGCGGCCCGGGACTAGAAGGCTGGTACCGGGAACACCAGGGACCCAACGAAGCTCGCTTCTGAGGGGTGGAATCATACCTCCCACACCGGTTACCGGTGTGGGGGTATGATTCCTCAATGTTTGACACCAAACACGATAGGGTTACTTTCAGCCGTTTTAGAGTTGGTCATCACGCGGTTTCATAATGCCACTCGATTTGTCGTAAATGGCTGCAGCACTAACAACCCAGGAGAATGGACTCCGTAGGCTGCAGGAGTGTTCTGCTCATGCAGTGGCACCCTCTCACTTAGAACCAAGCACCCTGCCTTCCGGATTGTTAAGGCCTGCTATAGGGGTGACTTATAGGTTTTAAGTGTAGTGACCCTTGGATATAGTAAACCTATATCTTAAGTAAGTGGTGCATGCACCAGCTTACACAGGCTGCAATTGCAGGCCTATAGTTCCATTTTGCATGGCCTCTCATGGGTGGCATAATACATGCTTCAGCCCATGGGAGGCCTCTGGGGTACCTATGCCCTGGGTACATGGGTACCATATACTAGGGACTGACAAGGGTACCCCAGTATCCAATCTGGAGTGTACCTAATTACATAATATTACAGTTTAGGGAGAAAGCAGATAGACTGGGATCCTGATTAGCAGGACCCCAGTCAGACGAGTCAAAAACAGTATCACATTTAGCAAAAAGTGGGGGTAACCATAAGAAGCAGATCCTACTTTCCTACACAACTCCCCCCCCCCCCCCAAACGTAAGGAGAGGAGACTAACCTTGCCCAGTTGAGTCTTCATTTTCTAAGTGGAAATATCTGGAGAGTCCATGTGCATTGGCATGGTTACTCCTAGGTCTATGTTCCACTGTATAGTCCATCCCCTGTAGGGAAATGGACCACCTCAATAGTTTGGGGTTTTCACCCTTCATCTGTTTTAGCCATAGGAGGGGCTTATGGTCTGTCTGAACAATGAAGTGAGTGCCAAACGAGTATGGCCTCCGCTTCTTCAGGGCCCAGACCACAGGAAAGGCTTCCCTCTCCATAGCTGACCAACTCTGGGGTCAACCTTCTGCTGATAAAAGCTACTGGTTGATCCTGACCCTCTGCATTAAGTTGTGATAACTCAGCCCCTACCCCCAACTCAGATGCATCGGTTTGGACAATAAATTGCTTGGATTAGTCAGGACTTTGCAGAATGGGAGCAGTGCACATGGCCTGCTTGAGATCATCAAATGCCTTCTGACAGCTAACTGTCCACTGAACCTTCTTGGGCATTCTTTTTGATGTAAGATCATTCAAGGGAGTCACTATAGACCCATACCCTTTCACAAATCTTCTGTAGTACCGAGTCAGGCCCAAGAAAGCTCTGACCCGAGTCTGGGTAGTTGGAGCAACCCAGTCCATGATGGTCTGGATTTTGCTCTGTAATGGTTGAACCTGGCCTCCACCCACAAGGTGGCCCAGGTACACAACCTTGCTCTGCCCTATCTGGCACTTAGTAGCCTTGATAGTGAGTCTTGCTTTCTGCAGAGTCTCCAAAACATTCTTCAGGTGGACCAGGTGATCCTCCCAGGTGGAGCTAAAGACGGCTATATCATCAAGATATGCTGCACTATAGGCTTCCAGGCCTGTAAGAACTTTATTCACCAGCCTTTGTAATGTGGCAGGTGCATTCTTCAAGCCAAAGGGCATTACAATAAATTGATAATGTCCACTAGGGGTTGAAAATGCTGTTTTTGGTTTGGCATCTTCACCTAGTCTGATTTGCCAGCAGTGAGGTCAAATGTGCTCAAGAACTTGGCTGAGGCCAAATTGTCAATAAGCTCATCTGCCCTAGGAATTGGATGAGCATCAGTCCTAGTAATTGCATTGAGTCCCCTGTAGTCAACACAAAACCTCATCTCTCTT
Source organism: Calotriton arnoldi (assembly GCA_963921515.1). Taxonomy (NCBI): domain Eukaryota; kingdom Metazoa; phylum Chordata; class Amphibia; order Caudata; family Salamandridae; genus Calotriton; species Calotriton arnoldi. The sequence goes on from CAWUFW010001731.1 coordinate 691,418, forward strand.
ACCACCTTGGGTGTGAGGTTTTGGTACCAAGACCCCTGGGCTGTCTGAGGGCTCAATTACTCCCAACTCTAGCATCTTTTGGACCCCAGTCCTGATGCAATCTCTGAGTCGGGCTGCTTGTAAATCTTATTTTTAACAGGTAGACTCTCACCTGTGTCCACTTCATGGGTACACCAGGTGGTCTGACTAGGAGTCAGAGAGAACATGTGATATTGATTGAGGACCTTCCTACAATCAATCTGCTGTTGGTCAGTGAGGCTGCCTGCCAAGGCTACACCATCAACTGACCCATCATCAGGGTTCTGAGAGAGGAGATCAGGGAGAGGGTCACTCTCTTCTTCCCGTCCCTCATCAGTTGCCATGAGCAAGCCCATGTCAGCCTTGTCAATGTATAGCTTGAGCCTGTTCACATCTAGCACCCTGTGGGGGCTCCTGGGAGTACCAAGGTCCACCAGGTAGGTGACCTCTCCCTTCTGCTCAAGAATGGTATGGGGTCCACTCCATTTGTCTTGGAGAGCTGCTGGGGCCACAGATTAGATTAGAATACTTGTAAAGCGCATGGCTGCCTCGGCAATGAGGCGTCCCAGCGCTGAGCAAGACAGAGAGAGACAAAGAGGAGATTAGGGTTGAGGAAAAAGCCATGTCTTCACATGCCGTCTGAAGGTCTGATGATCGGAGATGTTACGAATATAGAGAGGAAGAGAGTTCCAGAGGGCAGGGGCCAATCGCCTGAAGGAGCGACCACCCGATCTAGTCCTTCGTACGCGTGGAATGCATGCGAGGGCAAGGTTAGCCGATCTCAATGCTCGAGGAGGATGATAGAGAGTACACAGGTCACTCAGAGTGTCCGGACCAATACCGGTCAGGATCTTGTGCACAGTGCAGAGCGCCTTAAAGTAGCCAATGCAGACGGAGAAGGAGGTTGGAAACATGGCTGTACTTAGGAAGAGCAAAAATAGCGCGTGCTGCAGCGTTCTGTACCCGTTGCAGTCGAGTCAGCACCGACTTATTGGAGCCAAGCAAGAGCACATTGCAGTAGTCCAAACGGGCCAACACAGAGGCCTGAATAATCAGCTGCCGCGTTTGGGCATCAAAAAGACCAAGTATTGGTCTGAGGCCACGTAGAACCCCAAAGCATTTCCCTGCAACGGATTTGGAGTGCATCTCGAAGGTGAGGTCTTTATCAACCATAAAGCCGAGATTTTTCACTACGGACTTAGGGGCAGGAGGGGTTCCAAAGGCCACCATTCGTTGGTCCAAAGGTGGGATGCTTTGCCCAGCAAAAGTATCTCGGATTTCGCGGAGTTCAGCTGCAGAAAGTTCGCTGACATCCACTCTGCAACAGCCAATAAGTCTTCCCTAAATTTTGTTCTGTCCTGGCTGGGGTTGTCCGACATGGTGATCACCAACTGGGTGTCGTCAGCATATGATACCAAGGAGATTCCTCTTGCTTTGGCCATCCGGGCCAGTGGACTCATATATATATATTGAAGAGCGTAGGGCTCAGTGCCGAGCCCTGAGGGACCCCACAGCGCAGAGGATGAACCTGAGAAGCAAAGGGGGGGCAATTACTTGAAAGGTCCGATCAGCCAGAAAGGAGGAGAACCACAACAGGGCATTATTACTGATCCCTATCTCCTCCAAACGGTGGAGCAGGATTTCGTGGGAAACCGTATCAAATGCCGCACTCCAGGTCCAGCAGGACCAGAGCAGAGGTCCTGCCGGCATCCGAGGCGGATCTAAGTTGTTCTACCACCGTCAATAATGCAGATTCGGTACTGTGACGTGGTCGGAACCCATTCTGGGATCTATCAAGAATGTGATTAACTTCCAAAAAGTGGATTAACGTCGAATTCACGTGAGCTTCCAAGATTTTAGATAAAAATGGGAGCAGTGATATGGGACGATAGTTTTCTGGCTTGGAGGTATCCAATGACGTTTTTTTTAGCAGGGGGACCACTTTAGCGTGTTTCCATGATTTTGGGACTGCCGCCAGGGTAAGAGATAAGTTAAGCAAGTCCAGGCACTCTGGTAGGAGGCCCTGTTGAACTTTCCTAAAGGCGTCTGGTCTTAAGGGGTCGTCTGGGGACCCTGATTTAATTTTGATCGCTAAATCCTCCAGGTCTTTAGGGAGAATGATAGGGAATGATGTGAGAGAAACAGTCTCCACATCCATATGAGCGTTCTTCCAGCTAGCGCCCAGAGCACCAGTGTGAGCAAAGTTGTGATAAATACCTTCCACTTTCTCCAAGAAGAAGTTCGCCAGCTCCTCACATTGTTGGCTAGATGATATAATGCTACCTGAAGCTGAGGGAGGGGAGACCAAATCCTTCAGGAGAGAGAAAATGGTTTTGCTACGATTGGTACTCATGGAAATCAAGCTGGAAAAGTGAGCTGCCCTAGTTTTGCGCACTAGTTTGTGGTAGGATTTTATAGTTAATCTATACAGTACTTTAGCCTGGGGATCATAGGCACGTCTCCACATTCTTTCTAGAACTTTGCAGTTCTTCCGAGCTAGGGTCAAATCCTCATTAAACCAGGCGTTAGCCCGCGTACCTTTGGAGTAGGTAAGTTTAAGAGGAATGCAGGTATCCAAAGCTTGGATTACCCACCTATGGAAAAGAGCATCAGCCTCTTCTATATTAGTAGCTTTGCCTGGTGGCTTAGTGCACAAGGCTGCGAGGAAGGCCTCTTGATCAAATTTGTGCCAAGGCCGTTTCAGTGAAGGGTGCTGGGTTAGCTGGGGCTGGAGATCGGCCAGTGTTAGCCGCATAGGGATAAGAAAGTGATCCGTCCAGATCATAGGAAGAGGTGTTAGGACTTCCAATGACTCAGGATTGGAAAAGACCGGGTCTAAGAGATGTCCGGCACTGTGAGTGGCGGCAGGGACCAGCTGTATCAGTTGGCAAGCTGCCAAGTCCCCTAGGAAGCAAAGAGTATCCGGGGAATCTAGCATTTCAAGATGAAGATTTAGATCACCAATAATATTAAAATTGGCGGTCTGAAGAGCTAGTACCGAAGTCGCAGGCCACAGGCTCCAACACCCAAACCTTCTGTCCAGTCTGATAAACAGTCAAGACAGCCTTTTGGTCAGGCCAAGCTTTTTGCAATTCTTGACTTGCCTCAAGGTTTTTACTGGCCTTCTTCATGTTTTCAGCCATCCTGGAGCGGAGACCAAGTACGTAGTCCACTATGTCTTGCTTAGGAGGTTTGAGAGGTAACTCCCATCCCTCCTTCACCAAACACAAGGGACCCGTAACTGGATGCCCAAACAGAAGTTCAAAAGGGCTGTAGCCAACCCCATTATGTGGGACCTCTCTGTAGGCAAAGAGAAGGCAGGGCAACAGGACATCCCATTTTCGCCTAAGCTTTTCTGGGAGGCCCATGATCATGCCCTTGAGAGTTTTGTTGAACCTTTCAACTAACCCATTGCATTGTGGGTGATAGGGTGTGGTGAACTTATAGTTCACTCCACACTCCTTCCACATTGCAGTTATGTAACTTGACATGTGCTGGTACTTCTGTCAGTTAAGACCTCCTTAGGGAAACCCACTCTGGAAAAAAAATCCCAGGAGGGCCCTGGCCACCACAGGAGCTGTGGTGGTTATAAGGGTTATGGCCTCTGGATACCTAGTGGTATGGTCCACCACCACTAGAATATAACTGAGTCCAGATGCTGTAGGAGGGTTCATGGACCAATGATATCAATCCCAACCCTCTCAAAGGGAACCCCTACCACAGGTAGTGGTATGAGGGGGGCCTTTGTGGTACCACCTGACTTACCACTGGCTTGACAGGTGATACAGGAGCGACAAAACTCCTTTGTGTCCTGACATGTGAGGCCAGTGAAAGGGAGGGACAAGCCTGTCCCAAGTCTTACTTTGGCCTAGGTGTCCTGCTAAGGGAATGTCATATGCCAAGGTGAGTAGGAAGCCCCTACTCTTCCGAGGTATGACCAACCTCCTGGTGGCACCAGGCTTGGGGTCACTACCCTCTGAGTATAGGAGTCCCTTACCCCAATAGATCCTGTGGGATCCACTGACACTCCCAGCAGCCTCAGCAGCAGCTTGCTGTCTGAGGGGTTCAAGAGAGGGGCAGCTTTACTGCGCCGAACTCAGGTCTGCCCTGGAAGGGCCCCCTGTCACCAAGAACTCAACCTGATCAGGTTCCAGTTCCTCTGAGACAGTTCCTTCACAGGGACTGAGATCATCTCCCTCAAGAGATTGATCCTCACACTGAGTCTGGGGGGGAAGACACAGCCTTACGCCTCCTGCACTTTCTCTTGGAAGGCCCTTGGTCCACTGTTCCAGGATCCAGGGGCCTGTTTAGTGTTAGCCAGCTTGGCCTGTGACCTGGTCACAGCAAACACATCTGCAGTGATGCCCCGCATTGCTGCATGAGTCTTGAACTCTACGTCAGCCCAGGCTGAAGTTTCCAAATCATTGCCCAACAAACACTCCACTGGAAGGTCTGAGCTAAACACAACTTTCCTAGGGCCAGTTACCCCTCCCCAGCTGAAATTAACAACTGCCAAGGAATGATCAGTCCTGACATTGTTAGCATTGGTCACTTGGTACATTTCTCCAAGCATGATTTGGTCAGGGTCCACAAGATTATCTGTCACCATAGGGACACTTGCACCTGTGTCCCTGTATGCCATGGCCTCCTTACCATTGATCAAAGGCTATTGTCTGTATTTGCCCAGGTTACTGGGACTGACAAATAAGGTGGCAAGATCCATGCCACCATCACAGACAAGCACAGCCTGAGCTGGAGTTCTGACTAGGCCAGAACCCATTTCAGAGCCCAAGGTTAACCTTACTAATCCCTTGTTCCCTGTACCACCACCTGTACTAGTGCTAGGGGGCGTAGTTGCCTTAGGGGCAGTGGTGGTAGGAGGATTGTCCTTGGCTTTTGGACAGTCAGCATCTCTTGTCCAATGTGTCTTCTGTCTACAGAGAGAACACCAAGGTTTCTTTTTGCCTTTACCTTTGTTAGATTGTGACTCTTTCCCCCCCCCCCACCCCTCCCGATGCAGGTTTTTGGGGCCCTGATGAAGACTTTTGATCTTTACCCTTGTCCCCACCCTTATCTGGAGTTTTAGCATCTTGCTTCTTTTGGTCACCACCATTGTTCTGGTTTTTCTGCTTCACCCTGGTTCTGACCCACTTATCTGCTTTCTTTCCTAATTCTTGGGGAGAAGTCAGATAAGAGTCAACCAGTTACTGATGCAATAACTGATTTTGGCAATTATTAAGGATCTGCTCCCTCATAATCAAATTGTACAATCCCTTGAAATCATTCACTTTGCTGCCAAGCAATCCTTGCCTTCCAGAGCCTTAATGGCACTATCCACAAAGTCTACCCAATCCTGATTCTCTCTCTTCTGGGTGTCTCTGAACTTAATCCTATACTGTTCAGTGGTTAAGCCAAACCCATCAATGAGAGCACTCTTCAAGATTGAGTAGTTGTAGCATCCTCTTCTCTAACAGTGAGGAGCTTATCTCTACCTTTGTCAGCAAAGGAGAGCCACAAGATAGCTGCCCACTGCTCTTGAGGGACCCGCTGAACATTACAGGCCCTCTCCAAAGCAGTTATCCATTCATGGATGTCTTCCCCAACATGGTAGGGAGAGACATTATCCAGTATTGGGGTATCTTTCATAGATTCACATGCCTGAATCATTCCCCGTCGCCGAGATGGGAGTCCCACGGTAAAATACAAAAGTAGTGCCATAAGTAATAAATAGGCCAAAAGAGGCCAAAGGCTATATCTTAGAAGCCTATCTACGTCCTTATATGAAAAGGGCCAAATGTCAGCTCCAACCAATCAGCTATCGGCACCCTCTAGAACACTCCCAACAGAAGCAGTTCTCCTCAGATTTTCACCGCACGTCGTGTGGAAGGGAGTCTTCCTGAGTGCTACTCAGTTTTCATCTCTTCAGCTCTTCAAGCAAGTATGTCTGACAAGAAGGGCCTCTTCAGCTCCTGCAGGACCTGTGGGAAGAAGAGGGTCCATGTTGATGATCTTCATAAAGATTGTCTTTATTGCCTCTACCCCAAACATGAGGCCAAAGACTGTAAAATCTGCCATACCTTTCCCAGCAAGTCTCTAAGGGACAGAGAGGCAAGATTACTCTTATGACTCAAGTCTAAAGAACGTCCTCCTTCTTCGGCTGAGGAAGAGGACCGAGCTTCCACATCTAGCAAGCGGGCTAGATCCCAAGAAGGCTCCTCAGGTGAGGGAAGAAAACATCTTAAAACTTCCCAGGATAAACCTGTTCACAAAGAGAGGAGTGTTAAACATTCCTCTGAGCCAGCGTCGTCTCCGCCTTCTACTCCACTCACAGAGCGTCCAAGATCATCTTCCTCAGACTCTGTAAGTAAAAAACACAAAAAATCTGTGTCGTAGACTACAACTGTTTCCTCATCGTCAACGATATGCGTTACGTCGTCGACGGAGACTATTACGACGACGGCTATTTCCTCTCCTATCTCGTCGACGAGAATCACTATTACGACGAGACCATCGTCGAAGTACGTCGACGATGCACCGTCGACGAAGAAACCGTCTACGAGGTTACCGTCGACGAAGATTCCAACGACTCCGTCGACGACGACACCGTAGACGGGACAGACATCGATGACGGCACCGTCGACGACGAGCCCGCCTGTTATCCTTCCACCGTCGACGACCGGACCGTCGACGAGAGACCTTCCTACCATTCTTATTTCCGCACCGTCGACGCCCCAGTCGACGAGAGTTTCTCAGTTAAAGACATTTCAGAGGCCTTTTCAACAGCCTTTTCAGGACTATAGTAAAATTTCTCCTCTACCACCATCCCACCTGTTAGAGGGCTTGGTAGAGGACGAGGATTATGATGAGGAAGAGGAGGAGGATCCATACAGAGTGGCTCATAGTCCATCTGAGCTCAACGTTAAGTGCCAAGACACTGATGAGGACGATAATTACCAGGAGGAGCATTACTATCATGAGCAATATATGGCTCCACGTCATACCTATCAGTTTCATCACAGGCAGGAATTTCGTCATAGAGAAATGGCTCATCTTCCTCCAGCACTTATTCAGGACCTACAGGCTATGTTGGCGGATTATCGTCAGATTTCCTCCTCAACAAATTCCGACAGAGAACCCACTTCCGCAAGTAGAGGTTCCTGTTCCTGTTCCAGTACCAGAGCCTACTCTACCTAGTACACCGGCTCCTGCTCAAGGTCCACCTGACACTGGACACCAAGACACTTCCTCCTCGGATGAAGAAGTTGAGGAAGGCGAATTACCTAACCAGGCAAATGCTCCAGATCCTTGGGACGATTATATCATCGAAACACCATCTCCGCCTCCGCACTTACCCTCTGATTCTCCTCCTGAAGACATCGGAGGATTTCATAATTTGATGCAGAGAGCAGCCACTAGGTTCCAGCTCCCTATTACTGTCAAACAAACAGACTGTTTTTTACATGACTTCAAGGAGGATACTAGAAAGATCATACGCTCTATTCCAATCATCGATTACATCTGGCAGGAGGGCGTGAAAATCATGAAGACACCAGCATCCATAACGGCGGTGCTACCTCGTATAGAGAAAAAATACCGTGCTCCAGAGAACAGTCCATCTTGCCTCGTAGGTCACCCGAGGACAGATTCGGTCATATCTCAGGCTGCACAGCGGCGTTCGAAAAACCCTGCAACACCTATTACCACTCCTCCAGACAAAGAGGGACGTCGTATGGACTTTTTGGGGAAGAAATTCTCTTCTATGGCTGCAGCATCAATTAGAGCTGCTAATGCCTTGGCAATCATTGGCCGTTATGACCGCCAAATGTGGTCCGATATAGCGGGATTGATAGATCTTATCCCGGAGGATCAAGAGAGGAGGCCCGGAAGATTTTATTGGAGGGTGAGCGGGCTGCCTCCGAAACAATTGACTGTGCGTTGGACATCGCCAACATGAGCTTTCGGCAATTACCTGGGGCAGCAGTTCTTCGGCGCCAGGGTTGGCTTAAAGCGACTACTTTTAGACCCGAAGTTCAGACGAAGATCTTGGACATGGCTTATGATGGGGATTCACTGTTCGGAAAACATGTTGATGACGCTCTTTTAGCAATCAAAAATGACAGACACCGCAAAATCTTTAGGTGCTCTACAATATAGACGTATACCTTTCAGAGGAGCCAGAGGGCGAGGATTCACTACATATCGGGGCGGCTATCAGTCGAATCAATAGTATCGTCAATACCAGCCTCAATATCGCCAGTCTTACAACCAATTGTCTTACCGTCAGTAATCGACGGCTGGTTTCTCTCGCCAGGGTGGCCGGAAGCGAACACAGCAACAAGGCCGTGATTCTGCCAGGAAGCAATGAGTTCGCAGGGTGCCAGTCAATTTTACCTCCCTACCCGTGGGTGCGAAAATTTCTGCTTATGCACAGCGGTGGCGCGAGATCACTTCAGACCGCTGGGTATTGGACCTAGTCACCAAAGGTCACACACTGGAATTTGTCCAGGAACCACCTACTACTCCGCCCAGGAGTCCCCCCTCCCCCTCGTCTTCACTTATTGCGCAAAGAAGTCTTGATCATGCTCCTCAGGGAGGTGATAGAAGAAGTACCATCAGAACAGAAAGGAACAGGTTTCTATTCTCGTTTCTTCCTAATCAAAAAAAAGTCAGGAGAATGGCGACCGATTCTGGATCTCCGCAAACTCAACAAGTTTCTCAAAAAACAAACATTCCGGATGGTAACACTTTCCGATATTCTGAGATGCTTAAACGAAGGAGATTTCATGACTTCTCTGGACATGGAAGACGCATACTTTTATATCCCTATCCATTCAAAACATCGAAAATATCTACGATTTACAGTGGCTGGCACCCACTATCAATTCAAGGTGCTCCCGTTTGGCCTAAAATCAGCGCCACGGATTTTCACCAAGTGCTTAGCACCAGTAGCAGCGACTTTACGATCCCGGGGGATCCAAGTTTTCCCATACCTCGACGATTGGCTGCTCAAAGCTCCGTCGGAGCAGGAAGCCAATTTTGCCACAACAACTTGTCTCCATCTGTTCAATACACTGGGGCTCACTTTGAACAAGGGCAAATCGAATTTGCGGCCAACTCAGAACATCTTATTCCTAGGATCATCTCTGGACACCGTCCAGTGCAAAGCATTCTTGTCTCAAGACCGTCAAGTGCGCCTCCAAAAATTAGCGACAACCATTTTTTAAAAAGTCAGTTTCTTTCCGAACATTCAAATCGCTCCTAGGGATGTGCTCGTCAGCAATCAACTTGATCCCTTTAGCTCGGCTCAAGATGAGACCTCTTCAAGAAGAGTTACAGAAACAATGGCAACAAGCATTGGGCTCTTTCGAGGATGTTATTTAAATAACTGCACGTATGGTGGACACACTCCGTTGGTGGTCCCAGACAGCAAATCTTGCCCAAGGTCTCACCTTTCTGCAAAACATCCCGGACTTCGTATTGACAACAGACGCTTCCATGGAAGGATGGGGGGAGGTCATCTGCAGGATTTGCAAATCCCGGGAAAGTGGTCTCAGATACAGAAGCAGCAACACATCAACAGTTTGGAGCTTCGGGCCATATTTTTGTTTCTTCAGGCTTTCCTTCCAAGGATAGCAGGTTCCTCAGTGCTGGTCCGTACCGACAATACGACCAGCATGTACTACATAAACAAGCAAGGAGGAACAAGATCCGTGACGCTTTCCCAGGAAGCGCAAGAATTGTGGGAATGGACAATGTTCCACGGAATATCCTTGAAGGCCGAACATGTCAAGGGTCTGCACAATACCCTAGCAGATTCACTAAGCAGGTCCCAATCCGGCTGCCACGAGTGGGAGTTAGAACAAACTCAGGTGAACAAGATCTTTCGGACTTGGGGCAAACCAGCTCTGGATCTGTTTGCATCGCAGGAGAACAAGAAATGCCAATATTACGCCAGCAGTTTCCCTCAGCCAGGGTCAAGGGGGAATGCCCTTTCAATGAGATGGTCCAGGATCTATGCCTACGCTTTCCCCCCCATTCCATTAATCCCCAAGGTGCTCAAGAAGTTGAAACTGGAGGGCTGCCGCCTGATTGTGATTGCACCCCGTTGGCCCAGACAGTATTGGTTCCAGGAGCTTCTTCTGTTGTCACAGGACAGACCCATTCGCCTTCATCCAACAACGACCATGTTATCACGGAACAGGGGTCAGGTAGTCCATCCGGATCCGCAATCCCTGCACTTGCACGCATGGCTCCTGAATTCCTAGAGTTCAAAGATCTCAATATTTCACAGGACTGTCGAGACATACTGTTTAAATTCCGTGCTGAAAGCACAATCAAGACGTATTGCTTAAAATGGAAAAGATTTTGTTGGTGTGAAACCAATAAAGTTCATTCAGTTCAAGCCCCTGCTGAACAGATTTTACCCTAAATACTCTCACTGGCCAGGTCTGGACTCACTTTTTCGTCAGTCAAGGTTCACCTGGCTGCTCTTTCCAGATACAGGAAATCCCTGCAGCTTCCTTCTTTATGTTCATCTTCTCTGGTAAAATAGTTCACGAGAGGACTTTTTCGCACTTTCCCTCCTGTGCGTTCACCTCCTTGGGAGTGGGAACTCAATGTGGTTTTAGCACAACTGATGAGAAGACCATTTGAACCAGTCCATAAAGCAGAACTCAAATACCTCACATGGAAAGTAGCCCTCTTGCTGGCTCTTACTTCTGCAAGGAGGGTTAGTGAGATTCAGGCTTTTACTATCAAATAACCGGTCTTACGCTTTACACAGGACTATGTAATCCTGCGGACAAATCCTAAGTTCATTCCGAAGGTACCCACGCAATTTCACTTGAATGAGCCAGTAATGCTACAAACTTTTTTCTCTAATCCATCCAGTCCAGCTGAAAGGACCTTACATTCATTGGATGTAAAGAGGTGTTTGAATTTTTTTCTTCAAAAGACAAAGGATATTAGAAAGACGGATCAACTGTTATTGGCCTACGGTCAAGTGAAACAGGGAACAGCTGTAACAAAAGCCACAATAGCCAGATGGGTCGCATCTGCCATTCAATTCTGCCACGAGAAAGCCAACAAATCTCTCAAGGTGAAGGCTAAAGCACACTCCACTAGAACTGTTGCTGCATCTACAGCTTTGTTTGCTGGAGTTACATTGGACAAGATATGCCGTGCTGCGACGTAGAAGAATGTCCACACGTTCACAAGACACTACTGCCTCCTATCTGCACAAAAGGAAGATGCAGCGGTTGGACAAGCTGTGTTGCGCCATCTCTTTCACTAAGGTCAGATTCTTTACATTTCCTTAATGCTTGTTTAGTTTTAGCTTTCTTTACTGTTACATTGCTTAGTGTTCATGCTCCTATATCTCTCAATTTTATATGTTGTTCATGCTGATATCCACTGTATGATTATTGCTTTTATGCTTTGTTATTGCAATGTTTCAGGATTGTGGATGTATATTGGGAGTTTTTAAATTACATGTCTCCCACCATCCGCAAACGACAGTACAATTGGGGTACTGCTTGCTATTCTGATTCAGGCATGTGAATCTATGAAAGATACCCCAATACTGGATAAGAAAACAAGTTACTTACCTGTAACTACAGTTATCCAGTATTGGTATCTTTCATAGATTCACATGCACCCACCCTCCTCCCCGTGGAACCAGTTCTCAGTGATTTTAGGGGTATTTACTTCCCACTTGTGCTTGGAAAATCTGAGGAGAACTGCTTCTGTTGGGAGTGTTCTAGAGGGTGCCGATAGCTGATTGGTTGGAGCTGACTTTTGGTCCTTTTCATATAAGGACATAGATAGGCTACTAAGATATAGCCTTTGGCCTCTTTTGGCCTATTTATTACTTATGGCACTACTTTTGTATTTTACCGTGGGACTCCCATCTCGGCGACGGGGAATGATTCAGGCATGTGAATCTATGAAAGATACCAATACTGGATAACTGTAGTTACAGGTAAGTAACTTGTTTTCATCTTGCTCAAGTTCATATTATCAAAGGAATGTTCCTTAATTCTAGGGACACTGTTGCTGCCACCATGGGACTCTAGTCCCAACTTTTTTCTAGCTCTCTGGACTTCTAGGGACTCTTTATCAAGGGCCAATTGCTCTTGCCTGAGCCTAAGCCTAGCTTTCTCAAGTTTAAGCAATTGGTACTCCCTATCATAAGAGTGGTCCCTCTTACTAGATACAGAGGTCCCTACAGACAGTCCTGAGTGATTAGACTCTGCAGAGGGAGAATTAGATCTCCTTGGTAAACTCTGCACTGTGCCAGGAGGGGTGAAGAGGGGGCCATCATGGCCTTCTCCACTGCCTTCTGGAAGATCTGAGTTATCCAGGTGGGACCCATCTTGGTCCCCCTGGTCAGGGTTGGATTCCAGGTCATAAAAGGTGTCACCTCCTGACCCGTCTTCATTCCCTGTCCCACCCAATCCGTCCTGTTCATCTGACCCAGGAGTCTTCCTTAGGTCATCTAACAGTAACATCTCTATTAGACGTTGAGTGTTGGCACTTCTCCCTGTCTTCAGCTTTCTAGAGGCACACAGGGCTTTCAGTTCTTAGAATGAAAGCTCACTGTATCTAAAGGGAAGAGAGCCACTGGCATCTCCTTTAGTAGACATACTAAGTGTGGTGAAGTGTTGCACCTACCTAACCTAGTGGGAACTGAACTCTGAGGTTGGAGAAAGGGTGTGCTAGACCCTTGACTTACCCAACCCTAAGTTCTGTAGAACTTACCTATTCTAAGCTAGTATTATATGTACCTAGTACTTAGTGGTTTTCAGTTAATCAATACAAAGATTTATCTGGTAAATCAATGCAGGCTTGAATCCCAACCGCTGCACACCAATGTGAGAAGTTGGCCTGGTATATGCTGTCCACTAAATAAAGTGGGCACCTTGCACCAGTCCAAACAACCCTTATGGTGATTTAAGAGGTCAAAGATAACCTTAGAAAGCTATCCAAGTGGGAGCTGTGGAGAGCAGCCTTCAGGCTTGGTCTTGAAGGAATGTTAAGCAGCTTGTTTTACCAGAATGCAACCTTATAGCATTGGTTAAATGAAAGGAGAACCACACAGTAGTTATAAAAATATGTATTTATTAATATAACTCTCTAGTACGACACAGTATCTGCTACACGCAGATAACCACAAAGCACACAATACTGTAGCACAGAAACAATAGTAAATAGCACTAATACACAGTGGGCTCCAGGGGGAAACCAAACCATATACTAAAATAGTGGTATAAGAACCACGACTCGAGTCAAGACAGTGTCTAGAGGATGTAGAATAGCTGGGACCCCAAGGAACCACCCAAGGTAAGTAGGGACCCCACGGAGGACGGGTGCAGTGTGGGAACACGACAGCGTGCTCCCTACAATTCTATAGGGAAGTCGCGGTTGAAGTTTTAAAGTTTAAGAGTCCGTAGGAGCTCAGGAGCAGCAGACCGGTCAGTCGAGATGTGGTGTCTGTGGTTGCAGGGGAGTGACTCCTTCACTCCAAGGAAGATATCTTCGGTTGTCCTTGATGCTCCACAGGTCCTGCACGGAGCCTGTATGGTGCACGGGCACAGACGATGCTTCAGACTGAGATGGAGACTAAGTTGGGCCCAAACGACGTCCAGCGAAGTCCAAAGTGTCCAGACGGTCTAAGTTCAGTGGTTTCTGGTTCAGAATCTTGTCCACATCGAATCTAGGGTCCTACAGCCAGGTAAGCCCTTTTGTACCCACGGGTGTGGGTTGGACAGATTCAGGGGACCCTCCCAGGGGAGGGTCTGGACAGTGGGGAGGTTACTCCCATGTCCTTTGTCCAGTTTCGCGCCAGAGCAGAAGCCAACGGCTCCCAGGACTGGTTTGAACTGGACTATGCACAGGGACACCAAATATGCCCCTCATGCAGACTTTTTTCCCTGGCAAGCGCACCTACCCAGCCCTAATACACTAAATCCTGTCTGGGAGGTGGTCACACCTCCCTGAGACAGGATGCCTATTGTTCTACCTTCCTCTGCTCGAGCTTGGCTCAGCAGCAGGTGGGCAGAGACGTGTCTCAGGTCGGCAGCAACCATTTTGTGCGGCCCGGGACTAGAAGGCTGGTACCGGGAACACCAGGGACCCAACGAAGCTCGCTTCTGAGGGGTGGAATCATACCTCCCACACCGGTTACCGGTGTGGGGGTATGATTCCACAATGTTTGACACCAAACACGATAGGGTTACTTTCAGCCGTTTTAGAGTTGGTCATCACGCGGTTGCATAATGCCACTCTATATGTCGTAAATGGCTGCAGCACTAACAACCCGTGAGAATGCTTATGCAGTGGCACCCTCTCACTTCGAACCAAGCACCCTGCCTTCAGGATTGTTAAGGCCTGCTATAGGGGTGACTTATAGGTTTTAAGTGTAGTGACCCTTAGATATAGTAAACCTATATCTTAAGTAAGTGGTGCATGCACTAACTTACACAGGGTGCAGTGGCAGGCCTGTAGGTCCATTTTGCATGGCCTCTCATGGGTGGCATAATACATGCGTCAGCCCATGGGAAGCCTCTGGGGTACCTATGCCCTGGGTACATGGGTACCATATACTAGGGACTGATGAGGGTACCCCAGTATCCAATCTGGAGTGTACCTAAGTACATAACATTACAGTTTAGGGAGAAAGCAGATAGACTGGGGTCCTGATTAACAGGATCCCAGTCAGACTAGTCAAAAACAGTATCACATTTAGCAAAAAGTGGGGGTAACCATAAGAAGCAGATCCTACTTTCCTACACACATTTTCTAGCAGTCGTAGCCACCCACATCAAAAGTAGAGGCATACATGTCTTACTTTCTCATCTAGACGATTGGCTGATCAAGAGTGCAAGCAAACAGCAGTGCCCAGCACACACTCAGGCAGCATCTCTTTGCTTCACAGTTTGTGGCTTACAGTAAACACCACCAAGTCACACCTACAGCCCCTACAAATCCAGCAAATCGTAGGGTTGATCCTCAATGCCATTACAGGCAGGGCATATCCCAACCAACAGAGGGTGGTAGCCTTTCAGCAGCTCTACCTCATTTTCAGCCAAATCGTCGTCTTCTAGTCGGAACAATCAATGACCTTCTAGAAATGATTGCATCCTGCATTGCTATAGTTCCCCAGACCAGACTTCACATGCACCTGTTAAAGGATTGCCTCTTGGCACAATGGTCCCAAGCAGAGGATCATCTACAAAATCTAGTGTTGATAAGGATCTGCGCTCATCGCTCTTCAGTGATGGAACAGCAACAATCTGTTTTAGGGCAGACCCTTCATGGACCCCATTCCAAAGGCTCCATCACCACGGAATCTAGGTACCTGAAGCGCATCTACACAACATGACAGCCCAAGGACTTTGGCCACCACAGCAGCAAGAGTACCACAGCAACTATCTGGAACTTCTTGTCATTCATCGACCCCTAAAAGCCTTCTTTCAGAATATTCTGGGGAAGGTAGTACACATAAGGACAGACAATATGACCGCCATGTACTATCTCCAGAAACAAAGCTGTACCCATTTGCAGCAGCTATCAGCATTAGCGCAGAAGATATGGCATTGGGTGATTCATCATCAAATTAACCTAGAGGTTACCTACTCAAAGTGGACACCGACTTTGTGGACCTGCTTAGTAGAATGTATGAACCTTTTCATGAGTGTAAACTCCACCCACTAGTCCTATTCTCTTCCTTTAAATATTGTGGGTTGCTGCAGGTAGACTTATTCGCTACTCACAAAAATGCAAAATGCCAAAACTTTCCCCTCCAGGTTTCCACATCCACAGTCCCTGAGCAATGCTCTATGGGTGAACTTGTTAGGGATATTTGGATTCCCTTTTCCTCCTCTCCCACTTCTTCCATACATGGTGAGGAAGATGCAAAAAAAAAAAAACATCACTCATTCTGGTTGTCTGGTGGCTCCCACATGGTTCAGACAACCAAGGTTCTCAACCTTCCTCAAAATGTCTGTTACTTCTTACGAGAGGCTTACCAACAGGCTGGACCTTCTAACGTAGGAGCACACAAGATCAGACCCCCAAACCACAGGAAACTCAGTCTAGCAATTTGGCACCTATGGTCTTAGAATTCAGTTACTTAAGCTTCCCACAAGCGTATGGATATTCTTAAGGAAGCTCGCAGACTCACTATTAGAGCTTGCTATGCAGCGTAGTGAAAAGGTTTGTCTACTACTGAATTTCTAAGAAACTCTCAACCCCCTTTCTCCAGTGGTCTAAGATATTGTGTGATATTTACTCCTACAGAAATCAGGGTTAGAGTATACTTCAGTACTACTACACCTTGCGGCTATTGCCACATAAATGTAAAATAGGAACATTCATCTCTGTTCAAAATTCCAGTCATTAAGTCCTCCATGGAAGGCCTCCAAAGGGTTATTTCACTGAGAATCCCACCAGCCCCTCTTTGGAACCGTAATAAAGTAATCACAACATTCATGGGTCCTCCTTTCGAGCCATTGCATTCCTGACCCATGCAATTCCTCTCCTGGAAAGTAGCTTTCCTCATAGCTATTACTACACTCATGCGTGTAAGAGAGCTACAGACTCTCACCTTACAAGAACCAAACAATTAACCTACCAGTCTTTTTCCCTCACACACACTCTGTAGCAGAAAAGGTCCTTCATACCATAGATGTCAAAAGGTTCTAATGTACTACACTGACAAACCTAAATCTTTTCGCAAAATCTAACAGCTCTTTGTCGCTTTTGCAAAACCACATAAAGGAAAAATCCAATATCAAAAGGTGGTATAGATATATGGAGAGTCAAATGTATCCAGACATTCTACCTTAAAGCTAAAAGGTTTCTCCCTTGCCCTAGTAGAACGCACTGTATTCGGAGGAAGGGGACAAACATAGTTTTCCTAGGAAATATTCCCATAGCTGAAATTTGTCAAACAGCTGCGGGGTTAATCCCACACACGTTTACTAAACACTACTGTGTGGTATTCTTGCCCGTCAATACACTAGAGCTGGCCAAACAGTATTAAGAACTTTATTCCAGACATGTGCATCATCTGTTGACTAGCCACTGCTTGGGGGAACACTGCTTTACAGTCTGTGCAGAGCATGTTTATTTACATCCACGCATGCTATGAACGGAATGTTTCTTACACAGTAAGCATCTGTTGTAGCTTGTAGTACTGTAGATTCACATGCACCGCCCCCACCTCCCCGGAGTCACCAGCTTGTTCCACATGTCTGTAACAGTAATTGTATATAATTTGCATGGTTACCACGTTTCACACTACCACTCCAAACTTACACTCACGCACTGTGCAAAAAACAATCTAACAAAGGGGTCTGTAACCATGCATATTGTCAACTACGGAGGAGTCACGTGGTACCTTGTCACTAAAAAAGGGTTCTTTCAACAAACAAAAAACTTGCTACATCCAAGCCCAACATTAGATGGCTGGAGTATGCAAAAAATTGTGAATCTACAGCACTACAAGCTATGAACAGATTCTTACATGATATATAATATATTACTTTTTAAAATTAAAAACATATAATTAAAAGTATACATATAGGTAATTTTTGGCAAATTTAATTTATTCTTCTAAAAAATACTCAGAAAAACACTTCCTCAAACATTTGTTAAAGGAAAAATTAAAGAAAATACTGAAAATGTAGCTGTAGCCTTTGAAAGCTGGAAAACAGATGCTTCTTGTTACAGAAAACACTCTACGGGTAGCCAAACATGCCCAACGATTGACAGTTACTGTAGTTCTTTTTTTTTTTTTTTTTTTTTTTTCTCGCTCCTTGCAGCCGGATAGTGGAGACCTCTGGAAATTAATTGTACTTGAAATATTTGGGAGCAGAAAGTGTTTTGACCATTTCCCGACTGAAAGTGTTTTCCTTTACCTTTAAAATATTTTCTCCTTTTGCCAAATGTCCAGACTGTGGCACAAAAAACGCCAAAATAGATCTGCGTAATCTCTACGTTGTTTGTCTTCCTGATACACATCCTCCAGAAGAATGTAAGTTCTATCAGAAGGTTTCTAGAAACACTTAAAGACATAGAGAATATCAGGTTCATGTCAAAGAAGAAGATTAAAGGAATCTGTCTCCTGGAAGTCTGAAGACCTTGGAGGAGGTGCTCATTCTATCTTGGCTCCTGCTTCTGTCTCTGACAACAACCTTAGCGGGGAAAAAAGAGATTACATCGCCACAAACACTGCCATTCCTGGAGAGAGGTCTGATGTCAAGAACAAGTAAAACGGCTGCCAGCTCCCTGAGCTGGTTCCCTATCAAGGGATTCAACAACTAACATACAAAAACCCTCAATTTTGAGGGATATGCCCCTAAAGTGTCATCATTCTATTCCACTGACAGTGCCACAGCAGATAGTGGCTCCTGCACTAACTATCTCCAAAACCTCTGCCTCAGACTGTTTCTCAATTGCCTCTTGCTCCGCCTTCTCCAGTGGCACCAGTGCATTCAACCCCACTAGGTGTATCTATCAACCTAGAAGCCCTGTCTCGCCTCTTGGTCTTATAGGAACCATTCTCATAGTTTAATCTCATAGATCTGGAACCTTTCATAGTACACCTACACCATACACGGAGATAGAGAATATACTCTTCAAAGTGTTTAAACTTTTTAAGATACAACTCCTGAAACAACTTCTACACATTGTATGTATTCTTCCATCAGACTGTATTTACCTTATTCTTTGAGAGATCCCGCCAGCAAGGATATCACCAGCCAATGACTGTCATAGCACCTTTCCCGGGGTACACTTGCATGGGTAGTGAGTGTTGAGTTTGGGCCTGAGGTAGAACTCAAGCAGCAAGGTCAGACGAGCCATAAGCACCACACCTCCACTACAGCTTTCTAGACTGATTTTGGAGCAGCTATACTTGCCTGTTGAACAGTGCCGGTACTTATGGCAATGCTGTGCTGCCTGAGAACACAGGCACCTCAATCAAACTAACAAGACAGCTCAAACATACTGTGCAAATCCAGGAGAACCATTCAATTGAATTGTGAGGCAAAGTACTAATTAGCGGGAAAGGAAACTATTGGCCAGTGACCTGGTCAGCCTTCCCCAGAGACTACCGAGATTCCAACCGTTCCACAGAGACCCCAAGTACTAATTACTTTGTTGCACAAAGAATATGAAAGGAGTTTGTCCCACAGGAGTAGCCCTCGCTGTTTCCCCAGTAATCACCCAAAGTTATCAGTATTCCCAGTATAATTTGCCACTGTATGTAATATATGTGGTACTGCGTTGTCATTTCAGTAAAGTACTTCTACTTTTTCAAACATTATGGACATTGAGTTTGTTAACTTCTACTGGCTGATTTATTGAGTTTGGAGTCGAATGCCAGGCCACTTACCTAAGGCTTCGACTGTTTTATCCTGAGGGTCAAGAGCTGAAGGAGTGTAATTTGTGCTCTGTTTTGGTCACAATAATAAGGTAAAGGGATCGAATACAATCTGAGCCCATTAACCCCCTGTATGCCCTGGAGCACCTGAAAATGTTCCCATAGATGGTATTCTAGGCAGGATGCTAACTCTATACAAACGAACTGGAGCACCCGTCACTAAATGTGCATGGTCAGATACCGGTGAGGCGTGCTTATTTACAGGAGCACTGCAATATTCCACCCTCTAAAGTTTGCAGCCTGTTTAGCTGCATTGCCCCTGTTCGTTGAGTTTCCTTTTAATAAAAGGTTTGTGAAAGTTTTTTCTTGTCATTTTAATTAATCTAGTGATATGTTGTAAATATAATATTATTTTTTTAGACGAACTTTGGTTAACGTAGCCTTTAGATCGGCTCTTCTTTTCTAAAGGAAAGTATTAAATTATGTATTTTGTTTAAAAAAAAAAGTGAACTTGTGCGGGACTACTTACTGCTTATGATTTTAATGGAGAGTTCCTTGAAAGAGAAACAGGATTACAGGTAAGCTACTTTTGCTTGTTAGGACCTTCGTACCACCAAAGGACAAGCCCTACAGGCCACTATTCTTTTATTGAGGAAAAGTCTTCATCATGGCTGTCTCTATTGAATGAAGGAATCTGTTCTTCTTTCCTTATCACCATTTTTACTTGTCCGACAGTGATTATATTTTATTCCCTGACACTTGTCCTCTGTTTCCAGAACGCCCGTCCTGCAGCCCCCGCTGGCAGACTGACCGGAAGACCAGAAAAGGAGCAGTTGTGTTCGGGAGGACCCTATCTATCATCCCAGCTAGTAAATCGCTTCAGTTTGCACAGGCTAAATCATCCTGAGCCCGGATCCTCCTATATAGGAACCATGCTAGCTGAAAGGAAACCCACTCCTTTATTGCATCTCAGTAGATGAAACAGAGACTCACCACAAAAAGAAATCCTCCATCTAAGCCTCTGTGTTGCTGTTTTATGTGTTATATCCTCCCGCTGCACTTGTGATATGGACTGCGCAGTGACAACACCCTGGTTGCTTTTGAATGCCCGGCTGTTACATTGGTCTCATCAGGGAATTTATCCTGTAGTTTCACCTAACTGATGTGTATGATCTTGTTAGTGTTCATGACGTAGTCAGTCCCTTGACAGCATCTACTTTTGGCAGGTGAAAGTCAAAAAACACGTGGTTCCCTGTTCTCTTTTTTTTTCCCACAAACATTTTTGAGACCGTAGTATCGACCCACTGTTGTCCGCTTCAGTCCAGGACCGAATTAGTGGCCGCTTAGGCACCCCAACTTCATTATCTGTGCAAAGACTCTTCTCAGAAGTCTCGTAGAGCTCTTACCAGCAGCGATTGTTGCCAGCAGGCCTGTTTTTGTTTAGGACAGAGAGGACACTTGCTCCATAGAGAACGTGGGTTGTATTTAGATCAGGATTACTCGATTGAGCTCAGAGGGACTCTTCTTTTTAGAGTAGTATTCTGTGTTTGGATATTGATAAATCTTTGGCTCAGTGTTCCGCAAGGGTTAAAGGATTTTGTAGCATTTTTTCTATTCTGGTTTAAAAAACGTATTTCCCTAGCAGGGACTCTGAAAGCTAGCGCACATGGTCTGATAGAGGGATGTGTGATATGCGAGATGCCTTAAGTCTGTCACTCTTCTGTAGGCTGGACATGCATCCTGCCCAAAAATGAAGCTGCCTTGATTGAAGATGGAATGGACGTTGTAGGTCAGTAAAACTGCTCCTGCTGCTAGTGTATGAGCATGGGTGGGTAGGGTGCAAGCACATGAGGAGGAATGGACTGGTTGCAGCACCGCTCTTTCGTGGCCCGCTCCCCCTGCAGTTTACCACTGCATAACCCACTTGTGGGTGGAATGTGCTCTCTACAGCTGTAAGGTATTCACAACGAAAGTGTGATTTTTGTTTCATCCAGGCCGCCAGGGATTGGTTTCTTTCACTAGACCGGCTGGGGCCATGTTGCCTGTATGCTTTTTTTGTATCCTTTTTATTCTCCATACGAGTGTGGATTAATGGAAGGCAGATGCTCTCCACTGTAATGAAACTGGTCTAGAAAATAAAGATCGTTTGGATTTTTATTGCTCTTTTGCTTTTATAGTTTCGTATTTTTATTTCACCACCTTCCTCTGATCTGTTTCCTGGCAGCAGTGTTTACATCTATAACATGAACATTACCCGCTCTAAAAAAAAAAAAAAAAAGTACAATTTTAAGAACATTTCCCATCGAAAAATGCCAATTTTAAGAACAATGCTAATTTAAAAAGAGCAGTTCGAAAAACGTTTCCCCGCTCTAAATATTAAGATTTAACGAACACTTTTCCCTAATACCTGACCCGGTGTAAGAGCATTCCGAATCTAAAAATAAGCAAGAGCATTCCCTTCTTTAAAAATCCGTGTCGAACATTACTTCTCAAAAAAAGCCTGCCTTTGAAATTCCAACTATGTTGCGAGTGTTCTCCCTTCATGCACGCACTGCCGAGCCACAGATAGTTCCGCCGGCCATTCTATCGCACACGCCCTCCTTTCACCTGCAGGGTGTGCCCGATCCAAGCGGAAGTGGACATTCCGGACAGCCCTTATAGCTCCAGTCAGATGTGGGCTAGCAGTAACTACCAGGAAAATCTATTAAATTGTTCGCTCTAGCATTACTTATTGCCTGTGCATTTTTACCAGTTGTATTCTTGTAATATTTTGCGTCTAAACTGCACATCCTCAATAGCACTTGGGAATCTCCCACACTTAAAAACGTTCCCGTTCTGAGAACTTCCTTGAGATAAACTCCCCTCGCATGAAGTCTGCCCCCTAAGTAGCATGCTGTCAGCAGACCTGTTTATACCTAGAATGATTGATTGAAAGCGCTCACCTGTGACAGCTGAAGCGGCGGTGCACGCCCGCCTCACTCGGGTGCTAGTAGTTCAAACACGCCTCGTGACCACTGCCTTCTGGATGTTTCTAGAATGTGCTGCTTCGTGCACTGTGGCTTCCACAGACTAATTGTACCCGGCGTGGGATCTTATGGGGAATCTTAGCCTATTTGAAACCTGTATCGTCGCTGTTGCGAGAGTCTTGGAACACTTTGAATAACACAATTCTTATATTTAAAATACCAGAGGCAGCAATTTTGTTTGAGCTCATAGGCTGCCAAGCAAGATTATAAAGGCCCATCGTAATCCATTTGTGTGCAGGTTCCCACTCATCTTAGGCGGACCTCTGAATACCGTGCCTTCCATTTATACTGGTGCAGTGTTTTGCGATTTTTAAAGAGCTGTATTTCCGTAATCCTATTATCGTGTTCTTTGAACTCCTTTTTACTTGTTTGACAGTGACGTTTTAACTTTACGTACATTGTTTTGGATGGCTGGTCTAGCATTTCCTGTTTTCAATCAAACCTCGTAGATTTGCCTTTTATGAGCAATCATGTTTTTTAGTCCAGAAGTAGATTAGTCTCTGGAAAGCATTAAAACCCAATGAAACTGCGAAAGTATTGACAGCATTCCAGACAATGAGAGGAGGAACGCATAAAAAGGCGGACCCTCTGATAGAAGAGAACACGGTAGACCTGTTTATATTTTCGTAATGACATCTACTAGATAATTCCCAGCCCCACATCTTATTTATTCTGTAACGAATTGTGGTTTATTTCTTTCCTATACATGTCTAAACTGTTTTTGTGCAAGTTTATACTCCAGTTTTCTTTGAGGAGCAGCAGTTTGTCTACATAAGTGTACTTATCTCAGTCTGGCGTGCTATTTGTTTGGATAGGGACTTGGGCGTTTCAAGGGGTAGTAAGCGCTATACAAATGCTATAGTACAATATGTGATCTCACATGCTAATATTGTGATTTGTTCCTACAGTTTTACATCCACTGATTGCCTGCTATCTCACAAAGCCTCATCCCTCCATATTCCTACGTTGGTATGAACAGTTGACACTGATTTAAAACTAGTGATTGTCCTCTGTGGTTCTTTTGTATCAAATTACCTTAATCTCACACTCCATCCTCTGCATACATTACTCACTCTGAAAGTATCCTTCTCTAAATCGCATGCCTGTCTGCCTTAATCTCTCTGCACCTCACAGGTCATAATCTCTCCTTCTTTGGAACCATATTCCTGCAACCTGATCATAACCAATCTCCTGTAGCCCAGCTATTCATCCCACCAACCATTTGTTTGAACTTGTTAATGAACACATCAAACTCCTATTAATTTAATCTGCCACAAATAAAGTGGATTAAATGCTTGGAGTGGGTTCTTTAAGAGTTTAAGATTAACTCCAATAACCAACAATCTATATTTACTGGATTAACCACTAACCTTGAGTTCCGGAGTAGCATGCTACCCTACGTAAAGCTCTTCAATTCCTCTTCAGGGGTAGTATGCCTTATATAAATGCAATTACAATGCTATATTTTAATTTCTTTAAGGAGCATGGATTCTAGGCATGCATGACATGATGGAGAATATGATGCAGGCAGGGATGCCGTTGTGTTCTAGTCTCCGTCCTCGATACTTTCAAGCATAACTTTCACAAAAAGCAATTTCTTCAATTATTCGAAGGGTCACTCTTGAAGTGAAAAATGTATTCATTGTAGCAGACTGGAGCATTTCAGACAGAAATGCTTTACGTAGAGCTATTGTGGTACTTGGGACAGTGTCATGGCTACATGTATCGGTATAAGCAGTGAGGCATGGTTGGCAGCTAAGAAAATAATAGCATGAGGTATATAACATATAAGACCTGTTTACCTGTGGACGTATTTGGGTCAGGTGGCATTCGGGCGACTAGGTGCTGGCGTTAAGAGGGCATGGTGATGTGGGTTGTCTGTTCTATTGTCCTCAGTATAGCGTAAATGGACTTTCAGAGGAGGAGACCATTTAATGGGGGGGGATGCTTCTATTGAGTTCCTCTGATGTCCTCAGTCTTAGGAGGATACTGCTAGGAGGCATTTACTGAATATAATTTCTGCTTTATGCGCTAAATATTTTGGCCCATGGCCTCTGCACCCTCTATCTTGAGGACTCTTTAATAATTAGGCTTGGTGTCAGGAGATGAAGGAATTTGGAGCTTTGGGTATCTGAGGTATTGGTTCGAGAAAGGGAAAGTGGGCTTGCTGTTTGTGGGGGTCATGTTTGGTGTTGAAGATCTTGATAAGGTGAATTGATATTAGGGAGTGCTTGAGTTTGGGGAAAGGCTTGGCACAGTGCGCTTGGTCTCACACATTCTCTTGAATACCAATTATTGGGACGGGGGTAGTATCTTCTGACAGCTCTGATGAGATAGACAGCATAGTACTTTGAGGGCAAACGTTTCGGCATTCAGATCTAAAACTTTTCGAATGCATAATACATTTGTTGCTTTTAGAGATTTGTTTAAATGTAGCATTCTCATGCATATTAAGGAACACCTTCACCGGTATATGCTACACTTCCCACTGTGGAGTACCCTCTTGTCTCTAATGTTCTAGTTGTTGGTTGCTGTTGAGATTGCTGCAGCACTACACATTTCTTTGAAGCTGGATCGCCAGGGCTAGGGCAGGATCAGAGTCGTCTTTATTTGGCTTGTTTACCTACTGTAAAATTGGGAATAGCTAAGCCCTGGGTCCAAAGCAACAATGCTGTGCACAGATCAAGTAATTCAGCGCACCACAATCAAGGCTGTTAAGTATGCTGGCTGTATTTATACTGTTGAGGGGGCAGTGATCTTGCATCGACTTCAAGTAGACAAGCATGTCACCATAAAGGCAAGCTTTCTCATCAACACCTCCTATGCCTCATATTAAAGGGGAAAAATTATGAGCTTTGATCATGAACCTGAGGAGGTCAACCTATGCCCAGGCTTTAGTAACCTAAATCATAACACTGTTGGAGTACTATAGTAAGAGACGAGAGGTAGCCCAGAACGGATTCATCATTTGGATGTTCAAGGAAAAGGAGTAACTTCTGCATTTTCAGCTTTAGCCTCCTCTTGGCCACTCTGTTTGTTTCTGCTTGCATGCAGCTTGCTCCAGTTCACCTACCAGCACTGAGCTGATCTAAAGGGCTAGGCAGCAGTGCGCTAGAGTGCCAACACTGCGAGCAAGGTGCAGATCCTTTCCACACCCACACCTCTTCTAGATGCACATGCTTCATAAAGTCAACCTGCTTCCAATGTTCTGCATTCCATCCTTAGTAAAAAGTTGTTTCATGGAGAAAGATACAATTGTTTTATCGGGCAGGCAGAGAGGGCAAACTAGAGGAGTGACTACATTAGTTACTGCCTCCTTTCTTGTAAAAAGAGCATGCGAGACAGTTCTTGAAGTGTGAGTTTAGCACACACAATCGCTGGAGCTCGTTGAGGGCAGTGATTACAGCCCCATGATTCATTATTTATGTCAAGTGTGCAGGATGTTACACAGTGGCAGTTGGTGTATGTAAGTAGCCAGACCATATTCACCAAGTGAGCCAGGCTTTCTTCAGAGAGATTTCTCCCACTAAAATAGTTTGAATGATGGGTCCAAAATCCACATTTGCCAGCACAATTTCCAAATAAATTGGCCAAAAATAGATTTTGCAGTCAATTTTGAAGGGACATTAATGCAATGTTTCAACACTTTCACAGTATGCCAAACCAGTTGTATCCTCTCCAGTGGCACTTGTAGAAGAGAACCATATAAAAACTGGTAACTACGATGCATTTTTCTGTTCAATTTCCATTTAAAAAAATGCTAAAAAGCCATAGTTTGTAGATAGTTCAGATGATCTGAGCATGCAATCTGGCATGGCACTCTTTCTTTCATTTTATTGTTTTTTTAGATGTGTTGCCTTGCCCAGAATAAGTATTCAAAATGTGAATAGCAGGCAGAATGCCAAATCACCTGAAGCATTCAGCTTCTCACTCACCCTCATTCAAAGGATCAGAGACTAAAAAAATCTTTGAAATTGAAGTAAAGGGGAGTTCAGGTCATGTGGAGCAGCATCTGTCTAAGTCTCTAGCCAAAATGCCGGAAAGTATTTGCTTGTAAGTACAAAAATGTAACGAGGCCCAGACGTTCTTGAAGAAAAGGCTCAGGGCGATCAAAGGAAACTTGGAAGGCATGGATCACAAATTGTTGTTTTCCAATAGACTAAACAAGGTTGAAGAAAGCGTATTACTGCAGAAGCTATTTGTCAGTAGAAAAAAAGAGACTGATGTAGCTTTTAAGATGTTACGATGTAAAACTGAGGATATGGACAACGGTGAACGTCTGTCTAATTTTCTTTTAGTAGGGATCCCAGAGGGGATGGAGGATAAATCAAAGCTGGAAGAAGTTTTATCAACCCCAGAGCAGGATTCTTTATTGGTAAATGCTGGTGCACAATGATCTGACTATTTCAAGGGCCCTTAAGGTGCTCCATCCGAGAGTCACAAAAGAGGGCCCAACTCGTACAGTTGATGCCACCCTACAGGACTTTAGAATCAAGGAGATCATTCTGGAAAAAATCTAAAGCACCTAAGGTAGCCAGTGCATCTTCAGGGTCAGTAATTAGTGAAAAGTGCCCTTTTATTGTCTCAGTTCTGGGTTGTCAGTACAAGGTACAGGTCAAGCCCTCTGATTTCCTGAAGGAAAGTGGCCTTTTTGTATGGTCACCCCACGCTTTTTTCTCCAGTGCTGATGTATTTGACTCTGAAGGTGCACTGGAGCCTGCTAACAAGGCCCCAGTGCTGGTGTGCTCTTCCTAAAATATGATGCATGTGAATTGATAACCCTAATTGGCAAGGACTTAAACCCCCTTATAAGTCCCTAATAAGTGATACCAGTAGTACCCAGGGTATGGGAGTTAAAGGAGTCGCCAGGGCCTGAAGCACTGATTGTGCCACCCTGAGTGATCCAAGTAAAAAGATGACAGCAGTCCTGCTATTGCAGACTGTATGAGCAGTGCAAACTGCTTAAACTCGATTTTGCCCTCACCATGAGTGGCAAGGTCACAGTACTATCTTTAATATATGCCATTAACCTCTAAGGTAGGCCTCCTGAGCCCAGGAGGCAAGGTGCATTATATTAAAGGTGTGGACATATAAGTGTGAGCTTATATGTCCCTTTTGTAGCCTATTTCCATTAGGGGCTACTATAAGTGTTCAAGGGGCCATAGGATAACATGGGCTAGCTCCTGGGCACCCCAAGTTGCCTGCTCCATTTTGTTCCCATTGGAAAGTGTTGTGTTTGGTATCAAACAAGTCTCATCAAACCCTACTTTTTCCAAAAGTCAGATTTAATGTGGCATGCACCCAGGCTGCTACCATAGAGGTTGCCCACCTGGTTGCCCCAAGCCTTTCCTGTGCCCCGGATGTCAGCCTGCAGCTGCTGCCACCAAGACAGGAATCTGATCCCCTGCCAGGAGGTGTGAAAACTCCCAGGAGTCCGAAACAAAGGCCTGCCTGAGCAGGAGGTGACACCCTCCCTCCCTGACAGGATCGCTAGTGAAGTGGCATATCATAGCCGTGAGCTTCAAAGCTCTTACCACTTCTGATTTGCAAGTAGGCTTCCTCCCAGAGTAGGAAACGACAACTCCCCTGACCCAGGCACATTTGCTACTCGGACAGGCGGGAAAATTAGATAGGAGGCGCACACCCCCAGAAGGCTAGCCACACCCATAGGGTGGGGGTACCTGGTCTGTACAGCCAAAGAAGGGTTCTGCCATTTTTTTAAAGTGGCAGAATAGAGGCTTCTGGGTAGAAAAAGTGACACACATCCCAGGATGTGCTCACCTCCGGGGCGTATTATCCGCTGGGGCTAGTAACCCATTGGTTGCTAGCTCCCACACCCCTACATCTAGGCTCCCCTGGCACCAGAACCTCAGATCTAATTGACTTGCAACAACGGACAAAGAGACCAGAGTCTGCGACTTCAGGACCCACACAAAGAAAAGGAGCCAAAGATTGCAACTCCACGACTGTGACTTGTCCTGGACCTAGAGACTGGTTCCAAAGATAGAGGAACCCCTCTGCAAACCAAAGGCAGTGTCAGAACTCCCTTGGACTAGATGTACTATCCCCCTGCAGCCTTCAGGCAAGAACCACACTCCTGGATCCAAAGAATCACTGGCCATCGGGCCCGCCGAGGGAATCGCCTAAAATTAAATGGTCTAGTTCATTATGGGAAACGCAGTCCTGACCTCCAGCAAGTTTCAGGTGGCTACTGTGTTCCCCCGGACTCCAGGACGTCAAAACGACCAAAGGCTGAACTTGCCGTTACCAAGGCTTGTTGGTGGCTAGCCTAGTCACTACTACCTTTACCTGACGCCGTGCCTCAAGGGAACCCTGCAGTATCTTCAACATGACCTCTCATGGCCACGTTGTCCACAGTTTGCATCCGCTTTCTCACCAGCACCGTCTAAACGGCAGTCAGCACCTGTGGCTCCCATCTTCAGCACCAAACCGCCAGGACTACTCTGCACCTGGGCCCTATGAGCCAGGTAAAATTCAATTGACTGTGCGAGCCTGGTCCTGCGACCCACCTTTTTTTTTTTACGGAGTTTTATATAGCGCGAACTTGACCCGATTCGGGTATCAGAGCACTTTACACGAGCACCAGTTGCGTTACATGAGGACACATTCATTTTTGTTAGGCACCGGGAGATTAAGTGATTTGCCCAGAATCACAGGATGTTGTGCGTCCCTGCCGAGACTCTAACCTGGTTCCCCAGCTCCGAGGTCGACCGCCCTAGCCGTGAGGCCAACTCCTCTCACCTTACCTTACCACTTAGCGGTTTTCTTCGGAACTTGACCTGCAAGTGATAGTTTCACTAGTTCAACGGTAATGTTTTGCAGGAGCGAAATACATGGAATTATTTTTTACCTTCAAAATCGATAATTCCGGTTATACTCCTCCAATTGTGCTTGTTTTGGTGTCTACGTTTATATAAAAATCTGCTTTTTAAAAATATATTGGTGTTGGATTTCTTTTGAGTCGTGTCAATTACTTATCGTCCATGTTGGTACTCTGAAATGCTTAACACATGTTCCTCTAGTAAAGCCTAGCTACTCTGTGCCACACTACCAGGACTGAGCTACGGAGTTATTAGTGTGAATCCAAGGACCTATTTGGGGTAATGTGAGATTATTACATAGTGAAGCCTAGCCAGCCTCACTGCATAATTACCCACTTTCCTACACTTCCCTATACTGGAATATCAGGTCACAATTAAGGCTATAGTAAACGTGATATATGAACTCTGTGTGTCAGTGATGCTGCAGTAGCACCTGATACAGATGAGAATATATGTGGATCATGAAAGTTCTATAAATATTTCTGTAATCGGATGGTACAAGCTGTATCGGAATTGTTCTGGAAGTACTATGTGGATATCTCAGATCTGAGATACCAGTGCATACAGAGATTTGGTATGAGAGCTTGGTAGATGTTTTGTTACTTGAAGACCGGAGCACGTGAAGGGTAGATAAGGTCTCTTAAGAGCTCTTTGGATGTCTGAAAATTGGAGTAGTGCTGAATAACTGTTATAGATGGAGGAGCATTTTGAGTGCTCATGGGATATCCATGAATGTGTGGAATGTCTTGAGATCACAGTGGAACTTGGATAAGATTTGCAGTACGAGCTCTCTGGCAATGTCTCAAACTTTTGAAATGTAGAGATATTGACATTGTGAATCTATTTAATAGATTTAATTATAAAGTGAAAACTGCTAAATCTGACTGGGTGAATTATAATTAGGGCTCCCGGTTTTATGGTATTTTTTTTTTTTAACATTTCCGTCTGTATTTATCCATATTTATTTTTTTGCCATCTCATTGGTGTTTATCCATATTTATTTTGTGTTTTGAGAATAAATGGAGCTGTAAATGGTATATTTCCACATTTATTTAACTCTTGGACATGCAGTCATACATGGATGTCTGTGACGTTTTAGCAAATTAAGCAGCCATGTATAACAAAAGACTACACTTACTAGTGTTATACTACAAATATATGTTAGCATATGCCTGTATTTGATGAAATCTCTTCCTGTTTTTTAACTCTCCAGGCTATCTGCTCAGCTGTTGTCTGGAATTCATGAAAGACATCATGGAGAGTCTCTCAAAAGAAGCACCATTTTCAGTATTTTTCCGCTTTTAGAAATAAATACAGACAGGAACATTGTTTTCGGTCTGTATTTATCTGTAAAAACGGAAAACAGGAAGCCTTAATTATAATATTTTTATGATAATATTCTTCAGTGTGCAGCAAAATAAAAATTCTAATCCTGTTTATACAGCACTTTGCCAATAAATAATAGACAATATAAGTCATGTAATTCCTTATGTTGTGACTGAAAACTCACACCTACCTCTTCTATCCACCGCCCTCACTCACAAAATTTGTCATATCTTTAGTTATGCGTGGCTACGCTTTTAGCTGTCTGCCAAACACATCTTCTCTGGGCTGTGGAGGCCACCTTTATGATGTGGAGATCAGAAGCTTCTGGTCTCCGATGGAGCAGCTTCAGCATATCAACCTTCTGTAGCTGTGCATCATACACCTGGCCCTCATTGTCTTTCTGCCTTCCATCAAGGGAGGTCAGCCCATGTCCTGATGGAAAACATGACTGCATGTGGTTCAGAAAAAAACAAGGTAGAGTTACATCTTGTGCCCTCTGTCTAGAAGATCTGGGGCAGTGACTGAGCCCACAGAGGATATCCCTGACAGTTAGTCACTTGGTGGGTTTCCTGAATTTCAGGGCAGAAGACCTCAGCAGGCATCATCTTGGCCATTACAACTGGTATCTACTCCCGAAAGTGGATAATGGTTTCTTCATGAAATGGGATGTGCCCTCAGAAGATCTGTTTGATACCTCTACGAATGATTGATATTCAGCCTTTTGCACCCTGGACTACCCTCCTTGAGGTCCTCTAGGAGAGGCGTTATGCCTTTTGGCATCCTTTATGCATTCCTGCCTCTGTTGCTGATCCCATGGGTCCTGAAGAAAGTCAGAAGAGACTGGGTCCAGCTCATCTCCATAGCCCTGGGTTGAGCTGGGAAATGTTCATACCCTAATGTTGGATCTGAGCATCTGCCCTCCACTTTATCTACCTATTTGGGAACATCTGCTGTACCAATTGCGGGCACAGCTCTGCACCAGAATCTCCGCAAGCTACACCTCCTTGGTCGGAGATTGAGCAAAGCTAACATAGTGGCTATAACCCATCCCTCCAAAGATGGTGTTTGAGGAAATGGTGTGTGTTATATGGTGTGGTTGGGCGACCTCACCGTGTAATACACTTCCCAACCTCTCAGGAAATCCTCGGGTTTCCTTTGTCAAACCTTCAGCTCAACGCTGGGTAGCTGTGGCTCTGAGCAGCAAGGCTTACACAAAGGAACAAGTGCAAAGCATTTAAAAAGTATCAAAACAATTGAAGAATTCAACAAGACACCAAAGAAATCCGACACCAATGTATAAAAATAGGCAGTTTTTTAATGTATTTTATACACCACAGTGAAAAAGATCCATAGGAGAGTTCCTGAGATATAGAATGTATAAGGTATAGTAAATCTAAGCATGTCACTCAACCGCGAATAGGCCTTGGCAAATTCAACAAATCTGACACTGAAACCTTTTCACTAAAAAGTTAGGCTAGTTGTAACGCAGTCACTTTAGGTAACCAACAAGAGTAGGGGGCCAGTCAGTGGGACCAGCAAAGTCATCGGAAACCATTCTCTCGAGGGAAGCAGCAATCCTCAGTCAATTCCAGGCACTTTTATCCATTGTAGTGGTTTCCTATGGAAGTGGTGCTGATGTAAGGGATGCAGGATGTTGAAAATGCTCAAGGATGCTGTGGATGCGATGCAGTTGACGGGGGTCTTCCTGTGGCTACTCCTCGGTCCACGAAGGGGGTGAGGTGGTCCTGGTCACAGGGTTGACTTCCCTCAAAGTCCTCGGTGCTGGTAGGAGTTCAGTCGCCACTGGGCTTCTAGTCGCCTGATATTGCGGTCACAGTCAAATCCTTCCCTAGACAATAACTCTGCTTTTGGGCAACCAACTTGCACTCTGATGATTCTCTCAGGCTCATCGAACTCTGGTGCAACGGTGAGCGGCAGGTCCTGGTCTCAGGTGCTGCACAGCGGCGGTTGGCGAGATCTGAAGATCTTGGGCTACCAACTTGCCCCAGCAGGCTTCTCAGCTGTCATGTCCCTGTGCTGTGAACAGGAGGTCAGCTAACTGACGTTAGAGTGTCTTGACTTTGGCTGGGCTCTGGAGACTACTACTCCGTGAGCAGGACACAGCAAGCACAGTCCCTCACCTTTGTTAGCCACCAAGTTCAGCAGATGCAGTCCACGCCGGTGCAGTCTCTCTTTGTCATCTCCATCGGGCAGCAGGGCAGTCCTTGTTCCAGTCCAGGCGAGATCTGGGTTGTGGTTGCAAGGGGGGCCCTATTTATGATCAGAACAGGCCCATAGGGTAGGATGTAGTTGGTAGCCAATGGGCTACCAGGGTCCCTCCTTCCTGGTGACCGCTTCCTGTGAAGTGTGGCATCTAGCTATCTTAAGATGCATCAATCTGCCCACTCCCAACATGGCTGAACCCCTCTCTTGGAATCCAGAGCTCCCTAGCCCGACCCAGAATGTGTAGCTACCAAGGGGACTATACCCCCCTGTAAAACCGGTTTGAAAACTGGCTTCCCCTTCCCAGTCCCCAGTGCCAGCCTGTCTGCCTAAAGAATAGAGCAGCCCTCTCTCAATTGTTTCCCGATTGCCCCAAAGGCGGCTTCTCCTTTGAAGCTTGCCTTTTGGGCCAACACCATGTGGTTTCCTGCAGGAGGTAGGTAACACCTCTCTCCTGAGCAGGTCCCTATTATCTCCTGTTCTTGGAGTCATTAGCGCATCTCTCCAAGACAGCAGAAAGCTGTATGCAGGACAGACCTCTTGTACAACAGTAATGGGCACTTGAAGTTTTGGACAACTTAAGGTGGCCACGTCTAAAGTTGCACTTTGCCTACCAGTGACATTAAATGTAACCATTAAATCTGATTTAATGCACTGATTCTTTTTATACCTTACAGTACCAACTTTAGTAGTCTCATTCAGAAGTTAACAGGGCTCAGATGTCGGCCAGTAACTTTGTACTTGCCAATGGGGCTATTAGCCTTTCCACATTAAAAACGACAATTTGGGTTTTTACTGCTGGAACATGAAAAAGTACATGTTCCACTCTTTAATCTACAGCACCCTGCCTTAGGGCTCGTTAGGCCTACCTTAGGGGTGCCGTATATATTAAAAAAGGAAGTTTGGGGTTGCCATTACCTTAAATAGCAAAGTAGAGTTAGCAGTTAAACTGCACTTTTAGTCTGCTGTGGCAGTATGGGAGCCATATTTTACCTTGTAGTACTCGTGGTGGTACACCTAGAGCTGCAGTCCACGAGAGACACCTCAACTTACAGGTCCTAGGTATCCCTTGTACCATATACTAGGGATTTCCTAGTAAGTTGGGCTATGCTAATTGAGGGACAAGCACTATTCAATTAAACATGTAATATTTTAATGGGCAGAGCACATGCAGGGCTCGGGCATTTCTGAGTCATTACACCAGTACCTACTAGTCAAAATGGGGACAAAAAGTGGGGGTAAACCTGCAAAAAGCCTCTTTCCTTACATGGTGGCTGTGATGTTGGCCGCTTGACTTCCACCGACAAAGCCCATTTACTCTGATTGCTGTTCTAATTATTTTTTGTGCGTTGTCTTTGGCTCGGCAAGGTTTTGATGTGGGCACAGTTAAGGTTTACTTAACTGCCCTTTCAGCCTTTCTTAGTTTGCCTGATTAGCCCTTTTTCTACAAGTCACCTTTTGTGATGCATTTCCTAAAAGGTCTTAGTAAAGATCCACTTTCACACGAATTTGTGAAGACCGGTATCTTTATTGAAGAGATAGTACAGGTACCTCCAGTTCAGCTTCACAGCTCTTAGTAATACAATCCTTTTCAAAGGATAACATTCCAACCTAGCAACATAGTCAACATTCCAACATATGCAGAAAACTCCACACATTTCCCCCCTTATATACTCTTTTAACAATAATGAGATTAATAAAAATTAAGACAATTTCCCAAAAACAGGTGAAGAAACATTACATTTCCAAATGTTACTAAAAGTTATTAAAACAATTAATTTTCAAGAACAGATGAAGGAGCACGACATTTGCAAATGTTACCAGTACTCCAAGCAGAACCATCAGACAGAACAACAATATCTCTCTTTACAGGCTTTACTTGGATTGGTTCAGAAAATTTGCTATCCCCCCCCCCCACAAACACTCGTTTGTTGGGCGTACGCATTACGGACTGCTCCTGATCTGAAGGGTGGACTTATCAGGGTCCCATATTCGCAGAGGAGAAGAGAGCCCTCTAAGGACTATCGTGCAACTGTAAAACGTGTGGATAACATTAAATTGGTTGACATTTGGACTCAATTTTGACTTATAATATCGGATACATACGTATAATATTGACTTCAGTTTGAACATTGGAATTTTAAGAAGAGTTTTACTCGAGAGAGTCACAAAACAAATTTGAAACTATGGACGTGGAGTGAAGCCTTGAGAAAGTCCAGGAGGACGAAACGCGCGTCGGCTGCTGCTTTCTGTCTTAAAATAATGGAATAAACAATCCAAGTGACCTGATTCAAGAACTATTGTGGAATTCTTCTAAAGATAACTCCCTGTGATTGGCTGGGATATGGAGCAATGACTGAAAATAAGAGTCACTACTAAATTGTGTGCTTCGGTGCATTTGTTGGACATTATTTCTAGGCTGGTTTCCAGCCCTAGTGGATTTATACCCTAGTGGGCGGGTATTGTGACGCCATGAGAGCACCTTTGTAATACATGCGCAGAAGGAATTTGGTAACATTACTATAATATTATTTATAGATGTGCGGCTCAAATTGCATACCCACAATTTTTGGAAGCAGTAATCTCTCTTTACAGACTTTACTTGGATTGGTTCAGAAAATTTGCTATCCCCCTTTACAACAATTCCACCACGCCTTACTACCACCCAATCTCCAACCTTAGTATCAAGACTTTTTACACTTTTCTTAGCATTGTAATATTTCGTTGCAGCTAATTGGCGCTGAACTACTCTGTTTCCCACAGCAGTTCGATCAACCCACACGCAATCCTTATCCTTCAACCAACCAGGAACTTCCTTCACTCCTGGTTCACGTCCTTTGAGAGAGATAAATGGTGAAACTCCAGTCATAGAATGCGGTGTCACTCTATATGACCACACAAGCTTTTTAAGTTCTTCACGCCACTGTAGCCCATTAGCAAGTGACAATTGGATGTTCTCCATTATCAGTCAGTTGATTCTTTCAACTAAACCATTTGCTTGTGGTCTGAACATAGCAACTCTCTCATGACTGATTCCAAACTTGCATAGAAATTCTTGCATTTCTTTCGACACCAGCTGGACACCATTATCCGATACCAGAACCTTAGGAATTCCCTCATTTAAGAATACTCTCTCCATGAAGTCAATAACTTTTTGAGTATTTACAAATTCTGTAGTTTCAACCACAAACCATTTAGAATGATATTTGACCAGAACCATCAGAAACTTGTTGCGTGACCCAAGTCTGGAAATAGGCCCTAAAAAATCAATCGCTACTCTTTCCCATGGGCGTTTGGGAAATTATGTACATGCTAAAGGAGGTTGCCTAACTACCTTAGTTTTATCAGCTTGAGCACATGCACAGCATTCCCTCACTGCATCTTCAATGTCACCATCCATGCCCGGCCACCAATATGACTGTCGCACTCTTCTTTTGGTCATATTTCTTCCCAAATGCCCCTCATGTGCAATGTTTACAATTCTACTTCTTAACCCCATTGGTGGCACAAACTGACACCTTCTCATCAGCTTTCCATCACATACACTCAATTCACTTTCCACGTGGTAGTAGTTCCTGAAGCGAACATCCTCAATGAGGTTCTCATGCCATCCTTCCGACACACATCTTACTGCACGCTGTAACTCTTCATCATTTGACATAGCACTCGCCCACTCCTCCATACTAAAAGCAGCCTCCTCACCACTTCTTCTGAACACATCTTCAATCACATCCTCCACACCAGTGTCAATTTCTTCTATTGGCATCCTGGACAGACAGTATCATTTGACTTATTTAGAATCGTAGTAGGATTTTTTGTAAACTGTTTCACTGCTTTAGTTTCATCTACACATGCTTGAACCTCACTTGCTTTTCTTGCTTGCTCTTTCGGCACTACAGAATTACTACAATTTCCCATTTCCTTTATCCACAATTGAGTGTGTTCCAAACCTTTAGCAATTTGTATCTCTTCTTCTAAAGTTGGATCTTTAATGAGCAATTTCTCTTGCACCTTTTTATTATTAGTGCATCTAACAATTTGGTCACGTATAAGAGTCTGCCAAACCCTCAAAACAACAAGTTAGAGAAAGGCCCCTTAAAGCAGCAACATATGTTCCAATATCCTCATCTATCTTTTGTCTATGACAAAAAAACTTGTGTCTTTCTAACACAGCATTGACTTTAGTGGTAAATCGCAATTCTAACATCTGCATTGTCATCTCATAGACATTGTTTGGTTGACCATCTCCCATTCCTAGAGAAATCTCAGGCAGATCTTCATATAAACGGCGTCCCTCAACACCCAAATGGTGAAGTAAAATTGCTTGCCTACGTACGGGACCATACTTATCTGCGCCAGTAGCAAGAATATAAGTTAAAAATAATTTTTTCCAATCCTTCCAAAGGATAGCCGGGTCACCTGGAGTAGGGAGAAAACTAGGAGGTGCAGATAATCCCTGATCAGCCATAACCAGCTTTAAATATAACTTCTAATTACAATCAGTCCCACCTGCAAGAAAATAAAGGTTAATGAAATAAGCTAATATAATAAATTAAAATAACAATTGAAAATAACAAACCAGATTGTAGTCCAAGAAATGTTTACTCCAGTTCCAAACCAGATTGTTGTTCAAGAAATGTTTACTCCAGTTCTTGGTATTCAATCCTTTGTGCAGCGACGATTCTGCCGATAATGAACAGTAAAATCTGAAGCAACTGCAATTCTCGACTCTTTTGCGATGGAAACGTCGTGTTTCAATGTAAATCCAATTGAACTGTTCCCAATCATTCAAAATGGCCGCCCTGACGTGAGGTTTGCGTCAGTTGCAGAAGGAATTTGAGCTTGTATCGGAAGAAGTGGGCTTGCGCATAAACGTGGAGGAGGACGCATCGCGAGGAAGCAGCGCGAGTGAGGAATGGATCCGAACAGTCTCGATGCAGCTTAGAAATTCGGTGAGCGTTCCAAAAGGTTAACAATGTTTACCTTTGAACAATTTATCGTTTGGCAATCTGGACCAGTAAACCTCCAATATTTCCTCAACGCATCGTCAAAGATAAATTCTCCGACTTGTCACAATTTCTCGACTTCTCACGCTCTCGCTTTCTTTTTCCTTTTTTTTTTTTTTTTAAATCACCCAAAAGCTTGCACCGCCCATAGACGTCAAGTAAACTGTTCACCGGTACGTTATTAAGTTTAAAGACAGTCTCGATGGCAGTAGGCTGTTTTCCAGGCACAGTCCAAGTTTCGTAATATCGGAGCTGTAATCTCCGCCAATATTACTCGTACTCTAATTGTGTTAAGCAAACTCCAAGAATTTCGAGTAATTTCCAACTTGCGTCCCGTTTTCTTGAGTAGAGTAATAGCATACAGTAAACAGTTTCCAGAGTTAAACTAATACACAAAGAAGGTACTCACAATGATGCAGGAATCCACTTGTAGTATAATTTAGTTAGCTTGTAATGGGTCCTTCCTTTATTCCTTTAGTAGAGAATTCATCTAGGGGTGGAGGTATTGGTTATCTGCCCCCTGCGCAGATTAAGACCAACTCGTCGCCATTGTAAAGATCCACTTTCACACGAATTTGTGAAGACCGGTATCTTTATTGAAGAGATAGTACAGGTACCTCCAGCTCAGCTTCACAGGTGTTAGTAATACAATCCTTTTCAAAGGATAACATTCCAACCTAGCAACATAGTCAACATTCCAACATATGCAGAAAACTCCACAGTCTTTCAGATGATTTCCCCACTCCTTTTATCATGCCGTATTTGGCCCTTAATGTGGTCCTTAGCTTTTTGATGTGTGCGCCATTTGAGCCTTTGCACATTGAGACCCTCCAGATGTTTTTTTTTTCATTGACCTAAATTCCATACAGTGTCAGTGAATTGCAGGCGTTGTCTGTTCAGCTACCACATGCCACCTTTTTCCATGACCAGTTGTTGCTTCAGACTCTAGTCTCTTCTGCCAAAAGTGGTTTCGCCCACCACATCCCACCAAGTAAAAAAGGCTGCACTGATTGGATCCTAGTCCATTCCTTAATTTCTACATAGATAGGAATAAGGAGCACCAGTAAGGTGAGGAATCTGTGGTTAGTAGTATCCATCATAGGAGCAAGTTGCTTACTTTTGGTAATCTTATTTCTGATGGATATTTCTAACTGCAAATTTCTCACTTTGTGAATACTACCAGGTGCCAGACGTGATCAGCAACTTTTTCATATCATTGCTTCCATTCGCCAGTAGGTGGGATCTTGCAGCTCCGAGCCCACTTCGTTCTGCCCTGGAAATGATATTGAAGATGCATGTAAGTGGCAACTCTGCATGCTTACATCAGTCCCGATATTTCTGTGCTTTCAGATGCGGATCCAGAGCTCGCTCCCAAAATTTCTTCTCCTTTGATGAGTATCTTTCAACAAAATCGTTTTTCACAGTGTGCATGGGAAATGTCCCCATCAAAAATACTGAACTGGTTTTAACCCTTGTAGGGATAGTCCCAATCACATCTCTGTGACAGACCCCAAAAGGTTTGTTTCTGCTGTCTAGGGTCTTCGCTCGACTCCAAGTCCTGCGGGGACTGCACCCAGATGAACCCAAGGCCATCCGGAATCACAAAGGCAAACTGTCGTCGAACACTGACTGGGAACGATCCATAGGCAATTTTTGAAAAAGACGAGGACATTCCCGCAAAAGATCTTGTTTGCAGTCCAAGTCTTCAGGTAAGTCCAAGTTAAAGAAAAAAACATAAGAAGACAAAGCTGAACTCTTCCATGTCCCACTAATCTCAACCAGAGAAGTCACAATGGCTTCAAGGTGACTCTCGGTTCCGGTCTACCGAGGAACCATTCCCACAACTTGTCACGATGCGGGGCTATCAGAGATGCCACAACATATAGAGGCTTTCAAAGAGGCCACGTCGGGGATTGTTAGCACCCTCCTGGCTCCCTCTGGTGGGCCATCGGCCCCCAAGGATGGCAAGGAGGCCTCCTGCCTGTTTACTGTTGGTGAGTCCATCCTTGATGCCATCCACCCCAAAACCACTGAAAGTTAGTGGCATTGTGGGTGGGGGGAGTCTGAGGTTTTCAGGCATTAGTGCCAGTGGAGTAGATTGTAGTGTTGATAGGAGGTACTGCTGTTCCTGATGAGTATGGTGTTCCCCCCTAGATCCACACCTGACTTGAAAGGAGTGATACATTTACTGAGGAGTTTAGATTGATTGCAAAGGTTGGCTCTGCAGGGACTGTGGTTCCCTGAAGTTGCCTCAAAACTTCCTGCATTTATGATGGAAGTGTTTCACCAGGGAGGCTAGGCCCAGCCTTGCTCTGCTGTTTTTGAAGTGCTCCAGGGAGGCCAAGTGAGGAACGGGTTTATCAGAAGTGTGGGATCGCTGGGTGGTAGAAATTTTGTGGATCCATGCATATTTCAGAATGGAAATAGGAGGAAAATGTGTGATTTTATCCAAAGTCTGAGGAATGTGGGGCATTCTGGGTTGAAAACCTTTGTGGGATCCATGATAGTCATTCTGGACTCCTCTGGGTGTTTAGTTTCCAGAAACATCCTGTTGAGTAGGTTTGCCTTGGTGGCTTCCAAGCCCCGGTCCAAATACTTCAACTACCATCATCACCAAAATGGGTCAATTTCATGTCTCCATGTTGCGTTTTGAGGTGTATAATTTTTCGGGTGATGAGTCCAGTCACACATGGAGGTGGAGGTACTGTTTTGATCAGGAAAAGTGTAGGAATGTAGAAATGTACAACATTTGTTATTCTCAATAGAATTTCTTTTCATTTTCAGCTTCTAAATGTAAGCCAGTGTGCAAGAAATAACACATTTTGCAAATATCCCTCTGAATCACTTGGATAGCCCCACCCTCAGAGTTGTACATATAACCACTGTTCCTAAACAAAATATTTTAGGCACATTTAAAAAATGCTTAGGTTTTTTTTACACCCGTTTTTTATTCATTAGATTCTACCATATGTATTGCTTCATGTTTGATACACAATGACATATCATTATATGCTGCAGCTCAGTTGTTGGCTGTGTTTTACTTGCTTTTGGACAACCAACAAACACACCATGTATTTCTGAAGGGTCTGATGAACATAATAGTATATTACTTTTGTAAATTGGCCATCGGGGTAAAGTATTACAAATGAAAATAACATCCGTTCCTACTTCTTTCCATTTTTTTTATTTGAACGATTAGCTTCATGAGCAATCTACAAAAATGAGCTCTTATCGAATTCAGACTGTTGTCTACTTTTCAGTAATGTATAGTATTCCCAGGTCACCTATGGGTTTCACACCTGTTTCCACCGCAAACTGCAACCACAAAAGTAGGAAGAATCGACTACTACTTAGAAAAAAGCAACACATGAGGCAAAAGATGATTGTTTTCAACTCTTTGTTCCTGAAAGCTGGGAAGATGGTGATATTAGCTCAGCAAACCGTTTTGTTGATGCCATTTTCAGTTTAAAAAATATGCTCTATTGAACAGCACTTTTTGGGTCGAGCGTAGACAGCGCGAGCTGTTGCTTAGCGACCTGTTGTAGATGGTTTGTGCAGTTAATCTCCACCTATTTCTTGACCTTGCTTTTTACTTGTCTAAGCCAGTGTCCTTCAGAAATACTTCATATGACTGGTCAATCTTTCTTCTTTTCCCTCCTTTGTGTTTCCGTTTTCTTGCCAGAGAGCACCGGCCAAGTACTGTCTCCTTTCACTTTCAGTGTTTGTGTTCAGAAGGGGACTTTTTTTTTTTTTGCCTGCTCGCGTTTTTTGCCGTCCACTTACTCACCCCGTTCCGTCCCACCCACAACCTCACTCCTTCCACAACCCTGCTTAGTGTCTTTTGCAGATAACCTTTACATTAAAGCAACAGCCTAATATGTACCAGCAGTTAAAATCAGCCTCTGCACCGGAGCAGCCGGTCTACAGCCCGTAGAACCAATGCAGTAAGGACCCTGAGCTCCCCATAGTCCTCTTTCTATGTCTATAGATATGTCTTTACTTGTGCCTGGAAATCAAAGAGTTGGTGCTGGGAACCATAGAGTGCATGCAGTTGTTTCTC
The DNA here is from genome assembly GCA_963921515.1 of Calotriton arnoldi. Classification (NCBI taxonomy): domain Eukaryota; kingdom Metazoa; phylum Chordata; class Amphibia; order Caudata; family Salamandridae; genus Calotriton; species Calotriton arnoldi. Next base: position 733,306 of record CAWUFW010001731.1, read on the forward strand.
ATTGGACCGCTGCGATCGGCGCACACTGAAGATGGCTCAACAGCAACAGGAGGCATGCAGGAGTATTGCTTGGTAATGCTGAAATACAGCTATATGTTTGATGTTTAGTAATAGGTTATATCGTTAATCAGGTATATTCTTTGCATTTCACTACATTGCTCACCTGTGAATGCTCAGTCGCAATGCTATTTATTTGAGCTTTTTAAAAATGAAAACGCGAAACATAGTGTGTTTAATATTTGCAAACAGTCTTATGCCTCGTTGCCTGGGCAACAACTGCATACGTACCGAATACCACGGAATCACAGGGCCTCGAGCACTCCGGTTGTTGGCTGGCCTTTCCATTACTATAGGCCACACAAACACGAAGAGTTGATTCCCCAAAACAGTTTTTAGGTCTCGCCTAGCGTTGCAGCGCATGCGCTGCTCGCTCGGCGAGACATCTAGTTAGAGAGGATATTTTAGAAGGGGGTTTGAAGCCCCGCCCCTCTTTTTCATTGGCTGGCGTCACCGTTTATGCTAAACAGTGGCCTGCCATTGGAAATGAGTTTTTTTTGTTGCCCCCCCCCTTTCCGTCCGGCCCATCCGGACAGGATCGTCTGCTTTGCGGCTGTCGCGAAGAAAATTCTTATCTTTGTCGGGGCCATCTGGTTATAATTAGCAGTCTCAGGTTACTTGTCTTGTTTTCGTTTCGCGCAGGGGCCCTCTGTTTTTTCGCGTCCGTGTAATGCTTGTTCTAGGGGTTCTGTGCTGCTTCCGCTTTCGTCCCTATGCTGTGAGAGTGCAGCTGTGTGACTCACTCTCTGGCCCCGCGTACAGCTGCCAAGCAGCTTTCCGTGATCTCAGGCCTCAAGAGCCGGGGTGACTTATGGCGAGAGAGAATTACTTCACCAGCTGCGACCGCCTCAAAGGAAACTGGAAGGCATTATCTCTTGTACAAGTAAATGATTCGTAGAGCCCCGGGGCACTCGGTCCGGGTCACTGATGGGGCCTACACGCCGAACGGAGCCGCCCTTAGCCGCTTCCCGGTTCAAGCCGAACGTTCAAAGTCTTCTGGACCCACACTGTAGTGCCCTACCCTACGTTAAAGCACTGTACTGCTCATCTGCGATAGGCATATGCAATTACGATTAATACTAGTGTTCACCCGGATTATAGCATTTTATTCCTTTTGGTAATAGGACAGATTTTCAGGGAAATCAGTTGAGCTGCCCAAGATCACACAATTTTATATGAAATTGGGAAGTCTGAATTAGCGGACTGCGGGTAGTAGGGGCGGTCAATATATCATTGAGACCACTTTCCCGCCTGCTTAATCTACGTGTTTATACAGAATAGGGGTTCTGTAATTATGGAGAACAAACATCATTTCCCTACCAAATTGTATATTCCAAGCGCCACACCTCATTTGATATTCCCTCAAATACTTTTTAATCCCGCTTAAGAGCCCCGTTCCATTTAGAGTGCAGACTGGGTTGGTGCTTAACTCCCAGTTGTGCAGCCAGCACCACTGCATGCTGTTGAACTCTACAAGGCAGTAGGGGGCAGTTGCGCGCCATCCTTATCCTGGGTCGTTCACACCGAACATTCTATTTCATCGATTGTGCGTGATGTGACCTGCTCGCCGGAAAACACAGATACTGGCTCTTGGACTGGGGTGTGGCAGGGACAATAAGGGCAAATGCAGGGCTTTAAGTGGGCCGGGTCCTGTTGGTGCTCAGCACTGGCAGTTCTCAAAAGCAGATGCTGAGACGGGTCCCTATCGGGCTCTCCGTTTTTGCCCTCACCCTCAGGGTGAAAAAAAATCTTAACTCTGCAGCAGTACCTGCCTTTGCTGCCTTTGATGTAACTTCAAAGAGACTCCTTATACTTGCTTCGGAATCATTTCAATTCTGAAGCATTTTCAATATTCTATACAACGAAGCCAAAATTGTTGCTTATTTGCCTTATGCAACTAACTACCATTGACAAAGCCAAGAGTCCTGGTTTGTTATAAGTGTAATGTTACTTGTTGTATTATATATCTGGATGCAATGATAGAAGCAGCAGAATACCAGTTGGGCGGCACACTATCCTACAGATTTTTAGCTTACGTGTTTTAAGCCACGCCCTTAATTAGATCGGCCACGCCCCGTTAAGAGACACCCCCTCCCCCCTAGTTTTTTCATCCCACTTAAAGCCCTGGGCAAATGTACACATATAGATGGCTACCAAGTGGTCCAGTGTGATGGGTGACACATTTAGCCTCTTCTGTGTTCTTAACCGACAGCACTGCCCATGGAGATCTTTCAGCAGCCCGCAAGTTCGATGTTATAAGCGAAACTACAAGCCCCAGAATGCAACTTCTAATTGGCCATTTACCAACTACGCATGTTATTCTATTCGGGCAGTAGTTGCTCAGCGCTATGGGAGAACAGCAACCGCTTCATGGAGCGCTCCAATACAGTTCTCGCTGAGCTGTTTTGTCAGCACACATTAGACAGGCTGCGCACAGGAGTGCAACCGTGCCCCGCCGCTTACTAACTTTCAAGGCGTGGACCTGTCGACAAACTGCGAGACGTACAGCAAACCTGCGCTTCGAAATCCAGCAGACGAGACCAGGAGCTACATTCAGCTCGCTGCAGTGCTGCTTTCGTCGGATTGAGCGTTACCATTGACCTCATTGCCGCGCTGGCATAGGCTTAGCTGCATTGTTGCTGTGGATGTCGTCCCAGCACCACACTGGAGCTCTATGAAGTGCTAACATGGATCCCGCTGCAGCACTGCACGTATGCCGATGCAGCGTCTCCACGGATGTCTATGCAGTGCTGACACAGATCTTGCTCCAACCCGGAAACAGATGGCATTGCTCTGGTGGCACGGAACTTGGTGCCCGGCTGGCACAAGTCTCATGTCAACGCTGGCACAAATAACGCTGCTACAGATTGTGCTGCAGTGCTGGCATGAATATCGCTGCAGTGTTTCCACTGACGTCATTGCTTGGATTGCATATATCTGGCTGCATTGTTGTCATGAGTCTTCTAAATGTCATTGCGGTTCTGGCCATGGTGTTGTTGCAGTACTGGGCTGGCATGGACCCACTGCTGCATTTCCACGAATATTATTGATTTGCTGGAAGCTTCTGAAGTGCTGGCAGTGATCTCACTGCAGTGTCGGCTCTAATCTCGCTGCAGTGCTGGCACAGACGCCACTGCAGTGTTTCCACGGATATGAGTGCCGGCTCTAATCTTGCTGCAGTGCTGGCACAGACGCCACTGCAGTGTTTCCACGCATATCATTGGTTGGTTTGCTATGACTCTGGCGCTTTGCTGGCATGCATCATTAAAGTGCTGGGACAGATTTCGCTCTAAGGTGGCCTGGCATCAGTGGTCGAAGTGGGGGAAAAAAAGTAGGGGGACTGTGGGCGGAGAATCAAAGGGCGGGAATAACCAGTGGATTGGGTCAGTGGGCGGAGTCAGAGGTGTGGCAGAAAGCCAGTACCATTTACAATGCCAATAGCTCACACTAGTGTAAATGGAATGCAATAGGTTTCGCATTTAAACTTTTTTTTAGCAATTGCCATATTAAATTACAATGCATTTTATTTATGTTTTACAAAAGAAAAACAAAACAAAAAAACAATGTCATTTACAATGTCAATAGCTCAAAATAATGTCAGTGCGAGACCTATTGCATTGTAAATGCTTGTTATCTAAGGGAAAAGCACATTTAAATTCGTACTAGCACTGGAGAGAATGTGCAAGCATAGCGCAAAAAGTGCCTCCTCAAAAGCTGCTTGTGTGCGCAAAACTTGTGCAAATTACATATTTTGTAAAAGAAAAGGCTAAAGAATATGCGGGAGCAAAACAGGTCCAGGTAAGTCTTTATGAGGAAACCGGTAATGCAGTCAGGTGATTCAACCCCCTTTGAAAATGATCATGTCACCATTGCCTATTTTCGACAATGTGCTCCCTGTGTGTAAATATATGTAGCACATGTTCAGCAGAATTCTGCTAATCGTGTGCAAACATAGTTTTCACCCTGATACGCTATGTTTCTCTGCGCAAAATTCCTCCTGGGCTGTATTATGATACCCTATTCTGTGCTGTGCCATTGAAGAAGGGGTTTGTGTATTTCTTTTTCACGTCTTCAGCACATACATTAACTCAAAATATTTCTCTGTTAGTGCATGGGCTGCCGGACAGCAGAGCTCGCAAACAAAGGACAGTCATTGCCTCTGTCCGCACTTTACTGGCAGCAAAATATGCGCTATCTCAGAGATTGTTTGGGTTAATGTATGCCCCGAAGACACAAACAAGAAACACATAGAGCATGTTATATCTCATTCCACCATGCAGAACTCAGATGGGGTAGTAAAATCACCCTGGGGAAAAATGCACAGTGCAGCAAGGTTTTCTATGGCTTGATTTTACCTCCTGGTATTTTCCTGGTATTTGCGCTGGAGGCAAACTAAGGGCTTTGGTGGTGTGTTCATGGGAGTACTGAGGATGTGGCAATATACCTGATGCATCCTCCTCCTCCAGGTGAGAGGATGTGGTGTAATTGCCAGAGCTGCCGACTTTGGAGCTGTGGAGCCGCGTTCGACCCTGGGTTCAACATCCTGTGATTTAGGGCAAATCACTTAATCTCCCCGTGCCTACCAAAAAATGAATGTGTCCTTGTGTAATGTAACTGGTGCTCATGTAAAGCGCTCCAAAACCTTCATGTCAAGTTCGTGCTATATAAAACTACAAAAAAAAATGATTTCATTAAGCTTTGATTTATTGGTTTTCTTCTCAGTCTTTTTTGTTGTTTTTCACTCAGTCCTTACTCTTCTTATGTTTGTCCTGCTCCTGGACCATAGTTTCTTTACCCTCCTCTTGAATGGATAACTTCTACCCTTCCAAGGGAACTATTCTATAGGTCAAGCCTAGGCAGCGCACATGCGCTGCTCTGCAACACATGCTGTATCTACTGAATCGGCTGAAGGCATGCCTATCTCTTATGATTGGTTCCTTCCTGTGCCTTTTCAAAATGTGTTTCTTTTGTGTGGTTAATTGGCTGATTTGTCCCGCCTATTGGTGTGTTTGTCACGCACATAGCGACTGCTCCTTTTACGTGTGTTATTTCTCCTGTGTGCATTTCTTGTTTTCCAAGGACTATTTTCCTTATGTTTACTTTGCCTTGCCTCAGGATAAAGAAACCGCTCTTAAGCCGACGCTTAGCTGAGGGCACTTTCAATTTTTACTTTCCTCTCAACGCGACCACACTATGAGATACCGCGCCCCTCATACGAGACCGCACTGAGAGCGCGGGCGGCTGACGGCACTTTCATTTTTATTAACTTGTATTTATTAGCATGGCACCCGCTTCTCGGGCCGCAATGCGCATAACTTTATGTGCAGGGGCGCAGTGCTTTGTTTCAGCACGGCGCCCGGTTTTCTGTTGGCAAAGCCAATAGCTGGAAGTCTGGCAAATGCGAGACCTACTGCATTGCAAATGCTTGTTTCCTTATTGTTCCCCCCCAAAAAATCCACATTTTAGCTGTATTTTGGCTATTTGCTTGGTTTCTTCCTTCCACAAACCCTAGGTAGATTTAGAATCTCCAGCATGTGGGATAAAAGGACACAAATCTGGCCTGAAAAAAAAAAACGCAAAATATCCCAAACATGAAAAAAGGGCTCTGCACTGGGCGGGAAAAGCTTTCGCTGCTAAGGGGTTAAACACTGAACGTCCCAGGTTTATATTGAACAGGCCTTTGTTCCAGGTCCTAATCTGTTATCATGCACTCTAAGCACAACAAATAGTTGTTAGTGCTGGTTTGAGCTAGAGGCAAATCGATTCCCAAGACCGGGAGCATGAAGTGGAGGAGTCATGAACTACCTGTTGTGTATAGCGCAAACTCGACCTGAAAGTACTTGGATCACTGAGAGCTTGGTGCTTGCTTGTGTGGAAACAACAACTTCCAGCATCCGCGAGGGCCACCAGGAGGTGGTTCCTGAAACCTCCCCTACCTGCTGCGGATCAAAGCGCTTTATGCACGTTTCCTCATCCCGCGGCGCGTGATCACTGACAGCTTTGTGCTTGCTTGTGGGGAAACTACACAACTTCCAGCATCCTCACGGCACCCCGCAGCAGATCAAAGCGCTATATAGCGTGTTTCCTCGTCCCGCGGAATGTGCCCAGGTCCTTCCTGCGCCTGTCAGCACCAGGAAAAGGCAGGGCCGTACCGTGCCGTGCCACCCTCCTTGGCCCCACCTTAGGACACTGCTCGTCTGGCAGCACGAGTCTAATAGTATTGTGGAAGCAGCTCCGGATGTATTCCCCTCACTTCCTTTTGACTGCCGCATTTGCCAGCAATTTTGGTGAAATTAGAGTATCCCACATTTTAACCTGTTACCCAGGGCACCATCAGTAAGCCCCCTGACGGCTGCCCAAGGAACTTGCTGGGATCCGTCGCCTTCCTCCTAAGGCGCCTTTGATGACTGTTGGCCTAGGCACATCTGTATCCCCTGCTTGAAGAAAGTGTAAAATGCCAGTGTGACTCAGCACAGGTGCGTCCGGTGTCTTGACTTTGTCAATCCATCTAGTCTGCCAGACCCCCAGATACAAAGGTGTTGTGACTTGATTGTCGCCTCTCCTTTCTCTTGTGTATTTTTTCCCTACTGCTCAGCCAGGATGAGTGTTGGAATGTGTGGTGATGTCACGGAATGCTTGGGTGCCTGGTGATGTGCTGAGTGTCAGTTGGTGTGTTCAGTCTGAGCAGCAGGGAGGCTGCTCCTGGTGGGGCTACCTTACATCTTACTTACCATCTTATCTACCAACTTCATCTTCTGTAACTGGAACAATAAACTACCTTGTGGAGATTTACCTCTTGGCTACATTTGGACTTCTTTTAATTACGACATTTTGGCGACGAGGATGGGATACGAACCCACGCGTGCAAAGCACGTTACAGCACCTAATATTGCATGTAATGTGCAACACGATTAATCTGTTGGTAATTGTGCTTGGAATTGGGCCTTGCCCGGCGGTACAAGCTAGTTTGCTCCTATAGCAATTGGTAATAACGCAAACATGTTGACTGCTGCACCTTGCATAACGTTCATAGTAGGGCTTTGTGCCTCCTGCCGGAGTTAAGGGGTAAAATGTCTGTAACTATTGCTGCATTTTTTGTACAGTCCCCTTGCTAAATAAACTATTGGCATTCCAAGTGCTGTAGAAGTACCACTGCATTGGTCACAATGGTGAAGCCTAAGACCAAATACAAAACATCTGACCTAGGTAAAGCAAGAAAAGCAACCGAGACACTTGTAAAATTGCACCCTTGACAAAATAGACATATTAATCTTGGCGGTGGAAGGGTTGGTCACTCCAAAGACCAAGGCGGACAACGCAGGGAAGAGGGAGTAGGCATCATATAATGTTTTAACATTCCCAGGAGTACTCGTTTAGCACCTCAAGCTGGTAATGACAGACCCACTGACTCGCAGCCACTTCCTGGTACTAACCCCCTCCCTTCCTCCCCCCACCTCCCCCCATCCATCATCACCGGGAGTCCAGCCTCTGGCCCTGCCCACTGTAGCCTACACAATAGCCGTTGAATGTACCAATTGGTTTGGAGCACTATGGTCTCTTGACAACCAAACTATAGAGAACACCCTGGCTGAGGTAATTCACCCTAGTGCCTCTGGCTCAGGTGGGGACCTATCACACTCGCAGCTGGTCATGTTTAAAAAAGAGATAACGGACCTGAGAGACCACATTGGTAGGCTGTCCAAGACCCTTAACAATAAAATGGACAAACTATTGGCGTTGGTACTGAAACTTAACACAAACATCCAGGATCCAAGGGTGAAAGCCGACCCTACATGCACTACTCATCCTAAACATCTGGGTAGCATCAATGAGAACGGCCCATTAACGAGTCAAGCAATTTACTCTTGCAAGGCAATTGTACCCAATGTAATAAGAGAACCTGAGGCGATGGCTAAACCCTCCCTGCACTAAGGATATAAACGTAATACTCCTATGGGTTCCGGTAGGAGGACCTCATACCAGAAAGGTGCCGAAGGATTCCAACAAAACACTCTGGAGCGAACTGTAACCCCTAACATAACAAGTACTCAAACTAGTCCCGCTGTGACCTATATAAAGGAGCATGACATATTCATGATCAAAGTTCCAAAATTATCGCCAGGTCATCAGAGAAACGCATGACTTGTTGACGTACTATGCTTCACACTGGCTCAGAAAGGTGAGAGGGTGCTGATCAGTTATTAGAGAGGATATAATAATGGTCACCTGATTCAATAATGAGCATTCAATGTTCGACCATATCGGCTTTAAGCTGGCAAAATATGAGCTAGTTGATGGCCTGATCGCATTAGAGCATAGATTTAGGCCTCCCATTGACTCAAATAAGGCTTAAGGTAAACGCACCCCATTCCCCACCAGTTCCAAATGCTAACTGTCCCCCAAATCTTTCAAATTTATCAATTCTCCCAAAACATACTACTCTTACGGAGGTCCATGTAGCTAATTTGTCTGATATTGATTGACTGACAGCCAGAGCGGGGAGCCCACACCCTCACTGCCCAGAAGTCATCCTCCACTGTGTGGGACACCAAATAAATTGTATTGTCCCTGGCCGGAATGTAGTGTGCCAATTGCGTATGTGCCGATAAAGACTCGCAAATCCTTTATAACAGTTTGAGCATCAGCCGAATGCTGGGGCCAAACCCACAGGAATCTAGAGCATAAATCTACTGCCAACAAGATGTACTTGTAAGCCCCGTCTGAATGTAAGGGGCTGCAGTGATCCAAATAGACACACGCAAGAGGGTTATCTGAGATCAATAAAGGTGTTTGTAGTGGTCGTGCTACAGTGGAGCCCTTCATCTGTTGGCAGATGTCACATTTGAGAACAAAGACCGTGGTCTGTTTAGTAAGACCTGGCCACCAATAGCGCTGCTTCAGTAGTGAAACTGTAGCAGAGATCCCTGCATGTGCTGAACCCAGACCCTTGGGTGCGGCTAGTATCATTCCCAATCTGCGATCAGTGTTTGGTATTACTCTATCCTCCACTCCTTGAATTTGAGCAAATGGAATGTTTTGTGCCTCTAACTTGTAGGAGTACTTGAGTGGAAAACCTTTTGGCAGGGCTGAGCTGTTGCGCGTTGCATTGACAGCTATCATAGTTCTTCTGTCTATCCCCATACTAGAGCAAATTATTGCAGCAAAGGCAGCAGTGCGTACTGTTGCCTTGGCAGCTTCATCCACCATTGAATTCCCTTCAGCATGAACACTAACACGTTGACGACTCAATGTATGAATAACATAAGCCCGTGGCAGGCCTTCTTTCTGCTTTGCCACCTGTTCCCAGAGCATCTTGTGCTTCACTGTGCAACCTTTGGAATCCCTAAATCCATTCTGGCCCCAATAATGTAAATATTTGTTATAGGACTGGACACAGTAAAATGTATCACACACTATTAATGTGGGGAATTCATGATCCGCATTTTGTAGTGCCAGTTTCCGGGCTTTTAGTTCTGCCAGTTGCGCCATACAGTCTCCTAAAGTCTGTGGTTTTTTTTCCCCCAGGAAACTTTCCGTCTTGCATGCAAACTTTTACAATTTCGCATGCCACGGAATATTGTTGTTACGTTCCTACTGCCGGTTGGGCAGATCCATCGGTATAAATGATACATTCATATCGATCTAGAGGCATTATTTCATTCGGCAGACGATATTCTTGTTCGTACTGCAGGAATGCTTGTGTTTATAATGTAGAATCAAATCTGTAATCTACATCTGTTGCAGTGAGAGAGTTAGCCCATTGAATCCATCGTGGATGTAGTGCTTTAGCATTTGGGATGCTTGCCTTTGTAACGGCCTCTAAGGTCAGTACCGGGCTCGCGACAATTATGCGTTTCCCCTGCGCTAGTGCTCTCTCACTACAGCAGTCTACTGCTATGAGTATCTTTTCAGTTGGTGCAAAACGTATTTCAGCGTTTGTGTACAAATGTGATTTGTATGCAATAGGGACTGTATCGCCTTCATTGAAAGTGATGTAAGTGTATCCGGTAGGTCCGGGGATCACACAGATCACCAAGTTAGTTGTGTTGATACGTGTGTGTAAATGTTTGGAAGCTATCATGTCAGCTTGTACGGAACTTAGGATGTCAGTATGTTCCTGTGTCCAATGGTGCACTGAAGAATCATGTCTAATTAAGTCATAGAAAGGTTTCACCCTTTCTGCGTAATACAAAATGTATGTCCTGCCAAAATTTAAGAATCCTAAAATAGATTGTAGTCTTTTCAGTCGTTGGAGGTTGGAGCAGTGCACATTTTTCTAAAAAAAATTGTGCCGCCCGGCTTTTGCCTTCACTTGACAATTCGTACCCTGAAAATAGGACACTGAGGTGGGCAATTTTTGATTTATTTTAATTAAATTTATATCCCAAGTAGGTGAACCCAAGAATTATGTGGTTTACCCTAGACAAGTGTTCCATTAATTCATCGTCCGTCAGATGGATCATCTACATAGGACAATGTCTCCTCATCAAAATTTTGAAGTAACTTTGTTACCCTGGCTGAAAACAACCTGGGGCTATTCTTATACTCCTGGGGTAATAAACAAAATTGGCATTGAGAGCCTAGCACCGAGAATGCTGTCAAATATCTGCTCCGAGACGCTATATTTTGGCAGAAAAATCCATTTGAGATGTCCAGTGTTGTTTTGTTTTGTATTTTTTCTGCACGATGTTATTCATTAGTGCGGCACTGTGTGCATTCTGTATGGCATATGTGTGTGTGGATGCGTTTAAATGTCTATAATCTAAGACCCGACTATATGAATTATCGGGTTTCATTATGGGAAATAAGGGATTATTCATAGGTGAGGTGCAATTCTCTATCCCACCCTGGTATTCAAGTTTATCTAGGATCTCCCTGACTTATTTCTTTGCCTCATGTTTAATAGAGTATTGTCTCTGTGGTTGAGGAATTGATTTTAATGGGATTTTGCGATGAGGTGACTCATTATCCCATCCAACATGATTGCGGTAAAGTGCAGGAGCTAGCCCCAACGCCCATTCCTGCACGTATGAATTTTTAACTGATTCTGCAACGAGTTTGGAGAAAGCAGGTAAAATAAATTCTTCTCCCATTGGGCAATCCATTACGAACTCGGGTGGCCAATCCTGTTTGGCCAAAAGAGTATTGTAACCATAGGTCAGGTTCTCCCAAAAGAGACCCTTCACCTTCCTGGGTATGTCCCCCTCCATTTGGATCGTCATTTTGTATAAATGATGTGGGACACTTACCCTTGTATCAGGTGTTTCCACCATGATATGTTCACTCAGCGCTACTACCCCCAGACAATCCATCAGGTTCTGGCGAGCTATGGTGACTTCTGCCGCACTGTCCAGCATTGTCACTGCCTATTGTCTGTTCAGAAGCAGAGTTCTCAGTAGCCTGGGCATTTCTAATTTTAATCCCTGCTACCTACTTCTTAAATTGAGGTTTAGAAGTCTTGTTTATCTTCCTGTTGAATGATGTAGTCCCAAGTGCGATGTGTCTCCCTTTTCGGCTTGACTCGCTCTTTCGATCTGTATTCTGACCCTCTGTCTCTCTCCAAATGCTTTTCGTATGTCTCCTGAAAGGAACGAGATGAGTGTGTATCAGTATCCTGATACCCGTCAGGTTTTCTAATACTGTCACGATTTCTCAGTTTGTATTTTTGTTCGATGTGTTTCTGTTGAGGAGACCCCACCCCTTGACTGTGTTTTATCTTTATTTTTTTTATTATCCCATTTCTTCTTTGAAGAAACGGGTGCTTGCTTAGTTATCTTTTTCAGAAGTACTCTTAACGATTGGTTTTCCACATCTGGCTCCCAGATTATCTCAGCCTAGAGTGGCATATGTATCTTTGATAATCTTAGGCAATTCTCGCTCCTGTTGTGCGGGAGTGAATTCCCTCAGGTGTTGGTGTATAGTCACCGCTGCTGCCTCCCCTTTTATGTTATTCAACATAATGGCTGATACTTGGGCAAAATTGCCCATCAGTTTAATACTCTTATCTAAGGCAGGGTCTGCCCCGTACTTGTTCTGTATTTGCTTTAGTACATCTGGTATGGCCACTATTGAAGGCGTACCATGTGTCCTGGTATATACGGCAGCGAAGATTGTACCCCAAGTGACACAATCTTCTAACGGAGGAGCAATCCTCATCGGCAAGCAAATTGTCAGTATTCTGTGTTTTTCCTGCGGGCCGTATGGGGAAACACTGCTTCAAGCTGTGCTGTTTTTTGTGCTATCCAGAACGGGATTTGCTGCCGGCTGGTGGGAACCTTTCTCATAACTGCATTTAGTGTTTGTGGGCTATTACCCATAGTAGCCATCATGTGTGGTTGCGTAGCCTGAGCAGCCCTGCAGGTTGAACCGTCAATGTTCTTATTACATATTGAGTAAGAGTACTGTACGTTTTTACTAGATCTCTGTAAAGTTTGCACATTCCTGCTGATCTTAAGGCAGCAACTTCTGGATACGGTGTGTATGATGCGAAGACTGGCCAAGTCACTCCTTCTCTGCTGAGCGGATCGAGTCTCATATGTTCTGTGGTATGGGGTAGGGCGCCTTTAAACCAATTAATGTGCTCTTGGGAGGTTAACGGGACTTCTAGGTCCATGTATGGGAAATACTCATCAGGTGGTTCATCTTCAATGTATTTATGAAATAACCGTGTATGTGCATCTACAGGCGGGAATTTGATCCAAGAATAGAATACCTCTGTTCTGAATGCTTCATGTGCCTCAACCACAAAGGTAACATCTCCACCCGTTGCCGGGAGGCCATGTTGTAACAATTTCATGGTAACTGCCTGTCTGCAATTTTCTGAACTATTCAGCCCTACTATCTGTTCTTCAATGTCATCACCTGTTTGTTCAGTCATTGTTAAAGCAGTAGTATTTTGGCTGAGATCTTATAGAGATAAGGTATGCACAATGTGGGAACTTTTAATCTTCCAAGCTTGATTTAACCTACAGCCAATACATACTCAGCTGAGGCGGATTTGTTTCCCTTCCCACTATGGACGTCTCCAGTTTAAATGTGAATAGGGGTCTCTGAGAAAGCACGACTTAACTACTCAGATTTGACCATTAAATAAGAGCCTAGCCAACATTGGGCGCCATGTTGTGTAGTTCCTACCAATTTGTAGGACCTGAGCATTATTTGAGCAACACAAACAAAGGGCTTGGTGTCAAGACTGATTCCAGACACCCCCGCAGGATATGTTGGCTTATAGACCAGCTAGCTCACAGTGCCACCGTAAGCCCCCCTAACCTACCAGGGAGCGAAACGTTTCTGGCAACCTCTGAACATGACAACCCTGACCTCCTCAGGGATCATGGCAACAGTACAGAACATTTCACTCAGTCACTCGTGCTTACTTATTCTCAGAGAAATATACAGAGAATACACAGTAGAACGTTTTCAATAATATTTATTGGACCAACGTTATTCTTGCATAAAATGCATGTGCTGCAATGATTAGTAGACAGAAGCAGATAAACGTGATTACAAGCACCAAAAGCGTAAATAATATATATTGTTCTACCATGGTGCTAAACAATGTATATATGCAGGCATATAAACAAGGCAGTAATCTAGCATACTCCTACTATGAGAACCCTACTCTAAGTGTACTTAGAGTGTGTGTAGGTGTAGAGCCAAGAATACCCCCAAGGGATATCCAACCCCATTACCTGATGGGATAGAGTGAAGGACCCCGTCTTGGTCATGAACTGGACACCCCTCACGAGATGTCAGACCGCTGCATGGTTATTTCTCAGCATGCAAGGACCCTCTGTGTCAGCGGAAGTACCTTCTCTGCTAATCTATCAGGATGCTCATCTTTTATATTAGAAAGCAGTCTTGCTATATGCACACAGATTAGTGATGTTATGGATCTATAGATAGCCATGTTGCCCCGTGGATGAAGATAGTGATGGCATTTGTACGTAGTGCGAAATGAGACCTTGTACATGATGTTCAGGGTGTTGTGATAATGTTGTGCGAAGCTAGATGCAAAAACAAGTTTTGTTTCAGAGAAATGAATCCAACATTGTTGTGCGTGCAAATGTGTGCAAAAGGTGAGGGGGCGTGGCCACGACGTGCTGCAGGATGGCCGCCTGTTGACGGGGCTCTGCAGGTCGGGCTTGCTCATTCGGTTAATACCATCGCCAAATCACTGCAAATCTGCTGTAACTCATGGCGAGGCTGTCTTAATATCTCCGACACCTGTGGCGAAACTTTCAGCACCAGGTGCGGAGGAACAGGAGAAGTCAGCGACGGGACGCTGCAGCTGAAACCTGCGAGCAAGATGGCCGCCGGGTGCCTGGGATCGGACGAGTAGCCTGGCTGTCCATGCCTGCGGTGGCGCTTGGGGCTGCTGCCTGCCTGCGGTCTGAGGCCTGAGCCTGCGGCGCCGGAGCTGACCACCCGCCGTTGCTGTGCGCTGTGGCTGCGGTTGCCTGATCACGGTGACGGACTGTCGCCACTCGGGACGCTGATCGGCTCGCGGCGGCAGATTAATCCGCACTGGATCTTGGCGGTGGGGGCTGCACATGGCGGCGGGGGCACGTCGGCTGCTGGATCGACCCTTCTTATCACACTAGCCGGTGTGCAACGTGGTGGACGGGGTAAGTGCCTCGTGATAATCCCCCAGTTGTGTCGGCAAAGGGCTGCGTAACGGGGCCTGGGCCTAGGCGGGCATGATTCGCCTTGCGGGGCCTTGGCGCCTGACCGCGGTTCGTGAGGCGCGTGCTGGGGTGTTCGACTTGGCCTGCCCCCGCCGAGCGGTTAGGTCCTAGGGGTACTGCTGGTGGAGGGCTAGGCCCGGCCATTCGCGACTCCGTGCCCATCCCCCATTGCCACACGTGGAATGGGCTGGGTGCTGCTAGGCCCGGGCGGGGCCCCCTATCTCCCCTTCTCCGGTTGTCCCCGGGTCTGCCGGCCTGTACATTCAACAGAGGCAGCCGGGTGTTCAACGCCGCGGAGGCGTGCTGCTCCGCGCGCCTTGCCAACGCGCCCTTTGTCTTCAGAACATCTCCCCATCACTTGACGCACTGTGATTGCAGGTGTCGACGGGCGGTGCGGATGCAGCTGAGCCCATACTTGCCCCCATTTGCTACGGTTTGGTGGCCGCTGGGGGGGGCGCGGAGGCATCTAGTTTCCTTTGTCCTCCTGGTGTGCCCCCCCCCGTTGGCACATTGCACTGACCTTCGTCCCCTCTATAATCGGAAGCCACGTTCAATGCCCTGAATATATTCTCGAGCTCAATTGGCTCTCGCACCATTGGGGAACGTCTGGGCGCCACGTTGAGTCCTGTAGCCTTCGCTCTCTACTGACCGCTGGGTGCTCGCCTGGCGCCGACTGTGCCTCGGTGCCTCTTGTTCCGGGACAGGTGCCCATAACAGTGCTCCGGGCCTCTAAACCACAGGTCTGCTACTATGGGCAAGGCAGATCCCAAGCAGCCCAAAATCCCCTTCGAGACTAAGTGCCAGACGCGCACTATGGAGCAGGGCGCTGCCGGTGATCGCGCCGACACTCCTGAAATCCCAGAGGAAGACATGCGCTCTATCTTGCTTGACGTTCGCACTAGTCTCGTCCATTGATGGGAAAATAGACGCTCTGACTTCTAGCTTGAACGCTGTTAAGAAAAAAGTTGAAATTCACGAAACCCAACTGGACGGGCTTGAAAACAGGCTTTCGGACACACAAGAATCCCACTCCGAGACCAGAGCGCAGATCTCCAGCATGGAGAAAGTCCTAGAAATAATTAAAGCCAAGAACGAGGATTTGGAGGCGCGTTCCCACCGGAACAACCTCCGAATTACAGGCCTGCCCGAGTCAACAGCCATCCAGAAAATGGAAACCTTCATCACGGACCCACTGCAGGAACTTTTTGGCGCAGCCTTGTCAAAGGTTATGATTGTGGAGAGGGCACACCGTTCGTTAGGGCCTAGACCTGTTCCGGACACACAGCGCCGCGCCCTATCATTGCGCGTTTGCTCAACTATGCAGACAGAGACGCTATATTGAAAGAGGCGAGAAGCCCTATAGTACATCAAGGAAATACACTATCATTCTATCCAGATTACACCCCAATGGTCCAAGCTGCGCACCGTGAATTCCAACCAACGAAACGTATACTGCAGAACTCCTCAATACCATATGCCATGGGCTATCCCGCCAAATTGAAAATCACTCATGACGGCAGGGCCCACTTTTTCACGGATGCGAAGTCGGCTCTCAAATTTGCTAAGCACATTTGTCCCATGAACTCCTCCCGCAGTCCACAGCGAACTGCGGCCAAATCAACGACCCTCAGTGACAATGACTGAACTAACCTGCTTCTCATGCTGTATTCAGCTGCTCTCCAAACAGTTTCCTTAACTGATGTTATCTACTTTCATATTATGTATTTAAGTGTTCTTATTGTATGTGGATGCCGCAGCAAGCAACTTCGTTATTTGTAGACAGCGGCCCTAATGACTATTCCATTTTTAGGAAATGTGATTCGGAGACCATAGCATTGTTGCCTGACCACCCTGCCACTGGTGGGTGTATGCCGTCGTTCCTTTACCCACAGGGAGATCTCCCATGCCTTTCATTCAATATTGGTTATTTTGTGGTTGTAAAGAAGGGGGATTGATTCTCAGCCTGTTTGGGAGGTTGGAGTGGGAGGGGCAGGGTTTAATGGGGACCAGGTTCTAAGAGACAGCCTTTATTCTTGTTGGAGACAGTTAGCTTTGCTCACAATGCTTGTTGCAGGCGGTGTGCGTTCGCTGGGTGGTATTACTATCTACACCGGGTGGGGCACTGGGAGGCATTTGATATGTGTCACTCCACTAATTCGTCCACAAAACGCTTCCTTTACCCAATATGTCTGACACAAACTTTCTTACGTGGAATATTCGTGGCCTCAACGACCACAAAAAAGCCAGACTGGTGCACTCATATTTACGTAGACACCATATTGATATATGCTTTCTACAAGAAACGCACTTACGCAATCCTGCAGACTCTAAACTATTTCCTAGATCATGGGGAGAGGTCCATTCCGCCACCTTCTCTAATTACGCCAGAGGAGTAACAATACTTATGAGACGTGGCCTGGGCTGGTGTACTCCTCACACTCTGATAGATCCCGAGGGGCGCTTTGTTATATTAAGTGGCCAACTTGTATCCACTCGAGTCACTTTGGCGGCGGTATATGGACCGAATACTGACGACCCTCAGTTCTTTCAGACAGTATGGGCTAAGATCGTCTCGCTGGGTTGTGGCATGGTGATATGGGGGGGGGGAGACTATAATGTTGTACTTGATAACGCATTGGATAGGGAGGGCGCGGCATGCAACCCACATCGAAACGCCACGACACTCCTGAATTCCATTGTCCTGGAGAACAATCTCTATGATGCCTGGCGCCATTTCCATCCACATACACGTGAGGGGACTTGTGTCGCCTTTTTTCACCAATATTGGTCATGCCTTGATTATTGGTTAGTATCTGCAAGCATGATCATATGGGCGTTAGACACACAACATCTTCCCCGCACTCTATCGGATTATGCCCCGGTGCTTTTAAAGTGGCAAATGCCTAACACACGACCACGCGCATTCACGTGGAGACTCCCCCCACATGCACTCCTGGATTCGGTATTTAAGGCTGAATTAGCCCTTGAAATTCAGCATTATTTCTCTACGAATGAGGGCTCGGTGGACTCCCCTTCCACCTTATGGGAAGCCTTCAAGGTTGTCATACGGGGGGTTTGTATTTCCAAACAATGTGGTGTTTTAAAATCCATCCGCACTACACTAACTAAGCTGGAGCAGGAGATCAAAGAATTGGAAACTCAATTTTATGCAACAAGTGACGCTACCCTGTTAGCATCTATACGCACTCTCATCACAAAATTCGAACAGGAGGCGGAGTGAGAGACTAGGTTCCTGGGCAGGGAGGCTAGGGCACGCGGCTACGGAGAGGGGAGACCGAGCGGGCTAAACCCTAGCCAATCTATTACGACAAACGACTGCTCCCACATACGTAGCGGAACTACTCGATAATGATTCCACTCCCATCCGTGGACAATCAGCCACACACGACCATCTCACCAAATTCTATCACTCTATATGAAGCTAAACAGCACGAGACCCCTCCAGATCTGGCCGCCTACTTAGACTCCTTACAACTATTATGGCTGAGCCCGCAGCATAGGGAATATCTTGACCTCCCTTTTACGATTGTAGACATAACCCAAGTGATGAGTGCCCTCCCCACTGGCAGGGCTCCAGGACTGGACGGGCTAACGACCCTTTTCTATAAAACTTTCGCTGAAACTATTGCTCCTAGACTTCTGGACGTTTACCAGGAATCACTAGAATCCGGAGAGCTACCCCAATCTATGCGAGAAGCCGTAATTGTCACCCTGTTGAAGCCGGACAAAACCCCAACACTCTGCGATTCCTACAGACCCCTGACACTAATAAATATAGATACCAAAATCCTCGCTAAATTAATTGCCAATCGTTTACAACCCCTATTACCTCTCCTGGCTCGGCAAGACCAATCTGGATTTATTCCCGGCCGGTCGACGGCCCAAAACCTACGCACTTTTTTTTCTGTCCTGCACCAAATTGATTCTAAGCTTCCAGCAGTGGTGTTTTTTTTGGACGCAACCAAAGCATTCGACTCCCTAGAATGGCCCTACCTTTTTTCTCTCCTACCGCGTCTAGGGTTTAACCCCAACTTCATTAAGCTGATTCACCTGCTCTATGCAAAGCCCACTGCCAGACTCCTAGCCAATGGTCTCCTATCAGAGGCCTTCCCGATTTCTAGGGGTACCCGCAGGGCTGTCCCCTCTCCCCGTTACTATTCGCAATCGCAATGGAACCCTTAGCAGCCAGAATCCGCCAACACCACTGTTCTCGCGGGTTAATCTTCACTGACCGCAATCTCACGATGTCCATGTACGCTGACGACATGACTCTATACGTTAGACACCCAGATGAGAATTTAAACCCGCTACTCAGAGAGCTGTTACAATTCAGGGGTTTGTCCGGGGTCAATGTCAACTGGGGAAAATCATGCATTATGCCACTGACTGATGCACCCATGGCGAGAACTCTCGAATTCCCCTTGGTATGGGCAGAGAACGAGGTCAAATACTTGGGAGTGTGGCTTAGTAGAGATCTGCACCTCCTATGGACTCTCAACTTCGGCAAAATGTACGCTTGGCTAGTGGAGAAAACCAGGTTCTGGTCGATGCTTCCTTTATCTCTGGCAGGGAGAATAGCCATCCTTAAAATAATTGTCCTCCCCAAATTCTTATACCTTTTCGTCAACATTCCTATACCTTTGACGCAGGCCTTCTTCAAAACTCTGCGCTCGGCGACTATCTCGATGGTCTGGGCTGGTAAACAGCCTAGGATCAGCTGGGACTTGTTGTCGTCCCTCTTAGTAAAGGGGGCCTAGGCGCCCCAGACTTTGAGTTATATGCCCTGAGTGCTCAGGCTCAATTCCTCCATTACTGGATCTATCCTGTTCCATTCCAGCCCCATGTTGCAACAGAGAGGAACATTGTGGACCCTGTCCCACTACATATGGCTGTCTATTACCCCTATCATCGCAATCCTACTGAAATTAACACCGTCGAAACGGTGAGATGGGCCTGGGAGGGTTTGAGAAAGCGTGCCCGGAATCCATTACTCTACGCCCCCTCGATACCTCTAGCTAGGCACCCTCATTTCCCATTTCTTCAGGATAAGGGAAACTATTAGTAGAGCAAAAACCATGGGTCTCACTACTATGGGGGATCTTTATCCTAATGGCGTCTTTTTAACCTGCCCTACTGAACGTGCGGAGGGGTCGCAGCCTATCCTGGAATGGCTCCTTTCACACCAGCTAAAGACAACGTGTAGGGCTATACACCCCACTTTCCCGACTGCTCCAGCAACGCTACATTCTCTGGACAATTTATTAACCACGCCATCATCACGTAAACTAGTGACCAGATTATACACCTTTACACAAATGCGTACACCTTGGCCGGATCCCGGGGCGCTGGCATTGTGGCGCTTCGACCTAGGCGACAATTTAACTGATGAGCAGGGGGCCCATTGCTGTTCCCAGACACGATTCTTATCTCCAAACTATAAGTTAAGACTCATCCATTTTAAGTTTCTCCACAGATTTTATAGAACCCCCTTACAATTATTTAAAATGAACCTATGAGACAACTCAAATTGCTGGAAGTGTAGACGCGAGGGCGCTGCCTTCCTACATGTCGCCTGGGAATGCCCGGTAGTTTCCAACTATTGGGATAGGGTCTATGAAACTATTCAGGCAGTTATCGGCCAGCCCATAGATCGGTCTCCCCTAGTGATGCTTCTGGGATATGTGGAACGGTTGCGCCCGGAATCCCGCCGTTTGACGGCCATGCTGCTAGTTCTTGCGAGGCGCTGCCTTGCCATGCCTTTGGGGAGCTACAAGAGGCCCGAAGGTCAAAGACTGGCTACATGACATTGCATATTGTCAGGAGCAATTGACACTCTACTGGGACCTTATGCCCATGGCGTCCAGACCCAAGGACATCTGGGAGCCCTTTAATGTTTGGCTGCGGGTCAGTGAAACAACACTAGCTTCTACTGAACCCCCACACGCTCCAGCAGAACCCCTCGTTGATGGGATATCAGCTTGAATATGTTTCTTATTACATGTATTGTTTAGCAGAATTTGGATATGTCTACTTGTACCTGATGTATAGGACTACAACGTATCTCGTATAGTATGGTCTTTTCGTCCTTTCAGGAACTTATGTAAATCAATCCAATGTATACACAATGCATCGTCGTCCAGAGCATATGCAGGATACTGTATGATCAGTGCCCCTTGTGAACTGTATTGCCCGTATCCCTGACTGTAAGTCCCACTACATATTTGTTTGTCTGTTTCTTGCTGTCTCAAAAATCATAAATAAAACTTTTAAAAAAAATGTGTGCAAAAGGTCACAGCTGGAAATGTTATTTGTGAGGACAATGTAAGAAATAAGCTGCTTCGCGACGTGGGCCTAACTGGGGAATATAACAGTGAAAAACATAGGAGCAGCTTCCAACGTCAATAAAATTCTAGATATGCAAATGAGTCAAATTCTCAACCTGCCAGTGTATGAACTTGGCACTAACCTATGTGAAAATGCTAGTCTAAAACTGCTGTCCTGGAACGTTGCAGGAATTAGATCTAAGCTCAGGGACCCTGAATGGGGGACATTTATAGACCAACACCATATTATTTTATTAGAGGAGACATGGGCGACCGAGCTGGCCTTCAAATCAGAGTGCATTACGTTTTCATCCAATGCTGTACCTTCTCCTGCAGGGAGGGCGCCTGGACGGTTATTGGTCTGGCGGAGGATGGACTTATTTGCTACGATAAAGAGAATCCCTGCCAAGTGTAGAGACCTACTTGGCATAGGTATTAAAACCGGCACTACGCTGGGGACTAGGCCTATAGCCATAATTAACCATTATCTACTCTCTGTCCCCCCCAAATTCACAGTCAGGAACTGAGGACTGCCTCTTAGCCTTGACCGAGCAGCTACCTCACATCCATTTTTAAATTATCGCATGAGACTGCAACACGCACATTGCTCAAGGCCCCAAGACTCTGCTTCAGGTGGACCAAATAAACAACTACAGAGCATCATTTTATGTCCCAAGTGACTTGGAAAATAGGCAGTCTAAGATCTCTGTACAGCTTGCCGACTTACTAGAATCCCACGGGCTAAAGTTTGTGAATGGCTCTACTCCCCTATGATTCTCCACCTCGTCCAACCTTTAAGAAAAGCACGTGTACAAGCTATATTGACTGTATTGTTCTGGACAGCTCACTATGACCCGCCATGATTGATATGAAGTTTGTACCCAGATCACATAGTGATCATGATGCACTGCAGTTGAGCACAAAATTACTGTGCAAAATCTCTGTAAGGCCAATACAGACCAGTAAGATCAGAAGGAATGTCAAATGGACTGTGCTAGCTGACAATTCCAAAGTTCAAACCCAAATATATAACTTATTTGCAGAGAAGCCAGCCCCCTTGGAAGGCGTTAATAAGACAAAGCAAACACAAGGAGATGATGGACGGAGCGCTGAAACGTTTCAGACACACACACACCCGTCACAGATCTGGGTTGAATCCATCATTGTTCTTTAGCTCACTTCGCCACCCCAGTTCAGACCCACTTATATGCAAATCAGTCTTGACCCTGTGCCTCATGGGAACAATTACCAAAAATTAACAGAGCACAGCCACTGTATAGTATTCAAACTGACCTTATAGTCAGTTTATTTTTTAATAAACCCAAATTATTATAAAGTTCGTAATATACAGAAAAATATATTCATAGAAGTTAGTACAAAAAGGCAGGTAGTTTTTGAAGAGTCTTGGTTTCGTTGACACGAAGTGCGTATCGCAGATGAAAACAGCCGACACGTGTTTCGTCGTTTATACGACTTTTTCAAGGCTTATAAAAATTTCCGTGGCTCAAAATTGAAGAAACTTCTTTGAATTCTCAATTTGTCGGAAAGAGCAGTGTCACGTACTACAGACACAAGTATTAAGTCTTGTAGAACACTCAATGTGACTTAGAATTGCTTGTTCAGCATTTTCTATTTCTATTTTGGACGGGGCGTCAAAATTATCTTTTTTGTATTTGACATGAATTTGTAGATGTGAGTCACTATTAGTGGTACTCTTATAAAAATTTCCGTGGCTCAAAATTGAAGAAACTTCTTTGAATTCTCAATTTGTCGGAAAGAGCAGTGTCACGTACTACAGACACAAGTATTAAGTCTTGTAGAACACTCAATGTGACTCGTACGAAGAGACGCGTCCCGCTACAATGGAGAAATCTGCGATACGCACTTCGTGTCAACGAAACCAAGACTCTTCAAAAACTACCTGCCTTTTTGTACTAACTTCTATGAATATATTTTTCTGTATATTACGAACTTTATAATAATTTGGGTTTATTAAAAAATAAACTGACTATAAGGTCAGTTTGAATACTATACAGTGGCTGTGCTCTGTTAATTTTTGGTAATTGTATTGTGTATGGGAAAGGATTGTATTATTTTTTCCATATAGTTTAACACTGATTGGTGGCACAGTGTTTGACATTGAGCACGCTTAGAATACTATCAGTCTTTTATTAACACTGGGGGAAGACATAACGGAGGTGCTGGCGAGGTCTTTTTCACCACTGCCATCTGTTCTATACGCCTCATGGGAACAGTCCAGCCTGAACTGCCAAGCCAGGTCTTTCCTGGACCGGAAACAAGCGTCTCGGGCCGGTTTTGGGGTAACACCCCTCATCAGCCAGGCTAGCTTGAATCCAGTGGCAAAGTGAACAAGGGACCCACGTCTGAGCATACCCTGGCAACTTAGGGCGAACAAAGCAAACACAAGGAGATGATGGACAAAGCGCTGAAACTTTTCAGACACTCGCCCCCAGTCACAGAAATCCATCATCGTTCTTTAGCTCACTTTGCCACCCCAGTTCAGACCCAGCTACATGCAAATCAGTCTTGACCCTGTGCCTCATGGGAACAGTCCCGCTCGAACTACCAAGCCAGGTCTTCCCTGGACCGGAAACAAGCATCCTGGGACCTGTTTCGGGGTAACACCCCTCATCAGCCAGGCTAGCTTGAATCCAGTGGCAAAGTGAGCAAGGGACCCACGTCTGGGCATACCCTGCCAACTTAGGGCAAACAAAGCAAACACAAGGAGATGATGGGCAGAGCGCTGAAACTTTTCAGACACTCGCCCCCCAGTCACAGATCTGGGTTGAAATCCATCATCGTTCTTTAGCTCACTTTCCCACCCCAGTTCAGACCCAGCTATATGCAAATCAGTCTTGACCCTGTGCCTTATGGGAACAGTCCAGACCGAACTGCCAAGCTAGGTCTTCCCTGGAACGGAAACCAGCATCCTGGGACCGGTTTCGAGGTTACACCCCTCATCAGCCAGGCTAGCTTGGATTCAATGGCAAAGTGAGCAAGGGATCAACATCTGGGCATACCCTGCCAACTTAGTAAAACACAAGGAGATGATGGACGGAGCGCTGAAACGTTTCAGACACTCACCCCCAGTCACAGATCTGGGTTGAATTCATCATCGTTCTTTAGCTCACTTTGCCCCACCAGTTCAGACCCAGCTATATGCAAGTCGGTCTTAACCCAGTGCCTCATGGGAACAGTCCAGCCCGAACTGCCAAGCCAGGTATTCCATGGACTGGAAACAAGCATTCTGGGACTGGTTTTAGTGTAACACCCTTCATCAGCCAGGCTAGCTTGGATTCAATGGCAAAGTGAGCAAGGGATCAACATCTGGGCATACCCTGCCAACTTAGTAAAACACAAGGAGATGATGGACGGAGCGCAGAAACGTTTCAGACACTCACCCCCAGTCACAGATCTGGGTTGAATTCATCATCGTTCTTCAGCTCACTTTGCCCCACCAGTTCAGACCCAGCTATATGCAAGTCAGTCTTAACCCAGTGCCTCATGGGAACAGTCCAGCCCGAACTGCCAAGCCAGGTATTCCATGGACTGGAAACAAGCATTCTGGGACTGGTTTTGGTGTAACACCCCTCATAAGCCAGGCTAGCTTGAATCCAGTGGCAAAGTGAGCAAGGGACCCACGTCTGGACATACCCTGGACGCAGCACTGAAACTTTTCAGACACTCACCACGAGTCACGGATCTGGGTTGAAAGCCATCATTGTTCTTTAGCTCACTTCGCCACCCCAGTTCAGACCCAGCTATATGCAAATCAGTCTTGACCCTGTGCCTCATGTGAACAGTCCAGCCCGAACTGACAAGTCAGGTCCTATTGCGTTAAGACTACAATATATTTTGTTAACACCCACTGTGAATTTATGGCATCCTTAAAATCTCTCTTCACAAAGGTGGGCTGGAGGGGACATTATGCAGCAAATCTCCCAGGATGGTACACACGAGAATGCAAGCACACTAAAACAAAACTCCTTGAAGCAGTGAGAAAAGGAGAGGGATAGGTGCTGCCAGAAAAGTATATAGGGCTGCTGTAACCCAACCAAAAAGACACTGGGAGAAAGAACAATGAGAAGATCTGACTGATTCCCTGCAGAATAGAAATACCAAATGTGAGAAGCTGGCTTGGTATATGGTGTACACTTATGTAAGTGGGCACCTTGCACCAATCCAGACAACCCTTATGGTTGAATTTAGTGATCTTAGACAACCTTAGAAAGCTCTCGAAGTGGTAGCTGTGGAGAGCAGCCTTCAGGCGTAGTCCAGAAGTTGTGTAAAGCAGCGTGTTTTACCTGAACATAATCTTATAGGTATAGATTAAGTGAAAAAGAACCACACAGTTTATTTATAAAAATATGTATTTATTATAAGACACTAACTAACACATGCAGATATCTCCTAGCCGGAGATATACACAATGCACACAATACAGTAAGTAGCCCGTAATACACAATGGTCACCATGGGGTGACCAAACCATATACTAAAATAGTGGTAAGCAAACCACGACTCGAGTCAAGACTATACCCAGAAGACGTAGAAGCGCCAGGGACCCAAGGAAAGTAACCAGGAGCCCCACGAAGGCCGTGTGCAGAGTGGGAACACGATCGCAGGATCAATGCAAGTCAATTGGTAAGTCGCAGTTGCAATTTTAAAGAAGATTAACCTTCCCAATGGACCCTGAAGAAACCCCGTGGAAGACAGAAGGTTGGAGAGCCACCCCACCCGTGGATATCCCAGGAACCAGGATACCTACACCAGGGAAGCCGGGTGGATAGGTGTGAAGTGGCGTCTGAAACCGCCGTCGAACCCAATGGAGGACTTCAGGAAGATGCCACTGCTGGGGAAGGTGAAAATGTCTGGTGAAACCCAAAGGTGGATTCAAGTTGAGAAGTACCTGCGAGCAGTGGGGACAGAGTCTATGCCACTCAGGGGTGACCAGGTGGCATGGAAGACGAATGCCCACCAATGTCTGGTGCTGCAGGTGAGTTGACGGTGACCTTGGAGCTGCAGCTGTGAGGACCAGGCGACGCTGTGGAAGATCAGGAGCCTTTCACGAGTTGTCATGTCCGTCGGGAGCACCAACAATCCTTGGCAACTGCAAACAACGTGCAAAGCGAAGAAGGTGCAGTGTCGGGACCAGCAAGGTCCAGGTGACTCACCACAAGCAGGGGAGTCCAAAGAATTCAGAGGCCCCGAGCAATCAGAGGAGCCCAAAGAATTCAAAGATGACCTTCAAGAGGACCCACAGGCAGGTGGCACTGTAGTCGCAAGAGGACCTCGAGCAGCTCATCAAAGATGCAGGCCCACGGTGCAAGTGATGCGGTGAGGACGAAGATCTTGGTCACTGGAGATGCTTGAGGGTGGGGCTACTTGGAGCCCGAAGATCTCGGTGGAAAGAAGTCGACGCAGTGCACAGGGGTTCGGTTCCTGCGGCTCCGACGAGGGATACTGGCCTCAAACTTGGTGAGAGGACAGGGCCGGCCTCGAGGGATGTGAAGAACCACCACCTGTGTTGCTGAGCCTTTCGGAGTCCATGGGAGCCCAGGATCAGCAGACCGGTCAGCTTAGTTGCGGTTCCTGCAGATGCAGTGAAGTGACTCCTTCACTTCAAGGGAGATTCCTTCAGGTGTCTTGGATGCCCACAGGCCTTGGCAGGTTCCTGTATGGAGCACAGGCACGGACGTTGCAGCAGACGAGCAGGGCGATGAGATCAGGAGCAGCCGGAGTCTTCACAGTTGCAGCCTTGATGCCCAGAGCGAAGTCCAGAGTGCCCAGACAGTTGAAGAAGTGGTGTCTTGAATTGAATCTTGTCCCACGACGAATCTAGGGACCCACCCTCAAGTAAGCCCTTAAGTACCCTAAGGAAAGGGTTGGGATGATTCAGGGTTCCCTCCCAGTGGTGCGGGTCAGACAGTGGGGAGGATACTCCCATGTCCCATGTCCTTTGTCCAGTTTCGGGCCACAGTAGTAGCCAATGGCTCCCTGAGCTGGTTTGAACTGGACTATGCAAGGAGGGCACCAAGTGTGCTCTTCAAGCAGACTGAGTGGCGCTAGCAAGCTCTCCCACCCGGCCCCAAAACACGAAATACTGTCTGGGAGGTGGTCACACCTCCCTCTGACAGGATACCTATTGTTCTGTCTTCCCCTGCTCGAGCCTGGCTCAGCAGCAGGAGGGCAGAATCGTGTCTCTGGTCAGCAGCAGCCATGTTGTGCTGTCGGGATCTAGAAGACTGTTACCTGGAGCACTGAGGGCCTCCCGGAGGAGCTTTACAGTGCATGGAATCATACCTCACACACTCTTTACGGAGTTGGAGGTATGATTCCAACATGTTTGATACCAAACGTGATAGGGTATGTTACAACGAGTTTCGAGATGGTCATCGCGTAATGACGCGGTGCCCCTCTATATGTTATATGGCTGTCTCACTTACAACCCGGGAGAATGGACTCCGTAGGCTGTAGCGGTGTCCTGCTTATGCAGGGGCACCCTCACACTTAGAACCGAGCCCCCTGCCTTCAGGATTGAAAGGCCTGCCTTAGGGGTGACTTATAGGTTTTAAGTGCAGTGACCTTAGATATAGGGAAACCTATATATTTCGTAAGTGGTGCTAGCACCAGCTTACACGGGCTGCAATGGCAGGCCTGTAGTTACAAATTGAGTGGTCTTCCATGGGTGGCATAATACATGCTTCAGCCCATGGGGGACCCCTGGTGTACCTATGCCCTGGGTACCTTAGTACCATATACTAGGGACTGATAAGGGTACACCAGTGTCCAATCTGGGATGTACCCAAGTACTTACCATACCAATTTAGGGGAGAAAGTAAAGAGACTGGGGTCCTGATTAGTAGGATCCCAGTCAGACTAGTCAGAAACCGCATTAGATCAAGCAAAAAGTGGGGGTAACCATAAAAGCAGATCCTACTTTCCTACACCAAGGAATTCTGGAAGCTGATAGCCGCAGGGTCCCGTGCTATAGATAACCACCTAGAAACAGTGGTTCAACCAGAGGCCTCATTTTGTATATATATACGGGGAGTGGTTTAACGACGTAAGCCTGATGACGAGTGATTCTTCACTGGTTCACACAGCGCACAAGGGCGCTGTTCGTTCATTGAGGGAGGCCCCAATGACATAAATCAGATGAATACTGTGCCTCAACAAGACTACATAGCACATAAGGTAGGGGATTGAATCAATGATACATCGACCTACGATTTAGCAGAAACGGCGCAGGCCTTAAAGCTAATGAAAAGGGAGAAAGCATGTGGCCCGACGGCATTCCTGGTGATCTTTACTTGTCTCAGCCTGAAATCTGAGTTCCCTACCTGAATGTTATGTTAAAGGGTATTTGTAAAGTGCACAGCTGCTCAGGAAGAGTGTTCCGGCGCTAATGAACCTCAGAGCTGGAACTGTTGCTGTCCCTGAAGGGGAAAAAATCTTAAGGTTGTTGCTGGAACAGCCAGGTTTTCAGCAGCTTCCTAAAGATAAGTAGGTCCGACACCTGTCTAAGTGTTACCGGCAGGAGGTTCCAGGCTCGGGCAACCTGAACTTGGAAAGAGCGGCCTCCGCTATGCTTTGGGCAATGCCATTGTGAGCGGAGGGGAGATCCCCTCCCTCCTTGAAGGGTGCTACTATCGTCCCAATGTACAAGAAGGGGAGGCGGGACGCTCCATTCAACTACAAACCAATCAGCTCAATTGACAACAGCCAGAATTTTTTTTTGCGGTCAAGTCCTAGCAAGACTTCAAGCCTGGATGTTAGATAACAGAATTCTTTCAGACTGTCAGGCTGGGTTCAGAACAGATTAAGTCTTTAGTTTTGGGTTGATTTGTTGAAAGTATGTTGCCATCAGGCTTGACCATCTCTAAGCTGCCTTCATAGATTTGAGGGCAGCATTTGACTTGGTCCCAAGGTAAACCTTTGGAAGGTACTTTATCCATATGACATTCCCACTGATCTTTTAAGAATTCTGAAGATCTTACGCACTGACGCATACGCACAGTTTAGGTGGAAGTCAGGCGGGGACCTTACACCAGGGACACCAATAAACCGTGGCACGACGCAAGGCTGTGTGCTAGCCCCCACGCTGTTCAGTTTATATATAAACGTAGCTGTAGAGTAGCTAGCCCATTGCAGACGTGATGCTCCTAAATCCACAGGCATTAGTCTACCAATACTCATGTTTGCTGATGATACGCTCTTCATATCTAAAACGCCATCAGGTCTCCAATCTCTGCTGGATAGCTTCTCAAATTTCTATTTAGCTAGGTGCCTAGAGGTGAACCCCTTTAAATCCAAATTCATGGCGCTGAACCTGCACCGGTCCTTCAGAGGTAGGATGAGGCTTGATGGGGTGCCCCTTGAACAAGTTAAATGCTTTGACTACCTGGGCATCAGACTGGCCAATAACCTGTCTTGGGTCCCACAGGTAAGAAAAAGTCGGACGATCCTTCACCAAAGAGCGTCCACTGTAGACAGAAAATACATGGCTATTTCTAGTGGCGCTGTAACACCCACCCTTGAAGTTTATAGAGCCACCGCTAAAGCAGGAACCACATATGGGGCAGAGCTCTGGGGCTGTGCTGATATGTCCTTGCTCACAGAAATTGAAAATAAGTTCATCAGATCATTGTTTAACCTCCCCCAAAGCACCTCTCCTCACACCCCTTCGCATTGACCGCTCACTAAACAGAATTGACCACGTTGTATTGCTAAAACCTCTGACATATTGGGTGCGACTGTGGTCCACAGCGGAACTGGCCCGGTACAGTGAAGCTCTGGTTGAATTAATTAACATTAACAAAAATGTACGCACTCCCTGGTTGAGTAAAATTAAACAATTAACTGAAGCTATTAAGATGATGGAAGTGTGGAGTTCTCCTGCTACACTAAAAAAAAGTATCCTAATTCAGTTGAAGCAAACCTTTTGGGACTTCACGCTGCAGCGAATTTGGAACGAGCAAAAAGTGGGCAGCATCACTGAAAAATTCTTAACTCATACATGTTTTTTTTTTTTGTTACGAACCATATGTGGACAAGATTTGCCCACTGCCAGCCAAAACCGTTTACACGAAGTTCAGATTTTCTATTTTGCCCTTGGATTCTTTTTCAAGTAAATGGGACAAAAAAGGATTCATATCCCCAAATGGTCCGTTCTGCCCGACGTCCCTTGAGACAGATGATCACTTTCTCTTCTACTGCCCAAACTATGCCCAGCCCCGTAGGCGGTGGATTATCCCTGTTTGCAAGCTTATGGGCATATCCCATTATTGGGACGTAAGATATGATACTAAAGAACATATTGTGTTCGCTGTCTCAAAGTTTTTCTCTTAGGCGTGGAGAATCCGATCAAGCGAACTGGTGGGGGGGGGGGCATTGGGGTTTGCCCGAAATGCTGTATGGGCTCATGATGATAGTTTTTAATCACTTGCTGTGTTGCATCCCGCCCCATAATGTTTTACTTCCTCTAGCTGCCAGTGGAATGTATTATAACAGAGTTTGAACTTCTGATGAATTGTCACCAACTTATTGATTATTTGAATCAGTCAAATGTTTTAACTATTTATCTGTTTACTGCTTTTATGGTTTGCATAAACCGAAATAAAGTATTATATATAGTCATATTAACATGCAGCAAGAGCTCTGTGCTACATGCCACATGTTCATTTTATAAGAGGTAAGCCGCACACATCTCCGCAGTCTTGTGTGAAATTGTTACATCTGACAATTTTTCTTCCGTGAACAAGGAATCCGTAGCAATATATGGTTAGTGCCTACTTGAATGTCATTTATAATCACGTTTTGTAAACCTAAGCGCTATCACCTCACACTTGGCTAAGTTAATTACCAATCAGTTCGTCTTGGTGTTATTCTCCGGTTTAAAATCGAGCGCTGAATTGTGGTACGGGTGTAAGCATTGCCTGTTACTTCATTTTCAGAATAAACTGTCAACAAAAATGTCCAGCGCATGGTCGTTTATTAGGTCTCGCGCCTAGCGTTGCAGTGCACAGCACTGCTCGCGCAGCGCGAGACCTCTAGAAAGGGCTTCTGAAAACGACCTACACGCTCGTGCGTGTGGTTTTGTTTTCAGAAGCCCTCATTGGCTGTAGCGTGCGTTTTTTAGAAAAACGGCACGCGATTGGGCTAAAGGCGGGCGCATGTCCCGCCTTTGCTCCTCCCATTCCCGACGGTGGCCAGAACGCGCAGCAGCGCGCGTTCACCTCGCTGCCGCTCCCTCCCCCCCCCGCTCCTCTGTGGTGCGCGCGCACCACTGGTTCTATATCTTAATTTCAACCGCATTCCAAGGCCATACGCCACAAACACAGAAGTAGGACTTTATTGTGGCAGCTGCTATAAGCACCGGACTGCAACAGCAAATCTCAAAGACAAAGGACGAAATCGAACAGGAAGATCCCCACTTCAAAATTAATATATTTAATATTCAGTCAGGTCCCCCCGTCTGCCTTCCATTTCCCTTCGAGCTGGAGATGTTCTGCGTTGAATTACAGCGCGGAGATGATGATGTGTGCGTTATCTACCTGAACATGTTTCTCCAGATGACTTTGGCTGCCTCCGAGGTTGCCTCATGTAAATAACTCGGACAATTTGATTTCGGAGCTCCCCTGCCATTTAAAATTCACGCCGCTCCGTCGCTCGCGAAACCTGTCCCCGCGACCACGAGAACCGACTCACCAGGCTCCCTCGGCCCCCCGCTCCTCTTTGGTGACTGGTTCCGATTCCGCGTTCGGCTCCTCTGTGGTGACTGGTTCCGATTCCGCGTTCGGCTCCTCTGTGGTGCTTGTTTTCTTGAGCATTGTGGTCTTCATCTCTTCTAATCTGTCTGGAATGCCAGCACTTTTGACTGCTGTTGAGACTTGCACACCGTCTCGAGTGTGATCCAGTATTCAGTGTGCTAGTCTGACATAGTGAAGCCAGTTCCGTTCTGCATGTACATGGAACATGTTGCAGTTGTAATCTTGGCTGAACAACCACAGACAATACAACAATCATGTTAAGTAGGTGCTTTAACAACTACATATTGTCGGCAAGTGTAGCAGTATACATAGCAGACGAGGCGCTTGTGAAAACATATCTCTGGTTTGTTAGGCGCATTACAGGTGGACTTGTATCCCTTTTTAAACATATAAGCCTTTTTTTTTTTTTTTTTTTTGGACATATTTTGGTAGTGTTAACCTGTCCTGGGGTGCCTTCTGACTGTGCGGCGCCTTATTCATGTTTCACATTCCACTCACGATGTTGGCTTTACTACTTACACGTTTGTGTTGCTTTCTTACACATTCAGCATTTTCCTCAGAGCGTGTTGTCTTTTCCTGCTGCGGCAGACTCGTAAGCTGGCATTTATGACTCGCGTCTTTGGGTGGGGTTTTCTGGGCCTCCATTCTCTGTAGGTGCTTCGCCATCCAGTACTCCATCTAGTACCCAGGCTGACCTAAAGTGAGCGTTATGCAGAAGCGCGCTGAAGTTTAGGAACAATATTTTTGCTCGTTTGGCAGTAGTGTTTCTCGTCACTTTGAACAAACACATTTTTAGATTAAAACTGCAGCTGATTCATGCCCCTTTCAGAAATCGAAACCAAGAGATGGGTGCATGAAAAACATGGTTGGCTGGAATCCCTCTTGACACGGCGGGTGAACGGCCACTGTTGCTCTGCGAGAGCCTGTGTTGCCACTCAAGCATGATAGGAAGTGTAGATAGGCCTGATGTTAAATATTTGCCTTCGGCTCTTGTAAACTCTGTTCAAACAAATAGCTGGCTTACAAAGGATCCCACAAAAGAAATGCCAAGTAGTGTAGTCTTTCTCTATCCAACCATCTTTCATCAAAAGCAGTCGAGTAGGGCTGGCTGACGGGAGCCTGTTGGTATTGGCCGTTTGCGGTGACGCCGTTTTTCAAGAGGAGGAGGAATGTTGCAGGTTCAGTCGCCGAAAACGTGAAGTCTCTGTGTTTTGGCTTTGGTACTGCTGTAATAACGTTAGTACGTTCACTTCTTGAATTCAGTTAGACTCTTGATTATTTTCAGCATACATTCTCAAGAAAGCATTCAGTGCGGCAGGTGACATCAAGTCACACTTGCCCCATATGATGTGTAAGTAGTCTACTGTCACTCAGCATTATGTTAATTCTCGTATCTCTCTTCTTTGCCAACTTTACCAATTATTGATGTATAGATCTTCGTCCTTAAGCTTATAACCCAATTAGTACTAATTTGATTAGCCAGGAGAAAGCCCAACCTGATAAGTTTTATGTAATTATGCTAAATGTAAAACTGACATTTGGTGCTATATTGTAGTGTGAAATGCACCCTCACGTCCATTTTGGACACGATGGCTCACCTCACGTTAAAAGAAGGGCAGAAACACAAGTGCTTCAAACAGTAGCTGTAGTAGCCACTGCACCTGCTGTACCGGTCGCATTCTTCCTATGCGTTACATTTTTTCAGTGAATGGTACGTAATTACGTGATATGGCACAGTAGCGTAATTTTGAATAACAAATGTAACGTGAAAATAACATAAGATTAAGTCAGCATAATGCAGATTTCGACCAAGCCTATTCCGAATTCAGTGTGCGATGGAATCTTAATAACCATTTGGAAAGTCATCCATCGACTACAGAGTGCCGCATTTAATGCTTCTGTACTATGTGAATGCCAAATAAAAACAGCCTCGCCTCTAACATTAAGTATTCCCCCTTGGTTTCTTTTTACGCATGATATTTGTCTCATGCAGGAACGTATATCGAATTGGTCTAACTGTGTCCTTCCATACATCACTGGTGTGCAAACATACCTTCTTTCTATTAGCATCTAAGAGAGTATTTAATGTCTTAGGCTTAATACCGAGCTCAGTGTTATAGTATTAAAAGTACTTGATTTTTTTATTTTTATTACAAATAAAGCATGCAAGGAGCTACGTGAATTCGATAAATAGGGGACACAATTGTGACTTCTTACCAGAAGCCAGATTAACCACTGCACTGTTGTTGGACATATATCCTGAAATCTTATCCTTTTCCCTCATCTTTGTGGCATATTTTGCATGTAGATACTACTTCCATTATCTGGTGGTTCGAGTACAGCAGAATCAAAAACTAAAAATACATTTCAGTTTAATGGTAAGTAAAGTTAGAAATGTATATATTAACCTGGGCAACATTATTGTAATTGAACGCCTAAGACACCCCTTCAGGAGCATTGGCAGTTTCAATAAAAAGCAAATTAAGTTTCCAGCCGCCAATATGGTTTCTTATAATGTATTCTAGTCTTGTGCTCCCTCGGAGGGGTGGGGGGGGAGAGAGAGAGAGAGAGAGAGAGAGAGAGAGAGAGAGAGATATCATGTTGCAGAGTGTATAAAGGGTGCACGCTCACCTATACCACCTCCTATTCTCATTTCTGCAACAGGTATTGGGACCTCAAAAACCGATGTTTGCTTTTCTTTTCTTTCCTCCTGCTCATCCACTTAAAGCAGAGGATAGAATTGATAGTCTAAACCAGTGGTTCTGAACCTTCTGCCTTTTGTGGACCCCCACTTAATCATTACAGGAACCCTTGGAATCCAGCTACCCCCAACTGAGTCATTACTGGAAGCCGGTGACCGCAGCCTAAGAATTTTCGATATGAACCGCAAAAAATTCAGAAACAATCATTCATCAAACAAATATACAAATGATTAAATGTTTTATTTAATTCTCAAACACATAAAAAAATCGAAGTTTCAATGGGAAGGTTGGAGCTTCTCTAAATTTATTTGGGCCACTCATAGTTCGTACTATATTCTGGTGATGCACTTGCACTGCTCCCTTTATCAATCTGACAATACTAACTTAATTTTTAGCATCCAGTTTCAAATTCCTTCACATTTACAGAGGGTTTTAGTATTTCAATTTGTACAGTTTGCTTCTTTACTTATATATGCTTTATCAATCTGTTAATATTTAATTTTCTAAGCAGATGCAGACCCCCTGAGTAGGCTTTGTGTACCACCAGGGGTCTCCAGACCACAGGTTAAGAACCACTGGTCTAAACCAAAGGATATCACTTAGCTGTTATACATCAAATTCATGGATCAGAGCTGCTGCTGTTTTTGAGAGTTGTGTATTTGCAGGAGATATGCATAGCAGTGAGTTCGATTTCCTCCCTCCTCTAGATGGTATGGCAGGGGTTTGACATGACCAGAACCCATCCCCAAAAAGCTTTTGTGTTTCCCAAGTTTCCTGGAAACATAGTATATCAAACTCTGCTACCATGCTAAGCCAGTCGGAATTATCCAGTTTGCGCTTCGGACCAGCGACATTCCATGTTATTGCTTTTAATGTAGGCATGCTCTCATCCTTTGGTTTTGCCTTCACCGGGAGATTAAGTGCACTACTCCCTGCTCCTGTGAGTATGTCGGGCAGCATCCCAGTCAATCACAGGAATCCAAGCCTTCCAATGGCTGCAATCTGTTTCTTGTACTTGGATCGTGCTTAGACGGGACAGTGTTAAGGTAAATGCATGGGGGGGGGGAGGGAGGGGCGAATCTGCGGGTGTCGCTACTATTCCACCCTTTCTGTGGGAGCTCCAAATATGTAGGTTTGTAGAAGAACCCCAAGAGTAGTGTGTGAATTTGAGACGCTAAAGTGTGCATGAGTGTTAACCTCCTTAGCAAGTCCTCCACCAACCTGATATCCTCTAAATTAATGACTATGCAATCGCCGTCATTTGTTTTGGGGCCCTCCCGAACCATGGAACTCTCCTGGCCATGATTATATGGCCATTCAGTGTGTAGTGTAGCTATGTGTATTGGTGTTGCATTATTTAGCAATGCCAATAGCTCAAACTTTAATAATACGAGACCTATTGCATTGCAAATGCTTGTTTTCTGTGCCATTACTCAGTTCGAATCATGTACCGTTCTCTTGAGTCACTATACAGATCCATTATTCTTTATTTCTTTTCTTCACTCTTAAACACCACTTTGGTCTATTGGGTCTTTACTTCTTCATTAGGGAAAACAAAATCTTCCGCACACCAGAGTTATCCGATCCAATTTAGAAACCAGCATTTGCAATGCAATCGGTCTCGCCTTTGGGACCTTATATGTATTTAGCTATACAGCACATTAGCCTGGGTGCTGAAACATCTACTGTTCTTTAACATGGAGGGAAAGTAAGCACCAAACTGCGTGACACGCCAGGTATGGGAACACATGGAGAGAAATATTGCCTTTCAGCGGGAAATGGTATAGTCCAAAGCTCTGTTTTTAATATAAAATCAGGGCCTTCGGTGGTCATCTCACTGAAAATATAAGATTTGAAAAAAATATTATTGTGTACGGGTGCTCGTGGAAGATAATTTCTATGGACTGGAATCTAGAGAATGCTAAAGTGATTCTGGTATTTTACTGACCTCTGCTGGTCGTTTTCGATCAACAAACTTAAATAGAGGGGGGGGGCGCTAGAGGGCGCACTGCAAGATGGCCGCTCTGTAGAGCTGCTTCGCCGGCCGAGTTCACTATCCGCTATTTATCCTTGTCATCCCGCCCTGATTGCTGCCCAACTTGAAGGCGCTGCACTACAAGAAACTGAGGACTGCCCTGGCTGAGCGCTGCTGACCGCAGCGACGTCCTTGCTGCGATCGAGAGAAGAGGAGGCTCTGGGCCAGGGCTGACATCATGGCGGATCGGAGCGCGCTCTAAACGCGCGGCCCAGGTGAGCCGCGACTGGCGCTGGCTGCGGTCTGCGGGTGTTGAGGGGGGTGACCTGCGCCTTCTGCCTGCGGATTGGTGGGCTGTGTGGTGCGGGCCGGTCGATCGGCGTGCTTCCCGCTGCGCGCTTCAGAGCGCCTGGAGGTGTGAGCTGCCCGCGGGTCTCTGCCGGTGCGGCCTTCCGACTGGGGGCTGGCGGAGGGCGGGGTATCATGCCTCCTTGACCCAGGGCTGTCAGTCGAGCCCAGGGTGGTGCTGCCTCAGGCCGCCACTGGGGGCTAGGCCGCTGCCCCCCTCCCGAAGGGCCTTGATAGTCTAATAGCCTGCTGTGCCTATACCTCTGCTACGACGTGCTGCTGAACTGCGCCTAATTACTGCCAACATCCCCGCTATGACTGAGTGGAAGCGCTCGTCATCGCGACGGAGGCACAGTGACCCCCCCGCTCTTCTGGGAGTGAATGGCTGGCGTTGCAGACTGAGGGCCTGCTAGCGGACCTGCTTTCTACACAGTTTACGGCAGCACAACATGTTATAAATCGGTGTTCAGCGGTGCCGCCATCTTGATTTTGCCCGGGAGAGCGGCGGAGTGTCCCCGAGGCAGATCTTCAAGTCTTGGCATCACGGCTCTCTGAGACGCCTGCCTGTGCCCTGACAGCTTGTGCCTCCGGCGCCTGCGGTGCCCCGGCTACGCCTGGCGTCGCTGCCTGCCGGCAACTGGGGGCTGTGCCTGCTTCCTCCTCCCTGTCTGGCTCATCTCCGGGAGGATCGTGGTGGATTGCGACATTACTACAGGCCTGGCCCGCAGCACTCCCCACCCTGCGCGACGACGCTACTGTATTGGGGACCTGTGCCTGGCTCCTAACTGGTCCTTGCTGTGTCACGGCTCCTTGCTCTGTGCTCTCACTGCTTTGGTGTACCCCATCCGTGCTGCGGCCGTGGTGGCCTAACTGTCCCAAAGATCCCATGGATGGGCACGACTCCATCCTACTTATCACTTCCTCTGCTTTCTGTCTAGTGCGACACACTTCTCCCGTTTTTGCTATACTGGGACTGTCTAACTCCGCCTGTTGCACTGAGTCAGCATCATGGGGAAAACTGAGCGTGGCCAACCGCGCCTCACATTTGAACCCCGCAAGACTAGCAGGGCCTCTCAGCACGCTGCTTCAGACTCTGAGGCTGAGGCTCCAAACGACCACCTAACTAACATCGACAAGACCCTTCTCACGGTCCAAGCTAGTCTGCAGTCCATTGACGGCAAGATTGACCACCTAAACTTGCGAATGGGTCATATGTCCACGAAACTAGACAAGCACGCACTGCACCTTGGAGAAGCTGAAACGCGCATCTCTAATGCAG
Organism: Calotriton arnoldi; assembly: GCA_963921515.1. Taxonomy (NCBI): domain Eukaryota; kingdom Metazoa; phylum Chordata; class Amphibia; order Caudata; family Salamandridae; genus Calotriton; species Calotriton arnoldi. The sequence continues at coordinate 771,490 of CAWUFW010001731.1, forward strand.
AGGATGGGCTGCACCAGGTAACCACCAAAGCGGCATCTATGGAGAAGGTCCTCGCTGTCATACAGGCCCGCAACGAAGACTTGGAAGCTAGGTCGCGTCGTAACAACGTTCGCATTACGGGCCTGCCAGAATCCACGAGCACGGGCCGTCTGGAGACATATGTGGAAAAGCTTTTGTGTGAGGTCTTCGGGGCTGACCAGCTGTCTCAAGTCCTGATCGTGGAGCGGGCTCATCGCTCTCTGGCCGCACGTCCCCCCCCCCCGGGCGCCCCGCCACGACCCATTATTGCCCGGCTGTTAAATTACAGGGATTGTGATGCTGTGCTTCGCTTGGCCCGGGAGAAGGGCACCATCAACTACAAGGGAAATTCCCTCGCCTTCTATCCTGATTTTACGGTACCAGTACAGGAGGCCCGAAGAGAGTATCAGCCAGTCAAAAAACTTCTCATTGCAGCACGGGTACCGTATGCCATGCTATACCCTGCACGATTGTGCGTAGAAGACAATGGGAAGCAAAGGATTTTCACCTGCCCGAAATCAGCGATGGACTTCGTCAAATCTGTCACTCGCTGCAACCGGTCTTCTAAAGTTCCGGGGGGGGGCGAGGATGGAGGGACTAGCGGAACAACGGAAGAGCAGTGACACGTCTGAAAATGTATATGCTGAAGTTGTGACATGCCTCTTCATGTTCAGCCGCTGTGACGGCACCATCTGATCAGATTTCCACTTTGCATTCCGATAGGAATAGCCTGCAAATTTGATAGGTCCAAGATTACTTGTGTTACTGCTAGTTCTCACTGCTCGCCCAGGCTCCATTTTTGTTTTCACAGGACATTGCTCTTGTGTTAATGTGTCCTGCACTATCGCAGTGACCGGGTGGGAATGCACGCAGACTTGACCACCTCCTTTCTCACCGGGAGCGTTTTTTGTGCTCCAGTGCCCCCCCCCCCCTTATGGGTATTCCCCACGACTGGTTACTCCCCCGACTGCACGTGGGAATTGTTTTTGGGGGTTCGGGATGGCTTTGGCAGGTTGGGGTTGCTGAAGTGGGTGGGGAGGTAGGCGAGTGGGAGGGAGTTACAGGGTTTGTTTATGTGGCTGACTGCATTACCGATGTCTTACTTTATGCTTGTACGCTCTACAGGGCTGAAGGATTTCGGATAGATTCACTTTTATATATACCTTGTTTTGCCTATGCATAGCAATGTAATGACAATCTCTTGTTTAACATGGAATGTGAGGGGGCTTAACAAGCCAAAAAAGATTCGACAGGTGATAGCACATTTGGATCGCCATGGGATTAGCATTGCCCTGCTACAGGAAACGCATCTCACGTGGGCTACAGATCAACTGGTTGGGGTTCGCTGGGCTGGGTATCACCTAGCCTCTTCCTATTCCTCCTACAGTCGGGGGGGGTTCTCACACTGGTCAAGAAAGGCCTCCCCTTCTGTGCACTCCAGACACATGTTGACACTGCGGGTCGCTATGCGCTGGTCCATGGGACATTGGCGGGTAAGCTGGTCACCATGGTCAACACCTATGGCCCCAATATTGATGACCCTGCTCTATACGAGCGCCTCATCGCTGTGCTGCGAAGCTTGCCCGACGCAGTGATTCTGTGGGGGGGAGATCTTAACACGCACCTAGACCCCGGAAAGGATAAATCTAGTGGTAGAGAGGGACATTCCCCTGGGGCGGCGCGCGCAATTAATAACGGGATGGCTGAACTGAGACTACTAGATATATGGCGCCACAGACACGAAGTGACGCTTGAGGGCACACATATCTCCACTGCGCACGGCAGCTGGTCGCGACTCGATTATTGGCTATTGAGTGAGGGGACGGCGGGCTGGGTGACGGCTGTGGAGAGCCTACCACGCACGCTCTCCGATCATTGTCCTGTTCGTCTCACTCTTTGCGTACCGCAAATGGTCCCTAGGTCTTTCACTTGGCGATTCCGGCCTGAAGTGTTATTAGACCCCCTTTATGTGGAGACAATTCGTGAGGCCATCACTCAATATTTTGTACACAACAAGGGCACTGTTGAAAGCGCCGGGGTCCTTTGGGAGGGGTTCAAAGCTACTATTCGGGGAACTTGCATAAGCACATCCGCTGGTATCTTGAAGGACTTACGAGGCCAGTTGACTAGGGTAGAGGCTACTTTGACAAAGCTTGAACGCGACTACGAGACTGTTCCCAGTGAGTCGACCCTGGCTTCCATTAAGGACGCTATACTTGAGCACGGGAAACTAGCAGAAGAGGAGATGAGATACATCTCTAAACGACATGTGGCTCGCTCTTACGGAGAAGGTGGGAGGCCGGGACATCATTTAGCTACTAAGATTAAAAACCGTGTGAACCAGGACATAATCACTAAGATTACGGACGACATAGGACGTGATTATTATAGTGCCCCAGACATTACTGACCAATTTCGGAAGTCGTATGCAAAACTGTACACTTCGCACGGTGAGACGGACACTACTGAACTCGATGAATATCTCTCACAAGTGGCCATCGCTTGGCTGTCAGATGGTCAGAGAGACTACCTCGGCCAGCCCATTACAGCCGAAGATATCCGGTTGGCAATAAACTCCCTCCCCAACCACAAAGCGCCAGGTCCGGACGGGTTCCCTTGCGAATTTTACAAGACTTATGCGGAGGAGCTCACCCCTCACTTGGTAGACATGTATGCTGAGGCTTACGATTCGGGTGTGCTTCCACCGTCTCTCAGCGAGGCACTAATTATTACATTACTCAAGAAGGACAAACCGCCCTCTAGTTGTGATTCGTATCGGCCACTATCACTCATCAACACAGACGTAAAAATCCTGGCGAAGGTCTTGGCTACTCGACTCCAGCCGCTCATGCTGAATCTGGTGCTGCCAGACCAATCTGACTTCATTCCCGCAAGATCTATCTCCCATAACTTGCGCACGTTGTTTGCTCTGTTTCACACCCTTTCTCCCGAACTCCCAGCGGCAGCTGTCATGCTGGACGCTGCTAAGGCGTTTGATTCGATAGAATGGGGCTATCTTTTTTACATTCTACAACGTATGGGATTTTCTCCTTTCTTTGTCAACTGGGTGCGGCTCCTGTACCCAAGCCCCACAGCGCGTGTCCGGGTGGGAGGCCACACTTCGGACCCTATTTCAATCACTAGAGGGACCAGACAAGGGTGCCCGCTCTCACCGCTCCTGTTTGCGCTGACGTTGGAACCGCTGGCTTGCCTTATTAGGCAATGTCATAAGCAGGCAGCACTAAATTTCATACACCGCCCTCTCATCATCTCTTTATACGAGGATGATATGCTGCTCTTCATACGCGAGCCCCGCACTCACCTTGCGCCGGTACTGCGGGAATACATTCGGTTCGCTTGTTTTTCGGGGCTACACATCAATTGGGAGAAATCGGTGGTGATGCCACTAACTGAGTGTACAATCCCGCATGAGCCTGAATTCCCCCTCGTGTGGGCGACTGAGTCGATCAAGTACTTGGGTGTGTGGGTGCACCGTGATCCCGATAGAGTCCTCCGGGAGAGCTATGGAACGGCTACAGTGCTGTTGGAGCAGCAAGTTGACAGATGGGTACACCTCCCGCTCTCTCTTGCGGATCGTATCGCTCTGATAAAGATGGTGGTGCCTCCTAAGTTCTTGTACCTCTTCAATAATATACCGATCCCTCTCACCCGGCAATTTTTTAAAACAGTACGCTCCTTGCTTCTTCGACTGACCTGGGGTGGCAGGCAGGCTCGAGTGGGCTGGAGAATTCTCACTCTCGATTATAAGCGCGGGGGATTCTGCGTGCCTGATCTCTACCTGTATTATCTCTGCGCGCACGCACAATACGCACATTTTTGGTACGCATCTCACGATTTTGTCCCGCATGTGGCGGTGGAGCACTGGGACACGCATCCCATACCTTTGAACTCCATCATCACACACAGACATAGGACCACGCCCCGGAATGCAATCAACACTACAAACTCTACCATTGCAGCCTGGCAGGCGCTAGGCCGTGTGGCCGGGAAGCTGCCATTATACTCTCCATTGTTGCCCCTGGCTTACCATTCGGACATATCGGTGACTCATGAGGCGGGCGCTTTGCGCGCACTGGCACTGGTGGGAATTGATAAATTACAGGATCTCTATCCCAATGGCACCTTTTTGACAACTGATGACCTGGACTACATCCAGAACAAAACGCCGCTTTTCCTTTTTCTTTTTCTGTTTCACAGGCTAAAAAAAGCATTGCAAGCCCATTACCCAACATTCCCCGCGGAGCCACCGACGTCACTGACGCTACATACGCTACTTAAATCCCCATCCCGCCACAAGCTCGTTACCAAACTCTATCAAGCTGCTAGGGAAGATAGACTCTCCTCATCCACCACGAGCTTGGACAAATGGAATGAATGTTTAGACCCCCAGCTCACACCGAAAGAATGGGAGAACTGTTGCCAACTGACTAATGTGCTTACCTCCAATGGGAACTTACGTATTATACATTTTAAATACCTTCACCAGGTTCACTACACGCCACACAAACTCTTCAGATGCGGGCTTCGGGACACTGACGCTTGTAAGAGATGTGGGACCCTGGGGGCAGATTTTTGGCATCTGGCCTGGGCCTGCGGGAGGATGCGGAAATACTGGGCTGAGGTGGTTGCCATATTGTCTAAGATGATTGGGGTCGAGTTGCAGTGCTCTCCGCAGATGTGCCTGCTGGGCCTTCTTCCCGTCCCGAGAGGTGCCAGGGGCAGACTAGCGAGGGTGGCACTGCTTATGGCTAAAAGGCGTGTGGCAATGATGTGGGAGAGCACGCAGAGTCCCCTAGCAGAGCACTGGCTCAGAGATCTAACATACTGTAGAGACAATTTAGTTCTATACGCAGAGGAGCTGCCGACAACATCCAAGCCAAATGATATATGGGAACCTCTGCTGATATACTTGCGTTCTGTTGTGCAGCCAGATGCCCCTGTCAATACTTCTGTGTGAATAATGTTTACTATACTCACATGCATTGTAGATATGTGCAGCCGTTTCACTGTGATTGGAATCTATTCCTTCTAAGCGTACATGGTAGCCACAAGTTGGTTTGATGGTTATTTCTTTTTATTCTGTTGTGCTCTAAAATGCCTCATTTGTACACTGTATGAGACCTCATGACAAAAATTAATAAAAAAATAAAATAAAAAAAAGAAAGTTAAATAGAGGCAGTTGCCAGAAAAATGTAAAAAAGAAAGTCCCTCAGCAGAAAGCAATTCTGGTATTTTAATGACCTCTGCTGGTCGTTTTCTATCAAGACAGTTAAATAGAGGCAGTTGAACAGAAAAAAAAGTCCCTACGCGGAAGCAGACCAGGGCTGATCTCCAGAGCCCACAAAGTACATACACATATAAGTATATAATAAGTATATACTAAAGTATATACAAGAGGTCTCGAATGTTCGACCTAAAAAGACTACATGAAAAATATCCTAAAATCGTCCAAGCTGTTCGCAAAGTCTATTTAAACACACTCAACAATCCCATACTGGCGTACTTTAAGTGTGAAACTACTCCTGGTGCTTTAGAAGCTTATGTGAGTATCTAGTATCTCAAACACCTGTGATTAAGCCACTTTCAATAGTTCTGTCAACTATGTTGTGCTGTGTGACACTTAAGATGCACAATAATCAGTTGTTGCATTCAGAATTATGTCTTGCTTTAATAGCATTAAAACTATGCTAGCTATCTAGTCAAGGTTTGCTCACAAGAAACTCTAGATTGCCAAGCACCGGAAGACTCCGCAACGGGACTGGTCCAAGTCGAAACTTCAGTCCAGGTCCTGTTAGAGATCCAGAAGTCATCAGAGTCATTCCAGGTGTCAGTCTTCCTCTCGATCCAAATCTTCGGGTAAGTCAAAGAACAAACACAAGACTTCTAAGAGGGCCCTTCCCACCACTCGCACGCTCCTGAGAAGGTGCTGGGGTGGCACCATACATTTCAACTTCACTCCTGAAGTACTTCAACTTTGGGCCAGATCCTGCAACTTGTTTAGGCACAACCAGAGTTTCCAGGCCCATCCGCTACTCCTAAGCAGATCAAAGAGTTCTGCGAGACCATGCCCCAACTCTTTGGATCCTTGTCGCTGGAGTGCCTGCGGATCCCAAGGAGCCGGGAGGTTCTCCATTTGGGTTACCACCAGCAGGCTCACCCTCAGCAACAGCTGGGTCCTCCGAGCTCATAATGGGATCATCTCCGATTCCACTCAACCTCTGGCACTACAGTCTATGCCGGTCCGCAATGCATCAACGACTAGAGACGAGGTCTCCATTGTCCTCTCTGATGTCAAGTTGGTTCCAGATCCAAGTCTCGTATGGTTGCCATTGATGCTCCACTCCCTCCACTTGTTCTACCTCCACAATGACAAATGCACACCCTGCATTCCCTGTTCAGGACGGATTTGGATAATGATTATTATATGGGTGATGGGATTAGCAACCTTCTCACTTGGTATGACTAAATGCAGGAGGCTAGTGGCCTTGATACCTACCCCTGAGTCTGGTCTCCTCTCACCCATCTGGTCCTGCCATTAAGGAGAATGCTTCAAATGCCATGGTTATGTGTAGGATGGCTCAAGTCCTTGACCTCCAGTATCCCACCCTGGAGGGCAAGACCCGTATAATTATGGAGCTTCTTCGAAGGAGCAGACATCTACTGAGCCCCTCTTACCATTAACGAGGCCCTTACTGAGACTTTGTTGGGGGGCATGGGCCACACCTTGCTCTAGCCCCGATCAACCAGCGTATTAAATTAATCCACCGCCTTGCCCCGGGCGACCCTGCATTTGTATCTCAGCACCCTTCACTCGAAAGCTCGGTGGTGCGATGTCTACGAGCAAGACTAATCCCAACACATTACAGACGCAGACGACACCACCCGTCTCGATAGGCAGACAAAATGGGTAGAAAAGTTTGAGAAGAGGGTTTTCTCATCTACCAGCTTGGCGTTGGCTCCTTGCTGGTTCACTATTCTCACACCCTTTGGGACAATCGCCGATTGGTTCTTGCCCAGGCCATCCATGATGATTGCGACGCAACCAAGTTCACAATTCGTTGTGGCTTGGATATCGCCATCGCCTATTCTATCACGCGGACCATTGGCACCAGGGTTGCCATTCGTCGCCACCATGCTTGTCTGCGGTCTTCAGTTTTTCAGGTGCTGTCCAGTCATTCTTCATGGACTTGCTTATCACTAGGAGTGGCCTGTTTGGGGACAAGGCGGACTCTACTCTGGGGTGCATCATAGAGAGCAGGGCCACGGAATTCTCCTCAAGCTTATCTGCACCTCCCCAGCTGCATCAGCCAACCGTTCCTTCCATGGCTGCGGCAGTAGTAACCGGTATTATTTCATCCAAAGTTTGATGGGTTTACTGCAAATCGTGTAAAATCCTGTAACCTCAGAGTGTGAGTTTTTATGACAGTTTTTACCTTTTGGTATGCCAAATAGGTTTTCATAAGCTGAGCAGTTTAAAAGTCTATATCTTGGTATTTTATTCAGAGCTCTCTGTGCACTACACAGGTTACTTAGCCATGGTGCACCATTACTTAAGCCCCTCATTGTCCTGGCTTGTTTAAGCATGCTGTTTCTACCACTCCATTTGAGTATAGTTTGAAGGGGTTAGAGAACTGGATTTGTAATTGAAATTCAATAAGTGTCTCTGCTAATACTTCAGAGGTAAAAGCGGGCCTCTGTGACTGTGCAACCCATGCCTTGCTGTTGAGGTCCCACGCACACACAAACCGACAACAGGAACATAAATATTAAACAACACACTCTCCTCACGATCAGGAAGAGACCGGAATTAGCTGTGCTAACGTTGCTTTATTGGGATCCCTTCAGGATAAACATCGTGTTGCTCTCACTTGAGCCGTAATCACAATGTAAACCGCCATTTGAGAAAGTGATATATATATCCATGTGATCAAGGTAACGGCTGTTACCGAAACGCGTTATGGCTGCTTAAATGTTAAATAAAACTATTTTTGGCGTACCTAAAAGCGGAGTTCGTGCCCTTCCATCGCGACTGCAAGGAGAAAGAGTGAAAGGAGGGGCGCTGCTTGTTATTTTGGATATATATATACAACAACACATCTAAAAATGAGAGACCGACTATTATAAAAGTCCCCGCAAAATAGAAAAACAGTCAACCAAATTGATATTTAGAGTGCTACTAGGAGTCACAAAAGGGCAATTTCTTAAATAGTTTTTAAGTCATTTTCATCACATATTAAACATCCAGCCCATGTGGGCTCCGAATATATATATATATATATATATATATATATATATATATATATATATACACACACACACACACATATATATATATATATATACACACACACACACACACATACATTTATATGTTACATTTATTTATTGGCCTTAACGGGATCAGTGTGATTGAAACATGTTATCTCAAAAGGCTGACCTGCTTTGATAAGGGGCATTTGATGTGGTCTAGTTATCGATCAATCAATCAATCAGGGTTTTTTTTTTTTAGAGCGCGCTACTAACCCTTGAGGGCCCAAGGCGCTGGGGGGGGGGGGTGCAGCTCTGGATCAGTCGAAGAGCCAGGTCTCTTCCTGAAGGTGTGCAGAGTGGGGTAGCGTCTGATGTTGACTGGGAGCTTGTTCCAGGCCTTTGCTGCGACGTAGGAGAAGGCTCTTCCACCTGCTCTGGTTCTGCGGATGCGTGTGGTCTCTGCCAGGGCGAGGTCGGCAGAGCGGAGGTTCCCTTTGGGTACGTGGAAGGAGACTCTTTCGTTGAGGTATTTGGGTCCGATGTTGTGGAGGGATTTGTAGGCGTGGGTGAGTAGCTTGAAGGTTACTCTCTTCTCGATGGGCAGCCAGTGGAGGTCTCGTAGGTGCTGGGACATGTGCTCATGTCGTGGGGTTCCGAGGATGAGTCTGGCTGCGGTGTTCTGGATGGTTTGGAGCCTGTGTAGCAGGGATTTGTTGATTCCGGCGTAGAGGGCGTTGCTGTAGTCCAGTCTGCTGGTTATGAGTGCGTGGGTGACGGTCTTTCTGCATTCGGGGGGGGTTCCACTTGAAGGTCTTGCGAAGGATGCAGAGGGAGTTGAAGCAGGTGGAGGCGACGGCGTTGATCTGGCAGGTCATGGTGAGGGAGGAGTCTAGAATGATGCTGAGGTTTCGGGCGTCTTCTGTCGGAGTGGGTGGGTTTCCGAGGGCAGAGGGCCACCAGGTGTTGTCCCAGGCAGTGGAGGAGGGTCCAAGGACGAGGACCTCAGTCTTCTCCGAGTTGAGCTTTAGGCAACTGTTGCTCATCCAGGCCGCGACGTCTTTCATTCCTTCCTGGAAGCTGAGTCTGGTGTCTTCGGGGTTCTTTGTGAGGGAGAGGATGAGCTGGGTGTCGGCGTAGGATACTATGTTGAGCCCATGCTGTCTAACGATGGCGGCGAGGGGGGCCATGTAGATGTTGAAGAGCGTGGGGCGTCTTCGGGGTTCTTTGTGAGGGAGAGGATGAGCTGGGTGTCGGCGTAGGATACTATGTTGAGCCCATGCTGTCTAACGATGGCGGCGAGGGGGGCCATGTAGATGTTGAAGAGCGTGGGGCTGCCTAGGATTCTTGGTGTACTCCGCAGGTAATCTCTGTGGGTTCGGAGACGAAGGGTGGGAGTCTGATCCTTTGGGTTCTGCCAGTGAGAAAGGAGCGGATCCAGTCGAGGGCGCTTCCCCGTATGCCGGCGTCGTGGAGTCTGGCGGCGAGAGTGCGGTGGGAGACGGTGTTGAAGGCTGTGGAGAGGTCTAGTAGGATGAGGGGCGCGGTGTGTCACTGGTCGAGTAGCATGCGGATGTCGGTGGTGGCGAGGAGGGCGGTCTTGGTGCTGTGGTTGCTGCGGAATCCAGACTGGGAGGAGTCAAGGATGGAGTTCTCTTCGATGAAGGTGGTCAGCTTGGCGTTGACGAATCTCTCGGTGACTTTGGCTGCGAAGGGAAGGAGAGAGATGGGCCGGTAGTTTTTCAGGTCCATCGGGTCTGCCGAGGGCTTCTTGAGGAGGGGCTTGACCTCTGTCTGCTTCCAGTCGTCGGGGAAGATGCCGTATTCGAAGGAGGCGTTGATGGTCCGGCATAGTTCGGGTGCTATGGCGGCAGCGGCTCTGTGGTAGATGTGCAGCAGGCAGGGGTCCGTGGGGGCTCCCGAGTGGGTGTTCATCATGGTTGTGGAGGTATCCTCGGGGGTAGCCGGTTTCCAGGTGGTGATGGTGGGCTGGTTGTCGATGGCGGCGGGGAGGGTGGTGTCTGGAGTCTGTTCGCTGAAGTTGTCGTAGAGGGCCTTGATTTTCAGGTGGAAGTAGGAGCTGAGTTTGTTGCAGAGGTCCTGGGATGGTGTGACGTCCGTGGCTTCGCTGGGGGGTTTTGTTAGCAGGGAGATCTTGCACTGTGGTACATACTGCCATGTAGGAAAGTAGGATCTGCTTTCATGGCTACCCCCCATTTTTGCTGGTGTTATTCTGTTTTCTGACTGGGATCCTGCTGATCAGGATCCCAGCCACTGTGCTTTCTCCCTAAATTTGTCAGTGGTAAGTACTTTGGCACCTTCCCAATTGGCTACTGGTGTACCCAGGTAAGTCCCTAGTATATGGTACTAAGGTACCCAGGGCATAGGTACACCAGGGGTCTCTCATGGGCTGCAGCATATATTCTACCATCCATGAGAGACCACTCAAAATGTGACTACAGGCCTGCTATTGCAGCCTATTTAAATTGGTGCTAGCACCACTTACAACAGATGTACGTTTCCTTATATCTGAGGTCACTGCACTTAAAACCTATGTCACCCCTATGGCAGGCTCTTCAGCCCTGAGGGCAGGGTGCTTGATTACAAGTGTGAGGGTGCCCCTGCATGAGCAGGGCTGCTCTACAAACCACAGAGTCGATTCTCAAGGTTTTGTAAGTGCGGTCAGCAATTTAATACATATAGTGGACATCCAGCCAAATACGAGATGTCTAACTATATATTGGCTGCACCGAAACCGGTCATGTTTGGTATCAAACATGTTGGAATCCTACCCCAACACCGATTCCAGTGTTGGATGTAGGATCCCATGTACTGGGGGGCTCCCCCCTGTATTCCCGGTACCAGCCTTTTAGGGTCTAACAGCAAGGTAGTGCTGCCGCCAACCACAGACACATTTCTGCCTTCCTGCTGCTGAGCTGAGCTCGAACAGGGGAAGGCAGAACAATAGGTTTCCTGCCACAGGGAGGTGTGACCACCTCCCAGACAGGACTTGGTGTATTGGGCTGGGGTGGGGGCATTTGCCAGCGCCACCAGACTACTTTGAAGGGCTCATTTGGTGCTCTCCTTGCATACGCCAGTTCAGGGAGCTGTTGCCTCCTGCTCTGGCACGAAACTGGACAAAGGACATGGGAGTATCCTCCCCTCTGTCCAGCCCCTCCTCTGGGAGGGATCCTTGAATCGTCCCAACCCTTTTCCTAGGGTCATTGAGGGCTTACCTGTGGGTGGCTCTTCAGGGGACAAGATTCAAACCCGATCCCACTTTGATCATCTGGGCACTTTGGACTTTGTTGGATTTCGCCTGAGAACCGAGACTGCACCAAGGAAGACTCCTGCTCTCGTCGTCCTGCCAGTCTTCTGCATCATCTGTGCCTGTGCTTTATCCAGGTTCCTCTCCAGGCATGTGGGCATCAAGGACACCCAAAGTAATCTCCCTTGGAGTGAAGGAGTCACTCCCCTGCATCTGCAGGCACCGCAATCAAGCTGACAGGTCTGCTGCTCCTGATGTCCTACGGAATCCAAAAAGCGCAGCAACACAGGTGGTGGTTCTACAACTCCCTTGAGGCGTGCACTGTCTTCTCAGCAAGTTTGAGGCCAGTATCCCTCTCTCTAGATGGCAGAGTCAACAAACCTTGGCAACAGCAAGTCGACACAGTGCACAGGGGTTCTGTTCCAGCGGTTCCGACGAGGGATACTGGCCTCAAACTTGCTGAGAAGACAGTGCACGCCTCAAGGGAGTTGTAGAACCACTGGAACAGAACCCCTGTGCACCGTGTCGACTTGCCGTTGCCAAGGGTTGTTGACTTTGCCATCCAGAGATCTTTGGGCTACAAGAAGCTCCAGCCTTCAGCATCTATTCCTGCCAACATCTTTGTCCTCACTGCTTCCTCTGCACCCTGGGCCTGCATCTTTGGTGAGCTGCTCGAGGTCCTCTTGCAACTCCTGTGCCTTCGGCCTGTGAGTCCTCTCGAGGGTCTTCTTTGGCTTCAGTGGGCTCCCCTGCTTGCTTGAGGCCTGCTCTGACTCTCCTGCTCTTGGTGAGTCCCTTGGACCTTGCTGGTCCCGATACTGCACCTTCTTCGTTTACCACATCTGTTGCTGCTGCCAAAGCTTCTTAGTGCTCCCGCCGGACACCGACCCACTGGTTCTTGACTTCTAACGTGGGACAGCTCGTGAACGGCTCCTGGTCTTCCACAGCGTCGCCTGGTCCTCACAGCTGCACAACAAGGTCACCGTCATCACTCCTGGAACCTCTGTTATCGGTGGTCATTGGTCTTCCGTGCCTCCTGGTCACTTCTGAGTGGCATAGACACTGTCCCCTCTGCTTACAGGTACTTCTCTTCAAGAATCCATCCTTGGATTGCACCGGACTCTTTCACATTCTTCGCCAGCTGCATCTTTCCTGAAGTCCTCCATTGTGGTCTACGTCGGTTTCCGACTTCACTTTGCACCTATGCATCCGGCTTCCCTGGTGTAGGTATCCTGGTCCCTTGGGTATCCACGGTTGGGGTGACTCTCCATCCTTCAATCTTCCACAGGGTTTCTTCAGGGTTCACTGGGAAGGGTCCTTCTTAAAAACTGCAACCGTGACTTTTCCATTGACTTGCACTGAGTACGTAGCTGTGTTTCCGCTCTGCACACAGCCTCTGTGGGGTTCCTGGCTACTTACCTCGGGTGGTTCCCTGTGTCCCCGGCTCTTCTGAGTCTTCTGGTCCAAGGCCCGACTTCGGTCGCAGTTCCTTCTTCTGCTTGCCATCAGCGTGGATCCAGATCCAGCTCCCCCAGTCAGTTTTTAACTGACTTTTTTTACGCTGTTTTGTTGTTGTCCCTTTTTAGGTATCGCCTGGCATTGCAGCGCATGCGCTGCTCGCTGGGCGAGACCTAAAGTAAGAGAGGAGATTTCAGAAGAGGACTTGAAGCCCCGCCCATCATTTTCATTGGGTCGCTGGCTTCCCATTGAAAAGGATGCTTTTGGGCCACTGCCCTTTCTCCCTTTTGGATGGCCCATCCGGACTGGGTCGTCTGCTTCACGGCTGTTGTGAAGCAATTCCTTATCTTTATAGGGGGCCATCTGTTGCTCTGGGCCATCTGTTTCTAATTAGTGCTTTCTTCTGCTATGAGCAGCCTTGAAACAAAACAAGGCTTTTTTTCACCGTGGCTTCGGTGCCCATCATGTACTCGTGGTCTCCCCTGCAGCATTAGCCCAAAAACGTATGTACGACGATTTTGGACATTAGAATAATTTAATGTCACTAAACCAGCAGAATATTCACTCACCCAAAGCAAGACAAAAGGACTCGCGCAGAGTTATTTCTACTGAGCAGACCACAAGCACTTAGACTCCACATGAGCGCCTTCCGCCATCTAAGAAAGCGACAGCCCTCGCTAATTTGGGCTGTGTGGCAATTATCTCGCAGCTGCACAAACGAGGCAAAGAGCAAAAGGAAAGCCGAGCGTTGAACCTGCGACGCATGAAATATCAAATGACTAACACGGCCAATTACGGTAACTAATGACACGCAAGGAAAGTTCTATAAAAGAAAGAAAAGGACACAACCTGATTTACAGCTTTTTATCTCCATACCGTTTAACGTGGGCGGCTTTCTCTGGCAAAGCAGCAGAAAACGCGAGTTGAGTGTTTCCTCGCGTTAAGTGCCGCCCGAGCCTCCACTGAGGATATGAAAAAAATGAGTATTTCTATCTCCCGGTGCTGTGTAACAACGGTAATAACCACGAATCCACCCCAGCTCGCTGCTGCTATGTATATCGACTTCAGAAGGATTAAAAGTGGAGTTTTCCCGGAAATGAATAAGGCTTCGGACTTGATGATTACACTCAGATTGTCACAACAATAACACAACCAACTGATTTTTTGTATTAAAAAAAAAAACTGTCTTCCCTTTGTAAGAAATTCAACTCAAATGCTTATTTGTGTCAAGCAAAACTTCCGGAAGTGTATCAGGATGGTTACCCATCAATGAATATAGATGTTCCCCTTACTCGTTTGTAACCCTACTCGATTCTGGGGGCGCTAGAGGGCGCCAAGCAAGATGGCCGCACCTCCGTGAGGCTCTTGCAGCTCGGGCCTTTATCCGCATAAAATCCTGCTCATCTCCAGATCAAACTGCGAACCACTGGCTAATTTTGAGAGGTGACACACCAAGGAACCTGCTGCGCTGCCCAAACCCACGGTTATTGGCCCGGAAGTGGGGAAAATTGTGCTTGTTATTCTGCCCGACGGAGAGGACAAAATGGCGGCCTGACCCACTCGGGGGTCGGACCGGGAGCTGCTGGAACCCTGTTGCCGGGAGACGCGGCGTCCGAACCTTGGGGGCCTGCTGGCCTCCCGGTGCCTATTGACTGCCATCGTGGCCCCCTGCTGACCCTGCCTTATCACCGGCTGCGGAGACCGTCGCCGCCGTGGGAGGGAACTGGGCCTGTGACCTCCGACGCGGATCGGCGAACTACCGTGGCTGACTGGGGCGGCGGAGAACGCGGAGCCGGCGGGCGGCATCTGCGGTAGCTGGACACTGAGGCAGGTGGAAGATCGCGAGGGAGTTGCTGTCCTCTGATTGCCGCTGCAGGGCTGCTGGGAGCTCTGTGCGGCCACCCGCCTGGTGGGATTGCTCCAGACCTGCGGAGGTAGTGGGACGCTGCCTTTCCCGGAGCCGCCCTCTGCGGGCCAGATACATTGCCGGGAGACCCGTGTAGACATCCTTCGCGGCGCATCGATCACTGCGTGTGAAGTAAGAAGGGGCCGCGCTCACACCTTGCCTGCCCTGACTGCTGCCGTTAGGGTGCAGATGATCCCTGCGACCTCCCCCGCTGGCTGCCACTGAGAGGGGGACCGCCTTGCTAGGACCGGGGGAGAAGCGCTGCGCCCCCCCGGACTACAGACCACGTTGAGGCCTCCCTACTCCACATCCTTCGTCGCACGCTCAGGGGGCCCCCGTACTGGAGCCTGGCCCCTCTCGCCGGCTGGGACCAGACAGAGGGGGGCGCAATCCATGCCCCGAGGGTCGCCGACCCACCTGGACTCACACAATCGTCGTACCACTTCCTGACGGCGCGGGGCCTGGCCGGCTTGGCGCCTGGAACCCGTTGCGCTGAGTGACCCACAGCGCTGTGATCTGACTTCAGGGAGGCAGTGAGGAGCACTGTATGCGTGTTGCGGTCCTCGGGCCCCCGCTGCTGGCGCTGGCGATAGTGCGGAACGAGCCGGGCGCGGCTACCCCGCCTATGCGACTGAAACCCCTTGACGCTGTTGTATAGTGGGAGAGGCAACAGATGCGACGGTGCACCCTCCGGGAAGAGACACCGGTCCTTGAAGCTAGCTACTGAACTTCCCGGGCACCGCATATAACCGCAAGGGACTCTTCTCTCCAACCTTACGCATCCAGACGGCATCTCACCTTGCGGACCACCGGCGGGACCCCAGAAAGGCGCTTTAACTATTACCCTCCTGACCACGACTCTTCATAGCCTCCTCTTCTGTGACCATGGGGAAGCCAGACGGGCGGCAGCCAAAGCTCAATTTTGACACCCGCAAATCGTCTCGGTCCCAGTCGGAACCTGACGAAGACCAGCAGGACGCGTCGACCCCTTCAACCGTGGATCTCAAGGAGCTGCTGTTGGTGATGCAATCGAGCTTAACCTCCATTGAGTCCAAAATGGACTCCATGAATACCAGGCATGAAGGGCTCACGCACAGGGTGGAGAAGCACGATGACCGCCTGGTTGAAGCGGAACGACGCATTTCGGACTTAGAGGACACGACCAGCGCCACCACAAGTCGCACCCTTGAGATGGACCGAATCCTGAAACTAATAGCAGCCAAAAATGAGGATTTGGAATCTCGCTCGAGGAGAAACAACCTCAGAATCCTTGGGATACCGGAATCGACCGCCACCGGAAAGATGGAGGAATATGTTGAGAGACTCCTCATTGCACTCTTTGGCAGGGATGCATTTTCACAGGTCCTGGTTGTCGAACGAGCGCACCGCTCATTGGCGAATCGGCCGGCCCCTGGTACTCCTCCCCGGCCCATAATCGCCAAACTACTTAACTATCGCGACAGGGATGCCGCCCTTCGCCTCTCCAGGGAACAAGGACAACTAACATATGAAGGGATGGCGATTTCGATATACCCTGACTTCACCATGGCCGTCCAAGACCAACGACGCAAATTTCTGCAGGTGAAGAAAAAACTTCAACAGCTTAACATGCCCTATGCCATGTTATTCCCTGCCCGCCTCAAGGTAACGCATCAGGGCAAACATCATTTTTTCACGAACCCGCAACATGCCCAGGACTTCCTCAAAACTCTGCCCAGGATACCTGCGGGTCAATCGTCCCCTGCGCATCACCCCGCAGCTAGCGGGAACACATCGGATGTCGAGTAGGACGACTGTAAAATGATCCCCACCCTCTTATGCAACATATTCAGATACTACACGTGGGCACATTTCCCCTGGTTGTGAAGTGGACGTTGAATTGGCCCATTGCACTCCACTCATGCCCTGCGGAACATCAGACACGCTGCCGCCGACACTTGCCCCTCACGGAGGGACCTGGGGAACTGCTACAGACCATGTGCACTAAGGACAGGCCGACGTGACTCTGGCACTGATGCCGCAACTGCCGCCTACAGGACGCTCTCGATATCTTTCGAATATGCTAGCCGGCTGGGGGGGAGCTAATGCTCGAATCACAAAGATCTTCTTTCGCATGCATATCCTGATGCTGGACTCCGTGAATGATGCGTCACACTGGGAGGGCAACGCCCTGTTGGATGTCCTCACGTAAACACAGAACTACCTTTCAACTAGCGCCGAGATGAAACTGTACATTACTGCCCGAGCACCCTCGCTCTGACGAGGAGAACCTGACCGCCCTCTAGAATCCACCCGACAGGTGAACCCTAAGTACTTCGTATCATAAATGGGGAAATTGTTGAGCCCTCCGCCCCCTGTTGGGGAGATGGCTATGGTTTGCTTTTGGGGGGGGGGGGAGGGATAGGCCACCGCGAGTTTGGGTCGCTGTTGTGGGAGGGGGGAGGTCATGGGGAAAGGTTCTATACAGAATGTTATTGTTCCACCTCGCACAGATCTGTTCACGCTGTAAATCCAGACTATAACCTCGACATACTTCTTCCAAATGGTCTATGCAAAACAAATGGAGTCACGTCTTAAATCCTCCCAATATAACTTTTTAACCTGGAATATCAGAGGGCTGGGGGATCCCTGCAAACGCTGTCACATCCTCTCTTATTTAGAACGTCACAACATTCACTGTGCCATGCTTCAAGAAACACACCTCGCCCCCAACCCATCCCCCACATTTGCAGCTCGATGGGCAGCCACCAAATGCTTCTCGTCCTATGCCCGGGGTACCCTCATATTGGTGAAACGCTCGCTTCCCTACACCCCCATTGGCTCTTATGGGGACCCGCAGGGCCGATATAGTATTCTCTGGGGTAGACTCTCCGCGCAATCCATTACACTTGTCTCCTGCTATGGGCCCAACACTGATGACCCGGAATTCTTCCGCATACTCTGGGGCAAGATAATGGATATAGGCTCTACACACCTGATATTGGGAGGAGACTTCAACGTGACTATAAACCCAGCTTTAGACAGATCACATCCACAAACTCGCCACTACTCCAACGCGCAGGTGACCCTCCAAAGTATCATGGAGGAACATAGCCTCACGGACGCCTGGAGGACCCTTCATCCACAAACCCGTGAAGGGACCTGTTATTCCACTGCTCACTCCTCCTGGTCCCGCATTGATAGCTGGCTTATAGATAAAGGGTTAACAACTTGGTTAACACATGCATCTCACCTCCCCCGTACATACTCGGACCACTCACCCGTCCTTCTTTCTCTTACGCCACCTCACGAAGACCCACCCTCCATATCCTGGCGACTCAATCCACAATCATTATTGGATCTGGTATTTAAAGATGAGCTTGAGCATGAAATCTCAGCATTTTTCCCCCGGAATGACAGTTCGGTTCCGCAGTATTCTACAGAATGGGAGGCCTTCAAGGTCACCATGCGAGGTATCTGCATAGCTAAAAGTGGTGGAGTCTTAAAGGACATTTGAAATACGCTACAGAAACTAGAGCAAAGCATTAAGCAGGCGGAAAGGACCCTCTGAACCTCACCCGCGCCTGAGCAGAAAGCATATTTGTATGACCTCCTTACTGAAAACCAAGAAACGGCGGAGAGGGAGTGTAAATTTAGAGGGAAATAGCATCAAGCCCGCCGGTACGGTGAGGGCGAAAGGCCAGGAAAGGCACTAGCCTCAATGATCCGCCCCCTCCCCCCCCCCATTTGCCAATACAATCTTAGAGCTCGAAGATGAAGAAGGTCAGATCCGCAGAAACACTTCTGAAATAGTAGACACCTTTCAAAAGTTTTACAAAAAACTGTATACTACACATAGAAAGCAACCTGTGGATTTCACCTCATTCTTTGAGGATACAGCTATCGCATGGCTGGGGGATGGCCAGAGAGAGTCCCTTCTAGCCCATTACGAAGATGAAGAAATAATTTCCGCAATTATGCAATTACAGTCTGGCAAAGCCCCAGGGCCTGATGGCCTCCCGGCCGAGTTCTATAAAGTATTCAGGCATCTCCTTATCCCTGCCCTGCGTCACGTGCTCGAGGAAGCACGAGAGACTGGCATCTTGCCCCCATCAATGCGTGAAGCGCTCATCATCTCCCTGCCCAAACCGGGGAAATCAGCGACGCAAGTGGATTCATATAGGCCCCTGTCCCTTATCAACGTGGCGCCAAGATCTTAGCTAAGCTAATCGCATTAGCCCCCTCAGGCCTGTTCTGGTCCTCCCTGATCAGTTGGGCTTTGTGCCAACTAGAGGCACTTCCCACAATCTGCGTACCCTCTTTGCGATACTCCACGACATAGACCCTGACACTAACGCCGCTGCCATCTTTTTAGACGCCA
The DNA here is from genome assembly GCA_963921515.1 of Calotriton arnoldi. NCBI lineage: Eukaryota > Metazoa > Chordata > Amphibia > Caudata > Salamandridae > Calotriton > Calotriton arnoldi. Next base: position 790,768 of record CAWUFW010001731.1, read on the forward strand.
CTAAGGCGTTTGACTCCCTGGAATGGGACTATATAGCCTTTGTCTTGCGACGCATGGGGTTCCCTCTCCCATTCCTGGCCTGGATAAACCTGCTCTACACCGGCCTGCAAGCCATGGTAATGATCAACGGAAAGCGCTCGGCCTCTTTTACTATAGCCAGGGGAACCAGGCAGGGATGCCCCTTGTCCCCCCTTTTATTCGCCCTGGCTATCGAACCCTTGGCCGCCAAAATACGCCAACACTTCCGCGGACACACCCTCATCTACCCTGAAAGGCAAATTTTAATCTCATTATATGCAGATGACCTTACCCTTTATCTGCGGCACCCGGAGGAGAGCCTGAATCCCATCCTCCGACAGTTCCTCCTTTTTGGGCATCTCTCCAAAGTAAATAAAATTGGGGAAAATCTCAAATTTACCCCCTCACTGACTCCACTCCCAGATTTATACCGGACTACCCCTTAGCATGGTGCGATGACACACTCACCTATTTAGGGATAGTCATATCCCGCAATCGCGAAGAACTAATGAGGGCTAACTATGGTTGCGCACTGAGCTCTTTGGTGGACAAAATCACACGATGGATTGCACTGCCACTGTCCATGGCGGGTAGAGCCGCCCTCATTAAAATGGTCATATTGCCCAAACTAGTATATTTGTTCGTAAATATTCCCTACGCCCCTAGCCGCCACTTCTTTTCGACCATCAAAAGCCAACTCATTCGGCTAGTATGGGGAGGTAAGCAGGCTAGGCTCCGCTGGGACATCCTTACACGTCCCTTCAGTGAGGGCGGACTGGAGATACCAGACCTGGAATTGTACTTTAGTTGCGCACAAGCCCACTTCGCCTCCTATTGGATACACCCCCCCTATATGCCACACCTGGCCATTGAAGACGGATATATGCACCCTATTCCCAGCACTGCGTACTTAAGCACCCCTGCAGTTACGCGGAGCCACGCTTCCACCACCGTCCAATGCACCACCAGCGCATGGCGTGATCTAGCGAATCTCACACGCACCCTCTTGCTATATTCCCCCCTCGCCGGCAGACAAGATATCCCAGTAACACAAGAGGGTGGATGCCGCAGATTACTACGCAAACTGTCAATCCAAACCTGGGGGCAGCTATACGAAAAGGGTAAATTTCGCACGAGCGACAAATTCTTTGGCCCCACAACCCCCTCTCCCCTAGAGCGAATCTACTACATTAGATTGCGACAGGCTGTGAAAGCCCCTCACTCCTTGTTTTCCTCAGGAACCCCTATCATGTCCCCCTGCACGCCCTCCTGCAACAAGTCACCCCTTCCCATGTTATCTCACTATTATATCGTACAGTACAGGAAAATAGAGAATATGACCCCCGTTGGCAAAGACCAGATGGGAAATAGAACTGGGCCACCCCTGACTGATGATCAATGGTCCTTCTGTTGTAGACAAACCGGGAAATCTCTGCCAACAGCAAATTCCGACTCCTCCATTACAAATTCGTCCATCGTCTCTATTACACACCAGCACGCTTACACCGCTATGCGACTCCGTGACAATGACATATGTGACCGATGCGGCAGTGAAGGAGCCGATTTCCAACACATAGCTTGGGATTGCCCACCAGTCCGTCGATTCTGGACGGAGGTAATGGCAGCACTAGACCTCATGACGGGCACACACATTCCGGAAGATCCTCTGACTGCACTCCTGGGATACACTGCACCTCTAGCTGCCCAAATCCGTAAATACACATCCCTTGCACTCCTCGCTAAGAGAAAGATCGCTTGCAGATGGGGTAGAGGGAGAGCACCGAAATTTAAAGATTGGCTTCAAGACCTTATTTATTGTCAAGAACAACTACACACGTACGCAGAACTTCTGCCTCCCTCCTCCCGTCCCCGGGATATCTGGGCACCTCTGCAGACATACTTATTGGAACGTGCAGATGACACGCTTTCACCGCCCTCCCCCCCACTACCCCACAGACATGAGACGCAATGATGAGAAATGATCCCCCACCCAAGGTGACACACACTATGCATAGTGAATTCTGGGTTATCTGGACACATTACTCCATCGTTCCCTGCATGGACTACGCCATACCACACAAGTTATATCTACAGAGCACATGACATGAGTGGCAAAGTTGTTATTTGTAGGGTGTTGCTCTACATCGCGTGCCTACAGTGAAATCCCTGATCCATTCAATGCTCCTATATCACCTGACGTGGCCGGCCCGATGTGGTTGTAGGCGGCATGCTGTGTTATCCCTCTCCCATCTGTAATAAATCTTTGAGCATTGCCTTGCTGTGCCGGCCCTTTCAGGGATGTAGGCATACTGCTGTGGATGACATCTTCTTGTTTTAATAAAGGTTTTCAAAACTTTAAAAAAAAAAAAAAAACCCTACTCGACTCTTGGAATGTCCAAAATGGGATCTCTGTGGCTGGTTGCCACTTCTTTTTACATATTGGACTCGATTCTTGTGGCTTCCCACTGCCCCCATGTCTTGACCCTCACCTGACGCCTCTCTGTGATGCATGAAGACTTTGTTCAATAGAGGTCTTCTTGTGCTACAACGAGACTCCGTTCATTTTCTGGGAGCACACAGGAGAGCATTCTCCTACCCTCTTCAACATTTCACTAGTGTGTCCAAGCACAGATTTAATGAGGTCAAGCACAGCCCTCCATGTCTCCAATGAAGTCCTTTGTGAGGTTTGCAGATTTCAACACTGCCTATCTACAGACATTTCCGAGATGCCACACCCTCTCCTTCTATCCGGACACCCCCCTAATTTGGCCATGTCTACCATTTTAATTTTGATTGGCAGCTACTTTCATTGATCCAATGGAATCCTAAGGAACTAGCCCTGTACATACTTGTACATGCCAGTCTACTTTTTGCCTCATCTACGCACATTCTCCCCTTTTCCCCATCTCTCTCTTCCTTCGCCCTTCCTCTGCCCTGTCTTCAAGTCTCCTTTTCTCGCAGCTGTGCGCGCATTAGCCCTTGCGGCATTGCCCCCCTGCCCCCTCTACCCCCCCCCTGCACCTGAGGGCAGCTCCCTCCGACAGGATTCTGCAGCGTGATGTAATGCTCTCGGCAAAGAAGCTGCTACCAGCCCCCCCCTTAACCCGCCACCCCCGTGTGGCTGTGCAGCTGGGACAGGGGCCCCCAGCAGAGTGTTTTACGGTGGTGGGGGTTGTCTTTGAAGTGGGAGGGAAGAGGGACAGCACTGAAGGAGCAGTCAAGGGCTGGTGAGCATCTATACACTCCCCCCCCCCCCCAAACTCTCAAGGTTCACATGAGTTTCAACTCACAGGGGACACCCCCCTTGCCCTGCAGCGGAGCCCTCCATGTACTCCCCGCTTCCGCATGAACCCCACCCCGAGGGGCGGGGGCGACTCCTCCCTGCATGAACCGCGCTGCAGCAAAGCACACGTTTCTAAGAAAAAGTGACGACATCGAATTCCAACCTGATGTCCTAAAAATTATATCAGAAAATACAAGTGTGCTCCCATGGAGACCTGCAGGGGTGTGTGAGGGGGGCTGGGAGGAGAGGGGGCTGGGAGGAGAGGGGAGAACCGAGAGTGAGATTCCAAAAGGAGGCATGGGACGTGTAGGGAGAAGGAATGAAAAGTTACCGAGAGGAGAGATGAAGAGAAAAGTCAAAAGGGGAGAGCGGATGAGAAGACTGTAGTGAAGGGAGGAGAGAGAAGAGATAAAGACAGGAGGAGAAAGAAAGAGAAAACAAGCATTTGCAATGCAATAGGTCTCGCATTTACGCGAGTTTAAGCTATTGGCATTGTAAATGACAATGCCTTTTATTTATGTTTTAAAAACCAAAACCTAAATAAAAGGCATTGTCATTTACAATGCCAATAGCTCAAATTCGCGTAAATGCGAGACCTAGTGCATTGCATATGCTTGTTTTGACTATGTGCCCTAAAGAATGAACTGGTTTTAAACCTTGTGGTGCCTGTAACAGGCAGATGTCTGTGACAGACACCCACTTGATGTGCCTTTGGACACTGGAGCCAGACTCCGACTTCAAGGACTGCCTGGATTAGGTGCAAGCAATAATATCACACTTATAAGTAGGCAAATGCAACTGTTTTATGCATGGAATAAAATAATATGAAATGCAAGCAGATAACAATATGGAATGAAACACAAGCAGATAATGCTGGACGTCCTGCAAGAAATCCGAACGATATATACACTGAATACATCAGATGTTACAACCACTGAAGACTTGGATGTGCACACAGACACTCACACATCACAATGAAAACACCTCAGATGATTATAACCACTGGAGACTTGGATGTGCACAAACTCACTCACGCATCACAAAGTCAATACTCAAAAACAAAACACCTCACCGATCGTTCACTCGACATCCTTGCCAACTCAAGCTGTAGGAGCCCTTTGACAGCCCAGGCAGGATTCTCGATTGGGACCCAAGTTCCCTTGTGACGATACGACTGCCCCACAAGCGAGCACCTGTCTGGGTGCCAAGATTTCCCGCCTTTAATACCTATTACTCAACCTGAGGAGAAGGTTCTAGAAACCTCACCCCCTTTTTTCTGTTCTGAAAAGCCGAGCTGACCGTACTGGTCTGTGTCAAGGTCAAGACAGAAGCTGGCCAGGCCCCTGTATTTTGACTCTGAGACAGAGCTGTACATTGCACACATTACTCTGGCCACAACAATCTCTGCTCTGAAAGGTGCCAAGCAAACTTCCCACACATTATCCCAGCGAAGCCTACGATAGCCTAAAACAACCTTGAACGTGAATAGCCTAAACAACTTTAGTAATCTGGGGGCCTGCCTGTGCGCGCAAAACGCTCAAGCAAGACCGAGTCAGAATTCAAGATGACATGAGGGCATGTCAAAGCCAATAGTAAGAACTTCATAATACTTCCCAATGTACAACACAATGCACATTTGTGCACCACTGCCTATACCACTGCACACTTCATCTCCCAAAGTACAACATAATGCACATTTGATTTCCACTGCTTATAACACTGCACTTCGAGACTAAGAAGTACATTCCACATCTCTCTCTCATGCTTCCAAATACACATCCCACACGTTCTGTTCCTGACAAGGCTGTTCTACTCTGTGAAAGCTCTCCCCCTGCTAAAACTACAAAGAGACACGAAAGAAATCTTCAAGGGAAACGTGCACATGCAGGGAAATGATGTCGTACATTCAGGCTAGAGTAAAGTAAAACACAAAAAGTCAATTAAAATAATGGTAGTCCAAGGTCGTAACGTGGTTTCAATTCATGTGAGTGCCTCTAGCACTACAGGGTGATACCCCGAAACCTGTCCCAGGATGCTTGTTTCCGGTCCAGGGAGGACTTGGCCTGGCCATGGGCTGGACTGTTCCCATGGGGAACAGAGTCTAGACTGATTTGCATATGGCTGGCTCCAAACTGGGGTGGCGTGGTGAGCAAATAAAACAATGGATTAAACCCAGATCCGTGACTGGGGTGAATGTTGGATTTGTTCAGCATTCCGTCTGTCATCTGTTCTTTTTGCTTTTGTTGCCCTAAGTGGGAAGGGTATGCCCATACGTGGGTCCTGTGCTCACTGTGCCACTGGATTCAAGCTAGCTTGGCTGATATGGGATGATACCGCGAAACCGGTCCCAAGATGCTTGTTTCTGGTTCAGGGAGGACCTGGCCTGGCAGTTCGGATTGAACTGTTCCCATGGGGAGCAGAAACAAGACTGATTTGCATATAGCTGGGTCCAAACTGGGTTGGCATTGTGAGCAAAAAAACAATAGATTAAACACAAATCTGGCGGTGAATGTTTGATTTGTTCAGCATTCTGGCCATCATCTGTTTTTCTTCTTTTCACTCATGGGTTGGGGCGGCCATCTGGGAGAGGTGGAGATCAGAGGAATCTGGTCTCAGGCAGAGGCTCAGCTCCATTCAATCCGCTGGAGTTGAGAGCAATACGCTTGTCATTGAAATCCTTCCATCCATCGAGGGGAGGCTGGTTCAGGTGTTCACAGAAAACACCACTGCCATGTGATACTGCAACAAACGGGGCAGGCTGCGGTCCTCAACCCTGTGCCCGGAGGCTCAGCACCTCTGGAGATAGCTGGAATGTGTGGACGTTTTCCTGGACGTGCTGCACCTGGTGGGCTCATTAAACGCCAAGGCGGCCGATCTCAGCTGGTGATGCCCTGCGGATCATGAATGGCATCTCCATCTGGAGGTGGGGCAAGGTTTCTTCCGTGACTGGGTAGAACTTTGGTTAGATCTATTTACCACCATCAAGGATGCGCAATGTCAGCATTTCTGTGTGCTGGAGTCTCCAAAGCGGCTCTTGCGTGGAGAAGCATTTCATCTTCACTGGAGCTCAGGCCTCCTGTACGCTTTTCTGCTGATACCACTCCTGCCCTGAGTTCTCAAGAAGATCAGGGACGTCAGGGCCCCAAGTAATTCTTGTGGCTCCGGACTGGGCATGGAGAGAAGGTATCCCGAACTCCTGAGCATGACCCTCAGTCCTCTGATCAGGCTACCTCTTTAAGACGATCTCCTGTCACAGCAGCAGTGCAGAGTTCTGCACCCGAGCCTGCACACTCTTCAACTCTGAGCTTGATCGGCCACAGCTGAGAATTGTCAACCTTTCTCCCGAAGTGTGTGATGTCATCTTAGCAGCCAGGCATCCCTCCACTAAAACTGAATACGCCTGCAAATGGGACAAATTTGTGGCTTGGTGTGTTGGCAAATCCTTCGATCCTATGCCTGCACCTATATCTGACATCGTCCTGTTTGCCTTATCCCTCGCCTGGAAAGGTCTTGCGTTAGGCACAATTAAAGGACATCTTTTGGCCATCTCGGCTTTCTTGCAGTTGCCGTATGCACCCTCCCTGTTCAAGTAACCCACTGTGACATGATTCCTGAAAGGTCTACACCACATTGTTACTCCCATCCCTTTCATTAATCCCCAAAGGGACCTTAATTTAGTTCTTACTAAATTCAGTGCCACTAAAGGAGGAAAAGCCAAGTCTTCAAGTATTTCAAAATGTGAGGAGATCCTCCACGAGGCGAATTTCCAGAGGTAGGGAATTCCATTGGAGTGCCACTAGGTGACTAAAAGAGCAACCAGCCATTTTTGGCTTTCTTGATTCGTGTACTGCGAATAAAAGCTTGACGAGAGGAACGCAGCATTCTTGTGGGTTAGTAGAAAGCCACTTTGCCAAGCAATACTGCTGGTCCCAACTCATGGAGTGACTTGTGGACATAGCAGAGTAATTTAAACCTGGCTCTTTTCCGCACTGGGAGCCAGTGCAGCAAATTGAGGCTGGCCAAGGCTGAGCTTCTTTTGAGGCTGCTACAGATCAGTCAGGCTGCCTTGTTCTGTATAATTTGCAGACGGTTAAACAAGTAATCAGCCATCCCAAGGTATAGGGCATTGGTATAATCTAGTCTGCTCATAATGAAAGCCTGGGTGATTGTCCTGCGCATTGTAATCCACCGAAATAACTTTCTCAGCATGCGTAGGAGTCCAAAACATCTCCCACACACCAAATTCACCCGATCTTGCATCAAAAGAGTCATCTAACACAAATGCCAGATTCTTGGCAACTCTTTTCGGTGTCGGGGCCACGCCAAGAGGAATAGGCCACCAAGTGTCACTCCACACTTTATCTGCCCCTCCAAACAGAAGCTTTTTTTGCATTCAGCTTCAGATAATGTGACCGCATCCAGCTGGCCAGATCAGAAAGACAGCCCAGTAGATTCTCACGCATTCCTGGCCGACACTCCTCAAGACCCAAGTTTTTACCCAAGGTGGTAACTCTTTTTCATGTTGGGCAGAACACTACGCTGCCGACTTTCTTTGCTCCACCTCACCCTGCAAGCAAGAAGATTGGATCCAAAAAGAGCATTATCGTTCTACATTGATCGTACCAAAGGCTTCTGGGTGGACGATCAACTCTTTGTATGCTTTGTTGGAGCAAAGAAAGGCAAGGAAGTGCAAGAGAGCGCCACCTGGATTGTCCTCTGCATAAAAATAAAACCAAGGATGTGACCACTGTGTTAAGTAGCGGAGACCCTGTCTTAGATATCTTTCAGGCAGCTACGTGGGCATCGCTGCGCACGTTCACCAGGCACAACTGCCTGGACAGTCAGGTCCGACATGATCTACACTTCGCCCGTTCGCTCCTCCAGGACTTTTTAGCGTAAAAAGTCCACAGACCCATCTCCAGGGAGATATTGCTTTGGTATCTATTCTAAGGTAAGGAATCTGCAGCCAGACGTCTCTATGAGATGAACAAATTACTTCCCTTCAGTAACACCTTATCTGGTAGAGACTCTATGTATCCGCAGATTCCTTACTGCTCTCCCAACCTCCCTGTTCTGCGGTCTATCAAATCCATTTGAAGAGGTTGCTGAGGACCTCATTGTGGCACACTGGTTCAGACTACCTTAATATGGCTTCAGGCTTTTGGCGCAGAAAAATAGTCAGGAAACTGAGGTCACCACTCACGGGTGGCACCTATATGGGCACTGCGCACGTCACTTCCGGCGCCAACAACACCAAGCAGAGCAAAATGACGTCACCTACCAGTGCACAAGGGGACTGCTCAGAAAACGTTTCGGATCCAGTTTGACGCCTGGGTATCATTTAAGATAAGGAATCTGCGGCTTGATGGAGTTTCTACCAGAGAAGGCGTTACTAAAGGTAAGTAACTTGTTCATCTCAACAAAAGACAGCCAAATCACAAAAATAGTACAGTTGTATACTTTGAAGTGTTAATCCCCCCTCCTTCTTTGACAAATATAAAGTGGCCAATGCAAAACAGGGGCTTTATTTCCATAAAACAAACATGAAAATAAACTTTCGACTTTCTTATAATATTTTAAATAAAGAACACCAGGCGCATTTATGAACAGGAAATTAAACAAAGGAAGTATTGTCATTTCAATCAAGGCCACACGCCCAAGAATAGAAAGCAGCAATGTGGACTGCCGATTTATCATGAATTCCACTTTTTACAGTAAAGGTGCATAATTCAGATCATATAGATCTGCTAAATCTGTAGACGCATATTTCCCTAAATATCTCTTTGGCCCATTACTCTATGCTTTTAGTATTGTGTCTGGTAAGATTTTCAGTTTGGAATTAAATACCAAAGTGTCTGTCTGCGAGTAGTTAATTTTATATCCCCCGTAACTCTTCAAATAATTCAATCGCCCTCCGCGCTTGCTACATTACAGTTCTTTCTGGTTTATTTTTTTTTATAATTTCATGAGTATATATTTTAATTCTGGGCATATTATCCTGACATGGTGCAATATGTCTGTCTTCCAGAATTGCTATTGCCAGGGGTGCAATAAAGAGTGAATACGAGATTGGGACTAGAGGCATCCTTATCTAGTTCCACGCTTAACATTGATCGGATTACTCATCTCTGAATTGACTAGAATCTTTGCATGCGCATTTTCATATAAATTGCAAATTGACCCTGTGAGTAGGAACGGGAAACCAAAGGCCTCTAAGGTCACTAATACACAATTCTAATTCACAAGGTCAAATGTTTTCTGTGAAAGCATCAAACATCTTTTAACTGCTGCAATTTTACCATGTGTAAATCTATCTATGGCTTTCAACTTGATAATTAGTATTTATGAATGGTGATCCGGCGATAGGAACTAGGGTCTTTCGGGTTTTTACTTGTTTTTAATAGATTAACAACTATGCCCATTTTAAACAATTCTGGATTTCTTCCTCTACCATGGAAAAAGGTGATAAAATCTTCACTTTTATATCTTCTATAAACCCAGGTATTGGCAAAACGTTATCTTGCCGATGGATATGTGGCACACCGCGCTACGCTGGATGCGATAGCATGCATCCTGCAAGATCCAGCTCATCCCCCAGCTCTTCCAAATCCCCTCCCCAATATGGTGATCACAGAGAAAAACAAGAGTATCTCACAAGTGAGATGAATGCACTAGCACATGCTCTTACAGGCTCGACCCGAAAAAAGAAAGAAGAGACAAAGGAAAACCAAAAAGGGTCATAATCTCAGTCATAGTATGCTAAATTCAAAATTAAGGAATCGGTTGATCGCAGTCCATTGCTTGCAAAACAGAAATGTTTATAAAATCCAGATTCAGCTAGCTAATCGGGCGAGTTTGAGTCTAGGTAATAAAATTGATGCACCTTGTCAGGTTCAGCAAAGTCCCAAAATTGGCCTTGCCAACTGAGCCGTAATTTAGCACCTCTCAGGAGTACAGGGACAGAAAGTGCTCTAAATTTGGGGATAAGAGCACGAACATAAGTTTTGTCTGGCAGTTTCCCATGATGAGTTTTGGAAAAACAAAAGAATTTAAAGCGCTGTTGAGATTCTGTCTTTAAGCCTGGCCCCAGCTAGGACCTTCTCCTTACTTCTATAGTCTTGAAAATAAACTACAGTGTAGCAGGGTTTCACGCCATGCTTTGGAGGACCAAAAGGTCTGCGATGCACTCGAGCAATGGAGATTAAAGAAACATCCTTCCAATGTTGCGATTCCTTGCTTAGGTTCTTAAGTAGAAGCTGTGCAACCCAACTCAGTGTGTCATCTTGCCCTGTTTTGGCTCCTTCTGGGACTTCTATAACCCTTAGGTTTGATCACTGTGACCTATTTTGTAGATCCTCACACTTCCAAGTCAATGTAAGGATTTGAAAATCATGAGTGGCCTTCGTGGTCTTATAGCTCTTAACTTCTTCTATCTTGGTATGGTGAATCTCGTATTATGCTGTTGTATCATGAGTTCAGTAAAATTAATGTCCATGATGTCCATTTTCTTAGAATCTCCATTTTTGGGCTTTGTTCTCTCTGTATTTTGTTTTTACTTCCTTAATTTTTTCCATTATGTTCTTTAGTAGTTGCTGAATAGAGGGAGTAGTGCTTCGCAGATGTGAGCTTTTCTAATTCTGTATTAATGTGAGAATCTAAGATGGCATTGGAACGGGAGACCAAAAGACTCTGCTGGATGAAAAATGCTTCCTGAGGCCTCCACAGAATCTGGCACATGTTCCATAAGAGGTAAGAAGTGGTTGGAGCAAGGTATGGTGTATTAAACGTCTCCGCCACTTCTACCCTGGATTAAATAGGCCCAACATATAATCAGCCTACTCCAGGGGATTTTGTTGCATTTCTTCATCATGCATCATCGACATAGGCATAAATGCTGGAAGCCCAGTTTACACTGCTAAGCTCACACTTGAACCAGAGGGGTCTATTTCCAACATTATAGTGTAGGTGCTCTATGAAGCTGTTGAAGGGCCCTTCCCAGTTTCAGCCTCTTTGCCCATGGTCAAAGTAAGTGCATTGGTTGACTTCCTGTCCCTATTCTCTGAGGTCTCTAGGTAGCCCCCTCAGTCAGCATCTTAAGAGTCAGAAAGTATTCCCAAAACCTCCCTGAGGAAATAGTTCCTCTTTCGTTCGACGTTTTCGCCTCCCTGCACTGGGCATTCTCCGCCGGGTGATTGTGGGCCTTCCCAGTCAACGAATATAGTTCTTTTTAGACTTGGCCACCACGCTGAGAAATGAAAACATAAAAGGATACTGTCCCAGGCAAATTAATTCAGGTACCAGTTTATAGTTCCGCCAGACATATCGTTTCTATATGGCATGAAAAGTCTGCCCCCATCTAACAGGAGGCTTGTCGGTGCAAGAACACTATTAGAGGAGTTACCAATAACTTATGAGTGCTTACTGCCCAAAGCAAAATACTGCGAGCCAACTTTAAATCACTCTGCAGTATTGGGAAGTAACAAAAATATCAGGCACCCTACAACATAGTGTCAATATATGTGTATTTTGAGGGAGCATTGTCAATTTGTGTAGGAAAGTACCTCTTTGTGCATTGTTACCCACCACGTTTTGCCTGACATCTTATGCATTTTGACTTGATGTGCCCTGTGTCCCTGCCAATCAGGTTCCCAGGGCCTATGTTCTTTCCCAAAACTGTACCTTTGTACCCACAATTGGCACATCTCTGGCCACAGCTAAGCCCCTTGTAAAAGATACCATCGGTACCAAGGGCACTGTGACCAGGGAAGGCCTCTAAGGGCTGCAGCACCTATTGTGCCACCCTTAGAGCCCCTGCGCCTTAACACCCATACACTGCCATTGCAGGCTGCGTGTTTTGGTGCAGAGAAAAGTGAAGAGTCAACATGGCACACATCCCTGTGTGCCATGCCTACAGCCCACTGCCTGTGGCCTAGGTAAGTCACCCCTCTAGCAGGGTGCACTGGACCACAGGTGAGGGTACAGTTGCATGAGCACTGTACCCCTACAGTGTCTAAGTCCATTCTAAGACATTGTAAGTGCAGTAAAGCCATAAAAGAGTATATGGTCTAGGAGTTGGTAATTACGAACTCCACAGCTCCATAATGGCTTTACTGAAACCTGGGAAGTTTGGTAGCAAACCTCTCAGCACATTAAACCCACACTGATGCCAGTGTGAGATTTAATGTAAAATGCACTCAGAGGGAATCTTAGAGATACCCACTGAAAAACGACCAGGCCTGGTGTGGTTCCTGAATGTGTTACCCGCCATTTGCCACCACCAGACATGGTTCTGGACCCCTGGGTAGAGGGCCTCTGCTCTCTAGGTCCAGAAATAAAGCCCATCCTGGGCAGAGGTGTCATGCCTCCTCCCCCAGGATGGGCTGGGTTCATGAAGGGAAAGCTTCAAAGGCCTGCCGCCTTTGTGAGCTGACCCTGCCTTTTGCTGCCCCCAGAAAATGGCTCCCACCGGTTCTGGCTCTGACTATGGGTGGGAGAATCGACGGGAAAACTGAGTTAGGAGGAGATGTGTGCCCACCTTTGCCAACCCCACCCCTCAGGCTTGAGGGGGGAGAGGTGAGGTGAAGCACACATCTCAGTCCCCTCCATCTTGAAGATGAGGGGAATCAGCCAATAAGGGAGAGGCTCATGCCCTCCTCCCACTGGAGGGTGGCATAATCTGGGTGTACCCACCCCAAGGAAGGGACCCATCGGTCCCAACCTGCACACCTCTATAAATGTTCCTACATTTAGTATTTAGGGGCGACCCTGAACCTTGCTGCCTCAGATATGAGGAAGAAAGAAGAAGGACCGAAGAGCCATGCTGACCCAGGAAGAAGATGACACCAACTACTTTGGCACCAGCCCTACCGGCCTGTCCCGACTCTGACCTGACTACAGTGGAAACCCCGGCGTGTCCAGCAGCCAGCAGCACCCCAGAGCCTGGAGGACCTGCCCTGCACTCCTCTCAAAGACTCTGTCTCCCGTGAGCATCGGATTTGCTCAACAAAGACTTCAAACACAGAACCCGGATCTAGGTGGCTCGTGGGTCTGCACCCAACGCCCATGGCCCGAGTTCAAGTGGCTCAACACCACGAGGAGGTCACCCCAGCAATCCTGACCTGGGATCTGGTGATCCCCGACCTACCTCAAGCTTCAAGCCGACACCTGCAGTCTCAAGCTGAAGGGTCCACCAAACTGCAAACGGAGCTGGTAAGAAGACCAGAGAACAATAGACACCCCTGCACCCGACGCCCCTCGGCCTTTGGTGGCCAAACTGACGGTGTCCAGACATCCCCCAAGAATCTAACTTACCTCTCCTGTCGGTGGTCGCCTCCAGGAAGCCTCCCTGCCCGAGCCTGCAGCCTTTTCTGCGAACCGCATATCTCCATTTCACAGGGTCCCCGACCTCTTCTTGGCACTCTATATTCGGCCGCCTCTGTGCTGCTGGTGGTGCAGCTGCTGTGCTGATTGGTGGCCCTTGCAGTGCTGATCTTAACCCCAGGAGCTTGGCTCCCACAACCGAGTGGCCTGCTTGTAAGCAGCCTCTAACTAAAGTCCCCCTTAGCCCCATTGGCTAACATTGGGCTCCTGCAGTCTGCACCTGGCCACCCCAGTGCCGCTGGTGGTGCAATTTGAGTGCCTAACTGGACCTTGGGGAACCTTGGTCCTAACCCCCAAAAGCCATACTTTCAGATAGTTTACTTACCTGCAAACCGTTAACACTATTTTTCCCATAGGAACCAATGATACAAGTTTTTGTTCCAAAAAATGTGTTGACCGGTGCTTTGTATGAAAGGAAAGTAATTGTATTTTGAACTTGAAAAAGTCTTACTTACCTTATTGTAGGATCCGCAGTGTGATATCTAGGCATATCACCCCGAGTAGTCGATGTAATGCCAAAGTAACGCAAAAGTAATCAAATGTAATTTCTATGTAATTTAAACTGTTTTTAAAGCAAATACAAACCTGTAACGATTGCAAATCCATTCCCAATTGCATTTTCTTGAAAAGTTTTACAATTGAAAGTATATTTTACCTACCTGTACCAAGTCCTGCTTGGTTCTAGAAATAAAACATAAATGTACCTTTTTTATACTTATCTAATTGGTCCGGATTCTGTCTCTGAGTGTGTGTAATCATTCCTTGATTGAGTGAATACAACAAATGCTTAACACACCCTCCTGATAAGCATAACTGCTCGCCCACACTACCACAAAGAGAACGGTTAGTGATTATGTAATTTAGCCTCTGCTATATCTCTGGGGATCCCCTGGACTCTGTGCACAGTATACTTTACTTTGGTATAGTATATACAGAGCCAGCTTCCTACAATTATGTTACTTTTTACAAAGAAGCACATGGAAACACTGCTGCAGGCCACGCAGACGAGTGGGAATAGCAAGAAGTACAGCATATGCAGCACAGCCAGGCTACCAAGCTTCTCCCACTGTTCCATTTGGCTCCTACCCTTTTATGGGCTTCTCTTGCATCAATGCCCCCTGTGGCACGGACTTCCATCTCAAACGAGTCAGAAAGGGACAAATCAGCTTTCCTTCAACTCAGCTCAATCTTAGCTCCTCTTTTTTCTCCACTGTGCTTCGTCAGTAATGCATATGTCATCAACATTGGACACTACATTTAAGTCTGCCTAGTAACCGTTCCATAATAAGCAATTAGAACGACCCTGGACTATATTATATCCCTATGGTAATAGAGAAATAAAAAAAACTCAGGCGTTATTGAGTACAAAAATCTATTAGTCACATCTACTGTGCTTTTGTGGGGGCGGAGGGAGGGGGATTCGCATGTGTCACCTCATTAATCCAGTACTGTGTACATTCCGAATTGCATATATTTTGTAGTGTTAGTTCAGACTCCTATAGTCCAAAATCAATCTCCAAGATCGATCTGATTTCTTGCACCTTTCTCTCTGCCCAAGATTATAGCTTTTGCAGAGGGAGAGGAAAGTGTAAAGATAGTAGAAACAAGCCTTCGAGTCTTTAGTGGTGAAGTAGTGAAGTAGCTGTGCAGATATAGGTACATAAACTACTCCCAGAAGCAGTTGCAACGAGATCTTAGCCTCACCATCATGATTGATTGCTTCTAATCAAGGTACATGTCCGCCTCTAGGATTAAGAGATTACTTCCAAGGTACCAAGCAACCAACCAACCCCACGAGCACTATGTTTTCAGAGGAGTGAAAAAAGGAGGGAGGAGAAGATCCCATCTCTGCACTCCCAATTAATGTAACTTACAGGGCCCACGGCAGACTCTCAGTGGCTCATCCAACTGGGTAATTCCGCCCAGCCAAGGACAGACAGAGCGAAGGGATCCGCACCGCTGTCACTGGCAGCCACCAACTGGACTGAGAACGCATCTCTGAGTCCACAGGGACGAGCCACCAGATGCGCTCGTACACCTCTGCGGCCTTTAGGTCATACACCACCAAAACCCCTGCACCCGTGCCCCCACCACAGGTTTTCTGTTCTGGAAATAGGTCTGCCCCAGTGATGTTCACCCCCTGCTCACGCTGCCTCATTGTGCCCACTTACGCAGCTTCTGCCCAGGCATGGGCCACACAGGCCCAGCTCCAGCGCCTCTTCACAGGAGTGCGGGGGAGTGCAGGCGAAGCTCCCACTCCAGCCCCTCACGCACTGCCGCTCAGCCCCAAGGGTTGACCACTTGTTGCTGGCCACGCGGCCTACAGTCTGTCCCCAGTTGAAGAGCAGGGGACAAACAGCCATGGTGTCAGCAATTCGATCACACAACAGGATTCCGCTTCCTCCAGCTGCAGGTTAACCTTTGCTTCTGTCACTGCACTATCTTCTGGAGATAATTTAACACGATCGCTAGTCTCGCCTGGAAGCCCACTAGCTTAGCGCCGTCTTGATTTGGGTCAAGCCACACTCCTGAGGTTTTTTATTCTAATGTAGATTATGAGAAAAAGTTGTTTGCATTCTTTTTGTTGCAGATGAACCGTGTTTAATGTCACATGGGTAAAGTACGGTTCCATGTGCTGATCTGATCTCAACGCCAAAAAATAATTTATACTAGACTTAAAAAAAAGACAAATAATTGCAAGAGAATCCCATACCGAACCCTGCTCTTTTTAGTTTGGCTTGTTTTACTGAAATCGATTTGGGTCATTCTCTCCCAAACCCTTTCTTTTGACTGCCAACCTCTAAAACTCACTGTTGGCAAAAATAAGAAATATTCACGAATCGGTCACCTGGAATTCAAGAAAATGGTGCAGACGTGGCTGTAGCCAAACAGATGGCACTCGAGTCTTACCGCTTGCACTTCCAAAGCACTGTCAGGCGACGACTTTCTCAACAAAGGGAAGAATAAGTCGCCCACACTAAGATTACATGGACCAGTGTATGAGGCTGTATTGTTCACTCCTCTACACAAGCGCAGCTGTAAATTTGCTGCACTCAAAAGGAGCACCAATCCTGTTCTTATGCACGACACCAAACCTCTTCCCACATAAGCCACACTCTACCAACCAAGCACAGTGAATCGAGACGTTCTATTCATCCTATAAAAAGCTCTTTGGGACTTGTCAAGAGTATGAGGTTACACAATGCTAGTACAATGCAGTTCACCGCTCACGTTTCTGCAGCAATATGAATATTTTTGCTTGTAAATACATTGAGGTCAAGCATGTGCATCAGTTGGAAATGTTCTATCTTCTTCTGTAATAAACTTTTTGTTTGTCAATTAAGATTGTCTTGAAGACAGAGCTAACTATTGTGGCCTAAGGTGGGCTCCGAGATCCACTTGAACCAAACCATTATTCACCAGTGTCTCTTCCAGACACCATAGGTGTCACCATGTGGGCGGGGATACTGTGAGACTGGAATGTCAGTCGGAAGTTACGCTACCATATTAGAAGCAGAGGTTTGTTCAGTGTGGATAACCACATAGTTGTTTCTCAGTAAAGGTCGGAGATCAGGCGTAGGCATGACAAATAATGTTATGTTATATTAATGGATACTTGGTATAGCGCAACGACTCCCCCCGGAGGGGCATCTCGGTGCTGAGGCAGCAGATAAGTCAAGAAGCAACCATTACAACAGCCAGGTTTTAAGGTGTTTTTTAAAACCTGAGAACTCGGTGCATGCCCTAATAAAGAAGGGAAGCTTGTTTCATTGGTATGGAGCAAGGTACGAGAAGGCCCGTCTTCCATACTTAGATGTACGAATACGCCGGGGACAAAGAAGAAGTTGACTCCTTGATCTAAGGTTTCTTCCAGGAAGATGGGGTACCAGGTTGTCCTGTAGATATTTGGGTCCTTTGCCCGACAGAGCTTTATACGTCAGGCGGAGGAGTTTGAAAATTGCTCTTTTCATTATGGGGAGCCAATGAAGGGCCTTGAGCAGGGGGGCTGAGGGTGTGCCCGGTGCCTGTTTGTTAACCAGTCGAGCTGCAGTATTTTGTACCACCTGCATTTTAGAATGAAGGGATTCATTTGATGCTACAACAAGTGCAGAGTATTAGATTGAAAAGGGCCAAGTGTGATACTTTGAGTCCTGTCCTTAAGAAAGTCTATAAGCCAATTTAAGGCGATGCCGTGGATCTCTATCTCATAGAGCCATTGAATCAAGATGGAATGTGACACGGTATCGAACACCGCTGACAGATCAAGAAGAACCAGCAAAGCTGGTGTGCTGGCATCCAAGGTTAGGCAAAGTGAATCTACTACCACTAAAAGGGTGGTTTCAGTGCTGTGGAAGGGGCGAAAACCCGACTGGGAAGCGTCCAGCAGGTGATGAGTCTCCAATTAGGAGGAAAGCTGTTTATTAACATTAGACTCAAGCACCTTGCCTATCGAAGGAAGGAGAGGGATAGGGCGATAATTTGCCGGCTCAATAGATCAGCATGAGTTTAAAAAAAAATTGGTGTGACATAGGCGGTTTTCCATTCCAGAGGAACTGCAACTAAGGATAAAGATAAGTTGCATAAAGATGTAACTGATGGTGCAAGAGAAGTAGATAACATAGCTGTGATATGGGGGGGCACAGGTCAGCAGGGGAGCCAGATTTAGTTTTAGCTGGTAGATCTAGCAGTTGAGTATGTGTAGTAGGTTCAAACCTCTCCAGTGTTGCCTGATTGTTGTTACAAGAAGGGTTGGCAGGACAAATATATTTCGGAGCAGTGGTATTATTGTGGAAATTGAGATAGATATTCTCTATTTTAGTTTCAAAGTGGGCGGCTAGGGTGTCACAGTGTGTCTGAGAGGCAACAATGGTTGAGGTGCAAGCACAAGGTTTGGTGTGCTCCTTTAAGACCTTGAATAGTTCTTTAGTGGAGTTCCCTGCTTGGTCAATTCTATTGATAGTATATAGTCTATGTGCTGTTCTAATTCTAGCGTTATAGGCACCTAACGCTACTTTGTATTAGTGTTTGTCAAGGGCGTCTTTAGAGGACCTCCATTTACGTTCCAGTCTTTTACAATTTGATTTGTCGGTTCTCAGTTTGGCAGTGTAGCATGGGGCATTAGGTCAGCCAGATTTGATGGTGTGTGATCTGTAGGGGGCAACTGTATCCAGTGCAGAAGAAAAGGACTCTAGAAACGTAGCCCAGGCTGAATTAATATCCGGTAGACTATCCAAATCGGGGCCCCTGAAAGAAGATTGAAAGCTTTCTACGGTCACCTGTTTACATCGTCTTGATCTCACATAATTTTCTGTTTTAGGTTTGGTAGAGATTAAAGCAATGGTGATTTTAAACTTAATTAAAAAGTGTTCTGTACAGGTAAGAGGTTCAGGCAAGTCAACGTGCACAAGCTGAGAGTTAGAGAATAGGAGCGCTAAGGTGTGACCAGCCGAGTGTGTGGGGCCTGTTTTTATCAGATGGAGATCAAGCATTTCAAGATTGGACAGCAAGATAGAGACATCTGGGACGGTTGCTATATCATATAATGGCATGCGTTGTAGTGACATGCGTTGTAATGGCATGCGATGTAAAGTAACAGTCGCGTTGTAAAGGTAGTGCGTTGTAATGACTGCGTTGTAATGGATGTTTCCCGCAGAGAGCTGAGTGCTGGTAGGAAATATAAAATTAATTTAAAAAGTTGTTACAGTACTTTTTAAGAACTCAGACCTCCGTGAGAGGACGAAATGGCCGCTTCAGGACAGGTCTGTCACATGGATCTATTTTTTGGTCTGACTTGACAGATCAGCTGTCGCCAGACCTTTTGTGATTAATCTAAAAAAGAGCTTTCAGGAGTACTAGAGAGAGGGGCTTGGGCTCTGCCCACGTTGGTGGACAGAAGTGCATGATTTGATTGGGCTGAAGCTGTGCGCTTCCGCAAAAAAAGTGCTTAACCTCCAGTTGTTATCATTTATTTATCAAGCTGCATGAGCCAGAGCTCATTATCAAGTCAAGCTATTTTATTATAACAGTTCTTAACCTTTATGTCAAGCACATGCCGATACAATACCATATGTCAGCTAGATAATTAGATAATTATGGTGTTTGTTCTTCTGTTGCAGTAGCACAAATGGGAGGAGGGCAGACAGCAGGAAAGGGGTAGATATATTGCAGTATCAGCCAACCCTCCAACCCTTCTTTGCTTCCCATTGTCAACTTCAGAAAAACTTTAACATTCACTTTTTGACTGAATGGAGCTTTTTCTTTCTAACTCTAAGTTTTAAGATCTAAGAGCTGGAGAGACTTTTTTAAGCTCCTCAGCTCCCAAAAAGTTAATATTGAGTTATTAATGTTAATTCATTATTCAATTAAAAACAATACCTAATAATATATTTAATTTATATTTTTATTATTCAATTAATTTTTTTAATACGCTGCAATTTTAAATTATGCTTCCCTGAACCCTAAAAACGACTTACTAGCCCTTACCGCTATCCTTCCCTGAATCCTAAAAACCCCTTACTACCCCTTAATGCTACCCTTCCATGAAACCTAAAAACACCTTCCTGTCTCTTAATCTTATTCATCCCTGAATGCTGAAAATCCTAACTACTACTTTTCTTTGAACCCTAAAAGCCCCTTTGTATCCCTTAACATCACTCTTCCCTGCACCCTAAGAATCCCTCACTAACCCATTAATGCTACTTTTCCTGTATCTTAAAAATGCCTAACAACTCCTTAATGCTACCCCTCCCTGAACTCAGAAAACCTGTAACGCTACCTCTCACAGAACCCTACAAACGCCTTAATATTATCCTTCATTAAACCCTACAAACCCTTTACTACCCCTTAATGCTACCCTTCCCTGAGAACCCTTTAATACTTCCCTATCTTGAACCCTACAAACCGATTGCTATCCCTTAACGCTACTTGTTGTGACTTTAAGGTATCCCTACTCTGTCTGTTTCATAGCTATGCCATTTAGAGTTTCAGGATGTGTAGATTCTATCTGTGCCAGTTGGTCTGTTGATGGTAGGAGAGAAGCCACGTACATGGCAGGCTGTGAATAAACTCAGTTTATCAAAGATACTGTGTCTCCAGCGTCTTCACTACAATTTGGCGACGATCTGCCAGCGCCTACAGCCTGCCTGCCGTGTGACTAAGAACCCGTGCAGGGGTAAAGGAGAGAGCTCTTGTACTTCATCAGATGTCGACAGTTAACTGGTATCGTACGCTACAGCGCCAGCATTTCTGTTAACATGAGCGTAGAATCAGTGAAATTGACTTTTAGTAGAGTGACTTTCTGATTTACATGGAGCGCAAAGTTAGCACGAGGCATCAGTTATATTTAGCTTCAAAAATGTTCTTTATGACACAGTTCAGCATGTGAAACTACCTTCAGCGCGAACCCGTTTGAAATGTGCATCGGTGTGTGAGCTAAGGGTTCAGCGCGAGCCTGGGAGTGTGTCACAGCATTTAGTGCAGCTCGCTCCACTGCGCTGGATAAGGACAATCAGCTCAGCACGCGCATCATAGTGAGACACTTTGGAACGCCTCAGCGTGCAGTAAAGAGTCACACGTTTAGCCCGGGTGAGGCACAGCATGACACGTATTGGGGCCCAGTCAGAAACAATTCGGTTAAGGTCTAGCGCTCTGTACTGAGTTGTCTTAGGCGGTGAAATGAAGTACACACGAACAATGTAGAGAAGAGTGGTCCTTTTATTCAGACAGCTCAACGAACACCCTCAGCTCCAGGTGTCAGCCAGCAACTGACAAGCCTAGAACCCCCAGCCCAGAACCCCTTCGAAGGATTCCAACCTTACCGTTCCAAGCATAGAAAGTAAGAACACAACACATCTTCCCCCTTAACACAACCACAAAAGGAAACGTACAACCTTGCTACCAAACCCCCCACTCACCCCAAAAACAAAATGCAAAGAACAATTCCCTCAAGTTTGGAAAATTGAAAATAACGCATCCATGGATGGATGACATCCATGCAAAACAAGATATCCAGGATAAGGGACACTCATTCCAACACATAATCTTTTAAATATTGAGGTGGTCGTACTCTTCTCCGACTTTCCCTTGTTATTGCCGAGCTTTCCAACAACGTTCCACCCATCTCCTCTCCATTACCCAAACCAATTAAATGGTTCTCACACAAGCGATGGGCAGACATGGCATCTCCACCACCTGTATTCAGCATGTGGTTCTCACACAACCGATTATGAACTGGCATGTGAGGAACACTTAGATCAAGTACTTGCCCATCCATCAATGACCTCTCGTAGTCAACATCTACTGCAACTCCATTACCCACTAGCACCCCACTCCTTTTGCTCCACCATTTCCCATTCTCCACCAAAACTGCATGTTTAGATACCTTAACACGCGTTTTGGGGAAAAACTTAGACTTGCTTTTCTTGCCTCTTATCGGTCTCTTCACTTTGACAACATCCCCAGCATGAAACTGAACCTCTTTTACTTTCTTATCACTGTCATAACTCAGTTTTATTTTCATTGAGCTTTTTCTACTTTGTCACGCATTTGCTTCAAATCAAGCATTCTGTTGGCACTATGCGTGTGCTCCAACACCCAGCTGGGACTCAACTTGCAGGAACCATAACGTCCTTTCAACAGAACAAAAGGTGAGATGCCAGTGAGAGAATGTGGAGTATTGTGATAACTCCACAATCTTTCCTGCACAGCTTCAGGGACCATTTCACCCGCCACAGTAGCCATTTGAATCATCTCCTTCAACATCCCGTTCACTCTCTCCACCATGCCATTGCCTTGGGGACTATATAAAGCTACTGTCAAGTGCTTGACACCCATCATTTTCAAGAAGGATTGTATCACATGAGACTTAAACTGGACGCCATTGTCTGTGACAAAAACTTTGGGGACTCCTTCTCTGCGAAACATATCCTTCAATAGTTCAACCATGGAATTGCTGGTAGGCTCACTCAAAAATTTGCATTCAACCCATTTTGAATAATAATCAACTACCACCAACGCATACCTCATCTCCAAATTCAGATTATGCATTGGACCTATAAAATCCATGCCCAGTTTTTCCCAAGGACCTTTAGGAAAACTGACTGGATGAAGGGGAGTGTTGTGCACATTCACAGTATTACCTGCATTTGAGCAATTCATGCATCGTCCCACAAATGTCTCAACTTCCACATCCATTCCTGACCACCAATAATACTGACGCAACCGCTTCTTCGTACCAGTCATCCCAAGATGACCCTGGTGAGCAAAGTTAATTAATCTAGCGCTAAATTCCACCTGAGGAACCAGTAAATTTCCTCTCATGATGGCATCGTCTTCAATAGTTAGATCATCCTTTACCTTGTGATATAGCCGCAAACCACTACATAGGTTCCTCTCCTCAGGCCAACCTTTGATGATGAAACCCTTAATCAGTTCTTGCAATTCATCACTCTTGGAACACTGCATCCATTCAGACTTACTTATCGCTCCCTCCAGAACTACTAACCCCTCAACCATTCCACCCACACACTTCATATTGTCTTCATGCTGGTTTTCCTGCAACTCACCCATGGGACATATGGACAGAAAATCAGCACAAGCATTTTTCCCTCCTGGGATGTGATCGTAAAATTAAATTCAAACATTCTGGATAACAACCTCACTAATCTCGGACTGACCTTTTCATGAACATTCTTTGACAGTAAATAAACAAGAGGCTTATGATCGGTCACCAGGACAAATTTCCTTCCCCACAAAAAGGTTTCAAAGTGCTTGGTCGCCCAAACGCAAGCCAAGGCTTCCCTTTCTATTGTACTGTATTTGCGCTCTGACGCAGAAAGAGACCTAGACGCAAAACCAACAGTTTTTTCTTTTCCTTCCACCAACTGTGTGAGAACAGCACCCAGCCCCACCCCGCTTGCATCCACTGTCACAATAGATTGCACATCAACCCTAAATGCATGTAAAGCTGGTGCCTGCAGGATGAAATTCTTCAAATTTGCAAATGCTGATGACTCAGTTTCTTCCCATAAAAATTGCTCTCCCTTCGTAAGTAATTTCCTAGGGGGCTCTGTTTGAACAGCAAAATTATCTATAAAGCGTGAATAATATTCACAAAGCCCTAGAAAAGACCACAACTGGTCTTTGGTCTCTGGTCTTCGGCTGTCAATGATTGCCTTGACAAGGTCAGCTTTAGGTTCAATTCCCGCTTCTGAAATGTGGTGACCCAAATAATCAATATTATTGACAAGAAACTTGCATTTCTCCTTCCTAACTGTAAACCCTTGTTTCTCTAATGTGCCCAACACCTCACTCAATGCACGCAAATGCTCCTCAGTATCTTTTGAAAAAATTAGAATGTCATCCTGATATGCTAGGACATTCTTGCATTCCCCAAACAGTCTGAACATCAACTTCTGAAATACGGAAGCCGCGGAGGCCAGGCCAAACCGCATCCTTAAAAATGTAAAAGCTCCAAAGGGCGTGTTGAAGGCGGTGAAAGACCGTGAATCCTCGGCCAGTTCTACTTGGTGGTGGGCTGCCTTCAAGTCTATGCAAGAAAAAACTTTGGCACCACCCAGTTGAGCCAGCATCTCCTGAATCTTTGGTAATGGGAAACAGTCAATTAAAATGTTCTTGTTCAGTGATCTTAAATCAATGCAAAGTCTGATATCATTTTTGCCCTTTTTAGGTCTCGCCTGAGCCAGGGCATGCGCTGGTCTGGCGAGACATTTAGTGAGTGGGGGCTTTAGAAATGCGACCACAAGCTTTTGCTTGTGGCCTAAGGCTTGCTGTTACGCGCGCGTGCACGCGCACAGCCGCCATCTGGCTTTCTCTCTCGTCATGGGTCATCGGCTTTCAAGATACGAGAGCTTTCTTTCACATTCCTGAAGTCGATAGCTTCCTTTTCATTTGCGTTACTGAGCAATCCTGGGCGGAGCCAACTGTTAAATTAAATGAATCAGGTTATTCGTGTTTACAAGCATCTCCTGAGAAACGCGGTGAAACTTTCAAACGACGACATTGTTTCTGTGGTTTGAAAGTTTCGCCGCGTTCTCAGGAGATGCTTGTAATCAGCTTTCAAGATACGAGAGCTTTCTTTCACATTCCTGAAGTCGATAGCTTCCTTTTCATTTGCCTATATATCCCTACCTCTCTTCTACCCCTCTACCTCTACTCTACCTCTCTTCTACCCCTCTACCTCTACTCTACCTCTCTTCTACCCCTCTACCTCTCTTCTACCCCTCTACCTCTTCTACCCTCTTCTACCCCTCTACCTCTCTTCTACCCCTCTACCTCTCTTCTACTCCTCTACCTCTACTCTACCTCTCTTCTACCCCTCTTCTACCCCTCTACCCCCTACTACCCTCTACCACCCCTCTACCCCTCTACCCTCTTCTACCCCTCTTCTACCCCTCTACCCCTCTACTACCCCTCTTCTACCCCTTTACTACCCCTCTACCCCTCTACTACCCCTCTACCCCTCTTCTACCCCTCTACCCCTCTTCTACCCCTCTACCCCCTCTTCTACCCCTCTACCCCTCTACTACCCCTCTACCCCTCTTCTACCCCTCTACCCCTCTACTACCCCTCTACTACCCCTCTACTCCTCTTCTTCCCCTCTTCTACCCCTCTACTACCCCTCTACCCCTCTTCTACCCCTCTTCTACCCCTCTACTACCCCTCTACCCCACTACTACCCCTCTACCCTCTTCTACCCCTCTTCTACCCCTCTACTACCCCTCTACCCCTCTTCTACCCCTCTACCCCTCTTCTACCCCTCTACCCCCTCTTCTACCCCTCTACCCCTCTTCTACCCCTCTACCCCTCTTCTACCCCTCTACCCCTCTACTACCCCTCTACCTCTACCCCTCTACCTCTCTTCTACCCCTCTACCTCTCTTCTACCCCTCTACCTCTACTCTACCTCTCTTCTACCCTCTACCTCTCTTCTCCCCCTACCTCTCTTCTACCCCCTCTACCTCTCTTCTACCTCTCTTCTACCCCTCTACCTCTCTTCTACCCCTCTACCCCTCTTCTACCCCTCTACCCCTCTACTACCCCTCTACCCCTCTACTACCCCTCTACTACCCTTCTTCTACCCCTCTTCTACACCTCTACCCCTCTTCTACCCCTCTACTACCCCTCTACCTCTCTTCTACCCCTCTTCTACCCCATCTTCTACCCCTCTTCCCCTCTTCTACCCCTCTTCTACCCTTCTACCCCTCTTCTACCCCTCTACTACCCCTCTACTATCCCTCTACTACCCCTCTACCCCTCTACTACCCCTCTACCACTCTACTACCCCTCTACCCTTCTACTACCCCTCTACCCCTCTTCTACCCCTCTACCCCTCTTCTACCCCTCTATCCCTCTTCTACCCCTCTACTCTTCTAGCCCTCTACCCCTTTTCTACCCCTCTACCCCTTTTCTACACCTCTACCCCTCTTCTACCCCTCTACTACCCTTCTACTCCTCTACCCATCTTCTACCCCTTTACCCCTCTTCTACCCCTCTACCCCTCTTCTACCCCTCTACCCCTCTACTACCCCTCTTCTACCCCTCTTCCCCTCTTCTACCCCTCTACCACCCCTCTACCCCTCTACCTCTCTTCTACCCCTCTACCTCTACTCTACCTCTCTTCTACCCCTCTACCCCTCTTCTACCCCTCTACCTCGCTTCTCCCCCTCTACCTCTCTTCTCCCCCTCTACCTCTCTTCTACCCCTCTACCTCTCTTCTACCCATCTACCTCTACTCTACCTCTCTTCTACCCCTCTACCCCTCTTCTACCCCTCTACCCCTCTTCTACCCCTCTACCCCTCTACCCCTCTTCTACCCCTCTACCCCTCTACTACCCCTCTACTACCCCTCTGCTACCCCTCTACTACTCCTTCTACCCTGCTACTCCTCTACTACCCCTCTTCTACCCCTCTACACCTCTATCCCTCTTCTACCCCTCTACCCCTCTACTACCCCTCTACCTCTCTTCTACCCCTCTACCCCTCTTCTACCCCTCTACCCCTCGTCTACCCCTCTACCCCTCTTCTACCCCTCTACCCCTCTTCTACCCCTCTACCCCTCTTCTACCCTTCTACCCCACTACTATCCCTCTACCTCTCTACTACCTCTCTACCCTTCTACTACCCCTCTACCCCTCTTCTATGCGGCCCTTCGTTTATGGAGGAACTCACTGACTTCATCAGCGACCAATACTCGCAAAGTGACAATCAGATCTTCGTGGGTGACTTCAATCTCCACTGGGGCTCGCTGGAAGACTCTTCTGCGAATATGCTGGCCACCTTTCTCTCTGCAAATGATCTTATCCAACACTGCACAGAAACAACACACTCTAAGGGCTCAATCCTGGACCTTGTTATTTCTAAAGCAGGCATGCTTACTATCGCTATCCCTATTCATGTAGACTGGTCTGACCACCTCCTCATCCCATTCTCTCTTCACCTATCACACTCTATAACTCTCGGCCAACCTAAGAGGACTACTTCCTGGTTCCGCAACACGAAAAATATTGACCTGGATACCCTCTGTGATTCGGCTTTGCTATCACTTCCAAGGCTAGACCCAAACCTGGATGCGAATGAACTCACCTCCCAATGCCTCTCAGTCCTTGCAGTCAAAATCAATAACGTTGCTCCTCTTCAAAGCAAAAGGAAAAGGCCTACTCCCTCAGCACCTTGGTTCAACAAATCCCTTTATGAAGAAAGGAAGTACCTAAGAATCCTGGAGAAACAATGGAGACAAGCGCCCTCCACCAATAATTTGGCCACGCTTCGTTCAGCAAGATCCAAGTACCACAAGCACATCTTCCTTGAAAAAGCATCGCACTTCAGAACCCTCCTCGACTCAGCCAAAAATAGACCCAAAAAACTATTCGATCTCATCAAGAATCCAAACTGCTCTCCCCCAACCTCCAAGTTGGAGGATTCTACAAAGAAAGCAGCGGAATTCGCTTTATTCTTTGACGAAAAAGTGAAATCACTTGTGGATCAGGTCATTCATCCTACCCTTCCAGAGGAGCGCAAATCCTTAGCCATTTGGCAGAACTTTGACTCCATCTCTGAAGATGCCCTCCTCAAATGCATCCTAGAAACAAAGCCCTCCAACCATTCTCTTGACCCCATCCCTAGTGCCATTGCAATCGACTTCTACACCCATTCTCTTTCCTATTGGACCACTCTGGTTAACCTCTCCCTCTGTCAAGGCTCCCTTCCTGTTTCCTTCAAAACTGGGCAGGTTACCCCTCTTCTTAAAAAACCCACTGCTGATGCGAACGACCTCAACAACTTCCGCCCCATCACTAACCTACCTTTTCTTGCGAAAATCACAGAAAGATGTGTAGCGAAACAACTTTCCCGTCATATCAAGGACAATGATCTTCTTGACAATTTCCAGTCTGGCTTCATTCAAAACTGCAGCACTGAAACAGCCCTGCTGCAAGTGATTGATGACGCACTGCGGATACTCGATTCAGGGGAGTCTTGTCTTCTAATTTTCCTAGAACTTTCTGCAGCCTTTGACACTGTCAATCATAACACTCTCCTTAACACTCTTCAACAGAGAATGGGCATGGAAGGCACAGTGCTTAAATGGTTTGCCTCCTTCCTCTCTGATAGATCCAAAATGATCAAAATAGCGAACAGTCATTCATCTCCTCTAGCGGTAGGTCAAGGTGTTCCTCAAGGCTCTATACTTGCACCCACTTTGTTCAACCTCTACTTGGAACCATTGGGAAATCTCCTAAGTAAATCTGGGATCCTATATCATCTCTATGCGGACGACACTCAAATCTACCTCAAGGTGTCCTCCACACACGATCTCTCCATCCTAAACTCTACTCTCGACTCCATTCAAAACTGGATGTTAACACATCAATTGATTCTGAATCCCTCCAAAACTGAATTCCTCCTCCTCTCCTCCTCACTCTCTTCTCCTCCGGTTCAATCATGGATGGATCAGATGAACCTACTTAACAATAAACCCATCATTGTCGACAGCGCAAAATCCCTTGGTGTCATACTCGACAGAAAACTCAATCTACTCTCCCACATCAATTCCATTGCTAAGTCTGCTCAATACCAACTGTGCTTTCTCTGGGGGATTCAACGCTTCTTCCCAGAGCAAGACCGAAAAACCCTGGTCCAATCGCTGGTTCTCTCTAGACTGGACTACTGCAATTCTCTTCTTACTGGCCTCCCCAAATCCCACCTGTCCCGCCTCAAATCTGTGCTCCATTCAGCAGCTCGTTTCATCTTTGGGACCAAAAGAAGCGACCACATCACACCCATTTTATCTTCCCTCCGTTGGCTTCCCATCGAGGCAAGATCTATCTACAAGACTGCATGTATCACCCACAAAGCCTTGCACTCCTCCTCTCCTCGCTACTTGGCGAATAAACTGAAACTCTCTGGAGGCTCTAGACCATCACGTAATGCGGAAAACTTATTGCTTGAACCCCCCCACTTTCAAAAAGGAAAGATCGATGGCCCAATCCTTTTCAGGCAACGCGGTGAGAATCTGGAACTCACTTCCGCCTCAGCTCTGGACCACCACCTCTTCCCGGTCCTTCAAAACTGACCTCAAATCTCTCCTTCTCCAAAGACACTTCCAGACCTAATTCACGCCCTCTGTACTCCCTCAAGGAAGTTCTTCCACTATAGGAAATTCTGTACTCCATGCCTATAGAAGTGCCTTCCCAGTGTGTTCTGAGTGACTGCCACTTATTGCAGTATTATACCTCTATTTGTATTCTGTATCTTATGTATCATGCACACTTGTCACTTTTTCCTCTTGTAACGTATCATTTGCGACCTCTTTTTGTATCTTGTTTGTTTTTGTTATTTGCACAATTGTCCCTTTTTCCTCATGTTATGTAACGCTTGCTTTTGTATTATGCTCACTTGTAATTTCCTCCTCATGTAACGTTACTGTTCCTATTGTGAAGCGCTCTGACACCCTCGGGTAAAGTCTGCGCTATATAAAAACGCATAAAATAAAATTAAAATAAAGTAAAATACCCTTCTACCCCTCTAGCCCTCTATCCCTCTTCTACCCCTCTACCCCTCTTCTACCCCTCTACTACCCCTCTACCCCTCTACTCTTCTACACCTCTACCCCTTTTCTACACCTCTACCCCTCTTCTACCCCTCTACTACCCTTCTACTCCTCTACCCATCTTCTACCCCCTTCTACCCCTCTTCTACCCCTTTACCCCTCTTCTACCCCTCTTCTATCCCTCTTCTACCCCTCTTCTACCCCTCTTCTACTCCTCTACCCCTCTACTACCCCTCTTCTACCCCTCTACCACCCCTCTACCCCTCTTCTACCCCTCTACCTCTACTCTACCTCTCTTCTACCCCTCTACCCCTCTTCTACCCCTCTACCTCTCTTCTACCCCTCTACCTCTACTCTACCTCTCTTCTACCCCTCTTCTACCCCTCTACCCATTTCCTACCCCTCTTCTACCCCTCAACTACCCCTCTACTACCCCTCTACTACCCCTCTTCTACCCCTCTACCCCTCTTCTACCCCTCTACTACCCCTCTACCCCTCTTCTACCCCTCTACCCCTCTTCTACCCCTCTACCCTTCTACCCCTCTACTACCCCTCTACCTCTCTTCTACCCCTCTACCCCTCTTCTACCCTTCTACCCCTCTACTACCCCTCTTCTACCCCTCTACCCCTCTTCTACCCTTCTACCTCTCTTCTACCCCTCTATCCCTCTTCTATCCCTCTTCTACCCCTCTACTACCCCACTACCCCTCTACCCCTCTTCTACCCCTCTACCTCTCTTCTACCCCTCTACCTCTCTTCCACCCCTCTACCCCACCTCTCTTCTACCCCTCTACCCCACTTCTACCCCTCTACCCCTCTTCTACCCCTCTACCACCCCTCTACCCCTCTTCTACTCCTCTACCCCTCTACTACCCCTCAACCCCTCTACTACCCCTCTTCTACCCCTCTACTACCCCTCTTCTACCCCTCTACCCCTCTACTACCCATCTACCCCTCTTCTACCCCTCTACCCCTCTTCTACCCCTCTACTACCCCTCTACCCCTCTTCTACCCTCTACTACCCCTCTACTACCCCTCTACCCCCTTCTATCCCTCTTCTACCCCTCTACTACCCCTCTACCCCTCTACTACCCCTCTACCCCTCTACTACCCCTCTACCCCTCTTCTACCCCTCTACCCCTCTTCTACCCCTCTACCCCTGTACTACCCCTCTACCCCTCTTCTACCCCTCTACCCCTCTACTATCCCTCACCTACCCCTCTACTATCCCTCAACCTACTCCTCTATCCCTCAACTACCCCTCTTCTACACCTCTACCCCTCTTCTACCCCTCTACTACCCCTCTACTACCCATCTACCTCTCTTCTACCGCTCTTCTACCCCTCTACCCCTCTTCTACCCTTCTACCCCTCTACCCCCCCTCTACTACCCCTCTACTACCCCTCTACCCTTCTACTACCCCTCTACCCTTCTACTACCCCTCTACCCCTCTTCTACCCATCTACCCCTCTTCTACCCTTCTACCCCTCTTCTATCCCTCTACTACCCCTTCTACCCCTCTACCCCTCTACTACCCCTCTACCCCTCTTCTACCCCTCTACCCCTCTTCTACTCCTCTACCCCTCTTCTACCCCTCTACCCCTCTGCTACCCCTCTACCCCTCTACTACCCCTCTTCTACTCTTCTACCCCTCTACCCCTCTTCTACCCTTCTATACATCTACTACCCCTCTACCCCTCTACTACCCCTCGACTACCCCTCTACCACCCCTCTACCCTTCTACTACCCCTCTTCTACCCTTCTACCCCTTTACCCCTCTTCTACCACTCTTCTATCCCTCTTCTACCCCTCTACCCCTCTTCTACCCCTTTACCTCTCTTCTACCCCTCTACCCCTCTTCTACCCATCTACTACCCCTCTACTACCCCTCTTCTACCCCTCTACCCCTCTTCTACCCATCTTCTACCCCTCTACTACCCCTCTACCCCTCTTCTACCCCTCTACACCTCTACCCCTCTTCTACCTCTCTTCTACCCCTCTACCCCTCTTCTACCCCCTCTACCCCTCTTCTACCCCTCTACCCCTCTTCTACCCTTCTACCCCTCTATTACCCCTCTACTACCCTTCTACTACCCTTCTACTACCCCTCTTCTACCCTTCTACCCCTCTACCCCTCTTCTATCCCTCTTCTACCCCTCTTCTACCCCTCTTCTATCCCTCTACTACCCTTCTACTCCTCTACCCCTCTTCTACCCCTTCTACCCCTCTACCCCTCTTCTACCCCTCTACCCCTCTTCTACCCCTCTATCCCTCTTCTATTCCTCTTCTACCCCTCTACCCTCTTCTACCCCTCTACCCCTCCTCTACCCCTCTACCCCTCTACCTCTCTTCTACTCCTCTACCTCTACTCTACCTCTCTTCTACCCCTCTACCCCTCTTCTACCCCTCTACCTCTCTTCTACCTCTACTCTACCTCTCTTCTACCTCTCTTCTACCCCTCTACCCCTCTTCTACCCCTCTACCTCTCTTCTACCTCTACTCTACCTCTCTTCTACCCCTCTACCCCTCTTCTACCCCTCTACCTCTCTTCTACCCCTCTTCCCCTCTTCTACCCTTCTACCCCTCTACTACCCTTCTACCCCTCTACTACCCCTCTACTACCCCTCTACCCATCTACTTCCCCTCTACCTCTCTTCTACCCCTCTACCTCTACTCTACCTCTCTTCTACCCCTCTTCTACCCCTCTACCTCGCTTCTCCCCCTCTCTTCTCCCCTCTACATCTCTTCTACCCCTCTACCACTCTTCTACTCCTCTACCTCTCTTCTACCCCTCTACTACCCCTCTACTACCCCTCTACCCCTCTACTACCCCTTCTACCCCTCTACTACCCCTCTACCCCTCTTCTACCCCTATACACCTCTACCCCTCTTCTACCCCTCTACTACCCCTCTACCCCTCTTCTACTCCTCTACTACCCCTCTACCTCTACACTACCTCTCTTCTACCCCTCTACTACCCCTCTTCTACTCCTCTTCTACCCTTCTACCCCTCTACTCACCCCTCTACTACCCCTACTACTACCCCTCTACCCTTCTACTACCCCTCTTCTACCCTTCTACCCCTCTTCTACCCCTCTATCCCTCCTCTATCCCTCTTCTACCCCTCTACCCCTCTACTCTTCTACCCCTCTACCCCTCTTCTACCCCTCTACCCCTCTTCTACCCCTCTTCCCCTCTTCTACCCTCTACCCTTCTTCTACCCCTCTACCCCGCTTCTACCCTTCTACCCCTCTTCTACCCCTCTACCCCTCTGCTATCCCTCTACCCCTCTACCCCTCTACTACCCCTCTACCACCCCTCTACCCCTCTTCTACCCATCTACCCATCTTCTACCCCTCTACCCCTCTTCTACCCCTCTACTACCCCTCTACCCTACTACCCCTCTACCCCTCTACTACCCCTCTACCGCTCTTCTACCCCCTCTACCCCTCTTCTTCCCCTCTTCTACCCCTCTTCTACCCTTCTACTACCCCTCTACCCCTCTTCTATCCTTCTACCTCTCTTCTACCCCTCTACTCCTCTACTCTTCTACCCCTCTACCTCTCTTCTACCCCTCTACCCCTCTTCCCCTCTTCTACCCTCTACCCCTCTTCTACCCTCTACCCCTGTTCTACCCTTCTACCCCTCTACCCCTCTTCTACCCCTCTACCCCTCTTCTACCCCTCTACCCCTCTTCTACCCCTCTGCTACCCCTCTACCCCTCTACCCCTCTACTACCCCTCTACCACCCCCTCTACCCCTCTTCTACCCCTCTACCCATCTTCTACCCCTCTACCCCTCTACTACCCCTCTACTACCCCTCTACCTCTCTTCTACCCCTCTACCCTCTTCTACCCCCTCTACCGCTCTTCACCTCTTCTACCCCTCTTCTACCCTCTCTACCCCTCTACCGCTCTAGTACCCCCTCTACTACCCCTCTACCCTTCTACTACCCCTCTACCCCTCTTCTACCCTCTCTACCTCTCTTCTACCCCTCTACCCCTCTATCCCTCTTCTACCCCTCTCCTACCCCTCTACTACCCCTCTACCCCTCTTCTACACCCTCTACCCCTCTACCCCCTCTACTACCCCTCTACCTCTCTTCTACCCCTCTACCCCTCTCTACCTCCTCTTCTACCCCTCTACCCCTCTTCTACCCCTCTACCACCCCTCTTCTACCCCTCTATCCCTCTACTACCCCTCTACCCCTCTACCCCTCTTCTACCCCTCAACCCCTCTTCTACCCCTCTACCCCTCTACTACCCCTCTACCCCTCTTCTACCCCTCTTCTACCCCTCTACTACTCCTCTACCCCTCTACTACTCCTCTACCCCTCTGCTATCCCTCTACCCCTCTACTACCCCTCTACCACCCCTCTACCCCTCTTCTACCCATCTACCCATCTTCTACCCCTCTACCCCTCTTCTACCCCTCTTCTACCCCTCTACTACCCCTCTACCCTACTACCCCTCTACCCCTCTACTACCCCTCTACCTCTCTTCTACCCCTCTACCCCTCTTCTACCCCTCTACCGCTCTTCCCCTCTTCTACCCCTCTTCTACTACCCCTCTACCCCTCTTCTACCCTTCTACCTCTCTTCTACCCCTCTACTCCTCTACTCTTCTACCCCTCTACCTCTCTTCTACCCCTCTACCCCTCTTCCCCTCTTCTACCCTCTACCCTTCTTCTACCCCTGTTCTACCCTTCTACCCCTCTACCCCTCTTCTACCCCTCTACCCCTCTTCTACCCCTCTGCTATCCCTCTACCCCTCTACCCCTCTACTACCCCTCTACCACCCCTCTACCCCTCTTCTACCCCTCTACCCATCTTCTACCCCTCTACCCCTCTACTACCCCTCTTCTACCCCTCTACTACCCCTCTACCCCTCTACCCCTCTACTACCCCTCTACTACCCCTCTACCTCTCTTCTACCCCTCTACCCCTCTTCTACCCCTCTACCGCTCTTCCCCTCTTCTACCCTTCTACCCCTCTACCGCTCTAGTACCCCTCTACTACCCCTCTACCCTTCTACTACCCCTCTACCCCTCTTCTACCCTTCTACCTCTCTTCTACACCTCTACCCCTCTATCCCTCTTCTATCCCTCTCCTACCCCTCTACCCCTCTACCCCTTTTCTACACCTCTACCCCTACCCCCCTTCTACCCCTCTACCTCTCTTCTACTCCTCTACCTCTACTCTACCTCTCTTCTACCCCTCTACCCCTCTTCTACCCCTATACCACCCCTCTTCTACCCCTCTATCCCTCTACTACCCCTCTACCCCTCTTCTACCCCTCTACCCCTCTTCTACCCCTCAACCCCTCTTCTACCCCTCTACCCCTCTACTACCCCTCTACCCCTCTTCTACCCCTCTTCTACCCCTCTTCTACCCCTCTACTACTCCTCTACTACTCCTCTACTACCCCTCTACCCCTCTACTACCCCTCTACCCTCTTCTACCCCTCTACCCCTCTTCTACTGCTCTACCCCTCTTCTACCCCTCTACCCCTCTTCTACCCCTCTTCCCCTCTTCTACCCTTCTACCCCTCTACTACCCTTCTACCCCTCTACTACCCCTCTACTACCCCTCTACCCTTCTACTACCCCTCTACCCCTGTTCTACCCCTCTACCTCTGCTTCTCCCCCTCTATCTCTCTTCTCCCACTCTACATCTCTTCTACCCCTCTACCTCTCTTCTACCCCTCTACCCCTCTTCTACCCCTCTACCCCTCTTCTACCCCTCTACCCCTCTACTACCCCTCTACTACCCCTCTACTACCCCTCTTCTACCCCTCTACTACCCCTTCTACCCCTCTACTACCCCTCTACCCCTCTACACCTCTACCCCTCTTCTACCCCTCTACTACCCCTCTCCCCTCTTCTACCCCTCTACTACCCCTCTACCCTCTACACTACCTCTCTTCTACCCCTCTACCCCTCTTCTACCCCTCTACTACCCCTATACTACCCCTCTACCCTTCTACTACCCCTCTACTACCCCATCTCTACCCTTCTACCCCTCTTCTACCACTCTACTCCTCTATCCCTCCTCTATCCCTCTTCTACCCCTCTACCCCTCTACTATTCTACCCCTCTACCTCTCTTCTACCCCTCTACCCCTCTTCTCCTCTTCTACCCTCTACCCTTCTTCTACCCCTCTACCCCTCTTCTACCCTTCTACCCCTCTACCCCTCTTCTACCCCTCTACCCCTCTTCTACCCCTCTACCCCTCTGCTATCCCTCTACCCCTCTACTACACCTCTACCACCCCTCTACCCCTCTTCTACCCCTCTACCCATCTTCTACCCCTCTACTACCCCTCTACCTCTCTTCTACCGCTCTTCTACCCCTCTACCGCTCTTCCCCTCTTCTACCCCTCTACCGCTCTAGTACCCCTCTACTACCCCTCTACTACCCCTCTACCCTTCTACTACTCCTCTACCCCTCTTCTACCCTTCTACCTCTCTTCTACCCCTCTACCCCTCTTCTACCCCTCTACCCATCTTCTACCCCTCTACTACCCCTCTACCTCTCTTCTACCGCTCTTCTACCCCTCTACCGCTCTTCCCCTATTCTATCCCTCTCCTACCCTCTACTACCCCTCTACCCCTCTACCCCTCTTCTACACCTCTACCCCTCTACCCCTCTTCTACCCCTCTACCTCTCTTCTACCCCTCTACCTCTACTCTACCTCTCTTCTACCCCTCTACCCCTCTACCACCCCTCTTCTACCCCCTCTACCCCTCTTCTACTCCCCTACCCCTCTTCTACCCCTCTACCCCTCTACCCTACTACCCCTCTACCCCTCTAATACCCCTCTACTACCCCTCTACCTCTCTTCTACCCCTCCCTCTACCCCTCTTCTACCCCTCTACCCCTCTTCTACTCTCTCTACCCCTCTTCTACCCTCTCTACCCCTCTACTACCCCTCTACCCCTCTACTACCCCTCTACTACCCCTCTACCCTCTCTACTACCCCTCTTCTACCCTTCTACCTCTCTTCTACCCCTCTATCCCTCTTCTACCCCTCTACCCCGTTTCTACACCTCTACCCCTCTTCTACCCCTCGTCTACCCCTCTACTACCACTCTACTACTCCTCTACCCTTCTACTACCCTTCTACCCCTCTTCTACCCCTCTACCCCTCTTCTACCCCTCTTCTACCCCTCTACCACCCCTCTTCTACCCCTCTACCCCTCTTCTACTGCTCTACCCCTCTTCTACCCCTCTTCTACACCTCTACCCCTCTTCTACCCCTCTACTACCCCTCTACCCTTCTTCTACCCCTCTACCCCTCTTCTACCCCTCTACCCCTCTACTACCCCTCTACCCCTCTACTACCCATCTACCCCTCTTCTACCCCTCTCACCCTCTTCTACCCCTCTACCCCTCTTCTACCCCTCTACCCCTCTACTACCCCTCTTCTACCCCTCTTCTACCCCTCTTCTACACCTCTTCTACCCCTCTTCTACCCTCTACTACCCCTCTTCTACCCCTCTCTACCCCTCTCCTACCCCTCTTCTACCCCTCTACCCCCTCTTCTACCCCTCTACCCCCTCTTCTACCCCTCTACTACCCCTCTACCCCTCTACTACCCCTCTACCTCTACTCTACCTCTCTTCTACCCCTCTACCCCTCTTCTACCCCTCTACCTCTCTTCTACCCCTCTACCTCTCTTCTACCCCTCTACCTCTCTTCTCCCCCCTCTACCTCTCTTCTACCCCCTCTACCCCTCTTCTACCCCTCTACCTCTCTTCTACCCCTCTACCCCTCTTCTACCCCTCTACCCCTCTTCTACCCCTCTACTACCCCTCTACCCCTCTTCTACCCCTCTACCCCTCTACTACCCCTGTACTAACCCTCTACCCCTCTTCTACCTCTCTACCCCTCTACTACCCCTCACCTACTCCTCTATCCCTCAACTACCCCTCTACCCCTCTACTACCCCTCTACTACCCCTCTACCTCTCTTCTACCCCTCTACCCCTCTTCTACCCTTCTACCCCTCTTCTATCCCTCTACCCCCTCTACTACCCCTCTACTACCCCTCTACCTCTTTACTACCCCTCTACCCTTCTACTACCCCTCTTCTACCCCTCTACCCCTCTTCTACCCCTCTACCCCTCTATCCCTCTTCTACCCCTCTACCCCTCTACTCTTCTACCCCTCTACCCCTCTTCTACACCCTCTACCCCTCTTCTACCCCTCTACTACCCTTCTACTCCTCTACCCCTCTTCTACCCCTCTTCTACCCCTCTACTCCCTCTACCCCTCTTCTACCCCTCTACCCCTCTTCTACCCCTCTACTACCCCTCTTCTACCCCTCTTCCCCACTCCTCTCTACCCCTCTACCACCCCTCTACCTCTCTTCTACCCCTCTACCTCTACTCTACCTCTCTTTTACCCCTCTACCTCTCTTCTACCCCTCTACCTCTCTTCTACCCCTCTACCTCTACTCTACCTTACTTCTACCCCTCTACCCCTCTTCTAACCCTCTACCCCTCAACCCCTCTACTACCCCTCTACTACCCCTCTACTACCTCTCTTCTACCCCTCTACCCCTCTTCTACCCCTCTACCCCTCTACCCCTCTTCTAACCCTCTACTACCCCTCTACCCCTCTTCTACCCCTCTACACCTCTACCCGTCTACTACCCCTCTACCCTACTACCCCTCTACCACCCCTCTACCTCTCTTCTACCCCTCTTCTACCCCTCTTCTACTCTTCTACCCCTCTTCTACCCCTCTACTACCCCTCTACTACCCCGCTACCCTTCTACCCCTCTTCTACCCCTCTACCCCTCTACTACCCCTCTACCTTTCTACTACCCCTCTACCCCTCTATCCACCCCTCTATCCCTCTTCTATCCCTCTTCTACCCCTCTACCCCTTTTCTACACCTCTACCCCTCTTCTACCCCTCTTCTACCCCTCTACTACCCTTCTACTCCTCTACCCATCTTCTACCCCTCTTCTACCCCTCTTCTACCCCTCTTCAATCCCTCTACTACCCTTCTACTCCTCTACCCATCTTCTACCCCTTCTACCCTTCTACCCCTCTTCTACCCCTTTACCCCTCTTCTACCCCTTTACCCCTCTTCTACCCCTCTATCCCTCTTCTATCCCTCTTCTACCCGTCTACCCCTCTTCTACCCCTATACCCCTCTACCTCTCTTCTACTCCTCTACCTCTACTCGACCTCTCTTCTACCCCTCTCCCTCTACCCCTCTTCTACCCCTCTACCTCTCTTCTACCCCTCTACCTCTACTCTACCTCTCTTCTACCCCTCTACCCCTCTTCTACCCCTCTACCCCTCTTCTACCCCTCTACCCCTCTTCTACCCCTCTACTCCTCTACCCCTCTTCTACCCCTCTACCCCTCTACTACCCCTCTACCTCTCTTCTATCCCTCTACCCCTCTTCTACCCCTCTACCCCTCTTCCCCTCTTCTACCCTTCTACCCCTCTACTACCCTTCTACCCCTCTACTACCCCTCTACCCTTCTACTACCCCTCTACCTCTCTTCTACCCCTTTACCTCTACTCTACCTCTCTTCTACCCCTCTACCTCGCTTCTCCCTCTCTCTTCTCCCCCTCTACATCTCTTCTACCCCTCTACATCTCTTCTACCCCTCTACCTCTCTTCTACGCCTCTACCTCTCTTCTACCCCTCTTCTACCCCTCTACTACCCCTCTTCTACCCCTCTACCCCTCTACTACCCCTTCTACCCCTCTACTACCCCTCTACCCCTCTTCTACCCCTATA
The DNA here is from genome assembly GCA_963921515.1 of Calotriton arnoldi. NCBI lineage: Eukaryota > Metazoa > Chordata > Amphibia > Caudata > Salamandridae > Calotriton > Calotriton arnoldi. The sequence goes on from CAWUFW010001731.1 coordinate 830,275, forward strand.
CACCTCTACCCCTCTTCTACCCCTCTACCCCTCTACTACCCCTCTACCCCTCTTCTACCCCTCTACCCCTCTACTACCCCTCTACCTCTACACTACCTCTCTTCTACCCCTCTACTACCCCTCTACCTCTCTTCTACCCCTCTACCCCTCTTCTACCCCTCTACTGCTCTTCCCCTCTTCTACCCCTCTTCTACCCCTCTACCGCTCTAGTACCCCTCTACCCTTCTACTACCCCTCTACCCCTCTTCTACCCTTCTCTACCTCTCTTCTACCCCTCTACTCTTCTACCCCTGTACCTCTCTTCTACCCCTCTACCCCTCTTCCCCTCTTCTACCCTCTACCCTTCTTCTACCCCTCTACCCCTCTTCTACCCTTCTACCCCTCTACCCCTCTTCTACCCCTCTTCTACCCCTCTTCTACCCCTCTGCTATCCCTCTACCCCTCTACTACCCCTCTTCTACCCCTCTACCCATCTTCTACCCCTCTACCCCTCTACTACCCCTCTACCCCTCTTCTACCCCTCTACTACCCCTCTACCCTACTACCCCTCTACCCCCTCTACTTCCCCTCTACTACCCCTCTACCTCTCTTCTACCCTTCTACCCCTCTTCTACCCCTCTACCGCTCTTCCCCTCTTCTACCCCTCTTCTACCCTTCTACCCCTCTACCACTCTAGTACCCCTCTACTACCCCTCTACCCTTCTACTACCCCTCTACCCCTCTTCTACCCTTCTACCTCTCTTCTACCCCTCTATCCCTCTTCTATCCCTCTCCTACCCCTCTACTACCCCTCTACCCCTTTTCTACACCTCTACCCCTCTACCCCTCTTCTACCCCTCTACCTCTCTTCTACCCCTCTACCTCCTACTCTACCTCTCTCTACCCCTCTACCCCTCTACCCCTCTACTACCCCTCTACCTCTCTTCTACCCCTCTACTACCCCTCTACCCCTCTACTACCCCTCTACCCCCCGACTACCCCTCTACCCCTCTTCTATCCCTCTACCCCTCTTCTACCCCTCTACCCCTCTTCTACCCTTCTACCCCTCTACTACCCTTCTACCCCTCTACTACCCCTCTACTACCCCTCTACCCTTCTACTACCCCTCTACCTCTCTTCTACCCCTCTACCTCTACTCTACCTCTCTTCTACCCCTGTTCTACCCCTCTACCTCGCTTCTCCCCCTCTACCTCTCTTCTCCCCCTCTACCTCTCTTCTACCCCTCTACCCCTCTTCTACCCCTCTACCCCTCTTCTACCCCTCTACTACCCCTCTACCCCTCTACACCTCTTCTACCCCTCTACCCCTCTACTACCCCTCTACCCCTCTTCTACCCCTCTACTACCCCTCTACCTCTACACTACCTCTCTTCTACCCCTCTACCCCTCTACTACCCCTCTTCTACTCTTCTACCCCTATTCTACCCTTCTACCCCTCTACTACCCCTCTACTCTTCTACTACCCCTCTACTACCCCTCCTCTACCCTTCTACCCCTCTTCTACCCCTCTACCCCTCTATCCCTCTTCTACCCCTCTACCCCTCTACTCTTCTACCCCTCTACCTCTCTTCTACCCCTCTACCCCTCTTCCCCTCTTCTACCCTCTACCCTTCTTCTACCCCTCTACCCCTCTTCTACCCTTCTACCCCTCTACCCATCTTCTACCCCTCTACTACCCCTCTACCTCTCTTCTACCCCTCTTCTACCCCTCTACTACCCCTCTACCCTACTAGCCCTCTACTAGCCCTCTACTACCCCTCTACTACCCCTCTACGTCTCTTCTACCCCTCTTCTACCCCTCTTCCCCTCTTCTACCCCTCTTCTACCCTTCTACCCCTCTACCGCTCTAGTACCCCTCTACTCCTCTACTACCCCTCTACCCTTCTACTACCCCTCTACCCCTCTTCTACCCTTCTACCTCTCTTCTACCCCTCTACCCCTCTATCCCTCTTCTATCCCTCTCCTACCCCTCTACTACCCCTCTACCCCTTTTCTACACCTCTACCCCTCTACCCCTCTTCTACCCCTCTACCTCTCTTCTACCCCTCTACCTCTACTCTACCTCTCTTCTACCCCTCTACCACCCCTCTTCTACCCCTCTACCCCTCTTCTACCCCTCTGCCCCTCTTCTACTCCTCTACCCCTCTTCTACCCCTCTACCCCTCTACCACCCCTCTACCCTACTACCCCTCTACCCCTCTACTACCCCTCTACTACCCCTCTACCTCTCTTCTACCCCTCTACCCCTCTTCTACCCCTCTACCGCTCTTCCCCTCTTCTACTCCTCTACCCCTCTTCTACCCTTCTACCCCTCTACTACCCCTCTACCCCTCTACCCCTCTACCCTTCTACTACCCCTCTACCCCTCTTCTACCCTTCTACCCCTCTTCTACCCCTCTACCCCTCTATCCCTCTTCTACCCCTCTACCCCTTTTCTACACCTCTACCCCTCTTCTACCCCTCTTCTACCCCTCTACTACCACTCTACTACTCCTCTACCCTTCTACTACCCTTCTACCCCTCTTCTACCCCTCTTCTACCCCTCTACCTCTACTCTACCTCTCTTCTACCCCTCTACCCCTCTTCTACCCTCTTCTACCCCTCTACCACCCCTCTTCTACCCCTCTACCCCTCTTCTACTGCTCTATCCCTCTTCTACCCCTCTACCCCTCTTCTACCCCTCTACTACCCCTCTACCCTTCTTCTACCCCTCTACCCCTCTACCCCTCTTCTACCCCTCTACTACCCCTCTACCCCTCTTCTATCCCTCTACCCCTCTACTACCCCTCTACCCCTCTTCTACCCCTCTCACCCTCTTCTACCCCTCTCTACCCTCTTCTACCCCTCTCTACTACCCCTCTACCCTCTTCTTCCCCTCTACCCCTCTACTACCCCTCTTCTACCCCTCTACCCCTCTACTACCCCTCTACTACCCCTCTTCTACCCCTCTACCCCCTCCTCTTCTACCCCTCTACCCCCTCTTCTACCCCTCTACTACCACTCTACCCCTCTACTACCCCTCTACCTCTACACTACCTCTCTTCTACCCCTCTACCTCTCTTCTACCCCTCTACCTCTCTTCTCTCCCCTCTACCTCTCTTCTACCCCTCTACCTCTCTTCTCCCCCTCTACCTCTCTTCTACCCCTCTACCCCTCTTCTACCCCTCTACCTCTCTTCTACCCCTCTACCCCTCTTCTACCCCTCTACCCCCTACTAGCCCTCTTCTACCCCTCTACCCCTCTTCTACCCCTCTACCCCTCTACTACCCCTGTACTAACCCTCTACCCCTCTTCTACCCCTCTACTACCCCTCACCTACTCCTCTATCCCTCAACTACCCCTCTACTACCCCCTCTACCTCTCTTCTACCCCTCTACCCCTCTACCCCTCTTCTACCCTTCTACCCCTCTACCCCTCTACTACCCCTCTACCTCTCTACTACCCTCTCTACCCCTTCTACTACCCCTCTTCTACCCCTCTACCCCTCTTCTACCCATCTTCTACCCCTCTACCCCTCTTGTATCCCTCTACTACCCCTCTTCTACCCCTCTTCTACCCCTCTACCCGTTTACTACCCCTCTACCTCTCTTCTACCCCTCTACCTCTCTTCTACCCCTCTACCTCTCTTCTACCCCTCTACCTCTCTTCTACCCCTCTACCTCTACTCTACCCCTCTTCTACCCCTCTACCCCTCTTCTACCCCTTTTCTACCCACTATAACTAGCAAAGACACTGTGTCACGGCAGCATCACTCAGCACCACCACAGCATCACTCAGCACCACCACAGCATCACTCTGCACCACCACAGCATCACTCTGCACCACCACAGCATCACTCAGCACCACCACAGCATCACTCTGCACCACCACAGCATCACTCTGCACCACCACAGCATCACTCAGCACCACCACAGCATCACTCAGCACCACCACAGCATCACTCAGCGCAACAGCAGCATCACTCAGCGCCACCACAGCATCACTCAGCGCCACCACAGCATCACTCAGCGCCACCACAGCATCACTCAGCGTCACCACAGCATTACTCAGCGCCACCACAGCATCACTCAGCGCCACCACAGCATCACTCAGCGCCATCACAGCATCACTCAGCGCCATCACAGCATCACTCAGCGCCACCACATCATCACTCAGCGCCACCACATCATCACTCAGTGCCACCACAGCTTCACTCAGCGCAACCACAGCATCACTCAGCGCCACCACAGCATCACTCAGCGCCACCACAGCATCACTCAGCGCCACCACAGCATCACTCCGCGCCACCACAGCATCACTCCGCGCCACCACAGCATCACTCCGCGCCACCACAGCATCACTCAGCGCCACCACAGCATCACTCAGCGCCACCACAGCATCACTCAGCGCCACCACAGCATCACTCAGCGCCACCACAGCATCACTCAGCGCCACCACAGCATCACTCAGCGCCACCACAGCAACACTCAGCGCCACCACAGCAACACTCAGCGCCACCACAGCATCACTCAGCACCACCACAGCATCACTCAGCACAACCACAACATCACTCAGCACAACCACAACATCACTCAGCACAACCACAACATCACTCAACACCACATCAGTATCACTCAGCATTGCCTTTGCACTAGTACACCACCACATCATCATCACTCAGCAAGACCTAAGTATCATTCAGCATCACCTCAGCATCGTCTCAGCACCAGTCACCACCACCACTACCACCTCAACATCACTCAACACCACCTCAGCCTGCTCTCGGAATCTGCCATCTGTTGATTCTCCCCTAGCGTCTGGCCGCTGCTAGTGTTATAATACAGGTACTAGTTCACAACCTTCAACCTCGAAATTGTTTATGCTCTCTCAAAAAAAAACTTTAACAAACAACCATTGGAATAGGCAAAAACAAGTTGCCAGCATTGCAAGAACAAAAGAAAAATGAGGAAATTTTTTATTGTACATAAATTTTTTAATATGGTCGTTCTGTTGGACATAATGCCTTGTTGGTCATATATAAGGTAACAAAAATGCTTCTGGCACTTTTTATTACAACTTTTCAGCATGCTGAACAGCAGCCACACTTCTCTACAGCACAGCTTAAACACATGGGCAAAGTCAATAGCTCTGCCTAAACACTTATAAGGCCCCAAAGGCGAGACCTATGGGCTATGCCAATGCTTGTTCTTTGTGACGACAATGGTAGAAATCCACTGCGAATAGTCTATAGGTTCAATAACCTTGTCAGCACACAATTTCTCTAAATGCTGTTTTAGTTGTTCTCGGATGCATTAAGGAACATTCCTTACTTTGTGGATGACTGGCACAGCGTCTTTCTTAATGATGATTTTATGCTCAAACCCTTGCACCAACCCAAGTCTATCTTCAAAAAGGGCATTGTGCTTGAGCAATAATTGTTGAAGAGAATTACTGGATGACTGAAGATCCACTAAAGAAATTGGACATGCTGTGCCTTGTCTTAAAGCCATCCCAAATTTCCCTTGATCTTACCACCCAAGAATGTTAAAACCTTTCTTTGACACATACACTTTAGTAATGATTGATCTATCCTTGAATTTAACATTCTCAGAAAAGTAGCCCATCATTTCTATGTTGTGTACTCCAAATGCAATTGTGTGAACATCAGGTGGAGATAGTAGGACAGAGTTCCAATCCTCGTAATATAAATCATCAGTCACAAAAGTGATAGGTGAACCTGAGTCCACAGTTACTTGAACCTCCACATTACCAATCATTACTTTGCAAAGTGGGTTCCCCTCACCTATATCAGATTCTATGGAAAGAACTATTTTGTTGAAGCTTTTAATAGCGCATATGCTAGAATCCAAATGTTCAACAAATTGTTCAAGGGTGCCAACTCTTTGAGAGTTTTTACACATGCGCGCAAGATGCCCAACCTTCTTGCACTTCATGCATGGTTTGCCTATTGCTGGGCAATTTTTTGCATTAGCTAAGTGTGTGCTTGACGCACATCTAAAACAGTAAGATTTATTTTTGTTCTCTGAAGCCTTGTGGGAAACAACTTTGGGTTAGGCACACATTGTATTGACTGGTTGCACCTCAGATACACTTATGGACTTATTTAATTCCATTGAGGCTAAAACGGATCTTTCAATACCCCTGGCAATTTTGCATTTCTGTTTAAAGTAGGAATTCTGCAACATAAAAGTCTTTCTTTGGTTTTTTGTTAAAACAATTCACAACTAACTAGTCTCTTAAATATGAATCAATACTACCATCAAATTCACAAGTGGCAATTAATACTCTTAACTCAGCTAAAAAAGTGTCAATATATTTATGTTGCTTCTGACGTCTAGTGTAAAACTAATGTCTTTCAACTATTACACTTGTATCATCTTTTAAATAGTTATTTAATCTGCATACTGCTTCTTTGTAAACATCTGTCAGTTTCATCTCGTTGAGTAACCACTGGAAGGTGGTCAAAAATGTGTTGTCCTTCTGATCCCAAACAATTGAACAAAAGTGCCAATTTTCTGTCTGGTTCAAATTTGGTTCCATCCATTGCTATGATGTAACTTGCAAAACCTTTGAACCATTGCTTCCATTTGGTTTTTAATACACCAGGTTCTGGTAAAAAATGTGTAGGACATGTTATGCTCTGCATTCTGGCACTTGAATAATAGAACAGTCTTTAAAATGTGAAAATGTATATTTTCCACTGACAGAAACAGTTGAAACGAATGGTAAGGTTAGCTTTTCATGCTTTCTTCTTTCAGTTAATATTCAACCAATAAAAACTTTTTTTTTTTTTTTTTTAAATAAGCTCCACCTATTCAGTAAGATTCAGGACGTGCAGACGCTCACTACAGCCAGACAAGGCTGCATGAGCAGTGCGCTCGGTGAGCAGGCAGCACGATCTGTTTTCAGGCTGCGCGAACAGTGCGCTTGGTGAGCAGGCAGCACGATCAGGTTTAAGGTAAGCGCCTCTGAAGCGCGAGTAGGCTGAGTGAGTAGCAGTAGCGTCTCGAGAAGCGATTACAGCAGATGCTTAGGAAACGCGAGCAGGCAGAGACGTGCAAGAGACCACCTGCAGTGCGCAGAGGTCGTTTTAAACAGTAATTTACATCAGCGCACGATTAACATCAGCGCGTGAGTGGCACGAACACACTGAGGAGATAGAGGCTCGCGGGGTCAATGCAGATGCGAACATCAAATAAAACTGAAAGTCTTTACCTCAGGATTGATGATATATAAGGTCTCGTGCTCTGCTTACGATGAAAATAAGGGTAAATTCTTAGAGCAGTGATGAGCCAAGGGAATGCCGTTCACAGTGCAGTCTGAAGTCCCAAACGTCGCCAAAATGTACTGAGTTGTCTTAGGCGGTGAAATGAAGTACACACAACGATGTCGAGAAGAGTGGCCCTTTATTCAGACAGCACAACAAACACCCTCTGGTCCCAATCTCCAGCCCTCAGCTCCAGATGTCAGCCAGCAACTGACAAGCCTAGAACCCCCAGCCCAGACCCCCTTTGAAGGATTCCAACCTTACCATTCCAAGCATAGAAAGTAAGAACACAACACGCTCCCATTCAGACATTCAGAGATAACCAAGTGCTAGCGCAAGACATACAAGGATATTCGCGCATAAAACTGTACAAGTCAGCTCCCGCCCCGTTCTTACCTGCACTCTTCGTGTCTGCCTCCGATTGCCTTTCCACGTATGTAGAAACTGTGAAAGGAATAACGTTTGGAAGAAAAGGATCATAGATAGAGTGGAAGGACTCAAAATGCAAGTACTGTGCCAGCATTAAAGGTAAGCACATTTAGAACAGGTTCTCCAGCGTCTTCACTACGATTTAGTGACTGTCTTCCAGCCTGCCTGCCGTGTGACTAAGAACCCATGCAGTGGTGAAGGAGAGAGCCCTTGTACCTCGTCTGATTTTGACAGTTAACTGGTATTGTACGCTGCGGCGTCAGCATTTCTGTTAACGTGTATGTAGAACCAGTGAAACTGACTTTTAGTAGTGACTTTCTGATTTACCTGGAGCGCAAAGTTAGTGCGGCATCAGTTATATTTCGCTTAAAAAATGTTCTTTACGACAGCATGAGCACAGTTCAGCACGTGAAACTACCTTCAACGTGAACCCGTTTGAAATATGCATCGGCACGAGATAAGGCTTCAGCACGAGCCTGGGAGTGTGTCACAGCATTTAGTGCAGCTCGCTCCACTGCGCTGGATAAGACAATCAGCTCAGCACGCGCACCATAGCGAGACACTTCGGAACGCCTCAGCGTGCAGTAAAGAATCACACGTTTCATGTCTTCTTCCTCCGATTGCCCACGGTAAGAATCAATGAGGATGGATTAGGTGTCTGTAATGATGACTCGTAGTCTGAAGTAGGTTCAGGTAAGTTTATTATTAGCAGCCCCGGACACATCCAGTCGGATGGACAGCCTTAAGGAATCTGGCAGTTATCACCAGTGCATCCGGCACCAGAGGAATGTGGGGAATGGGGTGACATGTACTGCCAATAGGGCAGTGTGGAATGCATTACATCATAAAGGTTTAAAGCTCACACCATGATACGTGATTACAACACATCTTCCTCCTATACAATTGTCAAAGAGGGAAGTTGTGGGGAAGCGTAAAAAGGGGTGGGGGTGTGGTAGGTAGGAGAAAAACATAAATACAACTAAACAACAGTAATATAGTCATCATTTTTTCTAGGCTTGATCACAGGTCTTCCAAATCTACCCGTGGGAGCCTTACTGTTCACTGAATTTTCTGAAACTGAAGGAGCACAAAGATTACTATTGTGGTCAACCATATGACTGCTTGATGGTCCAGCAACAGTTGACGTCTCACCTACATCTATACTTCTTCCACCACTTTCATTGTCAACGTTATATTGTAATTTGTTTGAAATGGTTTCACCATAGTCAAAGTCTAACCACGTCATTGTGGCCTTCATCCATACCATGGAGCTCATCGTCACAAGACAACCCATCAGACACACGTTTGGCTAATCTGCTCATGGGCCAAACTTTTCCATCGCTCAGTTTAGCTGCATTGCGATAGATTTCGCAAATGCGTAACCTGCTTTCACCTTTCCTGAGTTTTTTTTCCAAGCGAACTTTGACCCAGTCACCACATTAGTGGGCAATATTTTAACACCATGTTTTTTATCATACCATTCTTTGTAACATTCTTGCGCTAGCGTTATTTTTTTCCTTACTAAATCCGGGGTCTACTCAACTTGTTTAGAGACAGGCATCCAACTTAAATCCTTACTCAATGCCTGTCTACCCCTCATCATGGTGAAAGGACTATTACCCGTGACTGAGCTAAGAGTAATTCTGTAGGCCCAAATTAACTTGTTGATCTCATCCTCCCAGTTCATCTAGCTACACCTTGATAATTGAATGCATCCTTTGATTACATGGTTGAAACGCTACACGAGACCATTTCCTTCTGGATGATAGACTGATGTGCTGTTATGCTCGATACAATTGCGATTTAAGAAATCTTTGAAGCTAGATGACATAAATTGTGAACCATTGTCAGTAATGATACTTTTAGAGTAAACCTTCTCTCATGAACAACTTGTCTAAAAATGAAATAATATTTACACAGTCTGCGTTTTGCACAATACTAATTTCAGGCCATTTCGAGAAATGGTCAACTAGTACCAGAATATACTTGCACATTCCATCTCGACCTTCAACTGGGCCAACAATGTCCAATCCAACCCTCTCCCAAGACATACTTGGACATTCAATAGGACTTAAAGGAGGCTTTAATGTTTTAAGACTCTTATCAGAATCATTGCACGCAACACACTCTCTGACCAACAACTCAATTTGCTTGTCGAGACCAGGTCACCAATAGTTGCACTTTACTCTTTGTTTTGTTTTAGAAATTCCGAGGTGTCCTTCATGGCATAGTGTTAGAATTTTTTTCCTAAGACTAACTGGTGGGATGACTTTCCCTGATCTAAAGAGTAAACCAGTCTCTACACACAATTCATTTTTGCTTTCCAAAAAAATCTTTCTTTGGATTTCAGCTTGTTTTTCGAGGGCCAAACATTGGTAACAAATGCACAAATCTTTAGTAATGTGCAATCACTGGACATCTTATCTTTCCACTCAGCAAGTGGTAAACTTTCTAACCCATCACTAAAAAGCAAAGTGACTTTGTCGTATTCGTCTTGTGACAGTTCATTGACTTCCCCAATGAGTAAAGGTAACCTGCTCAAAAAATCTGCCACTCTATTCTTTACCCCAGGCCAATACTCAACATCGTAAGTGTAATCCAGCAATTTGACAGACATTTTACTAATCCTAGGGGAAGCATTCTGAAGACCTGCAGTGGACAATACCTTGGTGAGGGTTTATGATTTGAACGCAGAAGTACATGAAATCCCCAAACATACATGCGAAAATGATTAAAGGCCCATGTGCAGGCTAATGTTTCATGTTCTATAACTGAATATTTTTCTTCTGCAGAAGTAAGAGAATGTGAAGCGAAAGCAACCACCCACTCATTTTTAGGTCTCGCCTACGCAGCGCGCATGCGCTGCTTAGGAAAAAGACCTCTTGTAATCGATTCCGTTTTGCAGTGAAAAACGTGCACGCGTTGCATTGCTTTTAATGGCAACGCGTGCACGTTTGGCGATTCCCTTGCGGGAGCGAGCTTTAAAACCATCTGGTTTTAATTAACAGATGGTTCCTGCTCGCTCCCGCAAGGGAAACAGGCGCAGGCCCCCTCCTCTCTCCCCCCCTGCTGCCTCCTCCTCTCCTCGTCAGCGCGAGGCGCGCGCGCTTGTTTAAAAGGTAGTTGGGAAAATCAAGGAAAAAGGAACACTCGCACGCATAATGCGCCCAGCTCCACTGCCGTGATCAGTGCTCGGGTCCCCAACCGAAGGGAGAGGGCTATGATTCACGGCCAATACTCCCCGGGCCGTCAGCTGCTGGGTCGCCAGAGGCGGGTGGGGGGAGAGAGCAGAGACGCAATCCAGTGCCTCTCTCGTCCTCCTCCCGATGCTGCACTCACAGTTCCAGCTCCCTCAAGAGCTGCTCCTCACCGCAGGGTGAACCGCAGCGCCTCTCCTTCCGCCTTTCTGTGCCCCATGGGCGGACGCCGCTGCCGTTGTCTCCTAGGCCGTATATTCCGGGCCAGCCGTGCCGCACCTCCAGTCCGCTCAGGGGCTCTCTCCTGCGTTTTGCGATCTCAGCCGCTGGCCCCCACTTGAACATAGCGCTCATCAGCACTCCCGGATTAAAGTAAAGAGGCTGGACGCCGTCTCCCAGGTTCAGAGGTTCCCCTCTGGAGGGCTCGCGGCCGAACCCTCTCACTTCGTCTGGCCAGCGGGTAAGCCGTGGGCCCGGGCCACCGTTTGGTTCAGCCTCCCGGCAGTAAGTGTTTTCTCGGGGTTTTATTTTATTTAGCTGAAGGGTGGATTTTCGTAGGATTAGGTGTCGGATTCTGTCGATGGCCGGCAGAGCCGGTGCCTAGAGCTGCTAATTGGACATCTTGCTGGCCACAGTCCCCTCAGCACTACTGCACTCTTGTGCCACTATAATATCTATATGGCTATATGTATACAGGATAACTAATGGGGAACTGTGTATTTTGTTTCTATTCCACTGCCCTTTTAAGCGTGCAAATTGTAGTTGAGTATGTACAAGACCCACCCCCCTCCTCTCTCTCCCCACCCAGCACCCAAATCTGCAGGGACATGAACACTGTGGGACAGTGTGATAATGACCGTCAGCGGGACAGGCAAGATATGTAGAAGGTTAAAGTGGACGCTAAAACGCCTGCTTACGAAACCTGAAGGCGCCGCATTTATTCTGTGTTACAAAGGTAGCCATCACCGTAATCCCTGCTACCGCCCCTGCTTAAAATGGCGGAGGGGCCGTGATTTCTACGCTAAGGACTTTTAGGCCCAACTAACTAAGGGGCTTTGTTTTAGCCCCAGGAACGCAGTTCATTTCTACTTTCAAGCAAACACCCAACCTGCTCACGGAGGTCGAGATGTCATATTGACCGAGTGTTGCACATCAGACCTGCTGTTTCACAGACAGCAAGGGGACCACCCTTTTGGTGCTTGGCATTGGGGGCACCTAACAGCGCCGCACTAGTGCTGTCACCCAATCATATATCCAATTTTTCAGTTTGATTATGTGTGACATTTCAGCATTTTAAGTGCACTTAAAAGTGACGACTTTTTAGTGCTTTGCGTGTGAGACTTTGAGTGACTCTATCATACGAAACAACAAGCATTAGCATAGCCAATAGGTCTCGCCTTTGGGACCTTATAAGTGTTTAGCCGTGCAACAGTTGATATTGTTGCACCAAGGATATTGTGCTGCATAACTAAATACTTATAAGGTCCCAAAGGCGAGACCTATTGGCTATGCCAATGCTTGTTTTCATTGTCGCCTTGTGAAAGAACTGCTCCCAAACCGTTATTGCTGGCATCTGTAGTTACAAGGATCTGGGCTGTGGGATCAAATCCTTTAAGGAAAGGTGCATTGCAGATCTCTGTTTTTAACTTGTCAAAAGACTCTTGGCATGTCATGGACCACTCAAACCTTATTTTGTTTTTAAGGAGTTGTCGAATGTGATAAGTTTTCTCTGAGAAATCTTTTATGAACTTTGAATAGTACTCCGTAAGTCCTAGAAATGCTCTGACATCTTTTCCCTTTGGGCTGGGTGCGTTAACAATAGCCTCTACAAGGCCTTGCTTAGGTTTGATACCGCCCTTGCTTATCCTGTGACCCAAATAATACACATCTTTCTGGGCAAATTTTCACTTGTTATATTCCACAGTTAATCGTTTTTGCTTAAGGATCTCTAACACCAGTTTAAGTCTGGCATCATGTTCCTTTTTGTTGCTGCCCAAGACCAGGATGTCATCCTGGAAAAACATCACTCCAACTACCCCTTTAAAAATGTTCCTCATTACTCTCTGAAAAAAGGCAGCAGCGGATGCCAATCCAAAAGGCACCCTGGTAAACTGAAAAATACCAAACGATGTGATGAATGTCATGTACTTCTTACTATCAGCATGTAAGGGTACCTGGTGATTTGCTGATTTTAAGTCAATTGTTGAGAACCAGCACATGCCTTTAGTGACACTAAACATTTCATTGATGCAAGGTAGGGGAAATTGATCTACAAGTATATTTTTGTTAAGGTCCCTTAGGTCAATGCATAACCTAACCCTTTGGGGCATTTCATAACCACTAATGGTGAAACCCATTCTGCAGATTCCACCTGTTCAATGATGCCATCAGTGACCAATTTCTGTAATTCACTGTGCACTTCATCCCTGATGGAAATGGGTAAATGTCTGACCTTATGAGTACATGGTACAGCATTGTGTTTCATTTCAATCCTGTGTTCAAAATCATTCAATAACCCTACAGAACCAGAAAAAACTTCCGGGAACTCTTTGACCAATTCTGTGCAATTCTTGTCTAACTCATTAATAGACAAAACAGGATTAGCGCAATTGGGGTTGAGAATAATGCCTAACTCACCCTGATCACTCCAGCCAAGAACAGAGGGTCCCTTTTTTGCCACAAACAATTTACAATTTGCTTTCCTCTCCTTAAACTTGAATACAAGATTCCTGCATCCGACATAGTCAATATTGTCGCCAGTGTAACTCTTTGCAACAACATTGGACTTGTCAAGGTGATAGCCCAGATTCTCCACAAATAGATTGTTCCAAATTTCTTCACTCACAATGGTAAATGGTGAACCTGAGTCGGCTACCACATTCAACTTCACCCCACCCATGTCTACTTCACACATGGGTTTTTTAATTTTGATGAGATTGGCATCCAAGATGTCATAATCTATGCAAAAACAAAGTTAACATTAAAGGAATCAGAATCTTCCGACAATTCTGAATTTCTTTTGTTATCTTCTAGCCCACATTGCGCTTTTCTATTGGAATTTGCATTTTTCCTTTTGCACATTTTGGCATAATGTCCCACCGATCCGCAATTTACGCATTTTTGAAACCTTGCAGGACACTTTTTGAAATATGCTAAATGTTCTCCAGAACCACAGCGATAACATTTCCTGGAATCCTGTTTGTCACTGTTTGACTTCCAGGAATTTTTCTTTTCCTCAAGTGCGTTTTTCCCTTGCATGACCTCTGAATTATTTCTGCCTTTATTGTCCACCTTCCTGTTCCTGCTAGAGCTAAACTTACTAACAAGTTTCACCTCATTAGACTCCTCAAGAACTGCTTTTGCACAGCGTCCACTCAGCTCAGCTTTCTTGACCAACGCTACCACCTCTTTTAAGGGGGATTCACCTTTTTTTTTTTTTCTCTGGAGTAAAATCCTCATCCTCGAAGGTGTCCATATAATTACAGAAGTATTCCTTCCATTCTTTTCAGGGCATACAAGGTTCTCCCTTAGAAGGAAGGAACGGTTGTGGATTAGTTAGATTCATTAGATTCAACGCACACATTTCTTTCCCTACTGCAATAGTAATACGTTTTAATTATCCGTTCTAACACTGGCAGATTGAAAATACAAATGCCTCTTACACAACAATCTATAGAGGTGTAACCCTAAGCATAAATCGGATTACTTAATATTCTTAGAATTAAATGCTATTTTTCACCCAATAGTGATAATACATAGACCTGTGCATATGAACTAGCATTAATCTCCAATAAAATACTTGTGTGCTCCTCAACTGCTTCTTCAGAATAGTAGTGTATGGGTTGATAAACCAATTTGCAGCCAGTCACCGTCACTAAGTTCCTTTGCCTCCTGCCTGTGTCGCATCAAACAGTTCTTTTCCGTTGATGCGCTCTGCAGTCAGCCAGTTAATTTGTGCTATGAAATCCTTAGTGGGTCACTGCATGCGTACTTATTTTTTTTACAAGATCGCTTATGCCTCTTAAAGGGTAGCGCTATCAGATTGCAGCACAAAGAAATCATACTTTCAAGATGGCAGTCTTACACTAGTTTACGTACGATTTCCTACTTCCGTTGTGCATGTTAGCATCCTGCAGAACGTAGCACGTGATGCGCCTCAGTGACGTGCAACCTCCGACGTCATTATTCTATCCCACATCTCACAGAGTTAACATTGCATGGGTAGCTGCGCTTTTCTCACCAGGGCATGTGTCGTGTGCATGGAGCGCGACTGTCACGGGCGCGATCTCCCATCGCAGCTCGTGACTGTCGCGCTCTGTTCCGAGTAGCATCTCGGTCCTTGTCCTGTGGCATCTTTTGAATGTGTGTAAGCTTTGGCGGTTATGTATTGTTGGGCCAGCGGCATTCTCGCACTGACCCCGGAACCTGCAACATGAAAATAAACCTGTCTCCAAGCTGACCGCTTCTGTGCGTTTCTATTTCTTGAGGATCACTTTTTCCTACACTGGCGACGAGCGGGCACGGATCCATTGCCCTTAAGCTAAGCCATATTTTTTTTGTTTTGTTTCCAGCAAGCAAAATTTTTTCTTTCGTTTGCAAGAGGTTTGGACAATTCTCACTCACGAAGAGAATTTATTTTGGCCGCGACCAATTGTCAGTTGCTGTTTACCCATTGGGAATTGTTGGACCCATTGGCACCAAGGAGTACCATGTGTAAATTTGAATACACATACCTGGAGATTCTGGAACCCGATTCTTCTCACAGCCATCACGTTTCTTCTCACTGCGTCTGTGCGCAACGTCACTCTTTTTCAACACGCTTTCGCGTGCAACGTCATCATGCTCATACACGCCTTTGCGTGCAACGTACAAGCAGCCATCTTTATTTTTGTTACACTACCCAACAACGAGAAATACTTATTTCTACATCGGCGCTTGCACATCGGTGACAAGCACACCAGTGAACATAAGGTACTTTCCATTTATGATTGGAATAATCATTCCTACATCGGCGCTTGCACATCGGTGACAAGCACACCACTGAACCTAAAGTATTCTTTATGTATGGTTGTATCAAAGGACTCCCACATATTTATTCCGACGTGTGCATCCTCAGTGATACACACACTGTGTATTTATACAAGTTACTGTCATTTCATATAAGTCATGTCAGGCATTTTACCCCCTCCTCCCTTTCTCACTTCTCCAGGTGAACCTCCTATGACATGGGAAGTCTGGGAACCAGTTTTTTTTTAGCATATGTGGAAGTGTTAGAGGGAGTCGATTGTGAACCAGAGAGGAAACTTTCTCTTTGAAACATTGTTTAGGGGCATTGGATTAAAAGAGTTTACAACTTTACCTGTCTTAACCAATCCTGGCAACATTAATGTTTATCAGTATGCCTCTTTACAACTTAATATACGTTTTGGGAAAAAGAAAAATATAGTTATGGAAAGATTTATATTTTATTCACGCAAACAACATGCAGATGAGTCAATCGAAGATTTCGTTTCTGCACTCAGGTCCCTAGCGGTTACTTGTGATTTCGAGCATATATCCTATGAGCAAGTTCTTAGAGACCAGATCCTAATGCGAACTAATAACAAAAAAATCCAAGAAAGGTTATGGACCACCTCTGATTTATCCCTTAACGCAGCAATTGATATTGCTAAATCCATTGAACATTCCGAAAAATTTGTTAAAGAAATAAGGGGGCATGACAAAGGAGATGTATTTAATGTCAGTAAGGATAATAAGGAATCCAACGTTAGTAAGGATAATAAGGAATATGACAAACAAAGAAAACCTTTTCCTCGCAGAAATGACTATGTGGCAAGATTTGACAATAGATCTAGGAACCCAAATTGCGATAGAAATAATTCACAATTGCTGTGCTACAGATGCGGGAGTAATAGACACCTAGCTAATTTCAAAATGTGTCCCGGCATCGAGAAAATTTGTACTAAATGTAATAGGAGAGGGCATTTTGCGAAGTTTTGTAAGTCTCTGCCTAAGAGAGTCACCTACATACAAAGCTCAGAAGATTATGATGATTCTTATGATTCTTTAGGAAATGAAATTAACACTGTCATCAATGTTTGTGGAGAGGCTGGTTTCACAAAATTTCCCTCCTGTTCCATTTCTGTAGATGATGTAAAATTAAAATTCTTAGTAGATTCGTGTGCATGGTACACTATTATATCTTCTGACGTTTTTCAGAACAATTCTCCAAACAGAATTCTTCTTTTACCTGATGTGTCACCTAGTGGCTACACAGGACACAAAATTGATTTAATGGGTTTTTTTTTGGGCTCATTTAGTTTTCGAGGGATGTCATGCATTCTGTAAAATTTATGTTGCCAAATCAGGACAATGCTTATTAGGATGGCCCCATCAAGAGAAATTAGGAATTAGACTTGATCCTAACGCTGATCCTCCTGTTTACTCCATTTTTTCCAAAAAAGCATCCCATCAATTAAATTCGAGCTATATTAAAGAATTGATTGAACAATTTCCCAATGTATTTAGTGAGAAACTTGGGAAATATCAGGGGTTCGAGCATGTCATAAAGCTAAATGAGAACGCAATACCAGTTCGTCATAAGGTAAGAAACGTACCTATCTCATACAGAAATAAGTTAAAAGATTTGCTTAAGGATCTATGTGAAAAAAGCATCATCGAACCTATAGAATCATCTCCATGAGTTTTTCCCATTGTTATTTCAATTAAATCTTCTGGCGAATTGAGACTGTGTGTGGACTTGCGCAGTTTAAACAATGTTATTTGGGTGGATGCCCACCCTCTGCCCAATTTACACGAACTGGTATCAACTTTGGCTGGTGCTCAAGTATTTTCGTGCATTGATCTAGCCAGCGCATACCACCAGGTTGCATTGTCTGAAGAATCAAAAAAATTTAACAGCTTTTATCACTCCAGAAGGTCTTTTTAGATATTGCCGTAAGCCTTTTGGCCTTGCCAGTGCAGCTTCTGTTTTCCAAAGATTAATGAAAGACACTTTGGAAGGTTTGACAGGCGCCATCGCTTTCCAAGACGACATTTTAATATACGGCAAAGACAATGAGGAACATGATCATAACTTAAAAAAAGTCTTAGCCGCTTTGTTCAAGAAGGGCCTCACTCTCCGCCTGGATAAATGCAAAATTAAAGCAACGGAGGTTGAATATCTTGGACATACCATCAGTGGAATGGGAATCAAACCCAAACGTAAACATGTTGAAAGCATCATCAATGCTCCTGTGCCAGACTCTAAAGAACGACTAGTAGCATTTCTCGGCTTAACTGAATTTTATGCAAAATTCATACCTAACTATTCTTCAAAAATTGACCCTTTTAGGTGTCTTCTTAAAAAGAATGCTAAGTTTTGTTGGTCTAATGATATGTCCCATGCTTTTGAAAATTTGAAGAATTTCATTGTTAATGCTCCATGTCTTAAACCTTTTGTATCCGGAAAAAGTTGTATTGTTATGGTTGATGCCAGCAACACAGGACTGGGGGTGTTTTATTACAGAGAGATAATGGTAAGGAATGGATTGTTGCATATGCGTCCAGAGTGTTAAAAGACTCGGAAAAGTACTACTCAGTTATAGAAAGAGAGCTACTAGTGTGTGTATGGGGGGCTGAACACTTTAGAACTTTTTTATGGGGGACAAAATTTATTATCAAGACCGATCACAAACCTCTTGTTTTCCTTTTGACTCCAGGAGGAGGACGCTCTATGTCAGCACGTCTGGCTAGGTTAGCTTCAAGGTTGCAATCATTCCAGTACAAGATAGAGTACGTGCAGGGGAAAGCAAACATGCATGCCGATTGCATGTCCAGATTATCCATCGCAAGTGAAACAAATACTGATGAGGAAGAGTGTGAAGTCGCTTTCACCACATATGATGTGAATTTACTGTATGGTGAACAAACAATTTTGAGTGAAGATGTTTGGGTTTCAGAAATGGAAAAGGATGAAGAATTAAAAAGATCAAGAGTTACATTATCCAAGGATGGCCAGACCAAAGAAAAGTATTAGGAGATGTTATGAGTTATTTTAAGATTCAGGATGAATTAGCTATTGAGATGGTCTTGTTATGAGAGGTGACAAAGTCATACCCCCTTTTGTTTTAAGAAATAAGATTGTGGGAATTGCACACAAAGGGCATTTAGGTATATCCTTCACCAGGAGACGTATCAGAGAAAGTTTTTGGTGGCCTGGCATCGATTTGTCTGTTGAGCATTTCGTGCGCACATGTGACAAATGTTCAAACAGTGACAAATCAGCTGTTGTGATGCGACCTGAACCCCACCCTGTGGATTTTCCTACCGGTCCATGGTTAAAATTAGGGTTGGACATCATTGGCCCATTTCATGTTCTACCCAAACATGAGTGTTTCGGCATTGTTTTGATAGACTACTACTCGAAATGGCCAGAGGTCAAGATGGTCAAGGAAGTTACTTCACAAAGTGTTATAGAATTTCTTGATGATGTTTTTTGTAGAGAAGGCATTCCCCAGGAAATTGTCTCAGACAATGGACCTCAATTTGTTAGCAAGGAAATGGGTTTGTTTTTTGAGAAGTGTGGTATTACCCATAGGAAGATAGCTGTTTTCCATCCTGAGGCCAATGGCCAAGTGGAGCGCTTTAACCGTGTTGTTAAGGAGGCTGTTCAGTTATCAGTTAAGGGTGGTTTAAATTGGCACAACGCTCTACAATCCATGTTATTAGCCTACAGGACTTCTCCTAATTCTGTCACTTTAGTTAGTCCTTTTGAACTTTTAAGAGGACGTAGACCAAGCACCAAATTAGTTCCTTGGTGGTTAAAAAAAAACATGGGGGTCCAAAATCTTTCCTGTGTAGATTATGAATTAGTTCGGAACAGAGTTGATGTTTACAAAAAGAGAATGAAAGAACTCATGGAGAGAAAATTAGGCAGCGTGAGTAAGCAAAGAGTAGCAATTGGTGATTTAATACGTATAAAAAAAAAAGAGGGAGTCTGTAAGGGTCTTTAAATTTGGTCGGCTCCTAAAAGAGTTATTGAAATTTTTAGAAATGCTGTCAGGGTTGAGGGTGGGAGTGTTTGGAATCTCAACAGAATATCTTTGTTCAAGGGTGCAACAATTACTCATGAAGATTCCAGAAGCAATGTGTTTCTTGATGTCACGTCCAGTGATGATCTGAGAAACCATAAGTCTCCCCTCACTGACCACGAAAGTACTTCCACCAGGGTTACGCGTGACCATCGTCTTCCTGCCAGATTCAAGGATTTTATCATGAAGTAGTGTGTGTTTTTCCTCTCTTGAAATCTCCATTTACATTGTTTTGGTTTATTTATTGTATATATTTTTTTTTCGTTAAGGGGGGAGGTGTCGTGTGCATGGAGCGCGACTGTCACGGGCGCGATCTCCCATCGCAGCTCGTGACTGTCGCGCTCTGTTCCGAGTAGCATCTCGGTCCTTGTCCTGTGGCATCTTTTGAATGTGTGTAAGCTTTGGCGGTTATGTATTGTTGGGCCAGCGGCATTCTCGCACTGACCCCGGAACCTGCAACATGAAAATAAACCTGTCTCCAAGCTGACCGCTTCTGTGCGTTTCTATTTCTTGAGGATCACTTTTTCCTACAGCACGGACTTCAACAGATAGCCTGGAATCCCTTATCTGGCAGTGTCGGAGTGATGAGGTTGACGCATGCAGACTGGCAGCCTTCACTTGATCTCGCCTCTCAACCTCCTCACAGCATGGCTTCAGGAACTCGCTTCGCAACGTCCTCAAAGAATGGCTTCCTACCAACAGCGGTAAGTTGGTTTAATTACCTTCAATCTTGCATCTGGGGCTGTCTGTCCGCTCGTCGCCACTTTGTAATGATGACCCGTAGTCTGAAGTAGGTTCAGGTAAGTTTATTATTAGCAGCCCCGGACACATCCAGTCGGATGGACAGCCTTAAGGAAACTGGCAGTTATCACCAGTGCATCCGGCACCAGAGGAATGTGGGGACATGAACTGCCAATAGGGCAGTGTGGAATGCATTACATCATAACGGTTTGAAGCTCACACCATAATACGTCATTACAACAGTGTCAGGAAGACAAATTGGAAGTAGGAGATTGGGTTAAGGTCCAGAAAGGACGGTTGGAGGCAGGTTTGTCCAAATATATGGGATCTTTTAAGGTTAGAACAGTTTATGATTGGCATAATGTCTTTGAGAATGGAGACTGATGGAACCAGAGGAGGGTTGTGTTATACCAGAAAGGAGGTGAGAATGATTCGCCCACAAGCCCTAAAAACAAGGGCATCAGTGGATTTATGATGATGGAAGATCGTGACATGATTGGAAACAGGAGGAAAGAGAGAATCACAGGCCTCCTGTGTATTTAAAAGATTATGTTGAGAAATAAGCTTTACATAATAATCTGTAGCAGAACTTGATGTTCTTTGTGGTTAAATGTTGGAGGTATGTAAAGACTGGTACTGAAACCCCAGTATTTTAATTTCTTTTAGTATTGTATAAACTTTATTAATATTCTTTACAGTTTGTTATTAGGTTTATACAATACTCCAGGAATTAGAATACTGGGGTAGTAAAGCTTATTTCTCAACATAATCTTTTAAATACACCAGTAGGCCTGCAACTTCTCTGACACAGAGAACTTTGAACTTTTAAATACATACATTAACTGTATAAAATAAGAATTGGACTCCTTATTGTTTTGTGTATAACCTTTCTCCTTTGACATCCTGTTCTCTGGTTTGAATTTGCTACATGCAGTTATACATTATTTACTCGTACATTGTCAACAAAAACCATTGTTTTTGTAATATAATATATGCCCTGGTTCCGTGTGAGTAGGTTTACCCTCGTTTTTGCTTAAAATACTTTTAGAAAGTTCTTGCATTAGCCATTTGGTGCCTGCTGGTTGTCTCTGATAGACGTCTGGGCTGGGTGACAACTGGGCTTTGTGTATTCCCTCTAAACAGCCACACACAATGGGAGCTTAGGTGTGACTTGATGGGCCTTTCTGGCAGCATGGGAGGGACACCTGAATAGGCTGTGTCCTTTCCCCACAAAAAGAGCTGCATACCCCGCCCCTGTCATGAGTCTGAAGCCAGGGCAGGAAGGGAGGACCTCTGTGTATTTCAAAGACCTATCTTTGAAGTCTCCCCTACTTCAAAGGCACAACTGGGAATACATACTGGACCTCTGACAACACCACTTCTGTACACTTCTGGACCTGTGTAGACTCTGACAGGAAAAAGGACTGATGTGCTGCTGAAGGACTGCCACTCTGATGGATTGCTGCTTTGCTGGACTCCTGCCGTGCTGTGCTGCCTAGGTGAGAAGGACTGGACCTGCATCATTTGAACCAGAGCGACTCCAAGGGCTAGCTGACTGGCCTCCTGATCTGTAATCTCTGGGTCATAAAAGACTTCCAACTTACCTGCTTCTGCACCTGGACTCTACCATCTGTGAGCCTGCTCTGTCAATTGCTGCCACCCCAGTCCCAGACCTTTGGAAGTGAGGCCTAAGGTGTTTACTCCCGCAAAATCCACGCATCCTCTATCAAACCGGTGCATCGGAGCCGTTGGGTGGATCAGAATCGGTGCATCACCCCTGTTGCTTGGATTGGAACCAGGACATTGCTCCTGTTGCGTGGATCAGAACCAGCGCATCGCTCCTGTTACAGGATCAGAACCGGCACATTGCCTCTACTGCGTGGATCGGCCCGACGCATCTTCTTTGGAACCACCACTGCAGAAGGTATCCGTATCTCTGTCAATGGCATATTTGACGCCAACACCGAATCTCCGCATCACAGCTCTGCGCTCATCATAGCCAATGCATCGTACTGCTGCACGGATCAGGACTGGCGCATTGCCTCCACTGAGTGGACCGACACATCGCTTCGGCTGCAGCTCGCATCTTCGTTGATGCAGCCAGGATCAAGGAACTTTTGTTCAGTACGCTTCATTGGGTCCTTGTATCCGGCCCCTGCTGCATCGCCGTCGGTCTGAACTTTTGATTTTGTCCCAGTTTGGCGTGACCAGATATCCCAAGTAAGGGCTTATTGCTTCTAAGAGCTATTTTACAGTTTATTCTTTAAAAATTCATATCTCAAGTTTTACTTATTGGATTTTTGTCGTTTTGGTCGTATTTTATTTATTAAATCAGTCTCTATTTTCCTAACCTTGTGTGGAATTTTTTTGTATGGTGTTTTCACTGTTTTACTGTTTGAAATGTTGCAAACATACTTTACACATTGCCTCTAAGTTAAGCCTGACTGCTCTGTGACAGAGGGTGAACACAGGTTAATTTAGGGTTTGTCTGCAACTTACCCTGACTAGGACTGTGGTTGCTGCCTGGCTTGGGCTCATATCCTAGTCAACCTACAGCCCAATTTCTAACAGCTACTTTGACCCAAACCCTAAAAACTCATCAATACCACGTAATGCAACCTTTCTCTGAATAGCAGAAACTTACTCCCCTTTAATGATACCCTTCCCTGAACTCTAAAAAACCTATATAACTCCTTAATGCTTCCCATCCGTGAACCCTACAAACCCATTTTACCCATTAGAAATACCCATCCGTGAACCATAAAGATCCTTACTACCGCTTAAAGCTAACCATCACTGAACCTTAAAAAACCTTACTACCGCTTAATCCTACCCTTCCCAGAGTCCTAAAAATTCCTTAATACCCCTTAATGCTATTCATTTCTGAATGCTGAAGACCCTGGCAACCCCTTAACGGTACCTTTCCTTGAACCCTAAAAATTCATTAATACTCTTTAATGGGGCCCACCCCTGAACTTACATCCCTTAACACTACCATTCCCTGAAACCTGAAAAGCTCTTACTATTCTAAACACTATCCTTATCTGAGTCTTAAAACTCCTTACTACCTCTTAACACTACCCTTATCTGAACCATAAACGGCTTTTACTACCCCTTAATGCTACCCTTTCCTGAACCCTACAAACTCTTTACTACTCCTTGACACTCACTCAGAGACTCTGCTTGCTGAAAGCAGGGGTAGCCTAACTGTAAACTACTGGGGAGAATTGGGAATCAAATTACTGATTTCCCTCAGTAATCCCCCATTTTAAGGTGGCCCTCAGGGTTCTAGTTATAATTTCTGTTATTTCTGTTGCCACTTCCCTCCCCGCAGTTATCGATGCCCCCAGAAACAGGAATTCTAAGGAGAAGTTACCAGATCATAGCTGGGACATCATTATAAGGCCCTTTGTGGTGTTAACAGCACAGAAAAACTTACATCTTCAAAGAGTTAGAAGAACAACATTAGGGCATCAAGAGAAGCACTTTCAGGACTAATTTATGCTGTTTATGTACAGTGGAGCTGTTCTGCATTGCCATTTGGCAGAAAAGAGCACCACTCCACTAATGGAGTTATTTACAGAATTACAAAAAAGGGGGTCACTGTTCCTAATAGGGATAGGGAGGAAGACTCTGGGTACTAGACAAACTGTAAGGACAGTCAACAAGACCCTCACAGATCCCTGGGGATGTCATGCTTTATCATTGGGCGGGTGCTCCTCGTCAGGCTGGCTCTGCAATGCCCTACAGGTCCCCCGAAGGGTCACTATAGCAGAGATCTTTTAATTGTCTTGCTGTTGAGTGCGTAGAGTAGTGAATGATCAGTGTGGAGAAGTGAAGTTAAAACGGACTAGGGGATATCAAACTAATATTAATGTGTGGTTTTCCCTGTCAGATTAAAAACCTGGTAGGTTGGTGGTACTGTGGGGGTGGCAATGTCCCCTGGTAGCTAAATGTGATTTCAATGGTGAACTAAAAAACGGGTCAACATGTTTCGCGCCCCTATTGGTCAAGTTGATTGATGTTCGATTAATTTAAATCATTACATCTCAACACATAAAACAATTATAGAACATAATCAAAACAATGTATAAAAATGTATCAAGTTTATAGTCCCCTTTTGGACCCTCAAACGCCCCATCCCCCATAGTCCGATGTGACCTTTTTACCTTCCCCTCACGCAGAACATTAGTCATGAAAACCACGGGGCAGCTCCCTATTCTAAAATGCTCCATAGTAAAAGTGCTTTCTATTCCATTATTTCTGTGGGGGCAAAATGGCGTCCGCCAAACCGTGGCCTCTTTTAACCTTTACTCCGTGGGCAGATAGGGCCCATCATTGCCAGTCCGCAACATGGGGATTATCTTTATTCTAATTCTTTAATATGGCCACCACTGATTAAAAGTGCTCTGTGCTAGTACAGTGATGCCCCAGGAATCAAAGTGCTCTGTGAAAATAAACAGTGACCAATGTTTTTTTGAAAATGAGCCAAAACATCAGCAGGTATGTATCGTATGTTACAGATTTAGCATCGTAATTATTAAACATTGTTGGTAGAAATGCAGGCATGACAATAAACCAATTCCTCTTAACGTTTCCCCTCCAATCACCCTTCCTGGGCATCAGACATGTCTCGTTTAACTCCCCTATTCGGCGATCCCAGGGAACTTTACTCAACTTTTGTAGGTCCCCGTGTGCTAGGTTTTGTCGTGTTCGCGCCTTCCTCCATCATTTCTAAGACATAATAGGTCAGCCATGGCTGCCAGATCTTCCTGAACTTCCTGGGGCACCCTCTTGCTGCATATACAGTTTTTTCCGCCCCCATATATAGGTCCATGCTAGCCCGCCATTCCGTCATGGTGGACAAGTCTGCTCTTCCCCAGTTCTTGGCAATATCCCTCTTTGCCACTATGATTCCTAGATTACTTAGTAAGAGTTTATATGAAGCCATCACTGCGATGATAGACACCTTGGCTCCCGTGAAACATCAACGAAGTAACACTTAAAATAAAATGCAGATTGGTATACGCCTGAGCTACGCAGTGAAAAATCGAGATGCAAACACCTGGAGAAAAATTGGTGCAAATCCCATTTGGAAACTGAGAAGCGCGCCTATAAATCGGCCCTCACCACTTATCATAAGAACTTAAAAAGGCACGGAAAGATTTTGTTACACTAAAACTCAGCCAGGCAGGAAATTCAACTTAGGAATTCTATAAAATTCTTAACTCCTTCACTAATCCTACAGCTTGCTCCCAGCAGATTCTCCCTTCTCAGGGATTATGTGACAATATAGCTGTGTACTTTGACGGTAAAATTAACTTAATCTACAATCAATTCCCTCAAAACTCTTGTCATTTGGATCTTTCTAACTCTAGACCCTCAACTTTAAGAAGTTCCGGTGAAGGCCTGAAACATTTTAATGCGATTCAGGTCTCTCAGGCGGAAGCCATGCTTAGAGTAGCGAAATCGGGATCTCCCCTTGATGTGATGCCGGCGCATATATTCGCTCTCCTTGCACCTCTCCTGGCCCCCGCCATTTGTGATATTCTTAACACGTCTTTACATGAAGGAGTTATACCACTTGATTGGAAGGCCGCTCAAGTGCTACCAATTAAGAAGAAAGCTCAGCTACCTGCCGAAGTGCTCTCTAATTATCGCCCCATCTCACATCTGCCGCTTCTGAGTAAAATGGCGGAGGGTTATGTCAATACTCAGCTGATGGGTTACCTGGAAGCCCAAGGCATCCTTGATCCTTCCCAATCCGGGTTTAGACCCAAACACTGTACAGAGACTACCCTCATTGGGGTTACTGACCATATTAAATCGGCGTTGGATAATAACAAAGCAGTGCTGCTGGTCTTATTGGATCTGACAGCAGCCTTCGACACGGTCTCTCATCAGAAATTGATTTTCCAACTGAGAGAGGCCGGTTTGCAGGGACAGGCACTTAATTGGCTTGTTAGCTTTTTTGATCAGCGCACCCAGACCATCAATTTGGGTCCCTTCCGCTCCCAAACCCTGAAGCTTACTAAGGGGGTGCCCCAGGGCTCTTGTTTGAGACCTATCCTGTTTAATATCTATGTGGCCCCCCTGGCCAAGATCATTAGGGAGTACGGTTTTACTCCATTTTCCTACGCTGATGATACGCAACTACTCTTGTCCTTTGATAAGAACACAGAGTTAGTCGATCAGTGTTTTGCTAAGGGCATGTTAGCCATATCATCCTGGATGACGGAACACTTTCTCCAGCTGAATGCGGCCAAGACCGAAATCCTGCTGTTTGGCTCGGCTCAAGCATCCTGGTCCCCTAAGTGGTGGCCTGCGGTGTTAGGCCCCGCCCCCTCTCCTACTGTGGCGAAAAATCTAGGAGTCCGTTTGGATGTATTGCTATCGATGAGGGATAAAATCATGACTACCGTAGGGACCTGCTACCATACCCTGAGCCTGCTGCGCAGAGTGTTCCAGTGGCTGCCTCTTTCTGTTCGTAGAACTCTGATCCAGGCTTTGATCATTGGTCCGCTGGACAATTGTAATGCTCTACTGGCATCTGCTAACGAATCCCTTCTGAGCAGATTACAGATTGTACAGAATGTTGCTGCACGCCTGGCTCTAAAAAAGCCGCCTCGCACCTCCTCGGCCATTGCTAAAACAACTCCACTGGCTCCCTATCCGCCAAAGAATTAAATTCAAGCTTTGCTGCCTCGCCCATAAAGCACTTTATGGTACGAGCCCCAGCTACCTGGCGGACAAGTTTAAAGTGTACTGCCCTAACCGTCTACTCAGATCGGAAGGTAAATGGCTGCTAGTGGTCCCCTGCTACAGGAAAATACGAACAGGCGGCAAAACTGTCTCCTACCTCGCCCCGAAATATTGGAATACCTTGCCGGAGGCCTTGCGCAAATGCCCTAGTCTTTTTCGCTTCAGGAAACTCCTGAAGACGGAATTATTCCGGGACGGATCTGTGCCTGTCCTGTACCCTCTCTATGGTAGTGCGGAGATACCCCTGCAGGGGTGATTCCAGCGCATTACAAATCCCTTACATACATACATTACATACATATATCTGGGTGTCAACCTCTGTGTTGATGCCTAGGAGAATATATTTTGGATCCATTGGGATCTGTGTTTCTAGTATACTGTTTAGTTCTTTTACTATTCGTGACCTGTATCTGTGTATTAATTGGCACTCCCATAGAGTATGGATATAGGAACCCCTGTCCGTTTTACAGCGCAGACACTCTGGTGTCTTTGCTCTGCCCATAGCATGGAGTCTCACTTCGTCGTAATATACTCTGTGCAGGACTTTAAACTGTATTAGGCATAGCCTAAGCTTAATCGCTACTTCTCTGGGATGCATTAGCGCCATTTCCCAATCAATGTCGTCCAATGCACCAACAGTTTCCTCCCATTTACTCCTGAGTGCGGTTAATGTATCAGGAATATTATTAATTATAGTTTTGTATGTCCAGGACACTGCTTTTTCAGGTATCTCCTCTTGTAACAGTCGTCCTTCTAGCGGTGCGTATTCGGGGATATCTGTTATCTCAGGTTTTTGTGTTCCCCAGGCATGTTGAAGTTGTATATATTTATAGTGTTGTTTGTTGGACAAACTGTATTCGGTTTGGAGCTCCGCGAAGGCAATGAGGTCTCCTTTCCGTATTATATCCCCTAGTGTTATGATCCCAATTGTGTTCCAGCCTTTGAAGCCCTGCAATTTCGCGATCTCCAGCAGCCGTTTACCCTCCCATAGTGGTGTGGACCTAGTTAATTTCTTCTCCCATTTCATCTGTCTCTCCGCACCTTTCCAGGCTTCAATCGCCCTCTGTGTTGCGGGTAATAAGCTTCGTGTTCCAGAACCCCCATAAATGTAATGTATGTATGAATGTTTCTGAAATTGGAGCCTTTCCAGGGCATATGTAGGGTGGTCTCCAGGTGCATGTCCCCATTCGTTGATAACTATTAGGTGCGCTGCCCTATAATAGGCCTGTATGTCTGGGAGGGCAATACCCCCATTGTACTGGCTGCGTTGCAATGTTTGGAGTGCCACTCGGGGGTGACCTCCGTCCCATAATAGTGTGCACACTTCGTCGTTGATTGTCTTGAAGACCGCATCTGGGATTTTGTAATATGTATTTTGCAGAATGTAAAGTAGTTTGGGAAGCGTTATCATTTTATACATGGCCGCCCTCCCTAGCAGTGTCAGGGGGAGACGTCTCCATCTGGCTACATCTTCTCGGAAATCTGCCAACACTCGCTTGATATTGTATGTGAGGCTGTCAGCTTCATTTGTGGAAATGTGCAGCCCTAGGTATTTAAAACCATCTTTAGTAATGTGTAGGTGTTCCGGCATAGTATACGTGTCCGTGGGGCTACCAATGGGGTATAAGCTTGACTTCCCCCAGTTAATGTTATACCCTGCGTGTTTACCAAACTCCTTAACCAGGTGGAGTATAAGGGGCAGCATTGTGTCGGGGCTGGAAATGTACAATAAGATATCGTCAGCTTAGAGGGAAATCCGTTCATCTGTCATCTGTCCCTTGGTATCTTGAAAACCCTTTATTTCTGGGTTGGTTCTGATTAGGCATGCCAGTGGTTCTAAAACCAATGCAAAAAGCAGGGGGGGACAATGGGCAGCCCTGCCTTTTACCTTTTTGGATAGGAAATTCTGCGGACTTTACCCCATTGACTCTGACTCTTGCCCTAGGGTTTGTGTATAGCAGGTCAACCCATGTCTGGAGGTTCCTCCCGAAACCAAGTTTTGAGAGTACTTGCCTCATAAATGGCCAGTGGACTGTATCAAAGGCCTTCTCTGCGTCAATGTAAAAACAATCTTGAGCATTTTAAAATTACAAAAAAAACACCCGATAGCTGTTGTGATTCTCCTTTTAAACAAATTGTGGCCAGTCCACATCCTGGACATTATACTTAGTCTAATTCTTCAATTTAACCACCATTGGCCCAAAGTGCTTCATGCCAGTAGGGTGCGGCCCCAGAGGTCAAAGTGCTCCATGCGGAAAGGCTACCAATGTAAAAGCAATCATAAACATTTTAACTTACCAATAGCTGCTTTTTTATAATTTTTTTTAAATCCAGACATAAATGTGCAAGCATTGTTTCTATCTCTTTCGTATCTATTGGTGTAAAATCCTGTTGCTTATGCTCTGGTAATAATAGGTAAGGAATGTAGTACTTTTCTCTAAATGTTCAAATTGTATTAAATGCACTGAAAACCACTTTCCACACATTTCACCAGACTTTTTACAGCTTACCACATATTCTTAATGACACCCAAAGTAGTATGTCTAGTATGTAGAACACTATTGGCTGGTGTCTGATCTCACAAACGTTTCAACAAAATGGAGTTGCAGAGGTATTATTTATATCCCAAATCACAAACATTTACAATTTCTATTATCTGAACATTTTCTTAATAAACAATCTTGTATACAGCCCACTTGTACTTCAAAAGTTTGTTCACTCGTTTTTATAAGTCTGTAGTATTGTTCTTTTTCATTCATATGTTTTATATATTTGAAGAACATAATGGGAGCACTATTCCTTTTCGTGAGACTACACTGTGCATAAAGTATAGGAGGTCATACGTACTGTTCCTTCTAACCAGTCCTGGCATATTTGGTGAAAATGCAACTTTCACCAGAATAGCCCAGGAGACTTATTTACTATTCTATGTCCATTCCAGGAATATTTTTGGGAAAGATAAGTCACACAAGCATTTTAAGAAAGGATTAAAAGTGGCACTTTTCATTGCCCTGAGAGAGCCGCTCAAGGTAAAAAAAAACAAAAAAACACAGGAGTATCAATCAGTAACGGTTCATGTTGTTGTCATTTGCTTTTAAGTATTAGGGCCATGTGGGTCATTAAGGCCCTAAATTAGTTAAACTGCTTCTTATGCCATTGCCTACAATTAAAAATAGAAGATCGTGTCATATATATATATATATATATATATATATATATATATATATATATATATACACACGTGTGTGTGTATGTATATGTGTGTGTGTACGTATATGTGTGTGTGTACGTAAAAGTGTGTGTATGTATATATGTGTGTGTGTATATATATATATTGAATAGTGTTGTGTTCTTGGAATTATGACTCTGATGACGGTATTAGGCAATGAAACGTTTACCAGGGGGGATATTGTATGTTAGTAATCTGCACATGGGAGTTGCATTAGCACTTTATATTGCATTTAGAGAGTGAATATAGACACGAAATATGGTTTTAGACCGAGCAAGTAGCGTACCACAGTATGATTTGTTGAATCATGATATTAAATAAGTTTTCATACCAATTGTAATATGCCAACTAGGTGGGACAGGAAGATTCTATCCTGCACATGCACTTTATTGGTAGAGATTGTTTAGTAATAACAGACATGGAGTGGGTCTATATGACCATGACTGTCTCTTTGTTGTTACATGAATGAGGATTGCACACATGCATTTGCACTTTATAGCTATTATAGGCTCAGGATATTATATCATAGTATATTTATATTATGGATATGGAGCCAAGGAATTTGATTACTTACAAACAGGCATTTGCATATTGTTCACCATCTTGTGTTCTCTACTGATGATAGGATATAGAATAGACTGCAGGCAAACCAATCAGGTAGAAGCTAATTGAGACAGATTTTGATGATACATTTGGATATGGTATTTATGAGCTCCCAAGGTTGAAGAGAATACTTCTTATTTTATATGACACTAGCATTCTATTTATAGACCTTTTTTGCTGCAAAAGAGAGAAGAATTTCTTTAGAAAGGGTAACATACCCATTGAGTGTGGTTGTTTACATTTATACACTGGCACTTTACTAAATATTTATATATGTCTATAAGCACGCTCAATCTAATATGGGATTAAAATTAGTATATGATATAGTTGATTAAGCATTTACACTTTAAAAATACAGTGAAATGTTAATTGGATATATAGCAATTGGATAGATCACAGTTGTGACAACATAAACATTGATTTGCACACAAAGATTGTGCTGAGCACAATAAATAGTCATTGAACTGTGTTGATGTCAAAGAGAACAGACTGTTATTGTACTGTGCTGATATCAAAGAGAAAAATATGAGGATACCAATTACTATCATTGTGGCTCAGCGCTATGTTGATCAGGCATTTTGAATTTATATGAGCATGTGCACTTTATGTATCTATATGAGCATTTGCACTTTATGAGACATGTGAGCATTTTTGTTACCACTAACAGTGGAACGAAGATCAGTGTGTAACACACGACATTAAGGAGAAGGGGATTTCTCCTTTCTGGTATGTGTAAATTAAAAAAAAAACAAGCAGCAATAAAGCCTGAATAGGTTTATGAATCAAGTCAGTCATATATAAATTGTTGGATCTATGAAACAATTATATTATGTTTTAGAAACAATGGGAGCTCCATTATTACAATCATTGTGTAATTCAACATGGCGGTAGATATATATTAAGTGAGACTGCACGATGCAGTCTAGATGATGTTAACAGGAAGTGGCAGAGGTTCATGTGATGTCCTTTCACTGTTTTTAAATCACGTTGGTTGTGGGAATGGGATTGCCCAATAGAAGGTGGAAGCCGAAATGCATAGGCGTTCTGTGTCGGGTGTTGCGGCACATAAGATTAATATTGAAATAAATTATTCATGATTGAAGAGAACGGACTCACCAGCGTTTCTTTGCTGTCTGTCGGAGTTGGTGCGGCTGGACTGTCTAAAACGAGTGGTCGCTGAGGAGTAATATATATATATATATATATATATATATATATATATATATATATATATATATATATATATAAATATATATATAATTATTTGCAAATATCAAGTTCCAATGTATTTACTTGAAATCAGAAATCAAGTAAAACGTAAAAACTTAAAGATTATGGTTTTTATAATGACTATTTGTTAAATAATACTTATTAGAAATGGGGGTCTCTAGTTGGCAGGTTGTTACCCTGCCCAAGTAGGGACCCTTCTTCCTAGTCAAGATAAGGGAGTTACACTTCTAAAATAACCCCTGCTCACCCCCTTAGTAGCTTGGCACGAGCAGTCAGGCTTATCTCAGAGGCAATGTGTAAAGCATTTGCACATAACATACAGTAATACAGTGAAAACACTATAAAAGGACACCACACAAGTTTTAGAGAAAAAGCCAATATTTATCTGTGAAAAACAAGACCAGAACGATAAAAATCCAACATACAGTATTTAAAATATGACGATTGCAAAAATAGACTTAAAATACAGTTCCTTGAAGTTGATATCTCCGGCCGGGGCTATCACGGCGTCATGAACAAACAAATCCAACAGTTCAGGCCGGCCGCGGTGTCATGGGCCAGCTACGGTGTTGGGAAGACCCGCAAATAGTACCTTTAGAAATGCAGGGCGTTGGCAACCTCGCGATGAGCTCCGAAGAGCCGGCGTTGGTAGGCGTCTGTTACGGCGGTCGGTGCAGGAGTCATTGGGCCCTTGAAGTCACACACGTTCCAGATCAAACTCTGTGCAGTTGAAGGCAGGAGCGCCGGCGTCGGGGCTGCGGTGCAAAGTGCAGTGTGCGGGTGCCCTCAGGTCGCGGTGCAGGCAGCAGCTTGGTGATGGCGAACAGCGGCGTCGGTGAGACCAGGGCTGCGGTGCAAAGTTGGACAGTGCTAGTCACGGTACTGGCAGCACTGTCGTCGGCGGACGAACTGGAGTCAATGGTGTCAGTGGGCCAAGTCTGCGGTGTGGGACGAGGCTGTGCGTCGTGTAACTTACGAGCGGTGCCCTCAAACCACGGTGCAGGCCATGACGTCGGTCGGCGTGGAGCTGCAACATCGGGGATACCAGGGTGGTGCTGTGAGGTGTGGCGGTGCGGAGTGCGGTGCGCACAGGTCACAGTGCAAGCAGTGGCTGAGTGACGGCGTCAGACGGCATTGTCAGTGAGACCAGGGTTGCGGTGCGAAGTGCGGCAGGGCCCTCAGCGGTGCCTTCAGGTCGCGGAGCTGGCAGCGGCATCGTTGACGGCGTCCGATTAATTTTTCCCTTTGTGGCAACTTGCACACACAGTCCCAGAGGCAGATACCCAGAGGGAGGTGCAGTCTTTGCTGTTTAAGAGACTTCTTGAACAGAGGGCAAGCTCTACCTCAAGCCCTTTGAGATACTCAGAAAAAGAAGTTGTAGAAAGCTCAGTCCAGTTCTTTCATTGGCCAAGACCGGAGCAGCCACTGCAGGCCAACACAGCAAAGCACACAGCAGAGTGGTAGTCTTGTCGTGTAGTTCCTATAAATCTATAGAGGATCTGCGCGTTTAGACAACATAAACTGTGGGATCGGTGACCAGACTGATTCCAAACACCCCCACCGGATATGTTCGCCTGTATACCAGCTAGCTCACAGTGCCACTATGAACTCCTCTTACCAAGGAGAGAATAGTTTCTGGCAACTATCGAACATGACAACCCTGTCCCATCAGGGATCGTGGAAACAGTACAGTACTTTTCGCTCAGTCACTCGTGCTCACTTTGTCTCAGAGAGATACACAGAATAAACGATGGAGACGTTTTCAATAAGCATTTATTGAACCAGCATCATTCTAGTGTAAAATATGTGTGCTGAAACAATCATATGACAGAAGCAGATAAAATGATTATAAGCACCAACAGAGTAAATGGATGGTAGATTTCTACCATAGTGCTAAAACAATTAATAAATGCATGCAACGGGTATGGTGCTTATATACCCAAAAGGTACCCTCAGGGGATCTACCTTGCTGTGTCATGTCGGCCGAGGATGATGATGTAGATGAACCTTATACACAGTTATTATGCAGAAGATGGTAATCCTGCTGTGATTCTGAGAATCCTCATGCATAATAAATGAGGCTAGTTTTTGGGGCAAACCACATGACATTTATGCAGCACCTAACTAGGTAAAAGGTCAGCACAAAAACTGTTATGTAGTACAATGGCAGGGTAAATGTAGGTGAAAGGTTAGGGGACTACCCAGGCCTATATTGGGGTACATTCCGAATCATAACAGTCTCTCCTTACAGCTTCTCCAGCTCTTCTTCTTGGCAGGTTCCTTAATCCCAAAGAGTTCTAAAGACCTGGGGTCAGAGCCCCAATATTTATACCACATTTCCCTTTGAAGTTGGCACAAACAAAGTTCCTCTGGCATACATAAACCAATTCTGCCTGGCTCAGGCCAGGTTCACTCCAGGAGGGAGAGACAGCTTTGTGAGAGGCAGCCACAGTCCATTCTTGTGCAAGGGACAACTCCTCCCACTACTCTAAATGCAGCCAGGTCTATTCAGCCAGGCCATGAGTCACCCAGGAAAGGCAGGACACACCTTAACCTCCCCCTTGTGTCTGTCTAGTGTGAATGCACATCCGCAGCTCCTGTCACTCTCAACTCAGACGGTGAATACACAAACAGGCAGGGGCACACAGGATGGTTAAGCAAGAAAATGCCCACTCTCTAAAAGTTGCATTTTGAGATACACAACCTTATTTCCATGGCCAAATCAGGTTCACCAGAAGATCCTTGTCCCCCTAGAATTTTACATAGTATTAGCCAATTCATGGGACTTTATTTGTCTAAGCTGTTTAACCAGATGATTTTACAAGGATCTTTCCCCACTATATGGAAACAGGCTTGTATTTTGCCTCTTCTAAAAAAAAAGCTAATTTGAATTCAACTGACCCTGCCAATTATCGACCTATCGCAAGACTTCCTTTGCCTGCAAAGATAATTGAGAAAATTATAAATGCAGAACTCTCTACCTTTATTGCGGACAGCCAAGTTTTAGATCATAGCCAGTTCGGTTTTAGAGCCAATCATAGTACGGAAACGGCTTTGATTAAAACCACGGAAGAAATTCGATCCTCTTTGGATTGCGGTGGGTCAGCAGTTCTTATACTGCTGGACCTATCCGCAGCATTTGATACTGTTGACCATGCTCTTCTGGTCCAGCGACTAAAAACAATAGGGATAGGAGGAGCAGCCCTCTCCCTGTTGACATCCTTTTTATCAGAAAGATCCCAATCTGTCCACCTAGGCAAATTTAAGTCGGCACCTTTTATACTGCCGTGTGGGGTCCCTCAGGGCTCATCGTTGAGCCCTACGCTTTTTAACATTTACGTGGCTGAATTGGCACCATTGATTAGAAGTTTTAACTTGATCCCTACCACCTACGCCGATGATACCCAGTTGGTAATCTCGACAATAGATAAGGATATTAATCATTCTCTAAAACTTCACGATTGTATGATTAAGTTAAGTAGCTGGATGAGCAATCACTGCTTGAAATTGAACTCAAGCAAGACGGAAGTGATCATGTTTGGTAATCTCTTTCCACCTTGGTCCCTGAGTGGTGGCCAGACAATATCGGCCCCCCACCTTCACCTGTAATTAAAGCTAAAAATCTTGGAGTTATTATAGACGACAAACTGAGCCTGAAACCCCAAGTGTCCACAGTGGTGTCTTCCGCATACTTCATGATTAAAACCTTAAAAAAATACTTCTTTTTATTCCTAAAGAATCTAGAAAGACAGTTGTGACCTCTCTAGTCTTATCAAAACTTGACTATTGCAATGGCCTTTATATTAACATTCAATCCTCTCTCCTTAGAAAGTTGCAAATGGTACAAAATGCTGCAGCAAGACTCATATTGGACATCCCCAAGTATCAGTCAGTTGCAAAAGGGATTCAGGACCTGCATTGGCTGCCAGTCGGTCAGCGGGTAAAATTTAAGGCGCTTTGTATCGCTCACAAGGCCCTTCACAAAGAAGGTCCGAAATTTCTATGGGACCTTTTCAGGTGGTATTCCCCCAATAGATCTTTACGATCGGCAAATTTAAATCTGATGCCTACTGTCAGAATTAAAAAACAAATTGGGGTGGGAGGAGTTTTAGTTACAATACCATAAAGGAATGGAACTCC
The DNA here is from genome assembly GCA_963921515.1 of Calotriton arnoldi. Lineage (NCBI taxonomy): Eukaryota > Metazoa > Chordata > Amphibia > Caudata > Salamandridae > Calotriton > Calotriton arnoldi. The sequence goes on from CAWUFW010001731.1 coordinate 866,964, forward strand.
CTCCCATTTTATCTTAGGAAAATTCCCTCCCTCCTGGAGTTCAGAAAGCAACTAAAGACATGGCTCTTTTAGGATCAGTGGTTTGTAACGTAATATGGAGACCGGAAGCGCCAAGACACCTAAGGGTATATGTGCGCTATACAAGTCATAATAACATAACATAACATAACATAACATAACATACACAATATAAAAATCAACTTTACTAAAAGATGTATTTTTAAATTCTGATTTCAGGATGCCTAAACTCCATTTCTCTATCTTGACCCAGTGGAAAGTTACGCTTGTAAAATGTTACAGTGCAGCTCCAATGAAAGCCTATGGGACAGACAGCCTTGCAATAGTGAAAAACTAATTACACAGTATTTCACTATCAGGACACGTAAAACACACCAGTACACGTCCTACCTTTCACATACACTGCACCCTGCCCATGGGGGAGCCTTGGGCCTACCTGAGGGGTGCCTTACATGTAAGAAAAGGGAAGGTTCGGGCTTGGCAAGTAAACCATTACGTGCCAGGTCGACATGGCAGTAAAAACTGCGCGCAGACGCTGCAGTGGCAGGTCTGAGATACCTTTGAAAGGCTACTTGTGTGGGTGGCACAATCAGTGATGCATGTCCACTACTAGCATTTGAGTTACAGGCCCAGGGCGCACACAGTGCACTGTAATAGGGACTTACTAGTAAATCAAATATCCCAATCATGAAAAATCAATCATAACACATTTTACAGTAGAAGCACTTGCACTTTATCACTGAATAGCAGTGGAAAAGTGCACAGAGTCACTAAACCAGCAAAAACGAAGTGCAGCATACCATCAAAAACAGGAGGTCAGAAGGCAAAAAGACAGGGGAAATACGCCAAAAGATGCCAGGTCTAACACATGTCCCCTCCAGCTGAAAGTAGGGAGAACTACCCATCCACCTGGGAGTTCTCTTCAGTAAGGTGAAAGAACCTGGACAGACCATCAGCATTGGTGTGTTCTGTGCCAGGGCGGTGTTCCACCGTAAAGTCCATTCCCTGTAGGGAGATGGACCACCTCAACAGTTTTTGGTTCTCACCCCTTATTTGCTTTAACCATCTGAGGGGCCTGTGGTCTGTCTGAACTCGGAAGTGAGTCCCAAACAAGTAGGGTCTTAGCTTCTTCAGTGCCCAGACCACAGCAAAAGGTTCATGGTCAATTGCACTCCACCTCTGTTCTCTGGGGAATAGCCTCCTGCTAAGGAAGACTACCGGCTATTCTATGCCCTCTTCGTTCAGTTGTGAGAGCACCGCTCCCACACCATTCTCTGAAGCATCTGTCTGCACTACTTGAAGAAATTGGGTGCCTTGAGCTCGGGTGCCATGCACATGGCTGCCTTCTGGGCTTCAAAACCGGTCTGACAGGCATCAGTCCAGATCACTTTCCTTGGCTGCTTCCTGGAAGTCAGCTCAGTCAAGGGGGCAACAATGGTGCCATAGCCCTTGACAAATCTCCTATAGTAACCGGTGAGACCTAAAAAGACTCTCACCTATGTCTGGGTCTTGGCTCCCAAACCAGAATGGTGCCAATCTTAGGTTGTAGGGGCGCCACCTGGCCGCTTCCTACCTTGTGCCCTAAGTACACCGCAGACCCCTGCTCTATCTGCCACTTACTGGCCCTGATAGTGAGGCCTGCCTTCTGCAGAGCCATCAACACTTCCCAGAGGTGATGCAAGTGATCTTCCCAGCTGGAACTGAACACTGCAATGTTATCCGGGTAGGCGGCACTGATATCCTCCAGTCAAGCCAACACCTGGTTGACCAACCTCTGAAAGGTGGCAGGGGCATTCTTCAACCCAGAGGGAATGACCCGGAACTGGTAGTGCCCCTCTGGGGTTGAGAATGCAGACCTCTCCTTGGCCCCATCAGTCAAGGCAATCTGCCAGTACCCAGGCGTTAAATCAAACATACTGAGGAACTTGGCATATCCCAACCGTTTGATGAGCTCATCAGCTATGGGGATTGGGTGCGCGTCAGTCCTGGTGACGGCATTGAGCCCACGGTGGTCCACGCAGAACCGAAGTACAGGAGTGACACCAGGTGCAGCAGCCTTTGGGACCAAGACCACTGGGCTGGCCCAAGTACTGTTGGAGGGCTCTATCATCCCTAACACCGACATCTTAGAAACCTGTTCCTTGATGCTGACTTTGACCCTGTCAGTCAGCCTGTAAATGTTGTGCTTCAGAGGAGGACTGTCCCCAGTGTCCACATCATGGGTACACCAGTGGGTGACACCTGAGATCAGAGAGAACAGTGTGGCAAACTGCCCCAACAGCTGGCGACAGTTACTCTGCTGCTCTGGGGTCAGGTCAGGGTAGGGAAGAGGTTCACACCTTCCACTGACCCATCATGTTCCTGGGCAGACAGGAGGTCAGGAAGAGGTTCACTCTCCTCTTCCACCCGCTTCCACTCCTCTGTCGCCAAGAGCATGCTTGCTTCAGACCTCTCGAAGTGAAGTTTGAGGCAGTTCACATGTAGGACCCTCCAAGGGTTCCTGTGAGTCTACAAGTTCACCAGGTAGGTGACATCACTCTTGCGCTCCACCACCTCAAAAGGTCCAGTCCACTTGTCCTGAAGAGCACAAGGATCTACTGGGGCCATGACCCACACTTTCTGACCAGGTTGAAAATCTACCAGAGTGGCATTCTGGTCGTACCAGCGTTTCATCTCTTCCTGGTTGGCTTCCGCCTGAGCGAGTTTCCTGTAGCGCCTAGTATGGTTTCTAAAGGCCAACATGTAGCTAAATACATCCTAGGGAGGGTTGCTGGGAGCTGTCTCCCACCCTTCTTTCACCAGACTGAGAGGTCCTCTCACAGGGTGCCCATACAGCAACTCAAAGGGACTGAACCCCAATGACCTCTGCGGTACCTCCCTGTAAGCAAAGAGAAGGTCTGGTAAGAGGACATCCCACTTATGTCTCATGGGGTCGGTCAGACCCATGATCATGACCTTCAGGATTTGGCTGAATCTCTCCACCAAACAATTACCTTGGGGGTGGTGAGGAGTGGTGAACTTATAGGATACACCACACTCCTCCCACAGGGATTTCATATACTTGGATATGAATTTGGTAGCTCGGTCAGATACCACCTCTCTGGGGAACCCCATGCGGTAAAAGATCCCCATCAACGACCGGCCCACCATGGGTGCCGTCGTTGTCCTCAGAGAGATAGCCTCCGGGTACGGGTGGTATGGTCCACCAAGACCAGGATGTACCTGTTGCCCATGGCTGTCTTGGGGTCCAGAGGCCCCACAATGTCCATCCCCATCCTCCCAAAAGGGGTGCCCACAACTGGAAAAATGTTGGAGAGGAGCCTTACACTTCCCCCCACTCTTACCACTTGCCTGGCAAGTTTGGCAAGTCCTACAATGTGCATCTGACTGTCTTCACATTTGGGGCCAAAAGAAGTGGATGACAATCTTGTCAAAGGTTTTGTCCTGCCCCAAATGTCCTGCCAAAGGCACGTCGTGAGCCAGACCCAATAGGATGGTCCTGAAGCACTGGGGTACCACCAGCACACGGGCTGACCCAGGCTCAGCGACCTTAGGCTCGCTGTATAGGAGACCATTCTTCCAGTAGATCCAGTGTGATCCAGACTGATCACCAGTTGCCTGGTCTGCAGTCTGCTGCCGCAGATCAACTAGAGAAGGGCATTCCTTCTGCTCTCTACATAACTCCTCCCTTGTGGGACCCCGCTTGTAGGAGGCTGACTTAGTATATGGTGCACACTTATTTAAGTGAAGCACCTTGCACTAATCCAGACAACCCTTATGGTGATTTTAATGGTCTTAGACAACCATAGAAAGCTCTTTAAGTGGTAGCTGTGGAGAGCAGCCTTCAGGCTTAGGTCAGAAGGAGTGTTAAGCAGCTTGTAGTGTAGGTTAAATGAAAAAGAACCACACAATGTATTTATAAAAAATGTCTATTTATTATATAACACTCACAAGCACATTGGTAAATCTCCTACCCGGAGATATCAACACAAATACACACAATACTTCAATTGGTAACAGGTACGTAAGCTCAATAGTCAGTGGTCTCTAGGGGGAGGCCAAACCATATACTAAATAAATGGAATGCGAACGGCAACTGAAGTCGGGACGTGGACCAGGAGACCCAGAAGAGCTGGGGACACAAGGAACGACCCGAGGTAAGTACCCAGAAACCTCAAGGAGGCTGTGTGCAGAGTGGAAACACAGCCACGTACTCAATAGAAGTCAACTGGAAAGTCGCTGTTGCAGTTTTGAAGAAGGACCCTTCCCAGTGGACCCTGAAGAAACCCTGTGGAAGACAGAAGGTTGGAGAGTCACCCCACCTGTGAATACTCCATGCACCGGGATACCTACACCAGGGAAGCCGGATGCATAGATTCGAAGTGCCGTCGGAAACCGCCGTAGACAACAAAGGAGGACTTAAAAAAAAGATGCTTCTGGCGAAGACTGTGCAAGAGTCTGGTGGAATCGAAGGGTGGATTGTTGAAGAGAAGAACCTGCAAGCAGAGGGGACAGAGTCTATGCCATTCGGAGGTGACCAGGAGGCACGGAAGAGCATTGACCAGCGATGACGGAAGATGCAGCTGTGAGGACCAGGCAATGCTGTGGAAGACCTGGAGCTGTTCACGAGCTGTCCCACGTCGGAAGTCGAGAACCAGGGGGTCGGTGTCCGGCGGGAGCACCAACAAGCCTTAGCAGCAGTAACAGACGTGGAAACCGATCAAGGAGCAACGCTGGTACCAGCAAGGTTTCTGCCTTAGCTTGCCACCGTCATCTGACTCTGGGTTCATACCCGTTGTCTCTGGCCCAGCCACCTGGTCAACGAGTAGGTCGGGCATTTCTAGACTTTGGTTTTTACTTGACTTTGTGTTTGCTTTTCCCTCACGAGATTGTTGGACAATTTGACACTCTGATCTTGTCGTTTGTTGTTTTCTTCTTTGTATGCTTATACCCTGTGATGCATAATCTGTATTATTCCCTTGCGATGCACAATCTGTAAAGCGCTCTGATACCCTCGGTGGTCATGTTCGCGCTATATAAAACTTTCAAAATAAAATAAAATAAATAAGGTCCAAGGGACTCACCAAAGGCACAGGAGTTGCAAGAGGACCTCAAGCAGCTCACCAAAGATGAAGGCCCACGGTGCAGAGCATGTGGTGAGGATGAAGATCTTAACAGGAGGAGATACTGGAGGATGGAGCTTCTTGTTGCCCAAAGATCTCAGGAGTGCAGTGCCAATAAGCCTTGGCAATGACAAATCAACGCGGTGCACATGGGTTCGGTCCCCGAGGTTCCGACGAGGGATACTGGCCTAAAAATTGCACAGAGGACAGGTCAGGTCTCGAGGGAGTTGCAGAACTACCACCTGTGTTGCTGAGCCTTTCAAAGTCCGTGGGACGTCAGGAGCAGCAGATCGGTCAGCTTCGTTGTGGTGGCTGCAGATGCAGGGGAGTGACTCCTTCACTCCAAGGGAGATTAGTTCGGGTGTCCTTGATGCCCACAGGTCTGTTGAAGATCCTGGTTGAAACACAGACGACGAAGAAGACTTGCAGAACAGCGAGACCAGGAGCAGCAGGAGTCTTCTTTGATGCAGTCTCAGTTCCAGGCGAGGTACAAGTGTCCAGACAGTCAAAGAGTGACATGGTTTTAGGCTTGAGTCTTGTCCCATGATGAATCTGAGGACCCACCAACAGATAAGCCCTTTTATACCCTAGGAAAGAGGTTAGGACGACTCAGGGGTCCCTCCCAGAGGGAAGGATACTCCCATGTCCTCTGTCCAGTTTCGCGCCAGAGCGGGAGCCAATGGCTCCCAGAACTGGTTTTAACTAGAGTATGCAAGGAGGGCACCAAACGTGCCCTTCAAAGCAGTCTGGTGGTGCTGGCAAGCGCCCCCACCCCAGCCCAATACACTAAGTCCTGTCTGGGAGGTGGTCATACCTCCCTGTGACAGGAAACATATTGTTCTACCTTCCCCTGCTCAAGCTCAGCTCAGCAGCAGGAGGGCAGAATCGTGTCTGGGGTCGGCAGCAGCACTAGCTTGCTGACAGACCCTGGAAGGCTGTTACCGGGAGTACCGGGGGCTTACCTGAGGAGCTCCCCAGTGCATGGAATCATACTCCAACACCGGTAACTGTGTTGGGGTATGATTCCAACATGTTTGACACCAAACATGCCCAGGTCCGGCACAGCCTATATATAGTTAGCCATCGCGTAATGATGCATGGCCACTATATGTATCAAAATGGCTGACCGTACTTATAAAGCCTGGAGAATCGACTCTGGGGTTTGTAGGGGGTGTCTTGCTCCCCCAGGGCACCCTCACACTTATAACCCAGCACCCTGGCTTCAGGATTGAATGGCCTGCCTTAGGGGGGACTTATAGGTTTTAAGTGTAGGGACCTCAGATATAAGGTAACTTATATCTGTCGTAAGTGGTGCTAGCACCAGCTTACACAGGCTGCAATGGCAGGCATGTGGTCACAGTTTGAGTGGTCTCTCATGGGTGGGATAATACATGCTACAGCCCATGGGAGGCCCCTGGTGTACCTATGCCCTGGGAACCTTAGTACTATACACTAGGGACTTAGAAGGGTACGCCCGTAGTCAACTGTGGAGGTACCAAAGTACTTACCATGACAAATTTAGGGAGGAAGCACAGTGTCTGGGGTCCTGATTGGCAGGATCCCAGCCAGACTAGTCAAAAAAACATACTGACACCAGGCAAAATGTGGGGGTAACCATGCTAGAAGGATCCTACCTTCCTACACCCCTCCTGCTAGCAATGGGTCAGCTGAGACAGGTCCCCCAGTTCGGCCCCTTGTTCCCCTGAAGGTTCCGGGGCATCACCATCAAGGTCAGCCTCCTCCCGGACCGTGGGAACTTTTGAGGCGGGTTTCCTGCACCGCTTGCCCTTTCTTTTGGCAGGCACCTGGGCCACTGTTTCAAGCTCCAGGTCCTTCTGATCACCCTTTCTGGCTGCCATGGAACGAGTGGTCAAGCATGCCCACTCTGGCAACCCCAACATCTCCAAGTAAGACCTGAGCTCCACATCCTTCCACAAGGACTGCTCCAGGTCGTTACCTAGCAGACAATCTACAGGCATGGTGGGGCTCACAACCACCCTCAAGGGACCTGAGACCCCCCCCCCATCCCCTCAAAGGGAACCTACGCCACATTACATTGGTGCTCAGAGTTGTCTACAGCAACTACTTGATGGAATGCACCGGGGACTACTTGCTCCTCAGAAACCAGGTGACAACGGACTGAGGTCACACTGGCTCCAGTATCTCTTAGAGCCTCTCCCCATTTCCCATTGATGGTCACCCAGACACTGTACTTCTTAGTGTTTGCAGGCACTAGGCATCCCTGGACCATCTCACTGTCCCCTAGTGAGACAAGGGTCATCTTTGCGGGATCCCCACCCTCCTCTGGGAACCCCTCCTCTCCAAGTGATACACTAGCCAACACCTTGGACTGCCCACCGGTGGGTGGCTGTGCCCCCTTGGGGCATTTAGGATCCCCCTTCATGTGACCCATCTGGTCACAGGCAAAGCACTTACGGAGTCCCGCCTCTGCAGGCCTTCCCGAAGAGACCCATGGTTTCTTTTCTACAAGGTGCCCTGGGTACTAGATTGGGACTCTTTAGAGAATTCCTTCTCTTTACCCTTGTCCCTCCCATTCTTCTGCTGGGGACCCTGCCCACCTTTGGCGGAGTCTGTCCCATACACCTACTTGTGGACCCTGCTGTCTGACTTCATAGCAAGCTTCCTGGGGTCAGTCAGCTTACTATCAGTCAAATGCTGGCACAGCTCTGCAAAACATACACTAGACAAGTGCTCCCACGCAATCAGATTGTAGAGCCCCTGAAAATCTGTCACATTACTACCCTTCTCCTAACCATCCAATGATCTGCAAAAGAATCTACACATTCTAATCAAGTGTGTGCATCAGTTTTCCTACTGGGCATAAACTGATCCCTGCATTTGTCAGGAGTGAGACCATACCTGGTGAGAAGGGCCTCCTTCATGTCAGTGTAAGTGAGGTTGTACCCCTTATCCAGTGCTAACAAGGTGTCCCTCCCCTTCTCTGCAAAGTGGTTCCACAATCCTGCTTCCCAGTTCTTCTCAGGGACCCCATCCATGTGGATAGCTGCCTCACAGGCCTGAATTCACCTTTGTATGTCATCTCCATTCTTGTACTCTCTTCCTACATTCTTGGGAATGTGCACTATTTTGTCTGAGTGCACGGAGGTATTGCTGCCACCATCTGTGCTGGACCTACTCTTTAGCTCCAGCTCTTTGATATCACGTTCATGCTCTAAGATAATCTTCCTCTCTTCCATGGCTATTCTTTTGTCTTCCCTTTCATTCTCCAGCCTGAGTTCTTCCAGTTCAAACTTCCTTGCCTCCGGCATGTCCTCCTGCTCTTCTGGGGACAGACCACTGCTGCCTGGCTTGGAGGGTCCCTCTACTCCTAAAAGCACATCCACCCTTTAAATTACCCTTTCGGCCTCTGCAATAGGAACTTCAGATTGCCCACTGGCCTTCCTGGCTGCTACCAAGGCCCTCCATGCCTTTTGTAGCTCCTCTTTCCTGGTGAGACCTCTGATTTGGACTCTCAGGTTTTTGTACACAGTCTTCAACTCACCTTGTAGGCTTCCAACCTATCCTTCTCAAAAACCACTTCTAGGGATGCAACTGACGATGCTGTTGATTCAGGTATGATGCAGCAGGAAGTTCAAGTTCAAAAAGACGGAAATACAAAAATAGACCAAGAAGAAAAGAGTAGTGGTAGGTAGTGGTCTGCGATATTGTAGTAGTGTACACCAATCACTGTAGGTCAAGTGCAAATGAAAGTCCTATCCTCACTGCTGACAACCAATGTTAGAAATGGGGGTCTCCTGTTGGCAAGTTGTTACCCTGTCCAAGTAGGAACCTTTCTTCCTAATAAGGATAAGGGAGTTACACTTTGTATATAACCCCTGCTCACCCCCTTCGTAGCTTGGCACGAGCAGTCAGGCTTTTCTCAGAGGCAATGTGTAAAGCATTTGCATATAACATACAGTAATACAGTGAAAACACTACAAAAGGACACCACACCAGTTTTAGAAAAATAGCCAATATTTTTCTGTGTAAAACAAGACCAAAACGATAAAAATCCAACATACAGTAATCAAGATATGACAATTGCAAAAATAGACGTAAAATACAGTTCCTTAAAGTCAATAGCTTCAGCTGGGGCTATCACGGCATCATGAACAACAGTTCAGGCCGGTTGTGACATTGCGGGCCAGCTACGGTGTCAGGAAGACCTGCAAACAGTACCTCTGGAAACGCAGGGTGTCGGGGACCACTTGATGAGCTCTGAAGAGCCAGCATCGGGTCTGGAGGTTGGTGCAGGAGTCGTCGGACTCTTGAAGTCCTACACACGTTCCAGCTCGAACTCTGTGCGGTTGAAGGCTGGAGCGCTGGCATCTGAGCTGCGGTGCTAAGTGCAGTGGTGTGGCGTGTGGTGCCCTCAGGTCGCGGTGCAGGCAGCGGCTCAGTGAAGGCATCCATCAGCGTCGATGAGACCAGGGCTGGAGTGCGAAGGTGGACGGTGCTAGTCGCAGTGCTAGCAGGTCATGGTGCAGGCAGCATCGTTATCATCGTTGAATCGCTGTCGTTGGCTGGTGAACTGGAGTTGATGGCGCCAGTCGGCCAAGGCTGTGGTGTGGGATGGAGTGATGGGTCGTGTAACTTATGAGCGGTGCCCCCAAACTACGGTGCAGGCCGCGGCGTGGATGTCGGCGTGGAGCGGCATCATCAGGGGTACTAGGGCGGAGGAGTGCGGTGACCACAGGTTGCGGTGAAAGCAGCGGCTAGGTGGCGGCATTGGACGGCGGCAGCGGTGAGACCAGGGTTGGGGTGCAAAGTGCAGTGGGCCCTCTGCGGTGCCTTCAGGTCATGGAGCCGGCAGTGGCATCATTGACGGCGTCAGATTGCTTTTTCCCTCTGTGGCAACTGGCACACACAGTCCCAGAGGCAGGTACCCAGAGGAAGGTGAAGTTTTTGCTGTTCCTGAGACTTCTTGAACAGGGGGCAAGCTCTACCTCAAGCCCTTGGAGATACTTGTAGAAAGTTCAATCCAATCCTTTCACTGCCCAAGACAGGAGCAGCCACTGCAGGCTAACACAGCAAAGCACACAGCCAAGTGGTAGTCTCTCCTCACAGCTTCTCCAGCTCTTCTTCTTGGCAGGTTCCGTAATCCCAAAGAGTTCTAAAGTCCTGGGGTCAGAGCCCCAATATTTATACCACATTTTCCTTTGAAGTTGGCACAAACAAAGTTCCTCTGGCATACATAAACCTGTTCCGCCTGGCTCTGGCCAGGTTTACTACAGGAGAAGGAGACAGCTTTGTGAGAGGCAGCCCGAGCCCAGTCAGATGCAAGTGACAACTCCTCCCACTACTCTAAATGCAGCCAGGTCTATTCAGCTTGGCTATGAGTCATCCAGGAAAGGCAGGACACACCGCAACCTCCCCCTTGTGTCTGTCTAGTGTGAATGCACATCCCCAGCTCCTGTCACACTCAGCCCAGATGGTGAATACACAAACAGGCAGGGGCACACAGATGGTTTAGCAAGAAAATGCCCACTTTCTAAAAGTGGCATTTTCAAACACAATACAAAAAACATCTTTATTAAGAGATGTATTTTTAAATTCTGAGTTCAGGAAGCCTAAACTCCATTTCTCTATCTTGTCCCAGTAAAAGTTACACTTGTAAAATGTTACAGTGCAGCTCCCTTGATAGCCTATGGGACAGACAGCCTTGAAATAGTGAAAAACGAAATACACAATATTACACTAGCAGGACAAGTAAAACACACTAGTACATGTCCTACCTTTCACATACACTGCACCCTGCCCGTGGGGGTACCTTGGGCCCACCTAAGGGGTGCCTTACATGTAAAAAAAGGGATGGTTAGTGCCTGGCAAGTGGGTGCACTTGGCAGGTCGACATTGCAGTAAAAACTGCGCGCAGAGACTTCAGTGGCAGTCCTGAGACACCTTTGAAAGGCTACTTGTGTGGGTGGCACAACCAGTGCTGCAAGCCCACTAGTAGCATTTGATTTACAGGCCCTGGGCACACACAGTGCACTGTACTAGGGGCTTACTAGTAAATCAAATATCTCAATCATGGAAAACCAATCCTAACACAATTTACAGTAGGAGCACTTGCATTTTAGCCCCGAATAGCAGTGAAAATGTGCGCAGAGACACTAAACCAGCAAAAACAAAGTCCAGCATACCATCAAAAACAGGAGGTAAGAAGGCAAAAAGACAGTGGAAACACGCCAAAAGATGCCAGGTGTAAAAATACTTACCAGTTATATTAAAATTTTAGGTCTGGGGTTGTCTGTCTGTCTACGCCTCTGTCTAACTGTGCATGCCTCTCTGTCTGTGCAATCATATGAAATCATGCTGCAAACAGAATTTCAACTGCACAGGTCCCAGTTCCTTCACTACTTTCAACTCTGAACTGTACTCGAACCTGTCAAATGTGACTTGACACATTTATGGATTATAGCCCCCTAGAGGCCAGACTGACGACTGAATCACTTGAGACAAACCTCATACAAAACTCTACCGCACACTACTGGCACTTAATCTCCTGATCCACCACCCACACTCCGAGAGGCTTGGAGTGGAGACCAATCAATGATGACTGGAAAGAGGCCAAGATGGCAGTTTGTACACTAGCAATCGGGGCCAGCTTTAGCTGTTGGCACCCCCAATGACCTCTTTCTCCGCAGATTCCGTCACCACAACCCTTTAACAGTGCCTCTTAAGTCTCCATAACCTCTCTCTCTCTCATATGCATTTCTTTTGTTTCATAGCGCCACTCATATCACTGCAGAGTGTCAGAACACTTCACATCACACACATTACACAGAGACAATGAATCATACGTGTGTAAATCAGTGTATAGAAAATGTTACTTAAGACAGAGGACTACAAGGTGTAGGAGTTGCATGTCATCCATTGTGGTAGACAGTATAGTTTAATAGTGCTTGGTATGGAGAAGCATAAACTCAGAATTTAAAATGTACCATGATGGTTGGGGGTTGTCTTTACTAATAAGAATTGGTTTCTACCAAAATGAACCCTTTTTACAACATGAGGATAAAGAAAGACTGGTAAAAAAATCATAACTCTAACCTATACCTGGCAGTGTGATGCAGCTCTTTGATGATACTAAGGTCCTGATTATGACTTTGGCGGTGCAGCACCATGTCCGCCCTGCTGCCGCACCGCCTAAGCCGTGGTCAGACCACCCGCCAGATTAGGAGTTTCCTCCTGTCTGGGTGGCTTTTTATGGCATTCCCATGGCGGTGCCTCTAAAAACGGGCACTACAATGGGAACGCCAAAAACAGTTCCTGCACTGCATGGACTGAAAAGTCCATGGTCCATGCCATGCAGGAACTGGTGTGCCCCCCTGTGTTGATCCACAGAGGGAAGAGGCACCAGGGGGCCCTGGCCTCTCCGCCAGGGTTTTCATGTAGGAGGAACCGCCATGAAAACCATGGCGGAAAGGAAACTCCTAATATGCTTGGCGGGACCGGGGCGGTTCTGCCAAGCATATGGATGCCTCTACACTGCCGCAACCAACTTCCTGCAGTCAAATCCTGAGATCTGGTCCATTTTGCTACCGAACCCGTCGCCAGTGATCTGCGCAACTGGTTGACGCCGTCCTAAAGCATTCCAGCAGACGTACGCAAGCCGTTAACATGGGGAGAGTGCCTAAGAAGAAGGGGTATGCGGTCTTACACGTGGAAGAAGCAGGGCGCCATACAGATGACGACGACGAGATGCCAGAGAGGCGCAAAGATGATACCCCGAGGGACCCACTCTGGCGGACATTATGGAAGCCATCACCTCCTCCAGAGAAGTTCTGGAGACAAAAATAGACTCCATTGGGGCAGATCTCAACTTGCTAAAAGACGACCACCTCAAGCTCAAAGAAAGGGTGAAACTTAACGAGAAAAACTTGGAGGAGATCCCGGAAGCAGTTCACACATTACAGCGCATTCTGAAAACTGTAGAAACCAAGGTCAAGGTGCTGGAAATGAGAGCGGAGGACAACGAAGGGCGCTCCCGCAGAAATAACTTACGCGTAGTGGGGGTCCCGGAACGGGAGGAAGGGACCGACGCTGTACACTTCCTGGAGACTTGGCTTAGAACGGAGGTAGCCCCGGAAGGTCTCTCCTCCTTCTATGTTCTTGAACGAGCCCACAGGGTACCATCTAGACCACCCCAACCTGGAGCTCCTCCTCGACCGCTGGTGGTGCGGCTGCTTCACTACTGGGACCGTGACCACATACTGCGGCAAGCTCGAGAGAAACAGAACTTGCAGATTGGAAATGCTAAAGTGATGATCTTCCCGGACTTCACCAGAGAAGTACAACGCCAACGTGCTTCCTTCTTGACCATCAAGCGGAAACTGCGCCAACTGCAGATTCCATATGCAATGTTATTTCTGGCACGTCTCCGGGGGATCGATAACTCAGCGACACATTTCTTTACTACCCCGCAGGAAGCATGGTAGTGGCTGGAGACCCGGCAGAGGACCGGAACGTGTGCTTCGTCACCAGACCTAACACGACGGACTTCGACAACTCCTCCGCACATAAAGCCTTGCAGGCAGTTGCAGAGATTAGTCATGGGGGCGCGAGCCCGAACTCGACCACCAGCGAACATGGCAAGGACAGGTCTGAAAGCTCGCATCCGGGAAGCACGAACGGAGACTCTGAGACTGAACTACCAGACGTCACTCCTCAAACAGCGGACGGCATAGTCTGAAGCTCGCACATCAGGTCGTATGAAACTGGGCTTTATGGCATTGAGAATCGACTTCTGATAAGGCTGCTGACTGATAGCGGCAACTGGATGGCACTGATATAGAAATTGGGGCTACCACCTACATTGCGGGATTGGGGGGATGTTCTGGGGGGGCTCTGGGTCCGGCAGGGTCAGTCTACGCCCCCCCCACTTTCTGTGAAGTGTTGTTCACACGCTTTAGTTTGGATGGGAACTAGTTGGTTTGTACCTGTCCTGGGGAGGGGGAGTTGGGGAGTTCTTATTGTTGAGGGTTTTTTGGTGGAGTCCAGGCATGTCGCTGTGAGAGGGATAGATAACGGACCGACACGGTTAGCACGATGGGACCCGCCATAGGTCTTAAATGTATATCCTGGAACGTTAGGGGGATGCACAGTATGATACGACGTCATAAAATACACACATATTTGGTTAGGAGAGGAATACAGGTCACCCTCTTGCAAGAAACTCACTTGACGCAAAAGGAAGGGATTGCATTACAGCGCAGGTGGAGGGGGCAGGTGTTTTATACTACATACTCGGCTTTTGCTAGGGGAACTTTGATCTGGGTGCGAGCGGGAGTCCCTTTTCAGTGTACTAGACAAATAATCGATCCGGAGGGCAGGTATGTGGTGGTCTCGGGGCGCTTAGACGGAAGGGATATAGTGATAGGGAGCCTTTATGCCCCTAACGTAGACCAACCTGCATTCTTAGCGCAACTTTCAAGGACACTAGCGTCAGTATTAACAGGATCAGTACTGCTAGGGGGTGATTTTAACTGTATCACTGATGTTGACCTGGACCAATCCCACCCACCACTTCCAGATGCTCCCACACATAGACTTGCAGAGGTCAGACGTGATTGGCAACAACACTGGGGGTTGACAGATACCTGGAGAGCCCAGCACCCCAAGGAAAGGGACTATTCCTATTACTCTGCTTTACACGAGTTACACGTTCGATTAGACTCGATTCTATGCTCCCCAGATGTACACGGAGGGGTCAGAATAAGTGAATACTTAGCTAGAACGATATCTGATCATAACCCGGTACTGGTGTCATTAGATTGGATACACATTAGACCTAAAATACCTAGCTGGCGTCTGCTGCCAGAAACATTGGAAGATCCAGTGTTTCGGGCCACAATAGGATCCGCCATTGAAGATTACTTTTTAGTTAATGCTGCTACAGCGACAAGTCCACTCATTGAATGGGACGCCTTTAAAACTATATACGAGGCCGCTGTATAGCAGAAGTGGTAGGTGTACGGAAGGTTCTTATGCGGGTCGTGCAAAACGCGGAGCACCGGCTCCGGGAGATTGAGAAGGAGAGGCCGGAGCAGGTAGATAGGCAGGACGACCTTCTCACGGCTCGAGAGATATTGGCAACGCAAGTAGAAAAGCTGCGCTGTTTTGACTATAAGGCCTATATTACCCGGGCTCATGCTGAGCGAGATAAATCTGGGGCATTGTTGGCCTGGCTGGCCAACCTAGCGCGCAGAGGGACATCGATACTTGAGCTGAGAGGGCGGGAGGACGAGGTCTACTATGGTCAACAAGATATCAATGACCAGTTTTTGGAGTTTTAAACTTCCCTCTATCGGAGTAGGCTTGACCCTGCAGTCGAAGACGAGTTGGGCTTCTTGACAGGCATGGAACTGCCTAAAGTTGATGAGGAGGCAGCGGAAGCACTAGGTAGAGACGTTGAGATCGGGGAGGTATGTGGCGCCATCAAGCATATGGCCAGAAATAAGACCCCGGGGACGGATGGGCTCCCCATAGAGTTTTATTCAACGTATGTCGATACCTTAGGTCCACAACTAGTGGCGCTGTATAACAGGGCAAAGCGAGAGGGCTATCTACCTGCCTCAACGAGAGAGGCGGTAATCATTCCACTTTTAAAACCTGGCAAACCGGCCTGGGACCAGACTGCGTATTGTCCCCTCGCCATGCTTAATTTGGACTATAAGATATTAAGCCGTATATTGGCCAGCCAACTGCTGGTTTACATGCCGACACTAATCCATATAGATCAGGCAGGATTTATCCCAACCAGGAACACAGCGATGAATATACGTAGGCTACTACGAATTTTAGAAGCGGACACCTATCGTAAGGAGGAGGCATGCAGTCGACATCGAGAAAGCTTTTGATAGCCTTGAGTGGCCGTTTCTTTTTAGAGTCCTGAGGGCGTTTGGAATGGGGGAACGCTTTGTAGAATGGACGGCGATCTTATATAAAAATTCTACTGCCAGAGTTAGGACGGGAGGGTTGATATCAGATGCCTGTATGGTGAGCAGAGGAACGAGGCAGGGCTGCCCGCTGTCGCCCCTGTTGTTTGCGCTGGCAATGGAACCTATGGCTGCGCATGCTAGATCAGGCCGCTATTATGAAGGGCTGGAGATGAAGGGACAAATCCAATACATAGCGTTATATGCGGATGACCTACTAATGTTCCTAGCTAACTCGGGAGAAGCCCTACGAGGAGCCAAGGATTTGCTGGCTGTACTGGGAAGAGTCGCAGGGCTTAGAGTAAATTGGACCAAATCGTGGCTTTTTCCTACATCCTCGGACAGGCTTGGACCACCAGCAATGGAGGGTGTGTATTGGGAAAACAGATGTCTGCCCTATTTGGGTACTCAGATATACCATGACCCTGTAGATCTATTAGAGGGTAATATAGGGCGTGCAATACGCAGCACCAAAAGCAATTTTGAGTTCTGGGGGACCCTCCCGCTATCTGTAGCGGGCAGGGTGGCATTATTAAAAATGGTAACACTGCCCAGACTTCTTTACTATTTCCGGTCACTTCCACTCTGGATCCCGCACAGAATATTTGCTCAACTCAATACACTAATTACGGGGTTCCTGTGGGGCACCGGAAGGCGGAGAGTAGCACTTACCACTATGATGAGACCCAGGGCGGAGGGAGGGTTCGCACTGCCAGATTTCAAGGCCTATTATCATGCAGCACAGTTACAGTGGTTCACTAAATGGATGGCAGGGCGGCTCAAAAATATAGAGGACCTTGGAGGTCCAGACCCGAGCCTGAGGCTCCTGTCCCGGGTGCTACTGCGTCTGCCTATGAGGGATCGGTCGATCCCCTTGGATCTACAAACAGTGCGCAAATGCTGGACCCGGTCACTTAGACGAGCGCAGATACTATCCCCCTATGCGTCAGATATCCCATTAGCCATATGTGAGGCACTACCCCATGGGGGGGACTGGCATAGACTACAGCTATGGAAAGAGGCAGGGATCTCCACTATAGGGGATTTGTATGAGGAAGGCACCTTGCTCCCTTTGAATGACCTTTTGGAGTGCTACGACCTCCCAAGAGGGGATTTCCTCCTTCATGCCGCCCTGACAGCAGCTATCCGTAAGCATTGGCAAGAGGGAATAGTGGAACCCCAGACCTCCATGACATGTCAATATATAGTGATAGCTGCTGGAACTTTTAAGGCGGTCACTTGCCTCTATAAAAGCCTCACACAGGAGATACGCCGACCCCTAACAACCCTACATCTCAGATGGGAGGAGGATTTAGGAGAAACCATTGATGAGAAGCCGTGGGAAGCACTTGTAGAAAGAGCCTGGAAGAGCACTAGAAACGCGCGATTCCAGTTGATTAACTTCTATGTCTTACATAGGGCGTACCTTACCCCGAGTAAGATTAATGAATAGTTTGGAGCCCTGACCGCCTGCCCGAGGTGTAATTTGGAGGGTGCAGGGTTTTTACACATGTTCTGGGATTGCCCACAACTGGGGGAATTCTGGAGAGGGGTGACAACCGGATTGGCGACCACGACGGAGAGAAAAATAGCACTGACACCAGGATATTGCTTATTACACTGGTTTCCTCACACTGCCAAGAATAAGGTCACGAGCAAGTTCATAGACTTGGGGTTGGTGCTGGCTAAAAGGGAACTCACTAGCCACTGGAAGGCGAAAAATGGCCCTAGCGTGGTAAGATGGATGAGGGAGCTAGTGAAGTGGGCGGAATGTGAAGGAACCTTCCGATTGCAAATGGCCCAACGGACTGGGAACGAAAAGACGTTGGAGACAGCAAGGGCATGGGTGGCGTTAGTAGAATTATTGAAACACCTGACAGACGATGATAATGACAACCCTGATGGGGAAGACCCTACTGCAGGAGTCTGACCTCAGGAAGACTCCGACGACCCTGAGAGCTGACCACATGCTAGAACTGATCAACACGCTGGACAGCATACCCAATTTCAACAATAAGGCGAGCCCAATGGAATAGAATACACGGTGCACTGTTCGACTGAACAACACTTATACACGGAGGAGTTGATTACTCAGCGACATGCCTGGGGGGAGGGAAGGGTGGGTGGTTGGAGGAGATGGGGAGGGGGGGTATTTGTTGGGTATTAATTGAGAAGTAGAACCCTGCGGAACATTATGACCAATAGAACACATTGCGATGCGGTACAGGACAAAGAGCTCAGGGTTGTCTTGGGACCAAGATGAACACTCATTTACATGCCCATGGGTGGGACGGACAATGAATAGGGACTGACTATCCTGCAATTACTATGTTTACCTGTATTATGGTGTCAGATGGACTTTATATAATCACAACAAGCTATGTAAGATGTTTTTTATGTCTACAAAACTCAATAAAAATCTGTTTACAAAAAAAAAAATGAGAGGTGCTATAAAACAAATAAAATACATGTGAGAGAGGAGAGATGAGGGGCCCTGTTGGAGGGTGATAGTGAGGGAAACATTAAAGGGCCCCAACAAAGCTTGTGTATCCTGGCGCTCTGTAAAGTCATTATTTAATATGCTTTAAAGGGGAACGGCTGAGCCACGCTTGCTGTTTCCACGCAAGCAGAAAAACGCTTGCCTGAACCACGCATCTGCCTTAACCATGCATATGCATGGTTACACAGTGAGCGGTCTAGATGTGATGATGGGCAGGGAGTGGAAGCTCAGGGATGTGGCCTGGTAAGTGGGGCTAGGACCGGGTTTTGGGGGTGGGTAGTTTTTAGGGCTGGGGGCTGCATTTAGGGCTCGGGGGGGTTCTAGGTAGGTTTTAGGGCTGGGCTTTAGGGCTCAGGGCAGGGGGGAAGGGGCAGTTTTCAGGGGTCGGGTCGGGGTAGTTTTTAGGGCTGGGGAAGGGTTTTAGGGCTCAGGGCAGGGGGGAGGGAGGGACAGTGTTCAAGGCTGGGGGCAGTTTTGTGGCTCAGAGGTAAGGGTAGGATTTTGGGCTGGGGTGGGTTTTAGGCTTCAGGATGGGGAGTCAGGGTAGTTTTTAGGGTTGGCGTGGGTAGACTGCAGGGATGGGGCTGTGTTTTAGGGGTCAGGGGCTGGGGTGTGATGTTTACTACGCATATACGTTTACCAATCATGCCTTTACAAAGAAATTTGTTGTAAAGGCATGCGTGGTAAAGGAATGTGTGGTTAAGACGCATTCATTGTTGCGACTACGTTGTTGAGGCGCGCATGGTTTAGCCATGCGTGGTTCTGTCATATAACCTGCTTTAAAAGCTGATACAATTGTATAATAAAAAATGTGTTGTAGAGTGCACCATTTTGCGAATTTCCCAATTGTTTTGCCAACACTCCTGAACTCTTAAGGGTCCACCACTGCCCCCTTCAGGTGCTAGAGCACCGGCTAAATCTGTGGGGGTACACCACATGCTCGCTTTGAGTTGCTAGACCGTCTACAACCCTTGTGGGGGTGCACCACATGCTCCTCTTGAGGTGAGTGCCTACTGCTCTTGTGGTGGTATTCCAGAAGCTCCCTTGAGGTGCTAGACTGCTTGCTGCCCCTGTGCTGGCACACTACCTGTTCCCCTTGAGGTGCTAGGCCTGAAGTCTCCTTTGTGGTTGTACACCATCTGCTTCCCTTATGGTGGCACACTAACTAATTCTCTTTGAGAGCCAGAGTGCCTACTGACTTTGTGGTGGAACATCAGTAGCTTTCCTTAAGGTGTCTGACCACCTGTTTCACCTGTGGTATTACAAGTCCTACTCCCCTTAGGGTGCCAGCCATCCTGCTGTTATTGTGGTGATATAGCAGGAGTCTCCCTTAAGGCGCTAGACCGCCTGCTGCCCCTCTGATTGTACAATATCCTTGCTTCCCTTGAGGTGCCAGGCATGAATCTGCCTTTGTGATGGTAAACCACCTTCTACCCTTGAGATGCCAAGCCAATTCCTTTTGAGATGCCAGCCACCTGCTTTTGTTCGTTGCACCTACTGCAGTCCTCCTTAGATTGTAACCCAGTAACAGTTTTTTGTTGGTTTTTAGGAACTAGTGTAACGTCCCTAGAAAGGCCAGTAGCGCCGGGGAAAGATCATGCTTAACACGAGTCTTCTTACTATGCCCCCGAGTTTAGGAATGTCCAAGTCTCGACTTCTCTAATAGGTTTCTGGGAATAAAGCATAGTTTGCTGTTGACGAGTCGATGGCTTTGATCCCCAGTACAGGCCTTTAAAAGCCAGCTGGTAGATGTGCTCAGAAATTAGTTCTTCAAAAAACACGTACTATCTGAAAAAATGCCTACAGTGGAAACTATGAAGTCCTCTCTCCCCTCCATCTAGCGTGCCGCACACCTAAATGCTTTAAAAATCTCCACAGGGCGTGGAGGAGGCAGGGCGAGTGTCGTTGTCTGTCACACAGTGATCCTGAAGCCCATGGTGTGCATGTAAAGCTGGTCGAGCAGAGAGGAGAACATGAAAGGCTAGTGTTGTCGTGAAAGATTGTCTTTTGGGAAATGAGTGAAGTTTATTGTTTACGACGAAAGATCCACTTAGCAATAGTTTCCGGACAACAAGAGGCTGGCTCCAGTCTTGCCTCGCTCCCACATTGGAGGGTGCAGTGGTACAGTGCCTTCTGGTGTGGGGGCCGGAACAAGGTGATGGGGACTCAACTGGACCAGGGAGAAGTATGCGCTCGAGGGTGGTGGTATGTGAGGAGAGCTTACAGGTGTGACACAGATTGGGGGTACAAAGGGGAGCGGAGTGCAATGTTAAGATACTGCAAGAGGTCTGGAGATGGTCAGAGCCCATAGCCCTGGTGGTCTTTGACTGCCCTCATCATGTATGGATGTGTAATCTGCTATATCATTTATGAATGTGCGTGCCTGTTCATTATAATGTGTATACAAGTGCATGGTGCAGCAGGTGTGCACCTCTGCATTCATCAGATATACTGCATGGTGTCTGAGTTGTAGAAGGTGTGTCCAAGCAAAGAACCTTGCTTCAGTCTCACAGGCAGACACCCAAACATGCTTCCAGTTGACGCAGTACCGCAGGCTCAGGCAGCAAGGGAGCTATTATATACAGCACCATACCTGCGTTCACTAGACCTCTGCAACTAGTAAACCAGCGAGGTATCGCGCGACGTTCGGACTGGGGAGTTAAAGACAGCCCTGGCAAACATGCTCAGACCAGCCCTACTCCCTACGTCTCCTTGCGCAAGCTCTCTCTTTCCCTCCACTCTCTTTCCTTTCTCTTCCCTCACTGATTGTTTTCTCTGTACCTTCCCCCTCCCTCTCTTTCTCTCTCGAAGCTTCCCTGTGCCTGATGCTGTTAACCTCAAGGAGCTGGGAGAAGTGACAAGCACCAGGAGCGGCCCTGGGCTTTCAAAACCGGTCTCCAAAGGTTCCAACCCACTGGGGAAATGCCCTGTGGAATAAAAGACCTGTTCGGCCCTGGCTACAGTACCATGGAAAGGAAACCCAAACCCCTTATTTAGTCTAGAGTAGCCCATATCGGTGCAAGATACATCTGGACATAAATAGGAAAAACTTCCACAGAACAAAAAGACACTGGAATTCAATTGACTTTCCACTGAACACAAAATGGAAAAATCTTCATTCGATGCTGTCAATCCCCAAGATAGGGATGGGACCTTCAACGTTATCAACCTTTGTCAATTTGCTCGCAGCTACTAGCTCTATCTTAAGAAAACAAAAGGGGGGGGGATAGGCGGTAAAGCTTATCCTTCATATATGGATTGGTGCGATGAGGATTGCTTCAAATTAAAAAGAGATCTGGGTGCAGCGCTAATAAACTGAGTGAGAGGGGAAGCTGTCCTGTGTGAAACTAGAAAAGCCTATAAAGATCTACTCAAACACAAAAAAAGGAGTCCATGCCACAGGGCATGGCAAGCCCTACAAACAGAAATTGATGGGAAAAATGCCAGGACATTTTGGGAAATCATAAAATGGACCAGCGAGGGCAAAGCCAAAAACTTGGGAGCAAATATAATGGCCATGGATAAGGGTACAGCACTTCCCTGCCATGTACCAAAAAACCATGGAACTCACCCCCGTGAATCAAGATGTTGCGGTAGAGTCGGAGGGTAGAAATCAAGTAAAACCTGGGAGTACATTATCAGGCGACGTGGAGGAAGAATTTCAGAAAAGTGAGTTATCAAGGCTATCAAGGCCTGAAAATCACATAAAGCTCCTGGCCCAGACAGAATCACCAATGAGGTGTTCAAGAACAACCAAGACATGCGGCTAAAAATACTAACAGCTGGCTTTAACGCTATCTGGTCCCAAGAAAAGGTTCCTGACTTATGGAAGACCTCTATTATTGTGCCAATCCGCAAGAATGGGAGGCGAGACGACCCGGCCAACTATCCCCCCATCTCGCTCCTGGATGGTGGCGGTAAAATCTTTGGGAAATTGCTTCTGCAGCATCTGGAGGACAGTAGGGATGACAAACATATTATATCTCACCTACAGACAGGATTCTGCAGAAGGCAAAGTACAGCAGACCAGTTAATGAAGTTGTACTTGATTTGCCTTAAGTATGCGACTCTGGAAAGGTCTACATTCTATATGGTCTTTATTGACTTAAAGACTGCTTTTGCTAGTGTCGATAAACCTACATTGTGGAATATCCTGGGAAAACAAGGCCTACCAACTAAATACCATATATTACTGATGGATTTGCATAACGGTAATAAAGTGAGAGTAAAGTACGGAACAAAGGGAGAATGTACAGATGAATTTGAAATACATACTGGAGTGAGACAAGGATCTGTTCTTGCTCCGGCATTATTTAACATCTATATAAACAAGATATGCCAATTCTTCAACGATCTCAATCTTGACGGGCCAAAGATAGTGGGCTATAGGATACCAATTCTACTTTGTGCAGATGAACAGAAAACTCAATGCATCGTCTACTATTGGGCCTCAAGCATTTTTGCCAGAACAAGAAACTAACCATCAACAGGGGAAAAAACAAGTTTTGATCATCAACCCCAGAGTTAAGCTCACCTCCTCTTTCAAAATATATGGGAAACCACTTGAGTGTGTACATACCTATGATTATACCTAGGCGCCAACTAGGAACTCGGGCACGCCACAAATATGGCGGTTTGTGACTGTCCCCTGACGCGTTGTGGGGGGCGGGGCTAGTGACTGCCGATGACGCGGCCGGCGCCCGCCCCCTAAGGACAACTCCCTGATTGGGCAGTGTGAGGATGCCCCGGAAGCACTCAAGTGCTTCCAGGGCTTGGGAGACAGGGTAGGTCCGGATCCTGCCGGTACCTGTTCAAGCAGGTTAGGGAGGACGACCTCCCTTTAAAAGGAGCCACGGAGCGGCGGGACGGTCTCTTCCTCTCCGCTCCGCACGCAACTCCGTCCACGCGACGGAGTATTCTAATTTTTCTGTTTTTGTTCCATTTACAGGTCAGCATTTCCAGCATCTCTCAGCATCATGGGACGATCGTCGGCAGATCTAGAAGGGACAGGGCTTTGTACCCAGCTTTAAGATTTCTAAATAAAACTGTCGATCGCTTAGTCAAGTCGGCACTAACCACCTATAAATCAAAAGCATTGGCAGCATGCCCATATGGTGCAGAAATATGGGGCTATAAAAAGATTTATACATTATAATGTTTTTTATTATATGGCTATTTTGGCTGAAACAATAAAGGAACTTGTTGTTGTTCAGTACCATGGCAAAGTGCTCAGTCTTCCTCAATTATAGGTTGAACCAACCACAATCCATTGTTTACCGGCCTTCAGTTGCATTGAAGTGATGGCTAGTCTCTTACTTAAGAAATCTCACATCACTATACTTGGAGATTTAAATCTTCACATGGAGGATAAAAGCCATCCAAATGTAAAGAGACTATTATCAGACCTAGAAAGCCTAAAACTGATTCAGCTGGTAGCAACAGCCCCACATGTTAAAGGACACACTTTGGATGTGGTAATCTCCAATGATCCGACCTGACAGCAGCCATTCCTATACCGGTACCTTGGTCGGACCATCATTTTATTCCTTTCAATGTACGAAAGTTAGGAAATGAGTACAGAGAAGCCACTTCTAAGGCTACGATAATGAAAAGGTGCTGGGATAAGATCAAACCAGGAGCTTGGGGGGACGTCCTAACAGACACCGCGAGTCCGATTTCAGAAATTCCATGGTCAACTGAAGAAGGATACTCGCGATGGGAATCCTGGATCACGCAATCCCTAGATGTAGTAGCCCCTAAGGTTGCCCATAAGCCCAAAACCAGAACTAGAGTAGAAGGTTGGTTTAACCCTCAGTTACTGGCGTTAAAGAAAAACTGTAAAAAAATTGAAAGGGAGTGGAGAAAAAGTTATGACCCCCAACTCAAAATGAAGTACAAATCAGCTATTAGAAATTATCACAATAAAATTAAAATGAGCCAAGCTAAGTTCTTTGAGGAAAAAATCATTGGGGCTCAGAACTCATCAAGGGAATTGTTCACAGTAATCAAGACCCTGACTAACCCACCCACTGACAGTGGTCCATCCGAAACTTCAGAGGAGAGCTGTAACAATCTGGCCTCATATTTCCTCTCTAAAGTAACGGATATCTACAGTTGCTTTAAAACGGATGGAGACCACACAACAGAGTGGGAAAAAGATCACGAACTAGCTCCTTCACAACAGGTTATCACCAACTTCCCGATTATGGAACAGAAGGATCTAGAAGCCTTATTGGAGATGGTGAAGTCTGGCTCGCCCCTGGACCCAGCACCTCCGCATATTCTTAACACAGTAACACCCATTATTGCACCTATTTTAATGAAGATTATGAATCAGTCACTAGAAACAGGCATAGTCCCAGTGGCCTGGAAACATGCGGTGATAAAGCCTCTATTGAAAAAAGCCAATGCAGATCAATCGCAACCAGGGAACTTTCGCCCCATCTCCTTGCTACCATTTGTCGGCAAGCTAATAGAAAAACATGTTAATAGAAATCTGTCAGAATTTCTAGAAATCAACCAATGCCTCCACCCCACACATATGGGCTTCAGGGCACAACACAGTACAGAAACTGCCCTGCTGGTTGTGGTGGAGGAGCTAAGACAATCATTAGACCAGGGAAAACCAGCTGCATTGCTCTTATTAGATCTGAGCGCTGCTTTTGATACAGTGGATCATCGTATATTACGCAGAAGGCTCTCAGACATTGGGATCAGAGGCATGGCGCTCAAATGGTTGACATCGTTCTTGAGTGATCGAACATTTCAAGTACAGGAAAATACCACTCTTTCCAAAACCATGTCTCTGAAGTGTGGCGTACCACAGGGCTCGTCATTGAGTCCAACACTTTTTAATGTCTATGTTGAGCCGCTTGCTAAGATTGTGCTGGAATTTGAAATATCCATGACTTCGTATGCCGATGATACGCAGTTGGTTAATTCCCTGGACCCAAAAACCAACAGGGATGGTGAGAGACTATCCTCCTGCTTGGTAAAAGTTAAAGACTGGATGACGACAAGTTGCTTAAAGTTAAATGGTGATAAAACGGAGCTACTGCTCCTTGGAAATAAAGCAATACCCAGGCCCATTATAGACTGGCCTGCATGCCTAGGTAATCCACCCATTCCTGCGGAAATAGTAAAAAACCTAGGATTCTGGCTAGAAACTGATCTCTCTATGGTGACACAGGCCAAGAAGGTCACAGCAACTTGTTTCGGACTTCTTAGAAGCCTGCGTAAAATCATAAATAGAATTCCCATACAATTAAGGAAGACAGTGGTCCATTCTCTAGTCACTTCGCGACTGGATTATGGAAACTCATTGTTCTTGGGGGCACCTAAATATGTTACCCAGAGACTGCAGGTGGCCCAGAATGCAGCCGCAAGGCTGCTGTGTAACATCCCGGTACGGGAGTCAGTAAAAAAGCATCTACTTAGACTCCACTGGCTCCCGGTAGAAGCCAGAATAAAATTCAAGGCTCTGGTTATTATTCATAGAGCACGGCACAATAGAGGCCCAAAAAAAGTTAGGAGGCTAGTCTCTCCCTACATCCCAAAGAGGCAGTCGCGATCTAGCACGGAAGAACGCCTAAAACAGACAAAGGTTAGGAGGGAGAAATGGGGAGGAAGATCTTTCTCCCACCTAGCTCCCAAACTCTGGAACTCCTTGCCGTTGGAATACAGACTGATAGACAGAGAACTATAGTTCCGCAAAGAGATCAAGACTTGGTTGTTCATGCAATATCTTTAAGACATGGTTGGCCCGCATTCAGTACCTGACCGCGCAGTGCTGGGAAGACTTAGGGCAGCCATGCGCTTTACAAATCCTAATAATAATTGGGTCGCTATCCCTAAATAGGTTATTTTTAAATATCTGTCCAGATGTCATTGTGCCATTCACTGTCTAAGACAAGTTTTATTAAACCTCGTTTTTTGATCTAAGTCTAACCCTCTTGCCTTCTTTCCTCCTCTGCTGCTTTTCTCAAAATCCATGAGATTTGCAATTCTCGTTGAGTTGAAGTCCCTTTGCTTGTCGACTACTAAAATCTAAAATAATTTGCCACTGAGTTTTCAGCTTTAAACTAACCACCTGGCTTTTAGGAGCCAAGGTAACATTTCACTTTTGACTTCTTACATCAACAATTCAAATTTTTGCTGATGTTCTACCTTCTGTTTCTCTTACAATCCCTTTAGAGTGTGCATACCTTATGAAATCGTAGTAGCATTTACTAAGTTTCCATTCACTGTTTACAGACAGCGATGGGAGATCACATCCACTATAAACATCTACACAGAAACATGACCATTCAAGCAAGGTTTGGTACCTAGGGGATTAAAATACATGTGGGGTCAGCCTAAAACAAATCTGTGTTTAGGACTGACGCACAAGGAATGAGCCAGATCTGTTCATGTGTCCTCCTGACTCCTACCCAGTTATCTGCTTACCTGCCTTCATCAGAATCCCAAACATCAATGGACAATGCTTGGACCCTTTAAAACAGTGCACCACGTGCTGGTCCGATTGAACCGAGGCACGCACTACTTCAAGCCCTTCATGCCGGCCCTATTCAACTAATATTTATTTTCACTAGAAGCACTCTGTGTGCACAAGGGCATACCTAACCTATAAAACCACCCACTTTAACACTCACATGTACACGACAGACACAATGTCTCTGAAGGATCATGCGCATTGCTCAGTAAGGAGTAAGCAACCATAAGATCCCTCTCTCCAGGGTGCTCCAAACTCTAAACGCAAGCATTTTCTGGGTCATGCCTAGGAATTTGGAACCCTCTGCAACGGAGCTGTACTACATCCTATTTTTAGAAACATACGAAAACTCTCCTTAAGAAGTCTAGCTTTCCCGAACCTGGAAGTTCCAAACCTCTTCCTGGCCACCAGGAAGTGGCAAGATCTTGCTTCCATATTGCTTTCAATCTCCCTTCAGGTACCTTGAACACATAGGTCAAGATTTATCAACACTTTGCACTGGTGAAAAGTCACCAAAGTGACACAGGCCGGCACAGTGTGTTGATTTGTTATTTACTTTTTAGTGCACATCTTTATGTGGGCTAGAAAGTTGCCTGAAAATAAGGCACAGTAGTGCTACTTGCTATTACTTACTAATTTAAAAAGCGCCCCATTGGTGGTACGCTGGCGTTCCCACCCTATCACCCATGGTTTTTGATGCAAAGCCCTTTCTACTATCATTTGTAGACATGGATTTGTACAAGAGATATTTGCCTTGTTGAGGCCGAAGTAAATAAGGAGAAAAGTGCATGCAAGTGGGGGAGTCTTAGTATAATGAGCAAGCTGAAGTCAGTTGATTGCAATGTAAATCAGTCTTGATCCATAAATTTGCATTTGTAATTTTTTTTTTCATACATGGATTTAACTAATATTCTTTATGGGTTTTCACGTTGTAATGTTTATTTTTCTCCCACTTGTGGTATTAATATGGATTTAAAGATTTTATTGGGAGATTTTTGGATGTTATGCAATGATAACCCAAATACTATCCTTTTGTAGTTGGTAATTTCAGTGCTCCTATTGCTAGCTCTGTATATAATGAAGGAGGTTTTATGGACTTAGATATCTCATGGGATTAGCTGACTCCATCTCTTCACAATACGCATAGCGATAAGTGAACGATAAGATTGTTACCTTGGGCTCTGGAATTAAATTTAGCCATAATTAATGGTAGATTTGTTGATGCGGAAGTTGGTAACTTTACCTGGGATATTAAAATGTTTTTCATTCAGCAATTACATTTTTATTGCTTATGTAGGGGCTAAATTTATTACTAATTTTACAAGATAGCCAACAGAATGCAGTGGTCCCGCTCAGTTAATCATACAAATGGAAATACAGATTTATAGTTATTTGATACCCAGTCTGTCCAAACTTCTTACAGTTGCTGCGCAAGTCGTGTGTGTGTGTGTGTGTGTGTGTGTGTGTGTGTGTGTGTGTGTGTGTGTGTGTGTGTGTGTGTGTGTGTGTGTGTGTGTGTGTGTGTGTGTGTATATATATATATATATATATATATATATATATATATATATATATATATATATATATATATATATATATGGAATGGGGTTCCTGAAAATGAATTTTAAAGTTTGTTAACAGAGTCTATTATTAATTGTGTTGAAATATGGTTAATCTTAATATCTTTTTCAATTTGCTTTCATCAATAGTTGATGTGCTTATACAGTTTCACATCCCTCTATTAAGCCACCTTTTGTAGGTAACAAAAAATTAAAAAGGAAAAAACGACTTCAAAACTACAAATTAGACTGGAAAGAGAAAAAGGAGAAGCAAGATCTTGGTATTCTTTGTTGTCAGCTATTGCTACACGTAATTTTCACAACTTTCAGTTTATTGTGGCTAAATCTCTGGGAAAAAATAAAGTTAAAAAGTCAGTCCTCATAAAATAAAGTTACTTGGGATATGCACTTTAAGAGGTTACACCAGGTTCCAAAAGTTACTTTTGAAATAACCAGGTACAGGTCTACTCTGTTTTGTTTGAAACAAATATCTATTGATGAAATGGCTGACATAATAACAAGTATGAACTATTCAAGTGCCTAGGGGCCCAGTGGTCTACCTATTACAATATTGAAAATGGCACCTCTAGTCTGGGTCTAGCTATTTAAGCCAATGTTTCAAATTATATCCCAGATTCCTGGAAAGGAAAAAAAGGGAAACAGAAGAGATCCTTTGAATTATCGATCAATCACTTTGTTGGACACCCCAGGGAAATATGCAAATAAGTAATTTTGTCTCAATTAGTGAATTGGGGGAATGATAAACACATATTAATGCTAGAACAAGTGGGCATTTACACATTTTGCTCCACAGTAGACAACAGTTTGTGTTTGCAAATGTTTTGTGAAAAATATGTAAATAAATAAATAAGCGCAAAACGAAACTGTATATTACTGTTGTTGACTTTAGTAGCACGTTTTACTGTATTGATTGCCCTAAATTATGGCATAAATTAAATGTCTGGAGGACCCCATATTGCCTACTATTTTCCCTTATTAATCTTCATTTTGTTACTTCGGTGTGTGTATGATTGGGATTAGCAAACAAATTCTCATTTAAAATTCCTGTTCAGAATGGCCTGCAGCAAGGTTTTCCAAACACTATATAAAATTGCCTTGCTCCTTCTCTTCAAAGTTGGGGAAAAATACACTTCTACTTTAATGTATACAGATGATTTAGTTTTAATGGACCTTACTCCTGTACGATTACAAAGACAATTGGATACTTTAGTCTCATACACCAATTCATACAAACTGTTGGAGAATGAAACCAAAACTAAGATAATGGCCATTGGGGCTCTCAGATTGACAGTTCCATATAAAAGGTAGATAAACATAACTATAATGAAATTATGGTTTAAAAAGTTGCTAAATCCAGAAGTTTTTATATTGACTTTTTTGCATTGTGTCAATATTAACAATTACATTTTAATTGTGTATTCGTTGAACATGGGAGGAATGCAGTTTTATTTAAAAGCTAATCTTAGTCCCAATGTTAGAAGGTTTTGGATTAAATTTAAATTTGAAAGTATTTCTATAGGTGAAAAGCTTTGCCTTGCTAGTAAAGATGGAAAAAAGCATCCTAGTTGCCAATTTTGTCGTGCCATTATTCAGGATTTAAACCTGTTCTATTTTTTCTTCTGGGTTAAAATCTTACCACAATCAATATTTAACACCCAACCTTGTAAAGTTTAAGGTTTAGACTTATTCTGATGCGCTTTTTATTTTGTTTTACCAGAAATCAGTGAATATTTTTTATTGACTATACACATCTTGTATTTAACTGCTACTGTATTTTATGTATGTGTAATATTTCTGCGGAAATGTTACAATAACTCAAAATAAATCCTAAGCAGTACAAAACCTACGTTAGACATCGCGCATGCACCTTTACATTATAGTGCAAAGGTTTGTTCATGGCACAAGACACCCTAATTTTTCACCAGAGCTTGGGAAGAGAGCAGGAGCGCCATATCTTAGTAGCTATGGTGTTGTCCTGATCTCTCCTTCTTAAGCAACACACCACAGCAACTTTGGTTGCTGCACTGTGTTGTGTCAAATATTAGAAAATCTGTTGCATAGACTTCTGAAGCTCACTTATACATAAACCCAAAACATGGATTCTCTCAGATCTTTTTCTCTAAACTCTTTTGTCTTTGGAGACAATGCCCATTCCACCAATCGTCTCTCACCATGCTGCTTTGTGATTGTGTACTAAAAGTAGGAACTATATATCAACTGCACCCAGCTGAAGAATTCTTGTGCAGGCCCCTCTACGATCCCATCCCATTCCCTATACTGTCTCTAACATAGCAAGTGTTTATACCCCTTCATCTCATACCCGCTGTAATGGTGGGCCACTGCGCCTCAATCAGTAAAAAAAAACGGAACCGATAAATGATACAGGCATGCAACATTCTATATTCTCAGCTGAAGTGAACAGTGATCCAGACATAGATTGTTTTGTGTCTTCAGCTGAGGTGACCTACAGGCATGCATGCAACATTCACTGTCCTCAGCGAAGCTATACAATGATACAGACATCGACTATTCTGTGTTCTCAGCTGAGCTGAACAATAATATGGACATGCAACCTTCTGTATCCTCAGCGCAGCTGAATAATGATCCAGACAGACTATTCTGTATCCTCAGCAAAACATAACAATGATACTGACATGCAACATTCTGTATCCTCAGATGAGCTGAAAAATTATACGGACGTGGACTACTCTGTATCCTCAGCTGAACTGAACAATAGTACTGACATAGACAATTCTGTGCCCTTTAGCTGAAATGAACAATAATACAGACATGCAACCTTCCGCATCTTCAGCTCAGCTGAACAATGTTACTGGCATAAACTATTCTGTATCCTCAGCAAAACTTAACAATGGTACTGACATGCAACATTCTGTATCCTCAACTGAGCTGAACAATGATACGGACATGGAATATTCTGCATCCTCAGCAAAACTTAACAATGGTACTGACATGCAACATTCTGTATCCTCAACTGAGCTGAACAATGATACGGACATGGAATATTCTGTATCCTCAGATGAACTGAACAATGGTCCAGCCATAGACGATTCTGTATCCTAAGCTGAACTGAACAATAATACAGACATGCAACCTTCTGCATCTTCAGCTCAGCTGCACAATGGGACTGGCATACACGATTCTGTATCCTCAGCAAAGCTTACCAATGATACAGACATCCATTATCCTGTACTCTCAATGGAGCTGACAATTGCACCAACATATACTACACTGTATCATTGGTTGAGCTCAACAATGGCTGCAGCACACACTATTCTGTATTCAGTGTTGAGACAAACTATGATACCAGGACACACTATTCTGTATTCAGTGTTGAGACAAACTATGATACCAGCACTACACTATTCTGTATTCAGTGTTGAGACAAACTATGATACCAGCACACACTATTCTGTATTCAGTGTTGAGACAAACTATGATACCAGCACACACTATTCTGTATTCAGTGTTGAGATAATCTATGATACCAGCACACACTATTCTGTATTCAGTGTTGAGATAATCTATGATACCAGCACACACTATTCTGTTCAACAATGACTGAGAGATGCACTATTCTGTAAGGTCAGTTGAACTGAGCACTGGTATCAACATACACTATGAAATGAAGAATGGCAGCAACAAACACTCGCTCTATTCTCAGCTAAGATTAACAGTTGTAACAACAAATGGTATTCTTTATTGTCAGTTAAAATACACTATTCTCTATTTACAACAACTTACACCATTCTGTGATCTCAATTAATGCGTCAAACTCTTCTAAATTGTCAGCTGAGCTAAACAAGGGCACCACCATACACTTTTTTCTCAGTTGAGCTTAGCAACATCCTCAAACATTCATTATTTTGTATTATCATCAACGCTAGCCACTGGTATTGACGTACACAATCTTGTGTTGTTGATTGAGCTAACAATTGTTTAACATATGCTATTCTGTATTTTTAGCAGAGCTGGAAATTGCCTCCAACCCCAGCATTGACCACAGTGTATTTTAGCAGAGCTGAACAATGGCACCTGACAGTCACTATTCTGTATTGCCAGCTTAGCTGAACACTGTCCCCAACATACACTAATAGGTATTGCAAATCAGAGAGTTGTATAATGCCAAATGCTGCACTTTGATTAGCCACTGACAAGTCAATATCCATCAGGGAGATTCACAGGTGGAAACCTAAACAGTCGCCATTACAGTCACAACCTACTACACATTCTTTCCAAAATACCTGTCTGAAGATTACATACAACTCACACAAAATGCCAGCAATGGGAGACATGCTGTTGGGAAAAATAGCTTCAGAATCCTTCTATGTCTGTGTGTAGATAAAACAGTTCTTTTCTGTGCTGATGAAAGTTCTAAAACAAAAGGAAAACCCTCAAAATGTTCTTCATCCTTTCATAGCATGGAAGAAAAACAACACTCCCAGAGGCCTACTGAAGTCTAATACATGTTTAACAGCAAACATTCTGTAAAATAATTCTAAGTGCGAATTTGCAAATCAACAGACCAACGTTTCACCATCTGAGCCACTTGCGCATAAAAAGCTAAATTCACAATTCCATATTTCTTTTATACATTCGATAAAATCCAGCAAGATGGGATAGGACATGTGATGTAATGCATAACTCTTGATAGCAGCTAACAAGCAGGTGCCTAGCACTTCTCATGGGAGGAATGTGGGAATGTGAGAAGACTGTGAAGACTCGATACAGTATGAAAGCTGAGTTCACTAAACCTGTATTTCTCTCTTGTCTGTGCCAACTTCAAAACAAGCCTACACTTACTGGAACAGCCAAGCTAAATGTGTAGTATATACCATTGAAATACAAGATGTCAGAACGTTCAAAATGCATGTTAATGTGCAATAATGCGTAGGCTTTGGTAGTACGTTAAGCAGGTATAAAAATAATTTCACAATTAACTTCTTTTACACCATGAGGTGAAATCTTTGCAACAAATCAATAGTATTCAATTTAATCATTCAGCATGAAAAACAACATTGCTTCATTTTTCATTTGCTATATAACTGTTAGCATCTTTAGTTGCAGCAAGTGGAAAAGTACAGCCAAAACCTTCATTTTTGCAGATACGCTGAATAGTGCAGATGCACAGTTGAACCAGAAGATACATAGTTACCACAGCAAAAATTACTGCCATCAATAATTAGAAATCTTCATCCCCCTATTTCTGAATATCCCAGATATCCATGACCAGACAGTACTACCTTTCATTTCAAAGGCACAAACTCAACTCCCACCTCAGCAGCGAGGACAAAATCCAGGGCCATTCTGTTTTGCAAAATGACAGTTCGTTGGGGGTCCAGCTGATTAGTCACTAGACGTAATGCTATAAAGGTGGCATTTGCAACCTCTTCTAAGACATGGGCATTCATTCTGGTAACATGGATGGCCTGTCCAACCCCATACATAGAGAAAAGAAAGAAAATGAAATGGTTAGTCATTGAAATAGCTCTGCTTCTCTTTAGATAATGTGGAAATTGTTGGGGAGACCCAGATTGTGGGGGCCAGATAAAGTGGGTAGCAAGTCCAGATCAATTACAGGGCAACCAAGGATAAGCTTTCTTGCCACACAGGATGTAAGGGTCGTAGTCATCCCACGGCTGGATCTCACTGGGGTGGCGGGCTCCCTCTCCACCACCTGGAATGGCATTTAGTAGTGTTACACATACAACTGAGCAGATGTAGCTTCCCTACTGATAGAAAGAACAGGGGAACACCTTCTTTTCAATCAACAGGCAAGAGTGCAGATCCAATGTTCACAATCTGGTGGTATTTTTCAATACGTTGCAAATAGCTGTTGTCTCAGTAGACTGAATGGCGGTTTGCATGCAGGGCTAAGGTTGCTGTTTCACTGTGGCAGGATCAGATACCACACAGAGAGCCAGATGATCAATATAAAGACAAGAAGGGCTGGACCCACACAGGGATTCTGTACGAGGTGACCATCCACTCACCTTGGCCGCAGGTGGTAAAGATGAAAGGAGGTTGGGCGCATTGTTGATGGCTCCACTCAGAAGGAGCTGGGAGAAGCTGGTACAGCTGTGAGGTCTGGCTACAGGAGAAGGTGCAGAGGCAGGAGCAGCTCCCGAAGGAGGCCTGGATATGGAGGCAGTTACAGGTCCGAAGATGAGCCCTTGGGAGCAGATAGTCAGTTGGGGCGTTCCACACTTGCACTAGGAAGAATTAACCCACATCAGCAATTCGCAGATCTCCACTGCTGTATTGGTGATGAGCAGGACTTCATACATCCCTTTCCTGCTGGGCGGATTTCCTCAGGTGCACTTTGATGAAGACCCAGTCAAAGTCTGCCACAGAGCGTGTGGCAGACTTGTGATGGGCAATCGGATAAAGCAGCTTGAGCCTTAGAACAGACACTATAGTGAATGTTTCAGCAGTACTGTAGAACTGAGGCACCATTCAATTTTAAGTTTATCTTAGCACCAGGAACAAGTGGATTCAAAGACAATCTGACAGGGCGTCACATGACTATCTTGTAGGGGCTCCATTTAGTTCTTATAGTTGACATAGCCCTGGTTCACCACAAAGCAAAGTGTAAGGCATCTGGGTCTCTGAACAGATTTGGGTCTCTGAACAGATTTTTTGCTATTTTGTTTTCAATTGTGCTATTATTGTCCTCCACTTTCCCTGCTGACTCAGGGTGATAGTGGAACTGTTGCTTGATCCTTATGCTTGCCAGATTTCTTGAACTACTGCTAAAATGAAATGTGTCCTGTGATCACTAGTAATGTGATATTGAATACCAAATCATTAAATTTATTAATTGAGTAGGTGCCAAGCTACCGTTATAGTGTGTGCCCTTGCACATAGACACATGTTCATGCACCCTGAAAACATACAGTCAATCACAAACACATACGAGTGAGAAGCGCATTTTGGAATTTGTATAAAATCCATCTATGGCAATAGTTCTGGGCAATAGAAGGAAAGAATGGTGTACACCAGTGGGTTCCTGCAGCATAACTCATGCCATCCCTTCCATGGGCAGTTCCATGATACAATTGTGTGACGTTGCGATGCAGAAATTTCAGCACAACCACAAGCCCTGAGTTTCCCTCCACACTACTGGGTCAATTTTGCTTTGTGCTGTGTTGTTTTTCAGCTTCTGATGCTTGCTCCTGTAATAGAGACAAATGCTTTAAAGAGAGAACGGGAAACAGATCTGTCTTCACAACATAAATAGCCACTTCCCTACTTAAAAACAAAGCAGCTTCTTTAGCAGACGAATTGGCAAGGGCATTTCCCTGAGAAACGTTATCATGAGAATTTTGGTAGGCATCTCATTTCACAACCAAGATTTTCAGAGGCAGAAGCAAGGTGCTTAACTGTTTTTTAATTTTTTTTTTACATACAGTCCATTTTTAGGTCGAGCCTAGAGCCAGCGAGCATGCGCTGCTCTGCGAGACTTATTGTAGAGGAGTAGGTGAATAGAATCTCCACCCACTCTCCACCCATATTTGCCATTGGCTTGTGTCAGTGTCTGTCCTAAATACTGGCTTCTGATTCGTCGATAGGCTTGTTAGTCCCTCCTTAGTAGAGCCTCCTCTTCATTTGTCAACTCCCATGGCGACTGTCCCCTTTACTTCGGTTGTTACATGGTACGTGTTATTTAGACTGTGAGCACTATTTTCTTTAATGAGGTTCTCCTACTGCAGGTGCCTTCTTTATTCCCCTCTCCCTCCCGTTGTCGTACCTTCCCCCCCGCCCTCCCTCCTGTTGTCCGTGCCTTCACCCCGCCCTCCCGTTGTCCATGCCTTCTCCCCCCGCCCGCCCGTTGTCCGTGCCTTCTCGCCCCCGCCCTCCCGTTGTCAGTGCCTTCTCCCCCCCGGCGCCCTCCCTCCCATTGTCCGTGCCTCCTCCCGCCCACCCTCCCTCCCGTTGTTATGATGCCTACCATTTGCAATGCAATAGGTCTCGCGTAAATGCGAGACCTATTGCATTGCAAATGCTTGTTTAAAAGGGGTGCCTGTAGATGTCAGGAAACACCTCTGCATCCAGAAAAGCACAAAGTCACATGCGACTGTGAATGCATACTTTGAGTTTGTGAACATAGTTACAGTCTCTTTCTCAGCATGAATACAAGTTCCAGTAAGGACAGAAAGCTAAGCAACCTGGGTAGATCTCACATTTGGTAAACAGCTGCTCTTGATAACTTAATGTATAGGGCATATGCATGTATGTGCATATGTGCGATCAGTGTGGGGCTTTTCAGTTACCACAAGACTATCATGGGACTCTCCCTCCCATCTTGTGAGCATTAGAGATGTGGAGTTTAGGGTGGAACAGAGAATCAAGGTGATATGAGCAGCAGACAATATTAGGATTTTTGTATTAGGATTACCTGGCAGTGGAAGCATGTTGGGTCTTGGTGATGAGGAGGAGTGCAACAACAGAATGAGGAACAGCTACAATAGATGTGGAACTTCATATTTTCAGAGGGTTTAACTAGGTGGGTAGCAGCATCAGAGCAGAGGCATGGAGTGAACCCTGCCACTACGGGATCTAAAGCAGAAGGATAATATGCTACGGACATCTTCTGAAAACCATCTTCATACACCAAGGGCAAACTCATTTCATCCAATATAGAGTAAACAGTTTTGCATAATCAGGGAGTCCCAAGGTAGGCGTAGAGCCTCAAGCTTGTTTTATTTGTACATATGCATGTTCAGCTTCTTTAGACCAGGGTAAGGGTTCAGGGTGTCATTTTTAACATAATTCTGCAAATGTTTTACCATTGAGGTGTACCCAAGTTTCAACTGTTTACAGTACCCAGTCATTCCCAAGAAAGTTTGCACCTGGAAGACGGTTGCTGGACGTGGTAACTTACGAGTGTCTTCAGTTCGCTCTGTCAACAATAGGTGATGCTTTCCTGCGGAGATCTATTTACCTAGATATCGTACATGGGGAAGACAAAATTGTAGTTTTTTCCTGTAAACTCTTGTGCCCTTTATTAAACAAGTTGGTGAAAAGATGAAAGTAGTTGTCCTTGCATTGGTCTATAGTGATGGAAGCAAGAAGGAAACCATCAACATACTGAATTAAAGTGGACTTTCCAGGAAAGTCAAAGATGTCCAATTTTTTCTTTAAAGCTTGGGAAAAGATCAAAGGAGACTTAGTAAAGCTTTGAGGGAGTCTCCACCATACCAGTTGGGATCAGTGGTGGAAGAGAGGAGAAACTTCAAAATTGGGTATGGAGAATAATGCTGAACACAAAACCACCTTGGTGAACCATTGGACATTTGTGGTTGTACAGAAAAGGATGGTAGCAAAGTTGGGGACCGCAGGGAAGATAGGGATAATTGCATTATTGATAGCACAGAGGTTGAGACAGTACACATTGGTGTTTCCTGCCTTGTTGATAGGGAGAATAGGAGTAATGCATCTGCTAACAATCAGTGCCAAAACGCTCTGTCTAATAATGGTCCACGATGTCTGGTTGAACTTTAGCGTCAGGGTTTAGAGGATGTTTTTGAATACAGGGTCCATTTTATAGGTAACATTTTCATAGGATAAATGGAAAGGAAGCACCTGTGGATCATAAAGTCAAGAGCATGGGTGCAAGTAATTAACAGACATATTCAGAGACTTTAAGATTATCAACAGAAGATTCATAATCAGTCGCGCACAACAAAGTAAAGACCTCATCTACATTGAGGCAAAATACATGTGTGGACGGGGGGACACTGTAGTGCAGCTCTGCCGGCTGGGATCATTAATCTGTTGTAATCAGGGCCGGACTGGGAACCAAAACCGGCCCTGGCAAACTGCTCGGCTGGCCCCCCTGAGGGGGAGGAGGGGAGTGTGGCCGAGCTGTTTGTTAGGGCCGGTTTCGGCCGATTTTGTTACAGGGGGCCGATATTGCCAGCCCCCAGTAACAAAAATGGCCCCCAGGGGCCCAAAATCGGCCCCCACCATGGTAGCCCATTGGGGCAACGCCCGGTACCCGCTACGGCCAGTCCGGCCCTGGTTGTAATCCAGCCATCCGCTGCCTATTTCGTCAAGGGATCTGTGGCACCTGTGGCTGGAGACTGAAGAGTGCTGGTGGGGAGCCATTTGTTCTGCTGCGTAGAAAATCTGTCTGTGACCGCTGGCCGCGCGTGCAAAGCAGCGATGCGGAGGACCATGACCTGGGCGGTCTAGTGTGACAGCAGCCGAGTGCAAGGAGGCACAGAGGGCAAAGTAATATGTTCCCCTGATCGCCCCCCGCTGTGGGTGAAACTCCTGTCGGCACACGCTGCTGAGCCCGCGGACAGCTGGGCATGACCGCATTGGCGGGCGTCCCTTTAGGGCTCGAAGCGGAGGAGCGGCCAAGAGTGCGTGGCAGGCCGAGGAGAGACATAAGCAGACCCGCGGTGAGTGAGGGCTACCGTTCGGCACCTGGGAGTCGAGACCCCCCGGCTGCCGAGATTTTGTATTGAAAAGAGCTTAATCTGTGAAGCCACGGAGTTCGAGTTGGGGGCCGGCCCAGAAGACGGAAGGAGCTGCTCTGGCCTAGTGATGGCCTAAACCGACTGCTGGCGCCTGCGGGAGGAGAGACCATAGGGCATGCACGTAATCTGCATCTCTCACTGCTGGAGGCGCCCTGACAAACTCAGCAAGCGTAGACAAAAACATGGCGCAGGTATGAAGATCTGGCGGCTGCGTGGAGAATGCCAGCGCTAGTGGGGAATCTGGCAGCCCAGAGGCGCTATATACATTCACTGTGAGGCCTACTACTAGTTGGAGAGCAAGTTGCACTGGTGACAGCTACTACATTGCTGGGGACTCGTGCTCACCTTGTCTGCTTCTGCCCCATTTAAAAGCCTGGACCCAACAAGCAAAAGCAGAGGCCCTAAGTACTGCTACACAGTAAATGTGAACTAGTACCACCAAGGCCTGCTGTGGAAGGGGGACCAGGAGCAGAGTAAGATGAAGGTATGAGAGTACTGTGGGGCAAGCTGAGAATTGTATATGCTACTACCCTTTGAACAGAATAATGGATCACCATTGCTGGGAACATGTGTCATAAATCAAGAAGCACAGGTGTATGCATGATAATGAGAGCACTACGCCCAGACTGAGAACTCGGAATAAATAGTCTGTGCTGTGAACTGCCTTTTAAAGTGGGAGGCCGCCAGCCTGCACACATACCAGTGAATGAATGAATGAATGAATAAATGAATACATTTATTGTTTCAATTAATAAAAATTGTTACAAAAGGCAGGGTGTGGTGTGTCCATCCACGCACCTTCTTTGATCATTGGTAAAACAACAATGTATCATTTCATTTGACAAATATCGAGAATTGCACAAAGCGTAAAATTAAGAGACCATAAAATTTGATATATATTCACTAGTTTGGAACTGTGATCAGCCTTTAGTCTTTGGCTCAATCTTTACTTATAAGTTCTTTAAGCTGGTATGCAAATTTTGCTAGTCTGGCCAATTCCATAGAAATCTCCAAATTAAAATGAAGTTTCATTGCGTCTGAACAGGTACGAGTGCCATATTTTAAGAACAGAGGTTTTAATAAAGTGCAGCGTGCGTGGTTCAATTGGGGGCAGATGCAAACCAGGTGAGCCATAGACTCCTCATACTGATGACACAGTCTGCAAGTGGTGACCGCCTCTAGAGATTTCCAGTGGATATTTATATCTTTTATTGGCAGTACCATGAGTCTGACTTACAGAATTTGCTTTAAAATTGATTTGTTCAGGGCTGAGTCAAGATATGGCTGTCTCAATTTATCCTTATAGGAGCTGGCTAAGAGCCCGATATTGCTGCTGGAGGACTCTATTAGCCTCATATCATCTTGCTTGGATAATAGTCTTACTTGTTTCTTTAAAATGGTTTTTAAAATTCCTGGTTGGTGAATGAAATCGCGCCAGTTGGACAGGTCAAGGTGCAGTTCAGTGCAGGCAGTGAGCAGGCTGTCAGCCCAAGAATTTTTACCTTTCGTGAGGATTTCCTTTAGAGTTGCTTTCATTGTATTTGGGGCGGCTGCACATACCAGTGCGTGTAGCTGGGACCCAGCCGGGTATCTTTCAAAATACTAATTGGACGGCGTGGTGGCACCACCGTGCGGCGCCATGGGGAAGACGGACAGAAGCCAAATCCTATCAAACTTCAAAACCAGAAACTCTTCCAAGGCATCGCAGGGTGCAGCAACTGATCATGTGCAGGCATCGGGCACTTCTGAGGGGTCTACGCTGGAGTCTGCCTTATTAGCCATGCAAACCAGTCTCCAGTCCATAGATGGTAAAATCAATACACTCAATCTCCGTATAGATCACATGTCTGCTAAATTGGACCAGCAGTTGACGCGAATCACTGTGGCGGAGCAGAGGATCTTGTCAACTGAAGATGATCTCCACGCAATCAGCACGAAATGCCTCAATATAGAAAAGGTACTAGCTGTGATACAAGCGAAAAACGAAGATCTTGGAGCGCGTTCATGCCGAAACAATCTGCGAATAACAGGAGTAACTGAATCAACGGATACGAGGAAGATGGAATTGTATGTAAAGGCGATGCTGACTACGGTATTAGGCGCGGGAACTCTGTCTCAACTAATAGTGTTGCAGGGATTCTGCCCAAGAACAGAACTATGCGCAGGATTATAGGACTTTGGTGTATAGGGACTGAGTCCTCCTACCACCTTAGTACCCAGAAGCCCAGAACCGACTAGCTATAGTGTCTCACTTGCTCTCCTACTCACTCACAGAGAAACAAGTAATTAGACACCCCAGAACACAACACTCTCAGATTTCTCAGGAATCGCGGTAACAAGACACACCCTTTCGCCCGCACTCTTGTACTTGTCCACGATAAGATCTGACAGAGACACGGATCAGTTTAAAATATTTATTTTAACTAACGTGCCCTAACATGCAGTATACGTGCCACAACAAGCAAGAAAATGCATAGTACAAATACAGTCAGCATAGCAGCTAGTCCATATATCATGAAGGGAGATGTCATCATGAAAAAACAATGGAGTACAGACAATAGAGCCGAACCTCCCTCCCCTTGCTAAGGAAAAGTATTATTGTATATTAGAAGATCTCTGGGCTTTGTGAGCAGACCCCACACCTTAGCCTATAGATGGAAGATCTACATCATAGGTGCTGTCTCGCTCTTCTCCCTGGAAAGGTCCCTCTCCAAGTGTGTAACCCATTTGTGTATCCCCATAAGACCAAAGTATGTTTCCCCAAACAACAGCTGCATCAGTATGTTTTGTCTAGGTGCTAAGGCCTGACCAGAACAGAATAACAAGGGGCATTGTTTATCGACCTTGGTCACAATGTTCAGACTAAATACCGGGAACAGGCAGAGAAGGCACACAGCAGACTGTTCTCATGTGAAAGGTGCGAACAAAGTCATTGCAAAAATAAAGTAATGTAGTAACGTGCGCGAAGCCGCATAATGTCAGCAGAACTCATGCTAACTTAGTGGAAACAACAATGCCCCCAGAGGCCACGTGACACCCTCCCCTTGGCCAGGTCCGTAGCTCCTAGGCAATCAGAATTCCAAGGTAAGCAGAACCAAAGCATGTTGTTGATAAGCCAAATAGCGAGCAATGATCCAATATCAGGATATATGTTGCGCAAAATAGAGGAAAAAGAAAAAAATGAATAGCATCCAGGGTGTTTCCCAAAGAACACATACAGTGGTTCCTCGGAATCAAAAATATCACGTGCACAGTAGAATGCTATCAGCTGCAACAGGCCATTAGAACCCTCCAATGTAAAGAGGTACGCCATCCAATTAAGCAAGTCGAATGAACAGACATGCTCCTCCCATCCAGAAGCAGCCAGGAGCATTTCCGGGCAACCTGTGTGATATTCGATGAAACTCTGATGCAAGAGGCACTGTGCATGAGCACAGGTACTCAAGCCTGCCGTGACTCCAAACATAAGATCATGCATCAAACCATCAACCATGGAACAGTCCTGTTCATGGGCCATCAACGGACCCATCAACCAGTCACAATCCACTGCTGCGCGTGATGTATTGGAGAGGCAGACATCCAGGGCCCAATCGAAAGGGCACCAGAGGCAGTAGAACACAGGTTGCACGCAGGTGAAGTAGGCGTAGCGGAAGGTTAGCCTATATCTGATGCTAAGAGCTGCCAATGGCATCAAGCCAAAAAGTTGCCCCATCCCTTCACGGTACAGCCGCAATTGGTCTCGGTGGGGCTGGACCACAGGACGGGCATCCATTACGTAGTAGTAGTAGAAGAACCATCACTCCGCAAATCAGCAAGAGCACTAGGGGGAACGCTCCGAAGGGGCTGGAAAAAATGGAATGAATAAAAGCCGGTATTGCACCAAAAATAGACTGAAAGGATGTAACCAGGCCAGAGCCCACAAGTTTAAAAAAGTGTGCAAGGCCCTCGGTATCAGATGCATTAAATATTTGGTGTATTAATTCCCCGAAATGCAGTGGGAGGTTCGTGTTTAGGAGCGAGTGAATCCCACTTGCGGTTCTCGCCACCTGCAATTCGAAGGTCTCACGAGCTGATGTGAGAGCCACTTGTTGAAACAGTAGCGCTTTGAGTCTGCT
Source organism: Calotriton arnoldi (assembly GCA_963921515.1). Taxonomy (NCBI): domain Eukaryota; kingdom Metazoa; phylum Chordata; class Amphibia; order Caudata; family Salamandridae; genus Calotriton; species Calotriton arnoldi. Next base: position 910,257 of record CAWUFW010001731.1, read on the forward strand.
TAGCTTATTGACATCTGTTTTCAAAGTTGGAATGGAAGGCCAAAGTGAACTATCTACAATCCCATGCGGGGGTGGAAAGAGAACATTACTGCAACATGTAACACGTTGTGAAACTGTTACTATATACGGAATGCCAGCCCGTAAACCGCAGCAATTGTGGTTATTCAGGATAAGAGACCTACCGTTAGAAAGCAAAGTAAGCATGGGAATAATGGCTGAGACCGGAGTACCTTTTAAAAAACAAGCTAAATTAGGGGCTGAAACGTTACAAGCACTGTGAAGTTTAACTTGTTTACAGACTAGGGAGTGTCCTACCGTAGAATCACAATCCTCCCCTGTAAGGAAAACCTCCTTATCGGCTCTTTGACACCGAAATGTGAAAGGTAATGACCATAATTCATGGATATAACTACTCCCAAGGGGCTTATATCTACCAATAGGATAGTGTTTCATGCAGGCCGTGAACTGAAAGAGTGAGATAGGCAATGAAATAACCCCATGTATTAACCACACAGCTGAATCAGTTTCTGCCACAGAAAATGGTAACTGTCCTAATATCTCAATATGAAGCATCGAATACGTTGCGTCTTTCATTGACATCAATTTCTGTTTATCTGTCAAATTAAATGGTAAAAACTGCTGAAGCATTCAAATAATCCCATGGTACTTTTCCACTTTTGGTTGTTTGCAAGGTCCAACCAAATTGCATTACAGAACATAATTGATTTTGCCATGATACAAAGTAGACACTTCATTCTGAACCATGTCAATAACAGAGGATGCAATGTTATCCAAAGTATATATACGAGACGTACAGTGTATTGATGCTATTATCGACTACTGCAAGAACGTTTTCCAAATTATCCTGCTCAATTTGGCTCATGCAGACTGCCGCTTCCATCTGCAAGAGCTTCCAAAATTCATCGTATGCTGCATAAACAAAACGTTTTGCTCGAGGGGATTTTGGACCTAAAAGAAAATCAGCAAGGTCTATGTCACCCGTCAAGAGAGAAAGATGTTTCACCGATGACAATGTGGAATTTTCCAGCCATTGTTGACATAATTTACCTACCGAATATGTGGTAACTGTATGTGAATGGGGAAAACGAGGATCAGGTCTCCTTTGTGTAAACCCTTTCGTGGTATTTAAAAAACGCAATTGACATGCATGAGAGCCTGTCGGCCAGATTAACCAACTTGAAGGGTCAATATCAGAAGAATTTAGTGTACCGGTCTGAAACAGGACAGTTAAATCCTCAATTGAGTAGTTTGTATGTTCATGCCATGAATCATATGTAGCTAATAAAGGATTGGCGGGACCATTTAAATTTTTAGCTCTGGCCAAACCAAAACAAGTAGTTTGCTGCACCGTCTCATTTAAAAACATGAGCTGCGACGGTATCAAACATGCTCGATGCAATGACTTAGGACCATGCACTTGCCAATCTTTGGTACCCCAAATGGATTTTAAATCGGCTACGTCCTTCCAGTAATCAAAATCCTTCCTGCACAACTCAGTTATGAAGGACGTGGAATAGACCAATTTAGTATGGGTCAGCATAAATTTGGTGCGGGCAGGCATTTTCAATTTATAAAAATAGGACTCAGGGTCTGAGAGATTGTAAGTAGTAAAATACAGAATTTTTTTACGTTGGGTCTCAGAGCTGCCCAGGACCAGAGTCGGGCAATGTTCCCATTGGGTATAATTAAAAAATGGTCTCTGAGTATTGGTTTTATGTAAAAAATTATGGACATAATGTTGGTAACAGAACAAATCGGCATAGTTGGCTGAATTCAAATACAAATCTTCAGTGTCAAAAGCAGTATAATATTTCAAATCAGAAAACAGTGAATAAACAGCATTAACATCCCAGTCATCAGAGTGTATCCCAGGCAAGACCACATCCCCTAAAGAAACTCGAAACACATATGGAATTTGTAAAATTTCCGTCGAGCCATGGATATCGAATGCCACTTTATCCCAAACTATACCATCAACAGTTGGGAAAGCCAAAATGTTAACTAGGGTTTGATCTCTTTTCATTTTATGAGATGAAGTGTGCGGCGCCAGGACTCCGTTAACCAAGTTCACAGCAGAGCGTTCAGGTAAATAAGGTCCATTAATCAACAAGAAATACACAGTCACAAATCCAATCCACATGAAGAGAAAAACCGCTGTTAGCACCATCCAGACGCTTGTCCAGGTCGGGACCAGGTAAGTCTTTTTGAACCAGGCGAGAAAAAGACTGCAACGTGTAGGGGGGTCTGCCACAGATGATGACAACGAAGACATAGTAGAAGAAAAGCTATCACGGTTCAAATAGTAACCACTAGAACTCCAGTTGAAAATTCAGTTTATCTTCCAATAAGGATCTTATTGGAAGATAAATAAACTGGATTTTCAGGAATGTCAATCATAACTTCAACTGGTGGAGAGTCATAGTCACTTGCCTCAGTGGTGGAAGTCGAAGGTAAAACAGACGATAAATCAATTGAAGTCTCCATCTCCCCTTCCTGATGTTGTGGATGCGCCGGGGAGACAGAAGTCATTTGACGAAGTGAAACATCCCGTAAGGGAACGGTCGTTGGCATACTATTGAGTATCGGCCATATGGTGTAGCTTGACATGTTCGATGGAAATAAATCGATTCTCCTTGCGGCCAGGCAGCGGAGGTAGGATTACAGTACAAGTACCCTTTAGTCCAAGGACTGGGACTGGTGCACAGTATGAGGGACCAAATTCTTTTTTGTTCTCTATTTTCTCTCGGACCAGATCTCCAACCTTAGGAAGCCAGCCAGTAACAGGAATCAGCACAGCAGCTTCTGTGGACGAGAGCAAATGATCTTTAGCCAGTGTGTCACGAGTCGTTTGTAGATCTTGTAACATAGTACTATGATTATCTACGTCAAACGTTGTGGCAGCCGCCACAACGTCTAGACCATCAAGGTCTGGCACAAACATTTTAATGCCAAAGAACAATTCTTATAGGATCCGCCCACCCAGAGATCTTCTTGGGAGATTATTTAATGCACGTTGAACTCCATATAGGTGAGTCAACCAACCCCGACCAGTACCTAATACCCTCACTGTTAAAGATTGCTTTAAGTCACAGTTCATCCGCTCCACAACAGAATTGCCCTCAGGCCAATATAGAGACGAGAATTGCACCTGCACCCCCAAAGACTTCATCACATTACGGTAAGCCTTAGAGGCAAAAGCTGGACCTTGGTCGGAATGGAAGGTGCCACAGGCAAAGGTCCCTACAAAGACACGCAAATGTAAAAAAAAAGAAAATGTAAGTCCGTTTTTATATAGCGCAGCTACTCACCCTTACGGGTCTCAAGGCGCTGGGGGCCGGAGTGGAAATTAAGTGAGCTATTGCCCAGAGTCACATGGTGCTGAGCTGAGCTGCCGCCGGAGCCGGGGATCGAACCGTGAACCCTGTGCTCTGAAGTCAGCTGCCCTGGCCGCTGCACCACACCTCTCCACGCAAATCTTTTAAAACAGTTCGGCTGTCAGCACTGCATTGCGGCCAAACCCAAAGGAATCTAGTGCACGAATTCACTGCAACCGCGGTAACTCCAGCATGGGCAGACACCAAGCCTTCATGTGCAGCAACGATCAAAGAAAGTCTGCGGTCCTCGTTGGGAATCAGCCGATCCCCAACTGACGGAATAGTTACAAATGGGACTTGTTCAGAAGACAAGTGGTACGTATAATGTGAAAGGAAACCTTGGGGATACTCCGTTCCCTCACTCGTAGCAGCAATAGCTGCCAGAATATCATCATCAATTTTAGTCATAGACCTGGTGACTGCTGTTACTGAACAAGTGGCTACTGCAGATTTGGCTGCCTCATAAGCCATTGAATTACCAACAGCATGCGCTCTCACACGCTGATGTCCTTACGCATGAATAACCTGTGTGAGTGGCAAACGTTCCTTAAGAGCTGCCACTCGGACCCAAAGCGTTTTATGCTTCATTGCGCTACCTTTAGAATCACGGAGATCATTTTGTGTCCAGAAGAACAAATTATTATTGAAGGATTGTACACAGTAAAAGGAATCTCATACTACCCGGGTAGGAACATCAGGCTCGGCAAATTCAAGAGCCAAAACCAAAGCACTTAACTCAGCCAATTGTGCTGTGCAGTCCCCAAATGACTGTGTGTGCACCAAAGGAGACTTAAAATCGCCATCAACTATTGTGCCAGCCACAATAGCGCAGGCAGCTGAATAAGCATGTTTGGAACCAATGGCAGGCTGTGCAGACCCATCAGTGTAAATAAATAATTTGTACTGCTCAAGAGGGAGCAATGATAAAGGAGGGGGATGTACATGTTCATATTGTAAAAACTCCTGTGTTTGCAAAGAAGGGTCAAAGATGAAGTTGACATCAGCCAACGTCAAAGAACTAGCCCATTGAATCCAACGGGGATGCAAAGCCTTAGAATTTGGAACACTCGCCTTCATGACGGCTTCTAAAGCAGGCACTGGCGAGACCACGAAAATGCGTTTTCCCTGAGCCAGAGATCGTTCCTTAAGAATCGCCATCTGTACAGCTGTCAAAATCTTTTCGGTAGAAGAAAATCGCAATTCTGCTGATGTATAAGAAATGCGATTTGTAAGCAATGGGGACCGTGTCCCCCTCATTGAACGTTACGTAAGTAAAACCTAACGATCCTGGTACAATCCTTATAACCAAATTTGTGGTATTGTCTTGTGTCAACAAGAACTGGGTCGCAAGCAGATCAGACTGCAAAGACCGAAGAATCGCGGTATGTTCCGGAAGCCAACTGGAAGTCGAAAAAGAGGGTTGTATCAACGCGTATAGCGGTTTGATACGCTGAGCATAATCAGGAATGTAGGTCCTCCCAAAATTCAAAAAGCCCAGCAAAGATTGCAATTTCTTAAGTGTAGATGGAGTTTGCAATTGAGCACATTTATCCAAGAAGTGAGGGGCCCTCTCTTCGTTATTGAGCTCATACCCAAGGAAAAGAACTGCTAAAAATGCAATATGAGACTTGGCAAAATTAAATTTGTAGCCTAACTTCGCAAAATGTGTGACAATGCGATCAACGCACCTGAGATGAGGAGTTATCTCATCGTCTGTCAAATAAATGTCATCAACATACGAAAAGGCATCAGGGTCAATGTCATGCAAAATTGAAACAATGTGTGCCGCAAACACGCCAGGGCTATTCTTATACCCCATAGGCAAACACGTATAATGTCTCTGATTACCTAGGGCGCTGAATGCGGTCAAATCACAGCTCTCTAGAGCCAAAGAGTGACTGAAAACTCCATAGGAAATTTCCAAAGTGGTTTTGTATTTTTTTCGAACAATATTGTGTACTAACGCAGAGCTGTGAGTGTTCTGAACCGCAAAAGAACGGACATGACTGTTCAAATGATGGTAGTCCAAAACAATACGATATGAACCGTCCGGTTTCAATATCGGAAAAAGAGGATTATTCATTGAAGAAACACAGGGTTCAATCACACCCTGGTATTCCAACTGAGTTAAAATGTCACTTACGGATGCCTTTGGCGTCACGTTTAATTGGATACTGTGGTTGGGGCTGCGGGTTAGAACGCAAAGGAATCACATGATCTGGGGAACCTTTGTCTCACCCAGTCTGATTGCGATATAACGCTGGAGCCAGAGATAATGCCCACTCCGAAGCATAAGCAAATTTAGCATCATCAGAAACATATTGTGAAAAACTGGGTAAAATCACATCCTCCCCTCTGGAGGAAGCAAGGACAAAAGGGGAGGTCAGTCAACCTCCGCCAACAAAATATCATATGAAGAAGTAAGATTCTCCCAAAAGACTGCTTTTATGGGGCGTTCAATGTCACCTTCAATTTGGAGGCTTAATTCATAAAGCCTATCAGGGGGAGCAACTCTAGTATCTGCTGTTTCTACTGTGATAAAAGTGTCAGTTGCTTTCACCTTCAGACGCCGGTGGAGTGTCTGCCGCACTATGGTAACCTCCGCTGCGCTGTCGAGGAGGGTCACCGCCCAACTCCTGTCGAGGAGGAGGGTTCTCACCGTCTGAGGCATACTTCGCTGTCAAAGCCGCAACTTTCTTCTTCTGAAAAGGGGCACGATATGAAGGTGGTCCCTCCTGTTTGACTTTCATGTCAAACTGGCGCTGCAGGTCACGTCTTGCTTGCGTAGACTCCCCTTGCCTGCGATCCTGTCGCCCACCTCCGCCGAAATGTTGATCCGACGATTCCTGAAAGGAACGAGGAGAACGAGGATCAGAAACCTGGAACCACTCAAGTGTCTTAATTTTAGAGCGATCACGCAAATCATATCTACATTCAGAAGCGTCAGGTGGTGGAGAACCAGCATGAGAACTAGGCAGGGTGTTGCTGCAGCTGTTGTTTATTCCATGCCTTTTTAGGAAAGACCGGATGACCCTCCTTTTCAGGAGGTGGCTTAGGATGTGCGTGAGCAAATGGTCGAATTCCCAAGCTATTGTGACCTAAAGATGTATACACATTCGCAATAATAATCGGCAACTGTCGTTGCCGATCCACGTCCCCCACCGCCGCTAGGCGTTGACGCACTTGCAAGCAAACCGCTTCACCTTTAATGTTGGCCAGAATCATATCGGAGACAATAGGGAATATTCCCACTAACTTCATCCCCAAATCCAGGGCTGGACCAGCCCCGTGTTCATCCTATACCTTCTTTAGAACGTTTGGTAAAACGCTCATGGAGGGGGTGCCAAAGCACAGTGTATACACTGAAGCAAACACCGTCCCCCAGGTGGTGCAGTCAGCTAAAGCGGGAATTAGACCACTCGGCAAACTCATTGTAAGGATCACGTGTTTTTCAACAGGAGGTGTATGTGGAAAAACAGCTTCGAGTTGCTCAAATTTTTGTGCAAGCCAAAACGGCAAGTCATCATGATTTTGAGGACGTTTGCCCATCACCGAATTAATTATGATGGGACTAATGACAAGTCCACCACCGTGACCTGGTGGCGGAGGAATAGCTCCAGCCGGAGCCGCTTGAAGTGCACGTGACATACACTGTATGACACTTTTGTGAATATGAATCAAAGATGTATGTAGCTGACGTAGCTCTGTGAGTGTAAGATTAAGATAATTCGGATGTGGTGTAAAACCTGCCAACACAGGTCAAGTGGCCCCATCAATAGATAAGGGGCCCATCCGAACAGCAGTAACAGGGTGAGGTAGGGCGCCATTAAACCAAATAGTATGCTCCCAGGACATCAATGGAGCTTCAAGTAATGCATATGGACGATAAGCCGCTAGAACAGCAGACCTCGTATATTCATGAAACAAACTATCATTCCCATCTACTGCAGGGAATGTGACCCAAGAATAAAAGACTTTGAAGCGAAAAGCAGGGTCGGCTTCGACAACAAAAACAATGTTAACCCCTGGATTTGGGACCCCCTGGCGAGTCAAGAAAGCAGTAACCACCGCGCGGTTAGGTGCTGCAATAGCGACTGGTTGTGCCACATCAAAAACGGAATCAAAAGAACCAGAAAAACGGTGGCGCACAAAGGGTCAAAACTAAAACCTTTTAAATCTCAAGCTTGAAAAACCTATAAACATAAAATATAGGAGGCTAAGCCCCCCCCACCACGGACGTCTCCAGAAACGGTAAGAGGGTATTGTGGACAAGCATAAGCGCTACTGAGCGGTCTCGTAAATAAGTACCAGACCAAACGTTGGCGGCGCCATGTTGCAGGAATTCTGCCCAAGAACAGAACTATGTGCAGGATTATAGGACCTTGGTGTATAGGGACTGAGTCCTCCTACCACCTTAGTACCCAGAAGCCCAGGACCGACTAGCTATAGTGTCTCACTTGCTCTCCTACTCACTCACAGAGAAACAAGTAATTAGACAACCCAGAACACAACCCTCCCAGATCTCTCAGGAATCACAGTAACAAGACACACCCTTTCGCCCGCACTCTTGTACTTGTCCACAATAAGATCTGACAGAGACACAGATCAGTTTAAAATATTTATTTTAACTAACGTGCCCTAACATGCAGTATACGTGGCAACACAAGCAGGAAAATGCATAGTACAAATACAGTCAGCATAGCAGTTGGTCCATATATCATGAAGGGAGATGTCATCATGAAAAGACAATGGAGTACATAACAATAGAGCCGAACCTCCCTCCCCTTGCTAAGGAAAAGTATAATTGTATATTAGAAGATCTCTGGGCTTTGTCAGCAGACCCCATACCTTAGCCTATAGATGGAAGATCTACAGCATAGGTGCTGTCTCGCTCTTCTCCCTGGAAAAGTCCCTCTCCAAGTGTCTATTACCTATTCGTATATCCCCATAAGGCCAAAGTGCATTGCCCCAAACAACAGCTGTATCTGTATGTTTTGTCTAGGTGCTAAGGCCTGACCTGAACAGAATAACAAGGGGCTTTGTTTATCGACCTTGCTCGCAATGTTCAGACTAAATACCGGGAACAGGCAGAGAAGGCACACAGCAGACTGTTCTCATGTGAAAGGTGCGAACAAAGTAATTGCAAAAATAAAGCTATGTAGTAACGTGATCAAAGTCGCATAATGTCAGCAGAGCTCATGCTAACTTAGTGGAAACGACAATGCCCACAGGGGCCACGTGACAATAGTAGTAGAAAGAGCACATCACTCACTCATGATGCGCCCTCCCACTGGTGCGCAGCCATGACCGATCATAGCGAAACTGCTTAATTATGAGGACAGAAACACGGTACTCCGACTAGTGTGTGAGAAGCAAATATCAGCTACCAAGGGAGCCAGATCGCATTTTAACACAGATTTTACAATGGCAGTCCAGACGGCCCGACGTGATTTTCTACCAGTGAAAAAGCAACTGCAAAAGGCTGATATATGCTACGCCATGCTGTATCCGTCACTTCTCCATATTGATTACAAGGGGAAGCAGAGTATCTTCACCACTCCAATAGCAGTGAAGGAATTCCAAGGAAATCTGTCTCCACAGAAGCGTGACCGGCTCACAGACTAGCTGAGGATGAGTAATTGTGAACTCATGATGTGAAGTACAGCTTCCTAAACGGCCTAATGGGGCCTGTGTATCTCTACGCAGTATGATGGTGGAGGTGTGAACCTCTGTAGGCCGCTGTCAGACCTCCTCCCCCATGCGACTAGGAGGCTGTGATGGTGTAGCGCTGCTCTTTCCGGCCACCTACGATGATCTGGAGGCACTGGAAGCCAGGCGACCCCCCCGAGAGCGAACATACCAAATGGTTCTGTTAAGTAAAACTCTGTTAGTTTAGTCTATCTGCTATGTAATGTTATGGCACTTGTTCCCTGTTCAGATTGGGAATGTCTTTGGCAATGTTGAAATGCTGAAGTGGGGGGGGGGCAAAGTTTGGTTTGTCACTCCACCGCCTAATTGTCACCCACACTGTCGATAGTCAGGTAAACAATGCAATACATTGGGTATCACACACCGCACCATGTGTGCGATTGACAATGAGATGACCAGAACAAGGGGTCGGGTAAACCTCATATCTTGGAACATACGTGGGCTTAATTATCCCCGTAAAACCTGGATGGTCCTTAATTACTTAGGCAGATCGCACTCCTCCAGGAGTCTCACTTAACATAGACTAGCATCATCTTATTCCTCATATGCTCAAGGTGTCCTAATACTAGTTAAGCGTGGGGTCCCTTTCATGGTTAAACACTCATCGGTGGATGATCAAGGCCAATTGGCAATTGTACAAGGATGCTTATACAGCACTCAGTTAACTCTGATCAACACCTACTCCCCCAATTTAGATGATCCTGACTTTTTTATATCGGTGTGGAGACGCCTCCACACTTTGACAGTGGCAAATATATTGTGGGAGGGGACATGAATACATATTTAGATGCCATGATGGACAGGTCGATAATAATAGTGGGGTAACCCAGTCACGTGCAGAACCTGGGGATAGATACGGTATACGAGCAGTGGTTCTGCCACGAAAGAAACCGTTGGGTATAGTACTATGTCCTTACAGGAATAGGACCATCAATTAATGATTCAACAAAACACACCACTGATTATACAGACAAAAAACCCACATAAATTGAAACATGTTAATCGATATATTAAAGAAAATCATATATCTTAAGAAATTGGTGATAAACGACAGGACTGATACACAATGTACATAACTACAACAAACAGATTCTACAATACTCGTGACAAAAAAAGGAAAGTGACTGAGGTGGTATTTTACATGTATCAACAATACAAAATGAACATAACAAATATAACACATAAAACATAAATTGATTGCAAAGCGTTGAATTGACAATGAAAAAAGCCCTAAAGAGACCTATGACTTATCATCTTCATGGTTTAGGTCTATTTGGGCAATAACGCTTGTATTGTGAACGTCGACGTTTCGACCCCTTGAATACGTGTGTGTTTGGAAGACATCACCGTTGGGTCTTCATCAGGACTATAAATCAAATGTGTGCAGCCTGTGTGAGAGAGAGGGAAGTTTGTTTAGAAATCAGTGTGTGGAGGATTTCATGAGAGGTGAATGCACTGGACCCTTGCTCACCTTATAAAAAGAATTTTCTTCGGGAGAATGGAGAAACGGCAAGCCTCTGTATCAATCACTGTTGATGACCTGCAAATAAAACTTGGGGACAGGTCAGCACTCACTGACTGGCACGGCAAACAAACGGCCAATGTCATCCGGGAGGGACTGGAGGTATATGAGCTAGTAGATGACTGGCGCCTGCGACACCCGCTACTAAAAAAGGGCACATTTGTATCTTTGGTGCATGGTCCAGATTGGACTATGGGTTGATATCTAGGGAGATTTGCCCGTGGGTAGAGGACGTCAAACACCTGCCTAAAACTCTATCGGATCACTCCCCGTGCTGCTGCGCCTAACGTTGCCCAGCGTTGCTCCTGCTCCCTTTACATGGAGATTCTGTGCAACAGCACTCCTTGGTGCGGTGTTCATGGAGGGGGTACGTTCTGCAATAATCTAATATTTTACCACAAATGAGGGGTTGGTGGCTGAGAGGGATACCCTGTCGGAGGCCTTCAAGGTCACAATTCGGGGTGTTTGTATAAGCACTCAAGCAGGTGTACTCAAAGCGATCCGTAATCAACTCCAAAAAAACTGAAGTCAACCTGCAATCCCTAGAGCGGGTTTACAAGCACCAGCCGAGTCAGGCTACTCTAGCTGGAATCCGTGAGCACCTCACTGAATTTCATGATTTAGCAGAGTAGAAATTAAAGTTTCTCTCAAAATGGCATGTGGCTCGCGCATATGGTGAGGAAAGTCGGCCTAGACACAGCCTAGCTAACGTATAGTTAAAATAATGAGCCCACATGCACAGGAATACTATGATACGCCTTCTACCCTCACGGCATTTCAGAAATTATATGCTGGATTATACAAGACTCGTGACACGGCTACACTGGCAGATATTGCTAGCTACCTTGGGGATGTCGCATTGGCATGGCTGTCGCACAGACAGCGTGAATATCTTCTGCAGCTTATTACTGTGGAGGATATTAAGGAGGCGATACGATCCCTCCCAGACAGCAAGGCCCCCGGGATTGACGGATTGACCGGGGAATTTTACAAAGAGTTTGTAGCGCTCCTAGCGACACACCCACATGCCATGTATGATGAAGCATATCAAAAACAGGCACTGCTCCACTCTATTCACGAAGCTTTGATAGTGTAATTACTGAAACCAGATAAACCACCTGACGCCTGTGAGTCCAACAGACCACTATCTTTAATACATTTTGACACGAAAATCCTTGCAAAAATACTGGTGACCTGCTTGCAGCCCTTGATCCCCGGTGATCAGTTGAATTCATTAGATTCAAACACTACTCAGACTGTGCATCAATTGGCCAAAGTCTGTCATATTCCGACTCACAGCCGACAAGCTGCAGAGCTTGCTTGATTTCCCACTGATGTGGGACACCGATCCGGTTAAGTACCCAGGGGTTTGGATTCATAGGGAACCAGATTTGGAGATCCGATACAATTATGGTATGGCGGTGTCGAAGCTAGAAGACCAAGTGTCCTGCTGGTTGAAACTGCCCCTTTCCCTGGCGGATAGGATAGCCATATTAAAAATTTTAATTTTACCCAAATTTCTCTATCTATTTGTGAACGTACTTATAGTCTTTCCCATGCACTTTTTTGAGAGACTTTGGCCATTATTGCTGACGCAGGTGTGGGCCGGCAAGCAGCCCAGAATCAGCTGGGATATACTTACCTTACCGTATGAGAGAGGGGGGTTTGATGCGTCTGATCTACACCTATATTATCTGTGCGCGCAGGCTCACAGGAGGGGATCTCGCGCACGGAGATTAACACAATACTATCCACTACGAATGCCTGGCGGACACTGGGACGCAGGGCAGGAACGCTGCCACTATATGCTCCGGGCGCTACCTTTGCGGTGCCATCCTGCGATTTCTGCTTCACAAGAAGATACAGTTCTTAAGCTACTCCATCAGGCTGGGTTAAAGACAATGACTCCTTTGTAGATCTCGGAGATCTCACCAGTGTGCGGGGGTGCACTCCACTCTTCACATTCATCTACTCGAGCTGCTATGCGCCAGTTGTACCCTCAGTTCCCTACCACTCCCCCCACTCTCACTGCCCTACAGGTGCTGCTCACTAGTACCACACGTAGAAACTTAATCACGAAGCTATATGCAGCAGTGCAGGCAGACAGGTCACAGACTACAGACAGGGCTTAGGAGGCCTGGAGAGACACGCTAAGACGACCAACAGATGTATCAGATTGGCATTTCTGCTGCGTGCAACTACATACCCTCACCTCAAACTGCAATTTATGAATAATACACTTAAAATGTTTACATTAAATGTATTACACCCCTGTGAAACTTCATAGGTGTGAGTTGCGGGAAAATGTTAATTGTATAGGGAAACAACCGTTACAACGCATGCATTACTCCGCATGCCATTACCCCACATTTTTTACACCGCAAAAACTTTTACAACGCAGGGCTTTACACCGCAAACTGTTACAATGCATTGCCCAAAGTAACGCCCCGTGGAGTTAGAATAGTAATTGCGTTGGAATGGGGAATGCGTTGTAACGGATTGCGTTGTAAAGCCCTGCATTGTAAAAGTTTTTGCGATGTAAAAATGCGGGGTAATGGCATGCAGAGTAAAAGCTTGCGTTGTAACGTCATACAACCAATTGTATATGATGTGGGGCAGAAGATGTAGATTTGATACACCTGGCCTGGCAGTGCATGGCCATAAGCGTTTATTGGATTCAAGTTACAGATACTCTATCTGATATGATGCTGGAATGAATACTATGTGATCCGACCATCTGCCTGTTGGGATTGGTTAAGAGACTCAAACCAGCTAACCAAACGTTTGCATCTGTGGCCCTGTTGCTGGCAAAACGTAGGGTGGCCCTCCACTGGGGCAGCAGATTTAAGCCCACCAAGAAGAACTGGTTGACAGATATGACATACTGTAAATCCCAGTTGGAACTGTATGCAGAAGAGCTACTTAGAGCGTCAAGACCCAAACATATTTGGGGACGCTTGACAACATATCTATTGGCGCACTCAGATGAAGATTAGTGGTTATGGAGGTGGGAGATGTCCAGGGGTACAATTTTGTTAACGGTATTGCAGCAGCAATGTATGTGTACTGCTAACATGCTATGTTTTGTACTTCATTACTTATATGGACAAGTGGGGGGCGTGGGTAGGTGCAAGTTCATGTTGTTCCTAATTTGTGCTAAATGTTGTATTGATTTAATCTAAAAACTGAATTAAAAAAAAAATACATCTGGGGTACAGAAAACAGTGCAATTCAATTTACATAAAATATCACTACCCCAAAAAAATTGCTGAAGTAGGGCTTAGATGAAATGCATGCTTGTCTGTGATGGGACCAAGAGTTATGAACACAGAATTGGAAATGTGGTGGTGAACTTGTTGATCTGAAATACCGGCTACATCTATAGACAACCCAGAGACAGGTAGTGAAGGAAATTCAGAGGTTTTAAGGGTAGATTGACTGTGGGTTTCCTTTTATCATTTATTCAATATAAGACCCTTTCTGATCCACGGGAATCAAAGTGCTCATGGCACAGGTAGCCCTTCTTGGGCTATCCAAGTATTCAGGGTATGGATTCTGTGTGATCTGGATAAACTTAGATGAGTTGGATGAATAGGATACAATTGAAACATCAATGTCCAAGTTGCCCACAGTTAAAACATGACTCTCCCGTTCCCGATGCTGCTCCCCTGCTCCCCCCCCCCCTTTTCCGGCTCCTTCTCCTCTATATCTCCCTCCTTGTTCCTCTCATAGAGGTGTTCCTCGGGCTCTCTCCTTCTCATTCTATTGCATATTTTGTAATTTTAAAAACATCAACCCAGATTCAGCAGATTCTGTCCTCCATTCCTAAGACGCCACCAAATGGTTTCCCACTTTCAATAATTCAGCCAACGTTTTTGTTTGTAATCCAATACAGGTAGTCATCAATTGATTTCACACATTTCGTGACAGTCTCTACACAAAAGCAGCACCCATAACTTCCAGAGCCATTTCTGTCGTACAGCTGATGCCCAAATACCTTCTTTCAAACACATCCTTAAGCCTGTCTAAGATAACTGCTAGTAACTCTTTTATTTTGTTTACAATTTTTGATCTTTGTCTAATCAGTTTTTACAGGGTGTACTTCTGCAACTGCATTCAATATAGTATCCTTGGGGGGCAAGACTGTGCCGACAACCAAGATTGCTGTGTAGCGTGAAGCTCTGTGACCGGACCCCCGCACACAGCTAAGGTTCAGATCCCTATTCTCACTCAATTCCATCAGAGAGAAACTAGGAGGGAACAGGATCCACCCCGAAGAAAGTGATATATTTCGGGCTGCAGTCCCGAGTGACTGTGCACGCACTCAGCAGCTGCAGGCCTTGGAGGCCCAATGGCGACAGGGGTCACTGGTGAGCCTGAAGCCACAGCTGGGAGCCTCCCGCTGAGACAAGTGGAGGAAGATTCCTCCCTCTACCCATGGTGTTCTACTCCCCACACCTCTCTAGAGCGACCTGGAGGCCTCTGGGCAGCCAGGACATCCTCGTATACTTACAGGCAGAGTGGTGCCTAGCTCAGGAGTCGGCTGGGTGCTGAGACTTTGATAGGACTGACTCTGGGTGCTGTACATGGCTACACTGCATCTTTGTTTTATTAGATGACGCCAAAGGTGCAACCAGCCTGCGATTAGCACACACCCCTAGAAATTATCTGTGAGGCATCCAGGTACACGTTGTCACATTTAGGAACTTCTGTGCGGTATCTCTACTGCTTTGTGAGACCTGAGTGCTGCTAACCCTTCACAGAAGTCATTGATTTGCCCTCGACATCTATCAGAGAACAAAGCACATATTATTGGTGATGGGTGATCCCAACCAAAGTAAACTGCTTTTTGACCAGAAGAGGTCAACACGGAAAGCAACTCTTATATTAGACCCAGAAGGAGGAGTGGTGGGGAGGGGTGGTCCCACTGTGAAGTAGAGGAGGGAGGACCAGACATCTTCCTGTTGGAATCCAAAGCCTGATTATGCAATGTAGATGCCAAGATTTACTCCATGTCCTCCATGTAGGAACGACAGACTGAACGCCTAGATAGGCAAATTCTGAGAACGGATATGGCTGAAAAATGAATATCTGATTCAGAAGACAACACAACCATCAATACAGATCGCTTCAACAAAATGGAAAAATACAGTTGCTGCTATTTCAGCCAAGAACAAGGATTGAGAGGCAAGGTTGTGATGTAATCATATACGAATACTGGGACTGGCTGAATCGAATAATATGGGCTGCCCGCATACCTTTGTGGAAGGCTGACTACTAGACCTCTTTGATCGATTTAACTTCTCTAAAACGTTTTTGGTGGTGCATGCACTTATATACCGCAGCACCTGATCCCATCCTGGGGCCACACCGAGAAATACCATAGGTGGTTATTAAACTTCCTTGACGGGGATACTGTTTTGCGTCTGGCATGGGAACATGGTCCACTGCAGCACCAGGGTGCTGCACTATTTATCTTCCCTGATTTCACCCAAATGTCCAGACGTAAATATCGCAAAGCGAAACAACTATTGCGAGGCAAGGGCATTAAATTTGACATGTGGTATCAAGCCCATCTACGGATCGATTATGAAGAGAGAGTCCATATATTCCACACTCCGGAAGATACCAAGGCCTCCTGTAAGAAGCTCTCAAATAACAGGAAATCACTTATTCGTAACAGCTCCAGCTCATGAGGAGATCAGAACTCCACAACACTCTTTGAAGTGACAGAATGAATAAACGCCATGAACTGCATTGATAACAGACCAAGGGCCTCATTTATGAGCGCCCTTGCGCCGTCGGAACGTCACTTTTTGTGACGTTCCTTGGCGCAGAAGCCTGCTCCATATTTACGAGGCAGCACTAAGCCACTTTTTTTGGCTTAATGCTGCCTCGTAAATATTGCCCCCTTTAACGCAGTTTTCTGCGTTAATGGGGCGTGCAAAGGGTGTTGCTGGGGGTATTCCCAGCATCATCCCTGGCTTTTTGACACTGCCCCAGATTTACGAGAAATCGTAAATCTGAGGCAGCGCCAAAAACTTACACCTCCTCATGTGAAAGGCAGCGAGTCTTCTAAGACCCTCAATGCTGCCCGGTGCAGGGTTCCACCTCTAATTCACTTTGGGTTCGCTATCAAAATAATGAGGCAAGCGCTGGAAACTGGAAGACAAGAAAAAGGTTTATTTCTCATGAGGAGATCACGTCAACTGCAGACACCGGGATGTCTGAGGGAGGTGTTCTGCTGATAACTCCTTTGGCTCTTCCTTTTATACAGGTTTGACACAATGCATTGGTTTCATCAACATGGTTACACAAGCTTGGGGTCCCCGCCCCGGGCAGGTTGTCACACAAGCCCAACAGTAATTCTCTTCCCACCCAGGTCAAACAGACAATCTTATCTTGCAGCTGGACCTTGCTTCAGGGTCTAAAACATGTGAGACCGGCCAGATCTAAGAGTCCGTTCTGTTGATAAAAACAGGTCCCATTGTTGGTAACAACAAGTCTTGCTGTTTGCAGTGCAATAAATCATGTTGCAAGAGTCTTTTTGGTGTTTGGAACCTGTTTGTGTAACTAGGTGCAGTGAGGGGTAGAGTGTCCAAAGGTTTGCCTGAAAACAGAGATGAGAGGAAAACGAGTTTGTGGCAGCAAGTGGCACTGAGGTTTGTTGCAGCAAATAGAGTTTATAGCCCCCAGCACACGTACCAGGTCGGTCAGAGGGTCAGAGGGCTGCTAGTAAGGGCAGGGTGAAACAAAGGTGATCAACAGAGTACAAAATGGCTGTGATAGATTAAAATGACTGCAACTTATGTGCACATAGAATTCCACCAGACAAGATGGCGCAGGTAATGTTCACGATTGTTGTTTTGCTTTTAACAGTGGCCCCTTTGAACATAACTAGCCAGCTTATCAGTCTATTTCGATCTCCATAATGTCCTGTATGTCTTGATCATACATTACTCTCATTTTTGTTAGCTGAGTGTCCATAGTCTTAGGGTGCAAGGTAGTTATGCAAAGAGAACACAAAGGTGGTATACAGTGTATACCCAAACAACAACCACATATTGTCAATACTGGGACCAAGAGAATCATTGATATTTTCCAACCCCACTCCTTCAAGATGCCCCAAAGCCAACTTCCAATTGTCCAAGTCTCTGATCCTTGATGAATTTCTGAAGATAGTCTATGGAGATGTTCGATTGCTTCATAGACAGAAGGTGAATTATCAGGAATGTATACACAGCAGCTGGCACCGATGATTCGGCATGCTCCTCCACGGTCCGCTAGTACCACGTCCAGGACCATTCGATTTTGCAGGGTAACCAGACGGATCGCTTGGAGCTCAGCAGTGTTGTTGGTGAGGATGCCAGCAGTGACGTTCAGGGCGGTCTCTACCGCTTGGGACAGATGTCTGATGGCTCGGCTGTTTGCCATCGGACCCCATAGCGGGACGAGCCCTTTTGCTGCGTCGAGGAACTGTGATGAGGCAGAGTCTGCTTGATCAATGTCTTTAGAACGCTTTTCTCGATGATGCTCTGCAGGGGCTGTGTAGGTTGGTGGCAAAACAAAGGCGATGTAGCACGTGCCCCCCAGTTTCTTGGGAGCCAGGTGTAGGCTTTGGTTCCACAAACAAAGTACATATTGGGTGATGCAACAAGCGCTGGGGGGTTGGCAGTGTTCAAAGTCCTTACAATGCTACAGGTGCTGTGACCCACATTCTTAGTCCCACGGCCTTCAATGCATACAAGGCCAGAGACGTTCACCACAGATAGGGCCACAGTCAGTGTTGCAGCAGTTCTTTTCTTCAGGTAGGAAAATGTGGCTCTGTTAGGATTATTGAACACTTGCATTTCCACTCGTTCTTTGGAGGGGACATTAATCTGGAATGTCGCATTGAAGGTGTGAGGGCAGAAGGTGGCGGCTGTCCTTCCTGTTTTGTTTCGCCAGAACTCGTTGTAGAACTGGGCGATTGTTCCGTCGGAAGTGGCATTGTCTTTGTAACTTTCTTGTAGGAACATCATCCAGGCAAGGCAAGATCCGTGAATAGAAAAGGGCGAAGGGATGAAAGGGATGGAATGTTCAGTGGCATGTGGTAACAGCCCACAGACCCAACAGTTGGTAGCATTGGTGGCAAGATTGTGCTGGTGCAACATCTGCACGAAAGAATTATTCCAGAATTCTTTGCGTCGTTCTCGGAGATGTGGCGGTAGTGATACCAGGTAGTGTTCTTTCTTGGTGGTTGGTTGCATGATGGGTGACAATGTTCTGTATGCAGGTGCATTCTCTTCAATGATCCAGAGTGCGACCATTAGCAGGAGACAGGTGAGAAATGCAGCTACAAGTGCAATTGTCTTTGTGCTGTGCAGGTTAGCAGTCTTGGTGTCTTTGCGGTGGTTTTGCAGGTGTTCAGTTTCTTACATCATCTTCGAGGAGCTCTACAACTGTTAAGACCACAGACTTTTGTCTGGCGCTTTCCTGGTAGCGTTGTTTGACTGTGCTACTGATCTGAGACCTTGACTTAGTTAGTGGCCTGGTCGTTGGAGCTCCCTCCTTTCGTCGATCTTAGGTTGTACCCTTTCCTGGATGGCACCGTGGGGTCGGGAAATTCTGATAGTTCGAGGGTGTTTTCTTGTGGGTAGCAACTCAGAGCTGGTCGGTCTCTCGCGAGTACTTCCTCTTGCACCTCCACCCCTTCACAGGTTGCCAGGGTTGGAGGGACTCGTTTGCAATGATGAGCGTGCAGCCAGTTTCGTTTTCCTTCCACTCGGAGGGCAGTTTGGGTGGTGATCAGGACTTGCCAGGGGCCCGTCCACCTAGGCTCCAGATTCTTCGTTCTTTGGAAGTTGCGAATCAATACATGGTCGCCTGGCTTTATTTCATGTCCCGGGCCCCTGGATACGTCAGGCAAGGCTTGCTGCACCTGTTGGTGGATAATTGTTAGCTCGTTTGTCAATTTATGCAAGTAATCCGACATTAATATGTTCGGGACATCGTTAATGGAGGTGGGTCTTGGTGCCGCCCAAATGCTCATAGGCCTGCCGAAGACCACCTCATACGGGGTCAGTCGGTGTTTGGTTGGGGTGGAGCGCATCGATAACAATGCCAATGGGAGGGCGTCAGGCCATTTCAACCCGGTCGTGGCAACTATTTTGGCTAGTTTTAGTTTCAACGTTGCATTGTGTCTCTCTACCAGGCCCGCTGATTGGGGGTGGAAGACGGCATGGAACTTTTGTTTTACCCCCAACCCTCTCAGTATGTTCTGTATCACCTCGGCTACGAAGTGGGGGCCGTTGTCGCTCCATAAAATTCTGCAAAGGCCGTATCGGGGGAAGAATTCTTTCAGCAATACTTTTGCAGTGGCTAAGGCGGTATTGTCGCGGGTGGGATATGCCTCCACCCATTTGCTAAAAGCGCACACAACCACCAGGACATATTTTAGACCAAGGCATCTCTCTAGTTGAATTTTAATCCATTTGAAGGATTTCAAAGGGGTGGTCAGGGACTCCAAACCCTCCCCGTGGTACTACTGTCCCCTTCCCTGGGTTGTGTTGTAGGCAGACTATACATTGTTGTACTAGGCGTTTTGCAGATTCTGCTATCTTGACGTTATGCCATACTCTGGTGATTAGTTCAATCATGGGGGTGGAGCCTATGTGTGCTGGTAAATGTGCCATGGTCAATATGGGGATGAGGTAGGCATTGGGTAACAGCCATTTATTTCCGTCTTTAGTTCTCCAGCAATCTTCCTCGTCTTTTAGTCCCACCTTTTCCCACTTGGTCAATTCATCTTGTGTGCCTGTAGTCTGTATGTCCCTTACAGTGGTCCTAGCGTCAGTCCATCGTTCGGCTTGTGACCTGGTCACATACATTCGTGTCGTAGTTCTGTCTCCTGCCGTGGCTCGGGCAGTAACGTCTGCTAGTGCATTTCCCTGTCCAATGAGATCAGTCACTTTCCTATGTGCTTGGCATTTTATCACTGCTAACTTCTTGGGGAGGAGGACTGCTTGCGTCAAGGCGGAGACTAAATCTCCATGCAGGATGGGTGTACCGTGTGAAGTCAGGAACCCTCTTTCTTTCCATAAGATCCCAAAATGGTGAACCACCCCGAAGGCATATTGGCTGTCGGTGTATATGTTAACTGTCGTGTCAGTCGCTAAGATACATGCTCGTGTGAGGGCAATGAGTTCTGCAGCCTGGGCTGAACGTTGGGGAATACGGGCTGTTTCCAGAACGGTTCGGGCTGTCGTGACAGCGTATGCAGCTGAGGTGGTGCCGTCGGGAGTTTGATGCACGAACCATCCACCCATAGTTCTCCATCTGGTTCTAGAAAGGCGGTGTCTCTGAGATCTATTCTACTCTTTGTTTGTTCATCGGTTAGTGTCACACAGTCGTGTAGTGGAGTCACGCTAGGATCATTTTCGGGTAGGGGTAACAGTGTGGCTGGATTGAGGGTGGTGCATCGCTTTAGGGTAATGTGCGGTGCTAGCAGGGTCAACTCATATCCTGTCAGTCGGGCGCTAGTCAAGTGTTGGGTTTTGGTCTGGTTTAGTAGTGTGTCGACTGCATGGGGTACTAAAACAGTGACTGGATTGGAGAGTACTATTCCTTCACTCTGGCGTATCGATACTGCTGCAGCTGCCACAGCGCGCAGGCACGCTGGCAGCGCTCTGGCTACTGGATCGAGGGTGGCAGAGAAATATGCACAAGGGCGTTGTTTGTGACCAATTGATTGTGTTAGGACAGACAATGCACATCCTTCCCTCTCGTGCGTGTAGAGGAAGAATGGTTTGGAGTAATCCGTGGTTCCTAGGACAGGCGCTGAACAAAGGGCATTGCGTAGTTCTTTAAAGGCTGACTGGCATTCGGGGGTCCAGGGGAGAGGTGAGGGGATGTCTTTAGCTAGGAGGGAGAGAAGGGGTTTGACAATGAGGCTAAAGTTCGGTAACCACTGTCGGCAAAATGAAGTGAGACCTATCAAAGAGCGGACTTGTTTCTGATCTTTGGGGACAGGGGTGTCTATAATTGTCTGGATCCTGTCAGGCGTGAGTTTCCTCCCTTCTTTGGATAAAAGGTGACCCAAATAGGTCACTTGTGATTTACAGAACTGCAATTTCTTTCGGGGGAGACCTTGTGACCATTCTCAGCAAGAAAATGGAGTAGTTTGATGGTGGCTGTGACGGCTATTGGTATGGTGTCCGCTGCTAGAAGGATGTCGTCTACATATTGTATTAGTGCCACTCCATCTGGCAATTGTATGGCGTCCAACTGTCTTTTAAGCGCCTGGCTATAGATGCTTGGGCTCTCAGTGTACCCCTGAGGTGCTCTGCAAAATCTGTACGAACTGGAGTTTAGGGTGAATCCAAATAGATAG
The DNA here is from genome assembly GCA_963921515.1 of Calotriton arnoldi. Classification (NCBI taxonomy): domain Eukaryota; kingdom Metazoa; phylum Chordata; class Amphibia; order Caudata; family Salamandridae; genus Calotriton; species Calotriton arnoldi. The sequence goes on from CAWUFW010001731.1 coordinate 932,254, forward strand.
CGGCTGTCCTTGTGTATAGGTATGGAAAATAATGCGTTTTTTAGGTCAATTACAGTGAAGGTGGTGGCAGTGGAGGGGATTAAAGTCAAAATTGTCGTGATGTCGGAAACTACTGGGTATTATGGCACTACGATTTTGTTTATCTCCCGCAGGTCAATGATGAAGCGGTAGGCTTTTCCGTCTCCCTCTCCCTGTCTCTTTACAATCGGTAGTATGGGACTGTTACAAACGTTGCTCAGTACTTCCTCTACCACCCCTGCCTCTACCAAAGAGTGTATGATCTCTGTCAGTGCCTTCTCACCCTCTGGCGATATTTTGTACTGCGGTACTTTCGGTAGGGTTGCGTCCTGTCGTATTGTTACGTGTACTGGGTCAATCATCATTCGTCCTACGTCTGAATCAGCCCTAGCCCATAAGTGTGATGGCAAAGTGTCCAGTAGGGATGCGTCAGTCTCGGAGATGGGAAACATGTGCTGAGAAGGGTTCTCTCTATGGCGCTGGGGGTTGTCATACAGGACGACACGCACTCCGTCTGGTGAGCATCTGATAGTCGCATGGAAGTGTTTCAAAAGGTCGAGACCCATAATGGCGTCTGGGGTGTTGGAAGAGAGGAGGAATGTCGTTTCGACGCTATTGTTGTCAAGGTTAAAAGGGATCGGTCGGGACAAAGGGTTGGTGGAGGGCGTACCGTCAAATCCTATTGAGGTCACATGTGAGCCTGACAAGGGTGCCCTTGGAATCAGTCGTTTGGATGGTGCACTACGTGTTGCTCCCGTGTCTACCAGAAATGGCGACTTTGTGCCCAGGACCTCAGCGGTAACATAAGGGCCTTGCTGATCAACATAGAGCTCGACTGGATCCCTCCCTTGCCCCTGGCTGTCCTATGCAAAGTCATACGTCTTGTCATAATCTGTCTGTTGGTACTGATTCTGTTTGGGATGGTCAAATGTGTTCACTCTTCCTGGCCTTTCCTCGCTTGCTTCACTCGCGTACCCTCTCCCACGTCCTCTTCCTCTCTGTCCACTTGCTATTTCCCTCGCCCCTCTGCCCCTACCAGCTCCTAACAAAGCCGGGCATTGGGTTTTCCAGTGTCCATATTCTTTGCAAAATGCACATTGATCCTGTCCTAGGTCTTGGCGTCCTACATATGATGTCGATGAATTGTTTCTAGGTGGCTGTACTCTAGGGGTATTCTGCTGGTATCCTCCCCTATATTGCTCCCTTCCTGTATTCGCCCCCTGGAGTTGTGCTACCATTACCCTTTCCTTCAAGTCCTTCTTTTTCCTTTCTGTAGCCCTGTCATTTTCGTTTCTCTGATGCTCATAGTACTGGGCCATTTGGAGAATGGCCGCCGGTTTAGATGCTGCCCAACTACTTTCGCTGGCTTGTAATTTCTGGGATAAATCTGGCAGTAGTCCTTTGACATAGTTCTGCACAAATAAGTGGTGTCCGGTTGCGGTGGACATGTCTTGTCCACTGTAATCGGAGAACACCGTTTCAAATCTGGAGAAATACTCTGAGACATCCTCTTGTGGTTTCTGGCGGCACGCGGTTACTATGGACCAGTCTATCTTTTCTCTGGGATCAGCGTTTTCACTTTCTGCACTATTTTGTCAGGGAGGTCCAATATTGCTTTAACCGGTTTTTGACCAGGGTTCCGCTGTTTATCTAGTGTGTTGAGTTGTTCCCAGGTATGACCAAGCAGTTCGGTATGGTCTATTTTCCTAATCTGTTTCCACACATCTGCTGGCAAACATAACCCGAAGAACAAGTCTATGTCGGCAAGTGTCATTATTGTTGATCCCAGAGCGGTACCTAGCTCGGTGTAAAAGGCGGTGGGGTTCTTTCGTAAATCTGGTAAAGATTTACGGAACGTCAAAATGTCCTGTCTGTCCCATGGTTGATACACCCAATTGTAGACCACCCTTCCTCTAGCGTCTTGATGGTTCATATCGTCATGAGTCCCTTGTCCTCTAGGAGGTACCCAATAAGGGGCAGCTTCTTTATCGGCATCATGCGATCTGGTTTTTCCACCGGGGTCCTGCTATCTTAGATGTCCTGTCCTTATCTATACGTCCTTGTTCCACGAGGTGACGGAATACCTCCAGTGTGGATGAAAAGAGTTCTGTAACATCGTTGTCGCCTTCATCTCCGGTGTCTACCTTCCTATAGAGAGCCACTAGCCGCTCGGGCCCTACATCTTGGTACTTCTCTTCATATGCAGTAAGAGTGTGGTAACAGAGACGTACAATAAAGTATCGTTTGCGGTTTTCAACATAGGAGTTGCATATGTCAGTTACATACTCTTCTGTCTCCTTCCTATCTTTGAGGGATTTAACTATTTTATCAATGCCTGCTCGCTCATTTTTATTTAATCGCAGGACCCTGGCTCTCCTTTTTCTTTTGATCCTACCTCTACTACTGTATCCTTTGATGAGGCATTTGGTGTGGGTGACTCGGTGGGAGCAGAGGCGGTGGAGACTGAGGCGATCGTGCCATCTCCGGCTATACTTTGGTGGTCCTGGCGTTGTACTACCGGATGAGTAGGGGCGTAAGGGGGTGGCATGTATATGATTGGGGGACCTAACAATAAATCATCATCTACCCTTTGTTTTGCTGGTAACTTGGGGTAAAGAGTCGAGGGCGTTCTAACAGGGCATTCACCAGATATTTTTGATTCCTGTTCCTTTTTATCGATTTCCTTTACTTTTAGTTTTTCTTCTAATCTTTTACAGGCTTGGTAAGCTGATTTTCGCGTTTCTTTATCTTGTCTAGCTTCGTCCTTTTTCTTTCTTTGAGCTGCCTCTTTTCGCCATAAACCAAAACTGTCAAACATGGCTGGTCTAGTTTTCTTTTGTGGAGAGCTAATTCTAACGTTTCTATTTTAGCGGGATCGAAAGATCCCGTCAGTGGCCACTGATTTACCCGGTCCTTCCTAGTGTATTTATGCCATAGTTTGTTTAAGCTACGGTGGCTAATCCATACTTTACGTACATGTCCTTGTTAGGGGTGCCTTCAGTGCTGGCTGACTGACCTCTAACGAACGGTCTGGTCCAAAACAATTACAATCAAACAATCTAGAGAAAACAGGCATGACGTATTTATCGGTCAAAAATGAATATCTCAATCAATCAATTTAGACAAAAAGTCTGCACTACCTGTCCTTCGCTGCCTGCAAAGAGAGAGAATATTCCTATTCTTCGTTGTTTGCAAGCTGGGAAATGTCGCAAATAACTCAATATCAAAAAAGGAATACTAGTATTTCAATCAAACTATTCAATCAATCAATCAATTTAAGTCGTTTTTTCACGACCTTACCCGGACCGTATGGACGGTTCTTCATCAACATGGTTACACAAGCTTGGGGTCCCCGCCCCGGGCAGGTTGTCACACAAGCCCAACAGTAATTCTCTTCCCACCCAGGTCAAACAGACAATCTTATCTTGCAGCTGGACCTTGCTTCAGGGTCTAAAACATGTGAGACCGGCCAGATCTAAGAGTCCGTTCTGTTGATAAAGACAGGTCCCATTGTTGGTAACAACAAGTCTTGCTGTTTGCAGTGCAATAAATCATGTTGCAAGAGTCTTTTGGTGTTTGGAACCTGTTTGTGTAACTAGGTGCAGTGAGGGGTAGAGTGTCCAAAGGTTTGCCTGAAAACAGAGATGAGAGGAAAAACGAGTTTGTGGCAGCAAGTGGCACTGAGGTTTGTTGCGGCAAATAGAGTTTATAGCCCCCAGCACACGTACCAGGTCGGTCAGAGGGTCAGAGGGATGCTAGTAAGGGCAGGGTGAAACAAAGGTGACCAACAGAGTACAAAATGGCTGTGATAGATTAAAATGACTGCAACTTATGTGCACATAGAATTCCACCAGACAAGATGGCGCAGGTAATGTTCACGATTGTCGTTTTGCTTTTAACACCCAGGGGAGGCGTAAGGGAGGCACAACAAGGAAAAATATCTTTATTTCTCCTCGTTTTTCCTTTTCCTATGTGTGCTGCAGAATTTTTCCTATGTGTGCTACATTGTGCAGCACACATAGGAAAAGGTAAAAACGTGGTGCGAAGGTGCCTGCGTTGGCGCAAGGCAGCTCATTGGGTGCCGGCGCAGGGGAAAAGGACAGGAATGCGCCGTATCTTGTAGATTCGGCGCATTCCTGCCCTTTTCTTTTACCGTAGGGCAGCGCAGCAGGGAGGACTGCGGGGCTGCCCTACGGTAAAACCTTATAAATGAGGCCCTATGTTTTTTTCTTTTCTTCCCCCTTTTTTTGTGGGATTCTCCTGTGAGCGACATCTAAATTATGTCTTATGAACCTACTAACGCTTTGGTAGGCTGATTTCTATTGCATTTGTAATTGCTTGTGTTACGGACCCAGTCCAAGATAAAACATTACTGATCATTCTTCATCAATATGGGTGCGAGCCACTCCTCATTTGGGGAGTTATTTTGGGAGTTGTCACTGAAAATTGGGGAGTTCAGGGTGGGTGAGGAGTCGGTGGGTGTTAGGGGTTGTTCGAGTTTCATTAAGTTTGCACAAGATATATGGTACAAAGCATCCCTACTGGAAATGCAGTTCATCCAACTCTCCCATTTTCTAGTATTAAGTTATGCGAAGACATGATGTCACCAACTAGTAAACCATTAACCTTGACAACATGGAATATAAAAGGGATCAATAATCTATTCAAGGGCAAACAAGTGTTAAACTATTTAGAGTGCCATGGAGAGGATACAGCCTGTTTGCAGGAAACCCATCTGTCCCTGAGAAGCCCTCACAGATTTGCGGCAAAATGGGGGGGAAAGCAGATTGTTTTCCTCTTATAGTACCTATACCATAGGAGTGAGTATCATAATTCATGATAGAGTACATTTTAAACTACATCAGCAATGTATTGATCCAATTGGTAGATATATTGTACTGGATGGCGTGATTGAAGACCAGAGGATGGCTATAGTGAACACATATGCTCCAAATAAAGACACACCTGACTTCTATCATTCAGTTTTCCTTGCACTCCATCGCACCTAGACGGAGATGATAGTTTGGGGGTGGGAGATCTGAATATGGTCCTGTATCAGACGCAGGATTATTCTGGGCCAGGTTCCATTAAAAAGATATCATTACTAACCCTGGCTGATATAATGGATCAATACAGCCTAATAGATGGTTTGCAACAGAGACATGAAACTGACCAAGAGTACACATTTCATTCCACACCACATGGGATGTTGTCTTGTATTGATTACTGTCTGATCTCTACAGAGATATTGTCCTGGATTACAGATGTCCTTCATCTGCCACACACTGTTGGATCATTCACCGATTAAGCTGTCAATGTCCTTTCCTTGTTCTGGGCTCTGCAGTTCATGCTGGAGATTTCCCAGCGAGGCATTAACAGAGCCGGTATTTCGCGAGGAGATGTAGGTGACTATATTTGAATGCTTTCAACTCAACAAGGGGACTGTAACTACACATGCAACTCTATGCGAAGCGTTTAAAATATATATCTGTGGTATCACAATCTCCAAACAAGCTGGTATTCTAAGAGATATACGTTCCCAAGTAGCAGGTATGGAATGGGACATAAAGTACTGATGGAGATTTTTCATTTTTAAACATTTGCATACCTTTGGAGGCAGAATGAATAGTTTCAGAAATACCAGATTCTGGCTAAGAAGGAGGTGGCATATGTGGGCAAATATGCTTTGGCATGGCAATGTCATGAGGGTGAACGCCTGGGCAGAACCTTTGCCCGGTTGCTGAAGGAGACAATTATGCACTCATAGAAGAGACACACTAATCAAGAATGAAGATATAGTAAGGGAGCTGGTTCACTATTATCAACAACTGTACACTACATGTTCAACAGAACCTAGACCCTCGACACTGACTTATCTTGATGAAACTGTGGTGTGGCTAGAAGACAACCACAGGCAATCCGATAGCATTGGATGAGATAACAGCGGCCATTGATGGCTTAAAAGTATATGAAGCCCTGGAGGTGGACAGCCTTACTGGAGAAAGCTTATAAACATATTCTAACCCCCCAATTATTGGAGTTTTATGTGGAGTCACTTGAATCCGGGATATTGCTCACATCCCTTAGAGAGGCAGTGGCCACGTTATTGTTAAAGCCTAGGAAAGATGCCACTACCTGTACCTTGTACAGACGTTTATAACTCCTAAATCTTGATAACAAGATTATCGATAAGGTCATAGCTTCTAGATTGGCAATGTTGATGGAACTACTGATATCGCCGGTACAATCCAGATTTGCGCTACACAGATCCACAGTGATTATTCTTCATACCATCTTTGCCACTCTCCATCAGATATCACATGACCTGGAGGCAGCAGTCACCGTGCTGGATGCCGAGAAGGCATTTGACTCCTTGGAGTGGCCTTTCCTAATGGACACATTGCGTAAAGTGTGCATGCTATGTGGATTTATCAACCTGATAAAACTCCTTATACTCAAAACTGTTAGGTAAGATTTGTGCCAGCAGTTTAATATCAAACCTATTCACCAGTACCAGAGGTACTCGGCAGGGATGCCCACTATCTCTGTTACTGTTTATACGAAGCATGGACCTTTTGACCAGACCTTTACAGAAGAAGCATTTACATGAGGGACTGTCTCTCCATACTGGCCTCCTACTACTTTCTATGTATGTGGCTGATATATTATTATTTGTTTGAGAGTCTACAGATAATCTTTCTGCCTTAATTCGAGAGTTTGTCCAGTTTGGTCAATTCTGTGGACTCTTCATTAATTGGGTGAAGTCAGAACTATTCCCCTACCGGACTGCATGGCTAAGTCTGCTCTTGACTGCCAGATTAGATGGGCAGAAGACTTGGTCAAGTATCTAGGCATTACACTACACAGAAGCAGACATGTTGTAACTTGTTTGAACTATGGTCCATTGATTGGTAGGTTAACTATGTAGATAGAACACTGGAAATAAATATCGGCTATCACCGGCGGGTGGAGTAGCTATAATCAAGATAGTAGTGCACCCAAGGATTCTCTACCTCTTCAAGAACATTCCAATTCCTCTCACTAACAGTTTCTTCACTAAACTGAGAAGCCTACTCACCAAGCTCATCTGGGCAATTAAACAGCCTGGATTAGCTGAAATACACTTACATTATCCTATGAGCAAGGCAGGTTTGAGGTTCCAGACCCCAGACTATATTATTTGGTAGGACGATGCCATTATTCTAGACTCTGGTAGCACCCAGATACAATATTGCCTTACTTGAAAACTGAACGTGTTCATACAGGGGATGTAGCATTGAAAGCTCTTTTGCAAGGCATTCCAAGAAACCCCACTGAAATAATGACAATTGTGACCACCTACTGGGCCAGTGGGTTAGATTTACACTTACACATTCTCCTGTGATTCCAATAGCACACAGCCCTATTGTACCCCTGTACAATCCACCCTGACACAATTGGGTATTCAAGAATTCGGGGATCTATACTCACTGTGAGTGTTTGTACCAGTGGGTTCTATGGGAAGGAGGAGTAGGTTGTCCCCACTCGACCACTTCATTTATGCTAGACTGAGAACCACAGTTAAAAAGCGCCTGCCAGGCTTCCAGGAGGAACCTAGAGATTTTACACCATTAACTCAGATTATCCGATCTCCGGATGCGACGAGATGGGTTTCCAGACTATATAATATGTGTTCTACACTTCAAACACTTTGCAGCACACATACTTGGCTAGCTTGAGAAGTAGACCTCACAGATGATCCACGTGGAAAGACTTGGGTATGCAAACCAAACGTGTCTATGAATCATAAGCATTAACTGTTTCTACATCATGCTTACAGTAGACCAGGAAAACAAGCCAGAACAGATGACACCAGATCCCACTTGATCGCATCACTGTCCTAGATGCAGTACAGAACATGCAGGTTTTTATCATTTGGATTTGATATGCCCTTCCATAGTGCCCTTTTGGTCGGATGTAGTGGAGATGAAGAGTGAGATGACTGGTTGCATAATAAATATACAACAGCTAACTGTATTGCTGGGATATGTGAAGAAGATAACTCCAGTGGTGCGCAGGCTAGCTGCAATTGCGTTCCTGTTAGCTAAGCAAAGGATCACTATGAATTGGGGAGGAAAATATGCTTTGCACAACACGGATTGACTCAAAGACTTAGCACCAGGTAATGACAAGAGTGAGCTCTTTGCTGGTCTCCAGGCTTCAAACTCACGGACCAAAGATATATGGAGCCGCTTGCAGCATTATTGAGCCCAAATGCATGAGACTGATGAGCCCGTGCCAAAAGAGATAAGGACATAACACTTCTTCACATCATCTTATAGCTCAAGACACACAAAAGTAAAGTGCATGCTATAGTACCAGGTGGAACTCTGATGTTGGTTGGATTGGGCTATGCTTTCAGTGGCAGTTGAAAGGAGAACGTAGATTTGCAGCGCCTCCCATGGCAGTCTTAGCTTTTTTTTTGGTTCCTCAAATGTTTTTTGATATGGCCAACTTTTATTGTACATGTATTCAATGTGAAACATCCTGGTAGATGGTTTTTGACTGCAGGTTGTCCTAGCTGAGTGATAATGTAGGACTATGATTATTTCTCATCCTGCTAATTGTTTTTGTACCTGTACCATGTCATTGGTGATTTACATTTTAATACAATATATATTTTTAAAAAAACAATATAGTATCCTTTGCTGCATTTAGGGCACTCGTAGCACCCAGATGCCAGGCTTCCTTACTTGAAAACTGAACATGCTCATGCATTGGGTATCCCACTGTAATCTCTATTGCCGAAAAGTATACCAAGAAACCCCACTGAAATACAAGCATTGGAAATGCAATCAGTCTCGCATTTGTTTGAGTTAGAGGTATTGGCATTTTCTTTTACCTATGTGTTATGGAGTGTATGTATGTGGTGTGTAGTGGAATTATGTGCGTTGTATTGGGTTAGTTAATTGTGTGGTGTGGATTTGTATAGTGGAATTATGTGGCATGTGTGCTATGGAATTATGTAGCTAGTAATTATGTGGTATTGAGGGTACTGTAATTATGGAGAGTGGGATTGTATGTTATGGAGCGTAATTATGTGGAAGGGTATTTTGTGTTTGTGGAGTGGTATGTAGTTGAGTTTAATTATGTGGTGTGCTGATGAATTTTGTGGCACAATGTGGTGAGGATTTGATGTATGAGGTGTGTTGTGTAATTGTGCTGTTAAAATAGATTATGTGGTTTGGTGTCGAATTATGTGGTTTGGATTGGAAACGTGTGGAGTTGAATTGTGTGGCGTGGAACTGTGTGGATAGCTTTGCCTTTTTGGTGACAAAAAAGAACAAATAGGTAGGAGCTAAGCTCCTGATCTGTGTGTTTGGGTGTTTAAAAAAAAGAGAGAGTTAGAGCTATTGGCGTTGTAAATGTTTCTTACCTATGTGTTATGGATAGGAGTTGATGTATGTGGTCTGTATAGTATTGTTTATTATTTATATTTTTTTGTTTGTAGTGTAGTGGATGTATATTGTTTTTAGTGGAATTTTGTGGTTTGAATTGAAATTGTTAGTTGTGGAACTGAGTGGGGTGGAATTGTATGGTGTAGGGTATGTGTGTAGTGGATTTATGTGGTATGGTGTGTGAAGTGGTGAATGAAGTTTAGATACAGTACCAGAAATAGTGTGTGAGAAAGAATGTGAGAGAAGGTTATAGATGTATAAAGAGGCTGCCTTTGTGTATGGATGCACTGAGTTCACTTCAGGGCTGGGAGTCAGAACTAAACTTCCACTAGAACTGGGACATTCTGGGCACCACTGCACTCTTCTGGACCACTGGATTTACAGCACCATGACACACTGGGATCTAGAGCTCAAATCTCCTGCTGTATAGATCAGAAAGAAACAGTTAGTTATAGATTCCTTACCTTAGAATTGCACCCAGGCGTCAGACTGGATCCGGAAAGTTTATTTTTTTCGCCAGCAGTACCCCTGCGCGTCGGCAGGTGGCGTCGGTCGACTCCGCGTTCATCGTCGGCGTCGTGGTCGCCGGGATGACGTCGCAGTAGCTATTTAGACGTCGCTCTCGCGCGCTGACGTCAGTTCTTTCTTTTTCCGTGCCAAAGCGCAGATCCGGGAAGAGCGGAACCTCCAGTCACTTTTTGACTGACTTTTTCTGGACTTTTGTCGACTTCGTTTTTTGAGTCCATCGACTCCTGGTGCACGAGGGATGCCCGGCTTCAAGGCTTGCGGTTCCTGTAACCGACTGATGTCGGTGACGGATCCGCACCGCGTGTGCCCCTACTGCCTGGAGCGCGACCACGACCCCAAGTCGTGCTCCGACTGCCGGACCATGGCCCCGAAGTCTTTGCGGGAGCGGTCCCGAAAGCTACTCGAGGCCCGGCAGTCGGCTCTGCGCCGTTCGAGGTCCCGGTCGCGTAGGAGGTCGAGGGACAGGTCGCGGAGCCAGCACCATTCTTCATCCAAGTCTTCGCACTCGGGGTCAGGTAAGGCGAAGCACAAGAAGAAGTCGAAGAAGCATCATCGCTCTTCGACTTCTCCCTGCCCGTCGGCTGACACCACGAGGGATGCGGGTGGTGCCCCTCCCGTGGCTCCGCGTGCGGAGCCCGTAGGGTCGGCTCCGGGTTTCCCCCCCTTCCTGGGACCAGGAGCGACCCCTGCCCAGCTTTGTCAGTTTTACGAGGCGATGCACGCCATCTTTGGGCAGCCCGACTCTGCCGGCGCGCCTTCGGGCCCGCGGACTTGGCTGGGGGCCCTGGGCTTTCGACGCCGGCGGCATCGGCCTCGGCGCCACAGGGTCCCCTTGGATCCAGGCCTGGATCCGGATCGGCGCCGGTCGACCTTGTTACGCCTCCCCACGCGCCGATTCCACCGGCACCACGCCCGCAGCCGGCGTCGGCTGTGTCCCCAGCCGACGTCGACCCCGGCCTCCACCTCGAGGTAGACACGGAGCCGGACCGGCGTCGACCGACGCCGGATCCGGCGCCGATGGGTACTTTTGTGCCCCTGTTCTACCCAGGCTCTTTGAGACCAGATTGGCAGCCAGAAGAGGTTGAGGAGGACTGGGAGGGGTCTGGGGACCTTTTAACCGACCAGTTAGGTTATGAACCGGAGGAACTGGGGGAAGCCAGTGGTCTAGATACCTCCCCAGACCTTGGCATGTTGTCTCCTCCTACCGTGGCTACGGAGGAGGGAGCGTCATACGCAGTGGTGTTGCGTAGGGCGGCCGAGGCTCTCCACCTCGAGCTATCTACGGTGGCAGTCAGGACTAACCTCCTGACAGAGGTGCTTCAACCGGCAGCGAGCTCTTCGGAGCCCCTGCTGCCGTTTAATGAAGCCCTCACGGACATCCTTTTGGGCACTTGGTCCAGGCCCAACACAGGGGCTCCTGTGGACAGGATGATTGCCCGACGCCACCGCCCGGCCCCGGGCGACCCCACTTTCCTCTCCCAACACCCCACCCCTGAGAGCTTGGTGGTCCAAGCCTCCACCTCTAAAGGCGCATTCCCTAACGCACCACCCGATAGGGAATCCAAAAAGCTGGACCACCTTGGGAAGAAAATGTTTTCTTCCTCCAGCTTGGGACTGCGGTCGGTAAACACTGCATGTCTGTTGGGCTGTTACACCCACTCTGTGTGGGATACGGTAGCACAGGTGCTGCCCCAGTGCCCGGAGGAGGCCCGGGCCGTGCTCTCCCGTGCAGTTGCCGAGGGGAGAGATGCAGCGAAGTTTACCATCCGCTGTGGGCTGGATACCGCCGACTCACTAGGCAGGACGATTTCCACGTCGGTAGCCCTTCGACGCTATGCCTGGTTGAGGTCGACTGGTTTTTCGGGGGATGTCCAATCGACACTTATGGACATGCCCTTTGATGGCCGTCGACTTTTCGTCGACAAGGCAGACAGCGCGCTAGAGCGTTTTAAGGACTATCGAGCTACGGCCAGGTCCTTGGGCCTCTCCACCACCCGCCCCGCGCAGTCTGCCTTTCGCCCCTTTTGTGGCTACGGAAGGGGTGCCCCGCCACGTCCCGCCCAGGGCCACAGGCCGGCGCAAGCTGTTCAGCCTCTGCGCGGCCAGGGACGTGGGAACCAGCGCCGTGGTTCTGGGGGCCAGCGGGCGGGCCAGTCCACCACAGCCCCCTCTGCAGCAGCCTCCAAACCCTCCTAGCCCGACCTTTCAGGGCCACCAAACGCCAGTGGGTGGCAGGATTTGCCATCACCTCCCCCACTGGCGCACACGTCGGACAGGTGGGTTTTGCAAATAGTCCCAAGGGGCTACGCCCTCCCCTTCGAGACTGCCCCTCCATCCATCCCACCTCAGTACCATCGCATGTCGGAGGATCATCTGGCCCTGCTCCAAAAGGAAGTTTCGGCACTCTTGGCCAAGGGAGCCATCGAGCGCGTTCCTGTCCCAGAAGTAGGTCGTGGTTGCTATTCCCACTACTTTCTGGTGCCCAAGAAGGACAAAGGCCTGCGTCCTATCTTGGATCTCAGGAACGTCAACCGCTTCCTCCGGAAGGAGAAGTTCAAAATGTTGACGCTCGCTCAGGTCCTGTCTGCCCTCGACCCTGGAGACTGGATGGTAGCGTTGGACTTGCAGGACGCTTACTTTCACATCCCCGTCCTGCCGGCCCACTGGCGCTACCTGCGGTTCACGGTAGGCCACGAGCATTTTCCGTTTACCGTGCTCCCCTTTGGCCTTACCAGCGCCCCTCGGGTGTTCACGAAAGTGATGGCGGTGGTCGCAGCTCATCTGCGCAGATCAGGGGTTCCAGTCTTCCCCTATCTCGACGACTGGCTGTTGAAGGCGGGCTCGCCCCAGTCTGTCGTCTCCCACCTCCAGACTACGGACGACCTGCATTTGCTGGGGTTTTCCATCAACGTGCCGAAGTCACACCTGATTCCCTCTCAGAAGCTCCTCTTCATCAGAGCGGTTCTGGACACGACGCAGTTTCGGGTCTATCCTCCCGAACAGCGAGTCCGGGATATTCGGGCTATGATTCCGATCTTTCGGCCTCTATCCAGGGTTTCGGTCAGGATGACCCTCAGACTACTGGGTCTGATGGCCTCCTGCATCCTGCTGGTGAACCATGCCAGATGGCATATGCGGGCTCTGCAGTGGGACCTGAAGTTCCAGTGGGCCCAACATCAGGGGAACCTGTCCGATTGCAACCAGATCTCGGAGGGCACTGCACTCCAGTTGCAGTGGTGGCTAACGAACCAGGATTGGGTCAACGGCAGATCCCTCTCCCTTCCCCAACCAGAGTTCACAGTGGTGACCGATGCATCACTTCTGGGATGGGGCAGCCACATGGGGGAGGCGGAGATCAGAGGCCTCTGGTCTCCGGCGGAGTCCGGGCTCCATATCAACCTTCTGGAGCTTTGGGCGATTCGTCTTGCACTCAAAGCATTTCTTCCCTCTGTCCGGGGAAGAGTAGTGCAGGTGTTCACGGACAACACTACCGCCATGTGGTACTGCAACAAACAGGGCGGGGTGGGGTCGTGGACCCTATGTCAGGAGGCCCTCCGCCTCTGGACATGGCTGGAACATCAGGGCATATCCCTGGTGGTTCAACACCTGGCAGGTTCACTGAACACCAGGGCGGACGAACTCAGCCGCAGGTGCATGATGGATCACAAATGGGGTCTTCACTCGGAGGTGGTGCAAGGTCTCTTTCAGCAGTGGGGAGAGCCTTGGTTAGATCTATTCGCCACCGAAGAGAACGCGCAATGTCAGCAGTTCTGCGCGTTGGAGTTTCCAAGGCGGCACTCGCTAGGCGACGCTTTTCGTCGGGAGTGGAGTTGCGGTCTTCTATACGCCTTTCCGCCTATATCACTTCTGCCCAGAGTGCTGAAGAAGATCAAGCGCGACCGGGCCCAAGTCATTCTTGTGGCTCCGGATTGGGCACGAAGAGTCTGGTATCCCGAGCTGCTCAACATGGCCATTGATCCTCCGATCCGACTGCCTCTTCGGGAGGATCTTCTGTCGCAGCAGCTGGGGACAGTCCTCCACCCGAACCTGTCCAGCCTCCACCTCCTTGCGTGGAGATTGAGCAGCGGCAGTTGACGTCATTTGACCTGCCTCCCAAGGTCTGTGATGTTATCTTGGCAGCCAGGCGTCCCTCCACTAAGATTGTATACGCCTGTAGATGGAACAAATCTGTGGCATGGTGCCCAGCGAAGGCTGTGGATCCCCTTTCCGCCCCTCTATCTGAGGTTCTCTTGTTCCTCCTTTCTTTGGCCCAGCAGGGCTCTGCTCTGGGCACTCTAAAGGGCTACCTCTCGGCCATTTCAGCCTTCCTTAGGCTTCCTGATCAGCCTTCTCTTTTCAAGTCCCCTGTTGTAAATAGATTCCTTAAGGGCATTACTCATCTTTTTCCTCCTGTTCCCTTCGTAATGCCCCAGTGGGACTTGAACTTGGTCCTTACATATCTTATGTGCGCTCCCTTTGAGCTGCTACATAACTGTCCTCTCAGACTTCTCACTTTGAAAACTGCCTTTCTGGTGGCCATCACCTCTGCACGCAGGGTGAGTGAGCTACAAGCTCTTTCTTCCAAGCCTCCCTTTCTGGCTGTCCATCCAGACAAGGTCGTCCTTAGAACTAGACCTTCCTTTCTTCCCAAGGTGGTTACTTCTTTCCACATTGGCCAAACCATCACTTTGCCCACCTTCTTTCCACCTCTGCATCCTTCAAAAGAGGAAGAGAGGCTCCACCATCTGGATCCAAAACGTGCGCTTTCCTTCTACTTGGATCGCACCAAACAATTCCGGGTGGACGACCAACTCTTTGTTGGTTACGTGGGCGCTAAGAAAGGTCGGGCTGTGCACAAACGGACCATCTCCAGGTGGGTCGTTCTGTGCATAAAAGCCTGCTACTCTTTGGCAAAGAAGGAGCCTCCAGTGTGGCTGCGCGCCCATTCTACCAGGGCGACGGCAGCTACTACTGCTTTGGGACGAGGAGTCCCCCTAAATGACATCTGTCAGGCAGCTACGTGGGCATCGCTGCACACGTTCACCAAACACTACTGCCTGGACAGCCAAGTCCGGAGAGACAGCTTCTTTGGCCGTTCTGTTCTCCATGACTTTCTGGTGTGAACTTGGTTCGCAGACCCACCTCCGGGGTTGGTATTGCTGGGGTATCTATTCTAAGGTAAGGAATCTATAACTAACTGTTTCTTTCAGATGAACAAGTTACTTACCTTCGGTAACAATATATTTGTAAGAAACATAGGTTAGTTATAGATTCCTTACCGCCCCACCCATCCTCCCCGTTCTGCGAACTGACTTCTAGGGTTAAGGATTTCCTTTCAGGGCCCTAGTTTTGTGCACCAGTGGTCAGTGTCTTGCATGGCTCTGCGCTTCTGGCGTAGAAAGTCGTGTACAGAGCTGACGTCAGCGCGCGAGGGCGGCGTCTAAGTAGCTACCGCGCCGTCATCCCGGCGACCACGACGACGAACGCGGAGTCGACCGACGCCACCTTCCGACGTGCAGGGGTACTGCTGACGGAAAAAAAAAACGTTCTGGATCCAGTCTGACGCCTGGGAGTAAGGAATCTATAACTAACCTATGTTTCTTACAGATAGATCGTTACTGAAGGTAAGTAACTTGTTCTTCTAGAAGAATTGCCATACTAGGCTAATATACAGCACTTGTTTCGAGAATTCAAATATTCTACATCACACTGAATGGGTGTGGAAGTGTTGACTTACTGAGCCAATCTACAGCACTGGGTTTTAGAACTCAAATAATCTACATTACTCTGCACATTCTGGAAGGGTTGACTGACTGGGCCAGTATACACCACTGGAATCTGCATTCTGCATTACACTGCACAGCTCTAGAATGGGGGACTTACTGTGCCAATAACAGCACTGGGTTCTAGAGCTCAAATATTTAGCATTAAACTACACAATTTGAGAAAAGTTCCATACTGCATCAGGACACATTAAGGGATTGGAGAGTTCGAACATGTGCTACAGTGGAAGGTTCTAGACCAATGAATCAACGTACTACCGAGAGCACACGTGGCAATCTGAAACCCTACACTGCTCAGGTTCCTTGATAAGGTTCTAGATGGCCCTGCACACTGTGCCAATGCATGTGAACAGGGGATCTACAATTGAAATGTTAAGCATTAAAGTGCTGTAGTTCTAGACTAGCCTACATATTTTGATCAAAAGCTGCACCTGGAATCGTTCACTCTGTATTCTGAAAGGCCCTTTCCAGAGGCCGCCTTCAGCATACAGAACCCGTAGCACAGTGGGTTCAGTGGAGTTCCACAGCTTCGCTTAGTTTCACAAAGCACAGAAAGCAGCCTTTAGGATTCTGTACTTGACAGCAACCTCCAGTTGTCTCAGTCCAACACCCTCTGCAAGCGTGGACCACCTAGCTCCTAGAGGCGATCCACATTAAAGTGTATGCCACACGAAAGTGCACCCTGCCACTTTGTGCATCTGCGTCCCTGCATACAGTACCACTAGCTGCTAAATAACCCCACATATAATAAAAATAATAACCCCTGAAGTTCTCTTGGCCGAGTCACACTGCATCCCACACTGCGCTGGGAAGTAAGGCATTCGTGACGTGTATGTCACTGCAGCAGTGTCCAGACAATCACCCAGTATCTGCTACAGATGGGGTACCTACATCTGGCTATCTGTGGAGCACAGCACCTCCCTGACTCATCCTTGCACTAGCTGCTAGACCAGTGGCGTATGGTGGAGGAGCGTCGCCCCACTGCTTTTTAACATTCATGCACACTTTGCATGTTCTCCAAGCAGGCTGCATTACACCCTGCGTGGAGAACATGCCCAGGCCCCCAGTCCCTGGCTGAGCGGCGAACCACGGCACTCAGACCAATCACAACGCTGCATTGCAGCGTTGTGATTGCAGTGGGCAGCCTGGGAGTTGGGTGCTTTCTGCTTCCCTGTTCCGGCATGAAGAGACGACGGAGGGACGCGGCAAACAGGTAAGATTTTTTTCTTTTTTAAACCTTCTTGCCCCCACCCCACCCACACCCCCGATCCATGCGGGCCACCACTGTGCTAGACCTAGATCAAAGAAGTGGTGAGGCCACAGCTGTAGCATCTGGACCAAAGAGAAGCTCTCATGTGCAAAAGAACAACAGGAACACAATACGATCAGGCTCTACACTCCGTCGGACCGAAGAGTGTTATCACTGGTCGAAGTAGGGTCAAAAAAGGTAGGGAAACTGTGGGCGAAGAATCAGAGGGTGGGAATAACCTGAGGATTGGGTCAGTGGGCGGAGTCAGAAGTGTGGCTAGAAAGAGCAAAACATCTAATTTATTAGTATTTGTTTGGCATTTCACTGACCACTTACAGCTTATTTCATTATTTAATTCAACCAATGGATACACATGTTTATTGAAGGTTTAATATGAGTTATTGACATTAAAATACATGCACAATGTGGGATATGTTTCCAATCACAGAATGTCCCAAATACACTTAAAAGTGGAATCACAAGACATTTGTCATCAGCACTTCTCCTCCCTTTTTCCACAAGAGCAGTTCAAAGATGAATGGCAAAATATCCTAGTTTGCAAATGTTTTCCACATAATTATGGCTCTGCCATATTTGCCAGATAATGCATCATCTGTTGCATAATCTGACAATTTTAACAAAAAAATTGTGTGTAGCTCAAACAGATCAAAAGTTACTAAACAATGTGACGTGTTTCTGTGAAGTGGAGAGCCCTTTGCAAAGGTTGACTGGTCACCTTTCTCACTGCTGCTTTTGTATGTAACACTGGTACTGAGGCAAAATCTTTGCAGAGACTGTTAGTATGTGTAAAAATGTCAAAATAATAAAGTATCAGAAAATATACCGCATTACGCAGCAGCCTTTTTTTTGCTGCATAATTTAGTCAACACTGCAACATAATTTTGTCTTCCATTGATGCATAATTCCAGTGGCCCCAAAGCAGACAGCACATGTTAAAAGTGCTTGTGCATGAAGCAGAGAGACCATAAAGCTTGCAAACTTAGTTTGGTGTGCGTGCAAATCCTGCATTGCTGATCACTGCTGAGTTGCACTACCACTGCTGAAACAAGGCCAATGGAGGTACCAATGGGTGAGGCGGACTGGCCTCAACGGTCCTGTGACCTCAGTGACGGAGTCACTGTTGCTCTAGGGTGTGCTGCTTCGCAAGACTGGAGGTGAACTTCAGTATGGATTGTGGTGGACTGGCCTTCAAGGTTAACCCACACTTGCCACCGCTAAGGTCCACCTGCTGGTGCTAAGACACCAGAGCTTCTGAGGTCTAGGGGGGCCTTCTAAGGTCTAGCATGGGAATGTGCTCCCTCAGGAGAATGGTCTGGTGGACTGGTCATGAAGGCTGAACCTGGTTCCCCAGTTCCAAATTCAGCAGCTCTGACCATAGTTCCACATCCTCTCCCCCACTGAACACCATACTGTTCCACTGAAAGAAACTCACACTGCCTTCAGCTACAACCCAATTGTGCCCCGCATTAAACACCTGGAAGCAACTCAATTCAAATTATGCACTAGACAAGAGTAATATGCTGCCTGAAAAAAAGTAACAACCTCCTGGAAAAAGCAAACACTCACAGAGAATGCAAGAGTAAGTAAAGTATGTGAAATGTAAGCAGGAACAACATGGTTACCTTAATGCTGTGCAGTCATTATTCAGAAATCAATCAGTGTTTTTGCCTGAAAAGCTAAGGACATGACTACAGGGCCCGGAAGGGACCCGTTTCAATGTCCATTGCTTATATCCTTACAAATTGTAAGCAGTGTGGTTTAAAAAGACCACATCCCTGAACGCCATTAAACGTTTTCCACTCCACGCATCAACCCGGTATTGCAGTACCTCCAGGAATGGTGCACTTCCCCACCTGGGGAAAACAATGCTGTTCAAAGAAGGACAGGAAAACGAAAGTAGCGCTTCACTGGCAAACTCTGTAAACTGGCGCTAATGTGTTTGGGTGTGAATAAAACCAATCTGGCCACTTTGCGACCACTCTGTCTTGCTTTATTTAGTTATTTATTCTTTTTTGTATTTTAACCGTCCCGAGGCTGCACTTTGGAACAGAAAAATGTCAAAAAAAGATGACATTTCCAGCAAAAGTATTACTTCTTTTTTGCATCCATTTCACGGGGGAACGAATGAAGCAAAGGAGGGTAAAGAGGGTAAGAGCCAGTTCTTGGAGTCACGGTTTTAGGCAAGTGAGGAGCGAGACAGAAAATAGCAGAGGTTATCACTTACTTCAAGCTGGAGGAGCTGGCAGGTCCGACCCTTACTCTCTCAGCACAACTTCGAGGACAGCACTGGAGCTTCAGCCGATAAGCAGCAGTTTTCTCACTCTTTAAACAGGGCCGTCATTGCAAGAGTTTTCTCGGGCTCTAATATATTGATGGCCCTGCAGACAAACACCACTGTGGGACACTGTCAATAATGACGCAAGTAGTTACCATAAGGCGCATTCCATCGCGCCTTAAAGCAACTACTTATATCATTTGTGTGAGTGAGCCTGCTGCCTCACAGGAGAGGGTAGGGGCTAACTTGGGGGAGGGTGGAAGGGACAGGTTAAGGAGAGCCTGAGCTTGCTTGAGGAAAAACAAAAAAACAAAAAACAGGGCGTCACGTGGCCAGAAAGGAATGCACACATCGCAGTGACTGTTCCAGCTCCGTTCTGTAGTGTGGAGCTGAAGGGAGAAAATGGAATCTGATCAGAGGGGAGGAGCGGCCATCCGGTGCTGTGAAGGAGCATTGGCCGACCAAAAGAAACCATTGGTGAAATCACCATGGGGAGGGAACACACACAAAAAGGAGGGACCAACACTGACAAACACCAATAACAGGGCAGCATTTCTGAATGCCACAGATAGCAATCAGTGGCAATTGGTGGGTGTTCAAAAAGCCCACAGAAGAGATTACAACAGGTCTTGCAGAGGCTCGACTTAAAAAATGATTGCGACCACCTACCTGGCAAGGAAGAAACTGGCTGACAGGTTGGATTTACACTTATATACTCATGGCATGGTGAAGTTTAAAACATCCAGTAAATATCCCCCAGTTGTCCTCACTCTTTTTTCCTGTGATTCAATGATCTGGGGAAATAAATAGTGAGGGTGTGGGGCATTAGGAGCACAAGCCCTAACTCTGTCCCTGAGATGGATTACTTGGTATTCTAGTCACTCCTGAGTTTCATAAGACAGACTTGGGATTCATGTTTGCGCCTGTTCGCTTTCTCATACCAATTCAAAAGCTGTCCATAGTATAGCTGCATCTATTTTATTTTTTAAATCTTTCAATTTCTTTTGCAAATTATTCAATCATTTCATGTCAAAGGTACTGCTATTAGAAAAGGATTTCTTTCAGTCCTTGTTAGTGAGTCCAATCAACTCCTTCAGAAATCTGCATGCGCCTTTACTGTACTTGAGGTATACAGCGTGCAAGAGTCCCTTTTGGTGGGAGGTTCATTATGATTAGATTGTTCTGACCCATTATGTCCTCTTCACTCATACAATGAAAACCACAAGCTGTCTGCTGGCCTTTGCTCAGCTCATCCTGTGGAGACGGTGGGGAAGAAACTGAAAGTAAGGCAAGTCAATTTTCTTTTAACTGATCTCGTGGAGGGAAAAAGAGTATTGTTCACTCAAACACAAAGATCCCCTGCTTTTGACCAGTCTTCGGTTAATGCATCCCGGAGGAGCTAGCGAAGGGGCTAGTGCAGCTTTATCAAAGAACCCCCTTCAAGCGCACATTCATTCTTCAAGGGTTCGTACTTTAAGTCTGGATGCTCCTGCCTAACTTCTACACCTCAGCTGTTCTCTTTAGCTCATTTGCTCTATAACATGGATTACACACACTGTCTCTCCTGTGTAACTAAGCCCATTCCTACTTTCCCAAACAGACTATTATCCTGTCGTCTCCTACCCAGACAACATTTTGGTGCACCTTCAACACATCACATACAAAAAAGCAAAATAAAGCCAAGAACAGTAAACCTGATCAGACTTCTCCCTAATTTTTTTAATAATTTTATTTATGTGTTTTACATTTGTAAATATTAAGAAAACGAGAAGCAAGATTAACAGTGCAACATACATCGTACAATAGCAAAAAACATGGACCTTTACAATACAGTAATCGATCAAGCATGGTTTCATCGACCCCTGATCTCTTCTACTCGGTACCTGCCATCAATTCTCTGGTCATCGATGACCACTCTTCCAGATCATCGGCTAAGTTCTTGCCCATGTAGACCGATTTCATTCGTATTTTCTCTGCAATGGCCCATTCCATCTTATCTTTTTACCATGCTATTACTCTGGTCCCTGTGACCTAAGCTATTGGATGGCAATCTATCTCTTAGCCAGCACCAGTCCCAATAACGCAAATTTATAATGTAGTTTCATTAGTTTGGGCAGTGGTATGACAGTGAGCAAACAATGTTGGACAGTTACAGCAATAGGCAAACCAGTATCCTTGCATAACTTATCAACAACAGCTTGCCAGTACCTGTGTAGTTGTTCACAATTCCACGTCATGTGCATGAAATCGGCCCGTTCCTGCCTACACCCAGTGGCGGTGCGTCCATTGGGGCGCTGGGGCGTTGCCCCACTAATGCCACGGCCCCATTCAAATTCTTCGTTCTACTTCTCCGACGCTAATTCCAATCAGGACTCCTGATTGGAATTAGCGTCGGAGAAGTAGAACGAAGGACGCTGAAGGGGGTGGGGGCGGGGCTGCAGCAGCACTCAGGGAGTTGAGTGACAGCAGCGCACTACAGTCACAGCAATACTAGTGCGCACGTTCGTTTTTGGGGTGATCATTTTGACGATCAGCCCGAACATGCGCACTAGCCTTCCCTTAAGAGACCGAGGGTTGCTTCATGCCGCAGCCCCCGGTCTCCTAATGGGCAAGGAGTATCCCTGCCCTCAAGCCAATCCTGGCGCTGGCGTCAGTAGAGGGGTTGGCAGTGACGTCGCGGCTGTTCCTGTTTGTTGTAGAGCGCGGGACCCCGGCCCAGGAGCAGTCGAGCAGAGGCGGGCGGCGCGGACGGGTAAGTTTTCTGTTATTATATTTTAATCTTCCCCGGCCCCCACCACCACGCGAGTAAAATAGTTATAACATCATTGTGACGTATACAAAGAGCACTTTGTACTTTTAAAATCAAGACTTTCGGCAAATAAATTTCACATTTGAAAAGGGGACGGAATCCATGTGTTCATGTATTACAACATAAACAGCACAAACCGCGCACATCTCTGCTGCACTTGCTGTCTCCCCTCGCTGCTCGTCGAGCAAAATCAGTAACATCCGATACAAATGCATTTTGCACGAGTGCAGGTTTTTTCTAATGTGGCCCCTGGTGAATGAGTCATGAGTCAGGAATTCCTAGGCTGTAATACGAGTAAGATAGTGAGTTACGGCGCCTGCTGCAGAGATCTGTGTGTGCTCTGCAAGTGACAAAGTTTAAGTCTAGTGTGATAGTTCTGGGGGTAATGCACCTGCCGTAGAGATGTGTGCGTACTCTGCAGGTGACAACGTTTAAGTCTAGTGTGATAGCTCTGGGGGTTAATGTGCCTGCGGGCAGAGTAAAGAAAGTGCGTGCACGCGAGAGACCCACAGTTTTCAATACCTGTAAGAGAGCTCGGTTTGTTAATGCACCTGCTGCGGAGGTGCGTCTGTAAGTGGTAGCAGATGGCTTGGACGTTTGCGTTCCAGCCTCAGCCTTTCATGATTTATTCTCTGGAGGTTGAAAAAGGTTCTTTGTATTATGGGTATGCCGGTATGGACTTATCGCGTGGTAATTGCATGTGTTGTAAGACATCTTTATAAATATTATGAGCAGTACTGTGTTGTCTTAATTGCGTAATGTTTCTAATGTGTTTTCTTGTTCGACATTTCTAACTCTGCATTTGACAGACCGCATAGAGTCTCCTCCAAACAGAATCAAGCATAATTTGCACTGATTTTAATGCTGCTCTGTGCTGTCATAGCAACGGGGGCCCTTTTAATCTCTTCAGTGTAATGACATCTTGCTGTGGAGGATGAACTCATAATAACAGTTTTGTCTGCCACAGGTGTAAAAATCTGTTCTTCGTAGAGTAGGTAAAACGGAAGGGCTGCGGCCCCCTCCTGGCCCCTAACCGCCAGAGAACTAGAAATCCATCTGTGAAGAGGATTTGAAGTGAGGTAGTAGCGACTGTTACATCTCGTAAGGACAGCTTGTGGGTTTAGGATCTGTTCATTTTCGGCAAAAATGAAACCCTGATCTCCTAGTTATATGAATGTTCAAAGTTAATTTTAAGTTTCAGTCCTCATTTAAAAGTGCGATGGTTGGAGATAACGAGAAGATAAATTATGAAAACGCTTTCACATTATGTGTGCTTGTATTGAGCAACCCCTCCCCCGCTTGCTAATGGTATAATCCCGTAAACCCGTTGCGTTGCTGTGAAAGCAGTGGGGTTTCAGCTGGTAGTAACTGTATTGTACTCGTAGCACTTCAGCATAGCAGGCCTCTGCTAGGAAACAAGCCAGGTAAGGTGTTCTTTTAGATTTCTTCTGTAATTTTAAATTGGGTTTTTACACTTCAGGTTGTTCCTAGTTTTTTTCTTGCATTACTCCGTCGTATAGTACGTAATTTGTGGGGTGTTTACTGGAATGACAAATAATATGTATGATAGAGCAATAAAGGAAGTAAAATTTGTTACTTTTTGGTTGTGGTCGCTTTGTAGGGAGTGGTGTTAAGGGCTTTAAGGCAGTGGTTTGGACTTCTTTTGTGGCAGACTAGGACAGGTGGCAGACAATCACAGGACTCAGGCCGAAGGGTTGGGTCCTTGCTGGAGGGCACTTTGGCACAGGGAGCGCATAGGAGCTATCTGGGGGTCAGGTTGGAAGGATGGTGAGTGTGAAGAAAAGAGTGGTATAGAATGTTCGAATTGTTTTGGTTGGGGGGTTCTTAGCATGTCCGGAGGAAGTTTAACGGTGGTGGGGAATACGTTGTTCAATGTATTAATGAGGTGTGGATTTCATATTATGTAATGTTTAAAGAAGTTCAACTGCTTGCCTGGCCTAATCAAGCGGTCTTTACTCTATCTGGAGTCTGTTTATCGTCTCATATTGGCCAAAGCACTATGAGGAAGTGATCGCGAGTTGGCAAACTCGAAACCAAATAGAACACAACATTAAATATATTTCTTGTGAAGCAGTCGTGCAGAATTGTTGCACCATTTTCTTGGTGACACATTTGTGATACGCCACTGCATAGAAGTAATGCTCCTGGGTAAGCGCTTCACAAGCAGCCAACATAACATAGCATACTGTGCCAAATGCTTATGAATGTAATAGTTCGGTGTTTTTCATCAAAACTTCATGAAAATACACTGCGTTTCAGCGATTGCATTTGGAAAATTATGTTGTAAAATTATTTTGTTCAGTTCATTTAAAAACGTCTTAGAAGGTGATCCACCCAACCCCTCCTGAAAAGAGCTTGCTCACTCTGTTTGCTCTGTAAAATAAAGGTTGGTCTTAAAACATTCTCCAGGGCTACTTTATGCCAAAAGAGGAATGCTGCAAGGATTTTCTATGCTTCAGGCAAAATAGCATTTTGCCGTTGGAAAGCCTCTGTCAGCTAATTAAAAAATATTTTTCTGGCCTTATCTTGTAATTTGGCGCTGTCAAGTGCTGGCGCTGTTAGAATGCTGCATTATGTCACATTAGGGAAGTCAGTACCTGTACTGCCTCGGCTCAGTGTGTTTAATATTTCAAGACTATACGTTCGGACTGCTTAATAAGCCTTGCTTTATCGCTGCATTCATTTGCTTTAAAATGCCCCATTTGCCAATCCTTTTTAAATTTCTTTCTCAGGAGAGGGACTCTCCCTAGACCCCAGGTTTGTCCATTGAACTTGTTCACATCGCTAACTAGTGTTTTCTATTGGAAAGGGTAGAGCCAAAGCAGTCTTGCTTAGTACCTAGGCTAGCCCCTTCAGAAGTCAGACTTGCTTGGCAACCCAGAAATTCTCTGAAATAATGTATGAGTTTTCTTTTATGAATGCCTAGAAGAACTGAATTTTTAGTCCATTTATCACAGAAATAGTGCTGAAAATCGCACCAAAAAGATGCCAATTTTTAAAAGAAGAATCCCCCGAACCCCCATATTGCCGTCGGGCTCGCTCGTTGCGCTCGCGCGCATACGTTGATTCGTTCTGCATACGCCCCGCCAGTTTCAAATTGCACCAGCCGCCACTGCCTACACCTGGGGCAGCTTGATGTTCTGGATGGAAAGATTCTGGCTAATTTCAGAGGCGTGTAATAGGTTTGGAGTAAGAAGTTAAAATGCGTGAGCTGAAACCTAGTCTTAATAGAGATTGTTCTTACATGCTTGCAAGTTGTTTCCACTCCCTGTCCAATAGTGGTAGTCACACTATCATCCCCTTTTTTGACGGACTGACAACTCTCATCACCACCTTTTAGCTTTCAGTGCCCTATAAAGTCTAGATACCCCATGTGCAGCGGTGCCTGACTCCAAAAGCCCTCTTAAGATCCCTGAAATTGGGTGGATAGCTGGGAACCCTGGCCACATTTCCCTCAATGTTCGAGTCAGTTGTGCATTCTGTAGGAATTGTCATAATCCTACCCCAAGCTGAACTTGTGCCTCTTCGAATGTCAGGATACTAGCTCCCAGAAATAGGTCTCCTAATGTCTTGCAGCCCCCCTCCTGCTATTTCATCATAGACATATCCTGTGCTATCTCCCTAAAGGGCTGTGGCCATTGAAGTGCTAGCGTTCTGGAAAAGTGGAAGCATACAAGCACTCTGCACATCACATTGGCCCACAACTCCGCAGTATGCCTTATTACATAAGGGAGCTATTGAGGTACTCTCCTCCCCATCATCAGTATCATTGGAAGCACGTCGCTGCCATGACAGTCATTTATTAGTCTCTTCTCCCAGTCATCTGCTGTATCGTACCACCTTGCGGCAGGTTGAAGATGTGCTGCAAAAAATATAGCTCCAAATCGGAGATCCCTAGCCCCCCTCTTCCTAGTCTAATTTCAGGTTCACTCTACTGCGTTGACCAGCTCATATCAGCGATATCGGCATGGAATCAAGTTCTTTGAAGGTAGCTTGTGAGATTTCGAAAATTGCATTCTGTAGATGATAAAGACAACGCGAGTGCCTGCTGGAGCATATCCGGGTGAGGCGATGCCGCAGGCGTACATTGCGACATCGCAAAGTCAGAGGCTCTGGTCCGGTGCAGATCTACCTCGCAAACATAGAAGGTCTTAGAAGTGACAAATCCTGGGGGGACGCGCACACCACTGCATGGGATTGCCGTGGACTTTGGGGTGAGCTACCTGGTATGCCCCTGCTCTCCTGGTGACGAGTGCGACCGCCGAGGAACTCCAAGTCCCACAAGTCTCTGCTGGGGCTGCACCTGACACTATTTGGCAGTAACTGGAAGTGCTACAAAAGCACGAGGGAGTCACGCTGCACTGGGGGATGCGCATACCGCTGCATGGGATTGCTGTGGACTTTAGGGTGAGCTACCTGTTCTGCCCCTGCTCTCCTGGTGACGAGTGCGACCGCCGAGGAACTCCAAGTCCCACAAGTCTCTGCTGGGCCTGCACCTGGCAGTAATTGGCAGTAACTGGAAGCGCTACAAATGAGCGAGGGAGTCCAGTGCGCGGGCCACGCCTGGGCAAAGCCCGGGCCAAGGGCGGGCCCGTCAGCGCCTGGCAGAAGCTAAGCTGGCCACCCCCTTTCATTTACCATCTGGAAGATACCATGGGTAAGCGCCAACTACCGTGTAATTCTGACATGGAAAAGGTAAAAGTGCCTCTGAACTGTGCCTCCATCATTTCGTATCTAACAACAGCCGTGGGAGCCCTGACAGAGGAGATTCAAAGCAAAGAGGAAAAGCTAGGCCTGGGGGCTGATAAAACAGCCCCGCGTGAATGTAGATCAGGGCAGGGCAGCTGGTCAAGAGAATGAGCGGGGTGCTCCCACGCTAAGTATCACTCCATCAAGAATACTAGGAACATCATCGGTAGAGGGGGGCAACCTGTTAGTGGATATATCTTCTCCTTAAGAATAGCCCCCGCTAAAAAAAGGAAGAAATGAAATTAGGGCAGCCCGCCTTATTTGATTCCCCCAACAAGCTGGTGAGAGAGGACCTGTTGTGGGTTAAAAAACATTTTGTGTGTGTGATGCAAGCAGAGAGAGATACCAAAGAGAGAGTCTAGAGAGCTCTTGAAACCAACGGTACGAGCCAATATACTATTGAAAACAGCCTTAGCGATAGAACCTTAATTAAATGAAATAACAAAGCCCTATCACCGCTTCCTCTTAACAAGATTCAGATTTAATCTGTTACATCTTGTATTGGCAGAACCTCAGGGGTGGTGTAAGGTGAAAGACTTGGGCCCTTGCTCTTGTGATAACTTCCCTACCCAAGATTCTTTGCACTTTATAATGTTCTGCGATTACTATCATCATATTCGCAACCATTTTTTATTATCTATACTGAAAGATAAAGGCTTTATGCAGGTAAGACCTGCGTTAACATATTTACAGATGTTGAATAACTCATGGGAATGTTTTAACATTGCTAGTTTTTTAGTTGCGGCGGTTAGGGAAAGGAAAAAAAGGTTTCCATGATCTGGTACACACTTGATTTTTATATTGTAATGATGATAAATGATTTTATCATGATGTTTTTGGCGCATAAGATCATGTTTTAAAAGAAATATGTATATGTTTTTAATGTTTCTCTCAGATGTTTTGTAGTGTACTTTTATGGTTTTAATTAACCGAATAAAGTAATTTTGACTGACTGACTGATAAAGACAATGTAGTAAGTTGGAAATTGATTCCTTTTGTATGTAGGACCTGGGCTCTGGGATGATCTCCATTTCCATCTTCAGAAGGAAATAACTTTTTGTTGTTCAGAAAAAAAAAACTCATCTGTTTCCTTCGATTTCTAGTTTGCTTTTCTACTCTACATTTTTAGGTTCCGCCTTTTGTGAAATCTCTTGTATTTAATATATCTTAAAAGGGGGCTCTTATGAGTTGCCATGGCCGAATAACTGTTTATTTGCTTTTGTGTGGAAGGTTTTTTTTTTGTTAATGTCCCTGGATGTGCGCATTTACGATACTTCTACTAAAGGTATTCACACTGTTTAAGCCCCATTTACGGGCAAGATAAGATCTCTTTCCATGGAAAAGGCAGACAGCTTCTAACAGTATGCTGGAATGCTTGCCTTTTATTACTTGGTTGTGTAAAGCAGATGCTTTAGCATTAGAAAATTTGTGGCATTTCCTATTCATGCCTCAGTACTTTTCTTTGCACTTTGTAGGCATTATCAGATCGATCTTTTCAACTTAATCTATTTGGTCATTGTGATCAAATTCTGAATGTTGTAATAAACATTGTACGTTAAAAATAAAGTTAATATACAAGAGCTAAGCTTTATTTTACTACTAAACAGGCAGCCACAAGTGCAGTTACCTTGCAGACAATAGGGTCATGATTTGAATGGTGCAGCAGGTGCAGAAGCACTGGGCCCAAAAGTTGTCAGAACTCCTCTAAACACATAATATTGGTATATTTAACTACTAAACAGGCAGTCATAATTGCAGTTACCTTGCAGTTATAAGGGACTTGATTTGAATGGTGCAGCAGGTGCAGTGGCACCGGGGCCAAAAGCTCTACAGACCCCACTAAACTCAGATTATTGCTAAACTTTAAAAATAAACAGGCAGTCACAAATGCAGTTACCTTGCAGACAAAAGGGTCATGATTTCAATGGTGCAGCAGGTGCAGTAGCACCAAGACCAAACGCTCTAGGCACCCCACTAAACACCTAATATTGCTATATTTTATTCCTTAACAGGCAATCACGAGTGCAGTTACCTTGCAGACAACAGGGTCCTGATTTGAATGGTTCAGCAGGTGCAGTGGCACCAGGCCCAAAAGTTGTCAGAACTCCTCTAAACAACTAATATTGCTATATTTTTCAACTAAACAGGCAGCCAAAAGTGCAGTTATCTAGCAAGCACTAGGGTCATGATTTCAATAGTGCAGTAGGTGCAGTGGCACCGGAACCAAAAGCTTCAGGCACCCCACTAAACACCTAATATTGCTATATTTTATTCCTTAACAGGCAATCACGAGTGCAGTTACCTTACAGACAACAGGGTCCTGATTTGAATGGTTCAGCAGGTGCAGTGGCACCAGGCCTTAAAGTTGTCAGAACTCCTTGAAACACCTAATATTGCTATATTTTACTACTATACAGGCAGACCTAATTGCAGTAATCCTGCAGTTAAAAGGGGCTTGATTTGAATGGTGCAGCAGGTGCAGTGGCACCGGGTCCAAAAGCTCTAGTGACCCCACTAAACGCAGAATATTGCTACAATTTTACTACTAAACAGGCAGTCCCAAGTGTGGTTATTCAGCAAGCACCGGGGCCAAAAGTTGTCAGAACTCCTCTTAACACATAATATTGCTATTACATGAATTAATACTATTATTTCCCTCTTTCATTTCATTTTTCAAAATTATGCTATTACACAGACTATACCACTAGTAACAACACAACATATTGCCTTTTCATACATAAACAAGTCATAACACTTTAACAGACTTTCTGTAACTTATATTGTACAACTACTTAGCAATCTACAACTTACAACAAAAAACAGCTTATTATTAATCACATAGGCGAAACCTAATGCATTTACCAATGCTTGTTAACTGTGTAGGTATCAGCATAGTGCCAGGATACTCTTTTGGTTATTTGCATGCTTTACAAATCCCAATCAATCAGTGGGACAATATGCTAAGCCTAACCAAAAGAGGCATCAGACCCCCAGCTACATTTTAGCTGTCTGTCCCACTCTGAGCTGTTTTCTGCAAAGGCAGAAGCTACCGAGGGATTGTGAAAACGAATCATCTACAATCATGGAGACTTGTACTGCTACAGCGTCTAGTTTGTTCTGATGAATATTTTCAACATCTAGATGGTAAATCTTTGATTGGAATTAACCATCAACTCTTCCCCTTTTTAGGTCGAGCTAGACAGCAGAGCTGTCTCTTCGAGACCTGCTGTAATTGGTCAGAGGGCATCAAGTCCATCCCCTTTCTTGACATTGCTTTTCATTTGTCTATGTCAGTGTCCTTCAAAAATCCCTGCTTGCTAGTGGCCAGTCCTGCCTCTTTCTCCCTCCTTTCTCTCTTCTGTTCCTCCCACAGAGCAGAGACTTAGCACTGTCTCATTCCGCTATGGTTCTTTATCTGTTCTCTGGGGGGGCTATGGTTTTTCTTGGTTTCCTGCTCTGTTACTGTTTGTCTGTGTTTAGCTTCAGCTCCCTATCTGCATACATTTAAATATAGCATGCTTCCTCCCACCTCCTGGTATTGCAACAGTTGTGTTACTGCCGCCTCCCCTGCCCTGTCTCTTGCTCATTGCTTGTATTTATTTTAAGCTTTTTGCACTTTTCAATGTCTACCGACAGTTAGGCTTTTTTTGGTAGGTAGTCGTTTGGTTTGGGCTTCCTTTTAAGGAGGATTGGGTTTCCCTGCCTCTTCTCAAGTGTTCTGTTTACTTCCCATTTGCCTGTCCACTCAATTATTCCTGTGTCCTCCAATATTAATGTTTTTTATTTTTTTTTAATTAGTGTATTTTAGGATGGCCAGGGGGAAGATTAAGTATTTGCCCACAATTATTCACAGGATGTTGAACAGAGGCCTGAACACGGATCCCCAGTTCAAAGTCTGCAGCTTTAACTGCTGCACCACCTCCTCTCACTCTGGGGATCCGTGTTGCAGTCTCCCTTTGTTTGCCTCAAGCCACACATGAGCAGCAGCTCACTGTGCATACTTTTTGTTTAATTTTCGTAGCGCTTTCCACAAGCACCAGTTACTTTACACAATTAAAGTTTCATATTTTTGTAGACACATGAAGATGAATCGGCAGTTCAGGACATTACTTAAATGCCTTTACAGCCTTTAACACAGCTGCCTATTAATCTCCCTGTGTCTACAAAATATATATATATGAATGTGTAATGTAACTGGTGCCCGTGGAAAGCTCTGCCGGTCGTCCTTTTGATACAAGCAGCATTAGTCAGTGACATCAAAGCCTGTGCCACGCTCATGTGATCAACTGGCAACAATACATTCACTAGAAATAGAGGGGCAGATTTACAAGCCCCCTGCGCCACCAGTACGTCACCTTTTGTGACGTACTGGTGGCGTATTTTTCTGCTCCATATTTACAAGGACAGGAAAAGCCACCCTGCGTGGCTTTTCCTGTCCTTGTAAATATGGCCCCTTTACACGCAGCACTTTGCGTGAAAGGGGCGTTCCATGGGTGTTGCTGTGGGTGTTCCCACGCAACACCCATGGAACAAGACACATTTCCAGATTTACGAGGAATCGTAAATCTGGAAATACGTCTGAATGCTACGTCACCCTAGGGGTGGCGTAGCAAGGCGCAACGAGGAGAAATGTTTTCATTTCTCCTCGTTTTTTCCTCTTTCAATGTGTGCTGCATTCTACAGCACGAATTGAAAGAAGAAAATGACTGTAGTGATTGTTTTTGTGCAGGAAGGTGCCCCTTCCTGCACAAAAACAATCTCCCCATGACGCAGGCATCCTTGCACCATGGTGCAGGGGTGCCTGCGCTGGCGCATGGCAGCTGTTTGTGCGCCAGCCCAGGGGAGAGCACAGGAATGCAACATATTATTGTAAATATGATGAATTCCTGTGCTTTGGAAGTGTTGCAGCGTGGCGCAGCCAAAGGGCTTGCGTTGCCGCGCTGCTGCACTTCCTCGTAAATCTGCCCCACAATTTCAAGTGCATGTATCGTTGCCAGCTGATCGCATGAGCGTGGCACAGGCTTTGCTGTCACTGACTAATGCTGCTTGTTTTCTATTTGTTTACTTTAGTTTATTTAAAACGTCCCATTTGGTTGCATTCCCATTTCTAACATGGCAGATGTAACTGCATTTGAGTCAGGATGTAGTTGTCTCATGTCTGTTTCAATCAATCAATCAATCAATCAGGGGTTTGTTAAAGCGCGACTACTCACCCGTAAGGGTCTCAAGGCGCTAGGGGGGGGGAGGGGGGCAGGTTCCATCCATCAAGGAGGGGGTCTGTCAAAGAGCCAGGTTTTGAGGTTTCTTGCGAAGATGGGGAGCGATGTTGTCTGTCTGAGGTGGAGCGGAAGGGCGTTCCATGCTTTGGCCGCGAGGAAGGAGAAGGAGCGGCCTCCCGATCTGGTCTTTCTGGTGCGGGGGACCACGGCGTAGGAGAGCTGGGCTGATCGTAGGGTCCTTTGGGGTGCGTGGAATTTGAGTCGGCTGTTCAGGTATGCTGGTCCGGTGCCGTGGAGGGCCTTGTGTGCGTGGGTGAGCATCTTGAAGGTGATTCTCGCCTCGACAGGGAGCCAGTGGAGTGTGCGCAGGTGCTGGGAGATGTGGCAGTGTTTTGGCAGGTTGAGGACCAGTCTTGCGGCGGCGTTCTGGATGTTCTGTAGCTTGCGGGTGAGGTTTTTGTTTATTCCGGCGTAGAGTGCGTTGCCGTAGTCGAGTCTGCTGGTGACCAGGGCGTGAGTGACGGTCTTTCGGTGTTCGAGGGGGATCCATTTGAAGGTCTTACGAAGGAGGCGGAGGGTGTGGAAGCAGGAAGACGAGACAGAGTTGATCTGGCGGTCCATTTTGAGCTCGGAGTCCAGGATGATTCCCAGGTTGCGTGCGTGGTCCGTTGGGGTTGGCGGGTTTCCGAGGGCGGGGGCCACCAGGTGTCGCTCCAGGCATCGGGGTTTGGGCCCATGATGAGTACTTCTGTTTTGTTGGTGTTTAGTTGTAGGCAGCTGTTTTTCATCCATTTGGCGACGGCTTCCATGCCTTCTCGAAAGTTGCGTCTGGCGGTGTTGGGCTCGTTGGATAGGGAGAGGATGAGCTGGGTGTCATCTGCTTATGACACGATGTTAAGTCCGTAGGTTCTGACGATGGGGGCGAGTGGAGCCATGTAGACGTTGAAGAGCGTCGGGCTGAGGGAGGAGCCCTGGGGGACTCCGCAGGTGGTAGGTGTGGGGTCCGAGAGGAAAGGGGGGAGTCTGACCCGCTGCGTCCTGCCGGAGAGGAAGGAGCGGATCCAGTCGAGGGCCTTGTCCTGGATTCCTGCGTCGTAGAGTCTGCGTATTAGGGTGCGGTGGGAGACTGTGTCGAACGCCGCTGATAGGTCGAGGAGGATGAGGGCTACTGTTTCTCCTTTGTCCAGTAGGGTGCGGATGTCATCTGTTGCGGCGAGGAGGGCGGTTTCCGTACTGTGGTTTTTTCTGAAGCCGGATTGGGAGGAGTCGAGGATGTTGTGTTCTTCAATGAATGTGGCGAGTTGGCTGTTGATGGCTTTCTCGATGATTTCCGCTGGGAACGGGAGCAGGGAGATGGGTCTGTAGTTTTTGAGGTCGGTGGGGTCCGCTGAGGGTTTCTTTAGGAGGGGGTTGACCTCGGCGTGTTTCCAGTCGTCGGGGAACGAGGCGGTCGCCAGGGAGCGGTTGATGGTGTGGCGTTTCAATGACAAGGGGTTTGAGGTCAGCTGCCACGCGTGCCAGCGACAACACAAGCAGTAGTTGAGGCAAGACCATGGCAGTTGTTCGGGCATCGTGAGTATACTCCAGGGACCAGCCGGACAGGCAGAACATGCTATTGGGTAAGTGCTTACAGAGTACACAAACCCCACCACCTAGCACCTGCTCCCGCTCACACTCAGAAGGTCTATCTGGAGTTTTGAAAAACACGTTATGCTACGAAAACTCACCATAAACTAAATGTGCAATTGCAGGGAAAACGTGAGCAGTGTTACAGCCCAGACAAGAGCAAATGACAACTAGAAATGCAGCGATAATGGCTTTATTTCAACACGTTTTCAGTGTGCTTATGTGACATTTAAATACCATGTGTGTAGAACTGATAGCCCACAAGTGCCACTTTATAGGAAGGACAACATACTGTTACCTTCAAGTAATAAAAATACATTACCATGTTTTGTGCAAGGTAAGTTATTGTAGTTGCCAAGTTGCAAACATATATAGGTGGGACGTGTCTATTATTGCGATTTGACTGTATTCTGTATTTTATCCAAAAATACAGGAAAACTGATGCAGTATCCAATACAGTTTTTTGGGATATTTTTGTATTTGGATAACTGTAGCGCCGTGTTTATAATAAAAAAAAAAACATGAATAGAACCGGCA
This sequence comes from Calotriton arnoldi, assembly GCA_963921515.1. Lineage (NCBI taxonomy): Eukaryota > Metazoa > Chordata > Amphibia > Caudata > Salamandridae > Calotriton > Calotriton arnoldi. Next base: position 966,526 of record CAWUFW010001731.1, read on the forward strand.
CCAGAATGCAAGGGACAATGACAGGATAAACTTCGCACAACTGATAGACGTGTTTTCTGAGGTTGTCCTATGTCGGGTCTCATATTACTTTCTTCTTTGTATCTCTGGCACTTTTATTCCTTTAGAATAAAATAACAAACACAATCGGATATTTACTAAAACATAATAGAGAGAGTTCAAGTTGGTCAGTGTTAGATGAGAGTAGCTAATACAGTTCAGTTTTTTCCTTTACATTTTGTGTATGTTTATTTTTCCTATTAGAAATGCAGAATTATATGTTCCAGAATCCAATGGATAAAACAAACCTTGATCTATTAACCTCTGATATAAAACAACTTGTGCTCTTTTTTCATATTTGGGCAGTTTCTGAATACATTTCTAAAGTGTGTTTTCCTGGAAACACTGTGAAATCCACAGTTTTTACTTGCACTTTCAAAAATAATCCATTTAGTCATGTTTGTTTCTGTGATCTATTAACAATGTTGATCTTACTCACATTAAACTTTGTCTTTATTTTGAAGGTCTTGTTTAATGCATATTTTTACTTCCATAACAAAACCATGAAATCATGATCTCACTGAGAAGTTTCAGGGGCCACGGTTGAAGGGTTGCCTGGGCAGGCAGCTGATCTCTCATTGGGGAAAGGGCTGGGTGTGATGGTGCGCCTCTGGGTTAGTGAAGTTTGTCTCGTCACTGGCTCCAGAGTCACTCGTCCACCACTGCGGCTCACAGCAGCACCGGTGCAAGGGAGCCAGGTTCATAAAATTATAGGTATGTCCTGGGTCAGATGAGGCAATTTTTTAAATTATAATGCAAGAGAATTGCAGGCGTGATAGAGTGCGGTGAGCATACCCGCTTGTGAAACGTATTCAAATTAATCCATTTTAAGATTAGCAAGTTATTTTAACATGCAGTAAACATTTATAAATACACAATAGGGAAATCTATCCTCCTACACCACCGTATCTGCTCGATATCTCTTCTGCTCAAAAACTGCCCAGTTCAACTCATACTGCCTCATTTACTCACATACTGCCCTCCAGTGCCGGCTTTAGAGCTGGTGGCACCCGGTGCGACAATCATTTTTGGCACCCCCACACCCCATGACCATCTCCTCAGATTCAATTACTACCATCGGGCAAAAGTGCCCCTCATCTCTCCAATCATAAGTTATTGCTAAACACAGTGTCCCCCCCCTCCTCCTGAGGTCAGCCCCCCACTCCCCCCTCCACAGGTCAGCACCCAGTGCTACCGCACCAGGCGCACTGCCCTAAAGCCGGCCCTGCTGCCCTCTATTATCACATCCTGCCCTCTATAATCATATAATGCCCTCTCTACTTCGTTCCTCTTTTCCTCACACTCTGCTTTCTGCTCCTTGCACCTTCTGGGAACACACTGCACCCTGCTACACATTCCCCATCTGCTCACTTATTTTCCCCCATTTGCTATCTGCCACTTCTGCTCACAGCCTACTCACTCCGATTCCTGAGTCCCATGCTTGTCCCTTGTACACATATTGCCCTCTGCTTCTTTACCCTTCTGGTTACACACTATCACCTGCTCACACAGTGGCCCGTCTGCTCATACACTGCGCCCTCTTCATTCATGCCACTTCTGCTCATACTCTGCTCCTTTGCTCACATACTGGCACATATGGTCCCTGATCCTTCTGCTTACACAGGGCCTTCTTCTGTACACACTGCCCTATCCACTCCCCTCTGCGTCCGCTAACACACTGGCCCTTTTGGTCACACATTGCTGTCTCTACTCCCTGAAGATTTTGCTCACACATTGCCTCCTTTGCTCACATACTGCACTTCTACTTCCTGCCGATTCTGCTCATACATTGCCTCTATGCTTCTTGCCCCCTCTGCTAACACCCCCGTCTGCTTCATTTCCCTTTTCCTCACACACTCTCCCCCTGTGCTTCCTGACACTTCTGCTTAAACTGCCCCATCAGCTCTCATACTGACCCATCTCGACTCTACACTTGCAGCTCCAACTACAGCAGTATGACCCCTTCCATGTTGTCACATTTACTGATCACATCTCTTCGGTAACACAGTGTTCTCTTCAAGAGTGCTTTGTATTTGTAGTTATCGCTTCCAATAAGCAAGGCTGGCACTAACTATGCCTCTTTTACTGGCAGCCTTGCTTCTCATAAGCTAGGACTATAAGTCCAAGGGCATGTTTACGCACTGCTTTCAGGTTTTCCAAACATATAAATAAAAGGCATTGTCAATTACAATGCCAATAGCTCAAACTCTGGCAAATGACATACCTATTGTATTGTAAATGCTTGTTCACTCTGTCGCAGGCCAGCCAAGAAGGGTGCCTAGGCCTTGGCCTAATGTACTCCATTGATTAACATTGATTTTTTTAGTTCCTATTGTTTCTTATGGAACAGTTAAATGCTTTTTTAATAACTCCTAATCCCTAATTTCTTATTTCTTCTTTTCACTAAATTGAGTTGATCAATTTAAGTTCTTTATTCTTTATTTCTTGACTGTCATTTTAACGCTTGCGAAGAGCTACCAAGCAGGAGCTAGATATTCTTCCCAAAATCCAGTTCACTTAATAAGAATCATATTGTTTTAGTCTTGTGAAAGCTCACTCAGTTCTTTTCGCTTTTCCATTCTTCCTTCCTTCCATCCATCCATCCACCCACCCATTCATCCAACCAAACGCTCACCCTTCCATCCACCCACCCTTCTTTCTCTATATCCTTTCCCCAATCAATCCTGCAGTACATCCATCGTTTTGCTAATTGATTCATCCATTCACCCATTCTACCATACATCAATCCTTTCACCCATCATCCATCCTTCCACTGATCTATCCATCCACCCTTCATCATCCACCTAACCACTCATCATCTATCCGCTATTCATCCAAGCTTTCCCTTTTGTTTCCTATTATTCACCCATCCATCTTTTCACCAGTCAGTACATCTATCCTTCACTCCATCCATTCACTATTCCAGATACCCACCCTTTCACCCATTGATTTATCTGTTCTTTCACCGTCATCCTTTCGCTCATCCATTAATCCACCCACCCAGCCATACATCACTCACCTGTGGATTCCACCTTCCATTCGCCCTTCTATCAGTCTTTTAATCCACCTGTTCAGCCATCCTTCAATACATTCATGTATTTATAATTTTTTTTACCTTGAGTCCACCCTTCCATCAGCTCTTTCACTCATCTATACATCCATCCTTTCACCCAATTCATCCATCCGCCTTTTCACCCTCCCTTCCGCCAGAAATCCGTTCCATGTCTCCTTCCTTCGTTTCATCATTCCGAACCCCGTCTTTCTTTCCTTCGTCTACCATCTTTCTTTTGTTTCTTCCTATCTTTTTCGTTGTTTCCTTCTATCTCCGCTCACTCTATTTCCCCCTCTCTTTCTTTCCTTTCCCCCCATTTTCAGCGTTTCTTTTCCTGCCTCCTCCCCACTGGACAGTCCTTGATCCACAGCCCTTATTCTCTTTTTTAAAGTGTCCTTCGTAAGCTATTACCTGCCGAGCAACAGACAGCAGAACCTCACAAAGAAGTATTAAACGTTATACAACCTCCCCGCCCAGGATCCCTTTGGCACAGCTGCTAGAGTTGTGGGCTTCACGGCGCCACTGCCACATACGTTGCAGCCATACCAACCTCAACAGAACTGGTCCGGTGACCCAAATGTTGGCAGACAATTGTGCTGGCTACAGCTGGCGAATCCTGCCCGGCCTGGTTAGGCCCTTTCTGTAGCAACCCATAATGGCGGCGAGAGGGATAGTGTGGCTCCGCCTCTCCCCACAGACTTGGACTGGCAGCCACCGAGCCAATTTGTATAAGTGTGGCATGAATTATAGAGCGGCCTAGGGTGAAGGACGAACCACTGTGAGCGACACCAGGGACCCGCGCCACCTTGAAACCGGAGATCCCCAGGTATAACGTGAATAATGCACCGGCCTGCCCTTTAATAATGCATCCTGGCCCCCTCCTTGAAGACACGGGCCTGCTGACAGAGCCACAACGGGGCCTCTGGAAGGTTAGGAAAATACAGACTCGCTTCATGGGCTGTTTACACACAGCTGGTTCTACACACTGAACTGCCTCTTGGCACATAATCGTTTGTCATTTCACAGATTGGGTGGGAAGGGCATGCAGGACTCTAAGCTCACCCTTATTTGGAGGGTGTCACCCGGCTTGGAATCCATTTCACTTTTCAGAATGCCACCTGCTTCCCAGGGTGCCTAGTCAATTCAGAGACTGACACAGTTGTGATTAATGCTATGACTCACGCCAGTAAATTATAACATTAATTTCAACATTAATTATAAAGTTCCTTTAAAAAAACACAAAGCTATATTGGGAACATTTGTATTTGCATATTTAACTGCCAATAAGATGTAATCATTTTCCAACTGGAAAGATTGCTTAGCAAGTTACAACCCTTGCTTCTGACATATTGCGTGATTTGCAAGACACGTACATGAATCCTTTCAAGGTTGATATGCTGAGTTGCTTATGTTATTCACAGTGCTTAGAAAATACAGAAAATGTGGTATTAAGCGCTATAAAAATATTATTATTATTGCCATGCTATATGCAAATAAAGACTGTGTGTCTGCGTTGTGTAAATGTCTAAAGGAGAAGCAAGGTTTACATTTAATACTGTCGTTTTAGGCATGATTGAACTGTAATCAATTAAAACGATTAAAATAAATTAAAAACGTCATAACGTTTGTCACTTTACTTTATAAAATAACACAATACATTGATTTACAGATTTTAATTGTTTAATTTTATGTACTCCCAACAAGGGATCTCTCCATCTGAATCTCACTCTATGGAAATGTAATTCCAGGTCTAATGGTCCAGCCAGGGCTTTAAGTGGGATGAAAAAACTGGGGGGTCTCTCAAAGAGGCGTGGCCGATGTAATTAAAGGCGTGGCTTAAAAACACCTACGCTGAAAAACTGTGTTTATCATGGCGTGCCGCCCGACTGGCATTTTGCTACTTCTGTCATGGCATCCAGATATATGATGCAACAAGTTACATTACACATACAACAAGCCAGTACTGTTGGCTTGGGCAGCGGTTGTTAGTTGCATAAGATAAATAAGCAACAACTATGGCTTTGTTGCATAGCATATTAAAAATGCTCATGTTCTGAAATGGTGAGACTGTGAGTCACTTTGAAATTACAACAAAGGCAGTGAAGGGTGATACTACTGCAGAGTTCAGATTTATTTTTTCATCCTGAGGATGTGGGCAAAAATGGAGAGCCCGATAGGGACCCGTTTCAGCACCTGCTTTTTAGAACTGCCGAAGACCCGGCCCACTTAAAGCCCTGGGTCCAGTTAAAGATGCTGTTGCCCTGATATGTTTACAAATGGTTAAATTTCAGCCTTACGAAAACAGACATCATCTCACCACAGCCTTTAGGGTGGTCACCAGCCCCACAAACCTCCCTCGCCTTCCAAATAGTTCTTTTCTTCATATCTCCACCGCCCTCACCGGCCACAAATATCTGCCTTTGCTATTCTGGCAGACGTATGGCCTCATTACCAGGTTTTCGAAGGTTGGTTTGGGAGCTCTGTCCCCCAGAGTTGACAATACTGTGGCGACTGACAACTGCCAGGCAGAAGTGGGTAAGTACCAGGGAATTACCGGTGGACCCTGAGTGTCCCCTAAGGAATGGGATAGAAGTTGCAGAATTGGAAATTCTGGCCTAGAGAGTGCATTCCCCATTTCACCTGTGGACCATGTGTAGTTCTCACAGGGCCGGTAACTCTCATTACCATCCCCGTTGGAATTACCAGGGATTCGTATTGAAACTGGCATCAAGGTTTGTGAAGGGACGCCCCAAAGCATGCTGAAGGCCTGGCCAAGCGCCTACTTAGCCCCGTGTGGCATGGGCTTGGCTTTTAGTGCCCTAGACTTCACCCTAGGTTGCTTGGCTGGCTCCTTCAGTGATTGCCATCTTAGCCGGATGAGAGTCGAAACCCACAGGAACTGGAGCACCCATTTTGAAGAGGTGATAGGCACATGACACAGAATCCATCCCATTTTGCTATAGCATATTTTAAACAGCGATAAGAAGGCAGATCTGAAAGATGAAGCCAGTGTGACTATCTGGAAGCGGGAAACAATCCAGTGTTGTGCAAAACATCTGACAGCACGCATTCAATATATGTGCATGGGCACATACAGGGTTGCATGAGTCGTGGATCTGCATATTGCCAGTCCTAGCTGTACCCTGTAATTCTGGGTTGTCTGTGTTCCGGTTCAGGGAGGATCTGGTTTGGCAGTTCGAGCTGGACTGTTCCCAATGGAGCAGGGTGAAGACTGATTTGCATATAGCAGGGTCCAAAATGAGATGGCATGCTGTGCAAAGTAATGATGGATTGCAATGCGGCTCGAGTAGTTACCAGTGGCTGAGTTAACTCAAGCATTCCATCCATCACTTATTTGTATACTTTAGTGTTTAACCCTAATTGGGACGGGTATGCCTAGTTGTGGGTCACGTGCACACGGTCACTGGAACAAGGTTATACCCGGCCAATGAGCCCAAACAAGGGCAAAACCAGTCCTGGGTTGCCTGTGTTCCGGTTCAGGGGAGACCTGGCTTGGCAGTTAGGGCAGGATTGTTGCCATTGGAACTAGTTCAAAACTGATTTGCATATAGTTGAGTCCAAACTGAGGTGGCATGGTGTGCAAAATAACAATGGATGGGATGCAGCCCCGAATAATTACCAGTGGCTGAGATTAATTCAAGCATTCCATCCATCACTTTTTTGTGTACTTTACTGTATCCTGTGAAAGACTGCTTTTTCTATGTGATGTGCAGAAACACACTATGCCACCCTCTTTAACCTGGGAGTGCTTTTTGATGTTCAGCTTTGCTTCAAAACCCAGATAACTTTGGTTGTGAAATCCTGTTTCTGGATACTTGAATTTTCTTCAGTGGGATGCTCAGAAATCAGTGGTTATGGCGCTGATTTTATCCAGACTGGTCTATACTAATGTCCTCTATTTTGGGATTCCAGAATATCTAATACATCGACTCCAGGCGGTACAGAACACTACAGTCCGCCTTTTGTTTAAACTGACAAAACGAGCCTCTGTGTCGCATTACTGGGAGCAATTGCTCTGGCTGCCATTGAACAAGACAGTTACGTTTAAGGCTTTACAGTGTTGGCTCCTCTGCTAAGGGTTTGCAGCAGTGAAATAAAGGAAAAATAAAATGATAATAACTTGATATTATTATCATTTTATTCTATCCTGCTGCAGCAGCTTTTGCAGGGTGGAGCGGGGCTGCTCCGATGACAGACAAGCATGGGGAGTGGTCAGCACACTCTGTAAGTGCGCATGAATGTTTGGCCGGCCAAACATTCATGCGAACTTCGCATGTTCCCACTGCCTGTCTGAGCGCCGAACCACGGCGCTCAGACCAATCAAAACGCTCCAATCACAAAGCTAAGCTTTGTGATTGGCTTAGGGAAGCCTGGGTGTGCTTCCTGTTCCTGCCGGAGGAGGGACGATGGAGGAGAGACGCGGCGAGGAGGTACTTTTTTTCCTTCTTTTTTTCACCCCCATTCCACCACCCACGATCAGTGCCAGCTGCCACTGAGGCTTTAACTATCGCTCACTGAGCCTTCCACAAAACGGGATCCAAATATCTCAATGACAGGATTCTTGAATACTGCCTGTCTAGGGTCCTGCTCTCTAGGAATGCTTGGATGATAGTAATTCCCCGCTTTAATAGAAAGACTGGACAGTTCCATCTTCACTGTACTAATCGCCAAGAATAAGCTCTCTTTTCAACTCAGATCTCTAAGTGATGAGGCCGCTATTCGAAAATCTCTAAAAACATATCTGTTTAGTTTATAATTCTGGTATTCACTCTGGCTTCTTGCCTCAGCGCCGGGACACTCTTGAGTAGCCGTGCACTATATAGAACCATTCATTCTCAACAAAAGAATTTCGTCCTAGCCCAGCATGGTTTAAGGCTGTTCATCTTTACCTTCCTCCTGCACATACGTCTACACAGCCCGGTACAGTGAGAGCTCCCGGCCCACCTCCTAATTCCCAAAGAAGGGCACTCACCTCGAGCGAAGAAGTCTCCTCACCTTTGCCTGCATGTCCTTAAGCTGAGAAGTGTTCAGAAAATGATGTTAAGATCAGGTCTTGCATTCACCCCAGAAACTGGTACTAGTAGGTGAAGCTTAATGTTGTGGGATATATATATTACCATTTTATTTTAACTTTTTCAAATTAATAAGACATACATTTGTGACACTGAAAGGGATGACTCAATCTTAAGTGTCAAATCACCAGTAGAGAAATATAGGAAAACGTACAACACAGCAATGCATCAATTCTGAAGCAACACAAGTCATGCTAAGACCATTACATAGGGTTTATGGTTTAGATAAAGAATTTCATTAACACATGCAGCAACATTCAAACCACAAAAACTACGGGTCAGCAACGGAGTCCGAAAATCAGACGTTAGTCAGCAAACATTTACTCTGCATGCCTTTAGTCCAGGTGCCTTTACTTTGCAGTTACATTTACAATTATGATAACTGCCTTTACAGTGCAAGTCTTTGCTCCTAAAATAAATGTTTTATTGCTTTTTCAAAATGACAAAAATATTTATTTTTTGGGAGGTTACCTCCCTAAACCCGCTTTATGTTTTTTTGGGAGGGGTTACCCCTCAACCCCCTTTTATAGTGCTTTTTGGGGTGGATAACCCCCTAATCCCTTTAAAAAAAAACTTATTTCCTTTTACCTCTATCCACCTCTCAACCCTACTAAACACTTTGTTCGTTTACATCTATACACCCCATAACTCTAAAATCGCCCTTTACCTCTACCTCTTAACCCTAAAAATAACCCTTACATACCCCTCTTAACATCTACCCACACCTTCACCATAAAATCACCTCTATACCCCTTTACCTACCCTATCCCTTAGAATACCCCTTACCCCTTTACCTCTACTAACCCCTTAATACTAAAATCCCCTTTACCCATCCTAAACCACCCATAACTCCTTTACCTCCACCCACCCCTTACACCTAAAGTCACCCTTACCCCCTTTACCTCTACCCACTCCTAAACCCTAAAAAGCACTTACCTGCAGGGTCATTACTGCTCTGTCCCTCATCCTAGTCGTTACTTCATTAGGTACACTACCAAGGCCAAAAATAGATCTTTGACATAATACAAAAACACAGAACAAACAGCAATTTTAGGAAAAACCCAGTGTATCTAATTGCTATTCAGTAGCAGTGGTTATACCACGGCTGCCTACAAGATTACCACACCAAAGTTATTCTGTACCTCTTGTACATTCTATTCTATAGGTCTTATATAGCTCATAGCTACCCGGAGGCCTCCCAGCACTAGAACAGTCAGCTAATGTATAATAAGTGTTGTCTGAGGCCCAGGTTCTGACCGACAGATCTATTCCAACAAAACTCAATGAACTTCTGCCCAGGATACCACTGTAGAACCAGGAGAGCGACCTAGGACAGTCCTGATGGATACGGGGCTGTTGTTCCAAATTCTGGGTGCATAGATGGAAAATGCCACTGACTTGTCTTTTTTTCTTCCTTTCTACACTTCTTAGTCTGCAGTCTGATGGTGTTCTGGCTGAGGGTGTGTTGAGATTCACTAGAGTGATTGGGCTGCGGCCTGAGTAATTGCCAGTGGCTGATAGAAGGTATAATTTTGCAATAAATCTTGGAAAGTTAATCCAGTCCAAGCCTTTCTATTCATCCACGGGGTCCTCATGTCGGGAGTCTCCAGGTGCCAAACGGGTGCTTGGCTTTGACGAATGTGTGACTACAAGCCACCGCCCCCGTTAGGATCCATGGTGTAAGGTTATCCTACACCTGATATTCATTTTGCTTTCAGGAACCCTGAAGGCACTACGGTAACCCTAAGTTAAGCGGTTTTTACTGCTGCCACAGGTTAGGGTACGCCTTAGCGTGCGTATACCGCCGTGGCACTTGGTCCTGACGAAAGCCTCGCTACGGGCATTAGGAGGCTGAAACATGTAGACCACACTTCACTTTTTAACCTAGGATGTAACTGGTCAATCTACCCAGTTTTAAACATCCACATCACTGTTTTTACTCTTGCCTTATTTCTCCGCCAATAAAAAGAGTTTTTTTGGATAAATAGAGGCAATCTTAATCCTTTGCACTATCACTTTTTCACCCCCACAGAATCACCAAACCCGCTCCGCTGTAATCAGGCGTCGTAGCACACCAGAGAGGCACTCGGCCTCTCTGGTGGGAACCCAATGATGAAGCATGTCACCAACCAGGTTGGTGAGTGAGGGTTCTTTTAGAAAACAAGAGTGTTTTTTTCTAGAAAACAAGAGTGACTCCTCTTGCTAGATCTTCATCTTTTGGCCTCACTCTTTTTTTGTTTATTTATAATTGACCAGGGGGACCAAGAGTGGCTCCATTGTCTTTCCCTCTCTCTCTTGTTGTTTGAGAATATTCATTCAGTACAACATCTGTCTCATACTCATGGCTAGGCAATCCAACACTTGGGTTTTTTAGGTCGAGCCTGGGCAGTGCATGCGCTGCGAGCCATGCTGTATTAGAGTATGCACTTGAAGCCCCGCCCACTTTCTGCCCATATTTTGCATTGGCTTGTGTTCGTAAACGCTGGCTTCTGATTAGTTAATAGGCTTGTTAGTCGCTCCTTAGTACCGCCCTGTCTTCATTTGTAACCTCCCATGAGGACTGGCCCTTTTACTTCGGTTGTTACACAGTACGTCTTATTGCGTCGGTAAGCACAATTTTCTTTAATGAGTTTCTGGTACTGCAGGAACAACGTGCTTTCTTACAACATTCAGCACGCCATGCGCGCTTTCACTTTTATTTAGTACACATGATTTGTTTATACCTACATGGGTCACCTTAGCAAGATCTGCGATTTTTCCACACTTTATCTTTAAAAAAGGCGGTCGCACGCCTTTAAGCTTTTAGCATTGTAAATGACAATGCCTTTTATTTATGTTTCAAAAACCAACACATAAATAAAAGGCATTGTCATTTACAATGCCAATAGCTCAAACTCCCGTAAATGCTGGCCTATTGCATTGCAAATGCTTGTTAATTACAGCCTTCGAGCACTATTTTCTTAAATGGCTTTTCCCTGACTGCTGTTGAAGGCAAGACATGCTTTCCCACAACGCTTATTTCATTTTTTTTATCTACCCAGCGCGGCACACCTCGGCTGGAATAATAGCGGCCGTGTCTTTCTTTTGTTATTTGTGGTGCTGACCGCGGCCACATACCTTTTTTTCCTGTTTATTTACAATTGTGGCACCGCGCTTTAGCTTTAAACATCTTAAGCTAAAGGGCGGGTGCCGCGATTGCTTCAAAAGTTAAGAAATAGAAAAAAATATATTTTCTCTTTCTTTACTTTTGAAGCAATCGCGGCATCCAAGCTTTAGCTTAAGATGTTTAAAGCTAAAGCGCATGTGCCGCAATAGCTTTGTAATGCAATAGCTCTTGCATTGCTGAATGTGTGAGCTATTGGCGTTGAATTATTATTAGCAACGCCAATAGCTCAAACTTTCGGTAATACGAGACCTATTGCACTGCAAATGCTTGTTTTCATTCTTCTGAAGCACCAGTGTAAGGAGAGCATACCTTCCAATTCTATTTGAAAAAGGCGCCCCCCTAGAAACGAAACTTTGTAGGTCTGGGAGTGAGGGGGAAATGAACCAAAAATAATGAACAACCTCCCACGTGACCTTAATTACTTTAATACTTGCTAACATGTAGCATAGAAACGGGTCATTGACTCATGATTTCTCCACACATAGATCTATATTTCATATACATTTTTTATTTTATTGTTCACATCTTTAAAAACAATCGAATAAAGTTCATGATTTTCATTATACCATTTTTTTAACATTATTTTTTCTTTACAATATTTCAACAGGTTTTAATAGTACATTTTCTTGTAATGATCATAATCCTCATGTAATCTATACAAAAACTCATAAACATTTCCTCTTGAGGCACTAAAACCAATTTTCCAAACAAGAAACAATTTCCCCAAACTAACACCTCATTCACAAAATCCACACTCATATCACTGACACATACTACACGCATTCATGCTCCCCAGTACAACACTGCATGCACAGATGGAAAATATTCGGGGTGAAAACATCAACCCTCAAATGCTGTGCTGATAACTAGGGCATCATACTCTCAAGTCGACGTACGTTTCAATGGACGTGACAAATTGTCTCCATCTTCATCAGGACTTTTTGGTTCTCTAATTTTTCGTAAAGGCGGGCAGTGGGGAATCTGTTGTCTCTAGTCTTATAGAGAAACACTTCAGCCGGAGTGATAGCGACCCCTGGATCGATAATTGTTACATAGGATATGTGCTGCTGAGAACTAACCAGGTTCGAGTTTCCCAAAACAGCCGTTTTCTATTTTAAAATGGAGGAACCTCCGATTTCATACATCTACGAAGGAACCTCTAGTCATTCTGATACGGGGGCTTCTGGTATCTCCATGCCACTGGAATCAAGCTATCCTGGCTGAAGAGGGGTGAAACCCCGAAACCGGTCCTAGGATGCTTGTTTCCAGTCCAGGGAGGACCTGGCTTGGCAGTTCGGGCTGGACTGTTCCCATGAGGCACAGGGTCAAGACTGATTTGCATATGGCTGGGTCCAAACTGGAATGGCATGGTGAGCAAAAAAACAATGGATTTAGGCCCAGATCTCTGTACTGGGGTGAATGTATGACATTGTTCTGCATTCTGTCCATCAACTGTTGTTTTTGCATTTGTCACCCCGAGTGGGACGGGTATGTCCAGACGTGGGTCCCGTGCTCTCCATGCCACTGGAATCAAGCTATTCTGGCTGAAGAGGGGTGAAACCCCGAAACCGGTCCTAGGATGCTTGTTTCCAGTCCAGGGAGGACCAGGCTTGGCAGTTTGGGCTGGACTGTTCCCATGAGGCACAGGGTCAAGACTGATTTGCATATGGCTGGGTCCTAACTGGAATGGCATGGTGAGCAAAAAAACGATGGATTTAGGCCCAGATCTCTGTACTGGGGTGAATGTATGACATTGTTCTGCATTCTGTCTATCAACTGTTGTTTTTGCATTTGTCACCCCGAGTGGGACGGGTATGCTCAGACGTGGGTCCCGTGCTCTCCATGTCTTTTGTATAGATTACATGAGGATTATGATCATTACAAGAAAATGTACTATTAAAATCTGTTGAAATATTGTAAAGAAAAAATAATGTTAAAAAAATGGTATAATGAAAATCATGATCTTTATTCGATTGTTTTTAAAGATGTGAACAATAAAATAAAAAGTTTATATGAAATATAGATCTATGTGTGGAGAAATCATGAGTCAATGACCCGTTTCTATGCTACATGTTAGCAAGTATTAAAGTAATTAAGGTCACGTGGGAGGTTGTTCATTATTTTTCATACCTTCCAATTCTCCTTATAATTGCAATTACCTGACCTTTGTCCCAAAAACAGGGACATTTGTTCAAAATAAAGATATGTGTTGGGACACCAGGACAGTCCACAGAAAATTGTAACTGTGAGGGGAAAATTGGGATGTCTGGTCACCCTACAGAGGGATATAGGTTGCCATTTAAGGGAAAGTGTGTGTACTGTTCCAACTCCCAGTACGTCACAGGGTGATTGCGTGTTGCTCACCCGTGTGCATAGGAGTAATGGTTTAATCCTACGTGGTTCGCGTAGGCACTAATAAAATATCCTGGGCATGGCTTGAGTTCTAGTTACGTGCCAGCCCTTGGCAAGCAGCCCCTGTCCCTGTGCCTTATTTGTGCCCATCCACTAGGCCCAGAAACCAATATAAGGGGCCAACAGTTCACTGGCGACGAGGCAGGTACTCAACCCCATGCCCCGCAACCACCCGTCACTGCCTGTCTCCACTGGGGCTGCCCGCCCACTGTGTCGCAGGACTACAGCCGGCCCACCAATAGCGGCTGCAGCACATCGACCGGCCCGCCCTGGATCCTACATTCCATGCACCACTCATGGCTGCGCCACATCTAGCTTTTCACCCGGCACGGCATGCAGCAGCACGTTATCTTGGGTGCTGAGTGCCCCCGTTCCCCTGCAGCGCCAGCCCCTGGTCCTGTAACCATGTGGCAGTCAATGTGCAGGGTGGCAACGCTAGGCTGCACGCCCAGCCTCCACCCGCGCATTGTGACGTCAGCTCTGCCCTCCCTGCAATTGCTGCCCATCAGTATGTCAGGCCAGATCACCAGCAGGGGAACAGAAGTTTCTGGTGAATCCATGCCCCACCCATCATCCATCTCCTCATTGAGGCACACAGCTCAAAGACTGCTTGCCCAAAAGGTGCAATAGGCCCCAGCCACGGACTTCAAGCTACTGCACTGCCCACCCTATGCCCCTTGAAGTGGTTTGTAGCCCTGCTTCAAGTATCCCCAAAGTAAAGAGGCCCTCAGACAGGCGGCTGTGCCATGACACATCACCTGGCTCCCAGCGGTTGTGCCGAAAGGCGCCACTGACGCAGCGGGTGACATCCAGGTGCCCCCAGGACCCGAGGTACCCAGGGCATTGGTACACCAGGGGTCTTCCATAGGCTGCAGCATGTATTGTGCCTCCCATGGGAGTCCATGCAAACTGTGTCTGCAGAGCTGCCATCGCAGTCTGCGTGAAATGGTGCATGCACCTTTCACTTTAGATATAAGGTTTCCCTTATATCCTGGTCACTGCACTTCAAACCAATAAGTCACCCCTAAGGTAGGCCCTTCAGTCCAAGGGCCGGGTGCATGGTTCTAAGTGTGTGCATACCCCTGCATGAGCAGATGTACCCCTACAAACCCCGGACTCCATTCTCTGGGGTTTGTAAGTGTGGGGCAGTCATTTTCAGGTATGTAGTAGACATTGGCAAGTCAAGATGTCCAACTACATAATGGCTGCTCCGAACCTGGTCATGTTTGGTATCAAACATGTTGGAATCTTGCAACTACAATGATTCCAGTGCTAGTTGCATGATACCATGTAATGGGGGGCTTCTTAGAGGACCCCCCAATACCAACCTGTGTAGGCTTACAGGGTCTGCCTGCCAGGCGGCACTGCCGCCGGCCTCAGACACTGTTCTGCCCCCCTGCAGATGAGCCTAACTCCAGCAGGGGAAGCTGAACAAAGGATTTCCTGCAAAGGAGAGGTGTGAACCCCTCTCTTTTACAATTAGGTAGGGTGGAGGCGCTTCTGAGTACCACCAGACTGCATTGAAGGGCACGTTTGGTGCCCTCCTTGCATAAACCAGTTTCGCCCAGTTCGGAAGCCCGTGGCTCCTGCTCTGGCGCAAAACTACACAAAGGACAGGGGAGTGTCCACCCCCCTGTCCAGCTCTTCCCTAGGGAGATGCCCAGAGCTCCACCGGGTGGCCACTTGATTCTGCCATGTTGAATCTTGACCTCTGGGAGCACCTGACTGGCTAGGCCAGTTGAGTAGCGTCCCTGACCTCCAATGATAGGTGGGTCACCACAGAAGACGTCCTTCCCCTTTTAGGGTTACTTAAGGGCTACCTTGAGGGTGGGTCCTTAGATTCGTCCTGGACTTTGTCAAGATTCGTCAAGACCTGTCTGAAGACTCTTCTGCTGTTGGACACTGGAACTTTGCTGCTGTATCGAGCCAGGGCCAAAGACAAGACTGCTCTTGGTGTGAAGATTCCTGCTGCAACTTCATCTCCGCGCTTTTCCAAGTTCCTGCAGCTCCGTGGCTGTGCATCCTCCGAATCAGCAAGCACGCTGCATGCATCCAAGCAAGAAGGAATCTCCTTTGGAGTGAAGGAGTCACTTCCCTGCATTCGCAGGCACCTCTACGTCGATGACCGGTTTGCTGATCCTGTTGTCCCACAGACAATTCCCGGCTCTGTAACACAGGTGATGGTTTGTTGGCTCCCCAGAGACCTGACCAGTCTTCCCTGCAACTTGGGCGACTGTAATCCCTCGCCAGCCAGCCTGAACCGCCTCCCTGTGCACCGCATCTGTCTGCCATTGCCAAAGATTGTTGACTTTCTTCACGGAAGATCTTCAAGCTCCAAGAAACCCCAGCCTCCATGATTGCACAGCTCCAAGAACGACATCCTGCCTGCATCCTCTGCACAGTGGGCCGCCATCTTCTGAGGGCTGCTTAGGCTTCCCTGCGACTCCCCGTGCCTGCTGCCAGAGGGTTCTTGAGGGGGCTCCAATGATTCCTGCTGGCTCTCCTATGTGCTGAGGGCCGACCCTGACTTTCCCTAGCTGGGTTAGTCCCACAGACCTTACTGGTCTGCAACCAAGCTTCTTTTCCACTGCCCGACTGTTGCTGTTGCCAAGGCTTGTTGGTGGTTCTGCCAGCCACTGACCTCCCTGCATTCTTCATCCGTTGTGGGACAGCTCATAGACAGCTTCTGTGCTCCTGCATCGTAGCCTAATCTCCACAGCTGCTTCATCAAGACCGTCGTGCTACAGCAGTTACCTCTGACAAGGGGTGGCATTGTGCGCCTCCTGGACACCTCCGGGTGGGTTGGACTCTGTCCCCTCTGCTTTCAGGTACTCCTCGTCCAGAGTCCATGTTTGGGTTCCACCGTCCTGGTCCACGAGTCGCTGCAGCCGCCGGACTTCCAAGATCCTCCATTGGCTTCAACGGATGGTTCCAACGCCACTTCATCCCTATGCACCTGGGCTCCCTGATGTTCGCATCCTGGCTCCCTAGGTATCCACGGGTGGGGTCGCTCTCCAACCTTACCTGATCCAATTGGTGTCTTTCTGGTATTTTGGGAAGGGTCCTGAAACAAGTAAATACAAACCACGACTTAGCATGTGTTATCTTATGGATGTTTGACCCGGTGTAACCACTCTGCACCCGGGCGCTTTGGGGTCCCTAGTGACTCACCTGTGGTGGTTCCTTTCTTCCCCTGGGCTTCTCCATCCTTGATTATTAGTCTCATTTGGGTACGTAACTCTTATAACACTTTCTTAGTATATGGTTTGGGCCCCCCAAAGGGCCCCATGTGTTTTTCTATGCTACTTACCTATTATTGAAGTATTTATGACGTGTATTTGATATCTCCAGGTAGGAGATATACCAAGTTAGTTCCTAGTGTGGTGTAATAAATACTATAGTATCTTTATAAACTCTTGTGTGGTTCTTTCTTGTGTGAAAGCTTGCTAACTGACTATGTGTTAAATGTACCCACCTTACACCATCCTGAATAAGCCTTAGCTGCTGTCCACGGCTACCCCTTGAGAGCTTTGGTTATCAGGGACCTAAACACTATCACTAAGGGTTGCCTGGACTAAGTGCACAGTGCCTCACTATAGTTGGACAATATATACTGAGCCAGCCTCCTACACCATAGACACCTTCCACTGTTGCCTCAAAGAGCTAGCAAGCACCTGTGGTTTCCATGATGAAGAGGAAGAAATAAGAGGCCAGGAAATATAAGAGTTCTCCTTGTCCAAACTGAGAGAGATGATTCTCCAAGAATCTGGGAAATCGGTCTAGGGCACCCTGACACTTGGGCGGTCGCAAGAGCTGTTCAAAGCGAGAGCGTCTCATATGGAAGCTACCCTCCACTGGCCAATTAAACCCGAACCAGTTAATATCATCAAACCTCGCCACAGTCCAGCAGCCCAAAAACAGCCTCCAGAAAAACACAAAGACTGTGGGTATTGTGGAGGACCTCTTCACAAGGTAGCAGAGTCCCCCGCAAAAGGGAAGAGATATTCCGCCTGCGAAACATATAACCACTTCGTCAGTCTGCAGGTCATGAAAGAGCAAGCCCTAGAAGGAAACAGTACAGGCTATCGCCAGTAGCCCCGCCACACCGCTTTGCAATCGGCGCATCCCAGTTACCTCGCCGCCTGCTCCCACAATGCCAAAACCTACTAGGGCTTCGAAGAGTCACGGCAACTATCGACACTGGAGCGTCCATCGAACTATTGTCAGCTGACGTATATTGTTCCCTTGCCAATCCCCCAGAGCTGGAAAAGGTGAAGGTCAAGGTCTCTGCGTATGGACAAGCATGGCCCATATCCCTCCTTGGGTGTTTCAAATCACTGGTGTCCCATAAAAGTGCAAGTTGCAACACTGTCATCTATGTAGAGGAAAAAGGACACGGCATGCTGGTTAGCGGTCAGACTGACAAAGCACTCAACCTGATCTCGTTTGCCCATGGAGTACAAGAGGAAGAACTATTCACCATCCTCGACGAGTTCACAGAACTGTTCAAAGGCATCAGCTGCCTCAAAGGTAAAAAAGTGAGACTACACATTGACCGCTCTGTTCAGCCGATAGCTCTACGACATTTGCAAATCACTTTCCATCTCTGGCCAAAGTTGCAAGAAGAACTGGAGAAGCTGGAACGTGCAGGCATAATCGAGAAGGTGACAGGCCCCACTCGGTGGGTCTCACCCATCAGCATCACAAAGAAACAGAAACAGCCTGGGGAGATATGCATCTGTGCGGATTTGAGACTCCCCAATGCCGCCATCAAAAGAGAACGCTATCTAACTCCCACAGCAGACAGCATCCTAGGGGAACTCAATGGAACAAAGTGGTTCTCAAAGGTTGACCTCTGTTCCGGCTACCATCATCTACCACTCCACCCAGAGTCAAGGTATATCACGACCTTTCCCACTCATGTCGGTCTACGAAGATATCGCCCGCCTCAACTTTGGCATATCAGGTGCCGCTGAAGTTTTCCAGAACACCATTCAAAAAATGCTCAGTGGCCTACCCAGAGTCCTCAATGTCAGCGAAGACATTCTCATACATGCCAAGATGGAGGCAGAACACCACAGACACCCCCGCGGAGTCCTACTGGGGATCAAAGATTCCGGACTCACTCTCTATCACGAGAAGTGCTAGTTTCTGAAACAACGTATCAGCTTCTTCGGGTAAATGTTTTTGGCAGAAGGGGTAGCACCAGACCCAGAGAAAGTCCGAGATGTACAAAAGGCCCCAGCGCAAACCATTATCTCAGAAGTATGAAGCTTCCTTGGTGTGGCGAATTACTGTGGGAGGTTCATTCAAGACCTCACGAACCTCACTCACCAAAACAAGCGCCACCTGGACCTGGGACATCAAGCAGGAAGAAGCATTCTGCAAGACAAAAGCAGCTCTGCCATGGACACCACCATGTCCTACTTTGATCCTCAGAAACCCACCAACACTGCGGTGTATGCCAGCCTGAAAGGACTCAGGTCTGTTCTCGTCCAACCGCAACCAGACAAAAGTTGGACTCCAGTCATGTATGCAAGCCGATCGCTCACAGAGTCAGAACAGCAATATTCTCAAATAGAGATAGAAGCCATTGTCATACACTGGGCATGGAAACACTTCCACCTCGATGTGTATGGGCACCCATTCGTAGTCACGTGAACCAAAAGCCCCTGGTGCCCCGGTTCAAAGGATCTATTTTTAAGCCACCACCTCACATCGAAAATGGATGCTACAGCTACAGGAATATGGCTGAGTTGAGTACTGGCAAGGTATCACCAATCCGGCTGATTATCTCTCACGCTATCCTCGTGCAGCAACCCCCAAAGAAACCGAAGAGATGGAAGAGTATGTCAGCTATATTGCTGAATGGTCCCGGCCACTTCCTCTGCCACTGGACACCCTCAGGCAAGCCACCCAAGAAGATAAGTGTCTCAAACTGGTACTTACCGCAGTCCGATCAGGAGAATGGAAAACTCTGAAGACACACCTGTCACAGAGAACCCCAGAAGCCAAGAGGGTCCTCAAGTCTCTATTCAATGTTCGTCAACAACTCTCAACAGATGCAAGCAGATGCCTACTCAGAGCACCGCATTTGGTGATCCCAAGCAGCCTCACAGGACAAGTTGTGCAACTAGCCCACCATGGTCACCAAGGAATTGTTAAGACTAAAAACAGACTTTGCACCAAAGTATGGTTCCCAGGAATGGACGAAATGGTGGAAACAGCAGTAAGATCCTGCACTTGGTGGTAAGTCTCTGGATCTCCAGAAGGTCCTGTGCCGTCACTCACTGAGGAAGGTCCACAGCAGCCTTGGGAGCGTACCAGCTTGGATTTTGGCCATCTACAGGATGGAAGACATGCTCTCGTCATGATTGACAACTTTACCAAATACCCTGAAATCGAACTCAACGGGTCGCAGGCTGCCTCTGAAGTCACTGCAAAAATAGAAAAGATAATCGCCACTCATGTCTCATGCAAGAGGTGCGGACGAATAATGGTCCTCCTTTCCAAAGCCTTGAATTTGCAGAATACCTTCGCTCCTGGGTCATCAAACATTGCAAGATCACACCGAGATGGCCACAAGCCAATGGAGAAGTGCAGAGGTTCATGCGTTCGCTAACTAAGGTAATCCGCATTGCTCATGCTGACCACAAACCCCTGGAGAGAGCGATTTATGGATTCCTACGAGAATACCGGCAAGCTTCACACTCCACCACTGGCCATGCTCCATGACATGCCGACATGGGTTGTGTCATCAGGGACACCATCCCACATCAACCAGAATGGACTCCAGACCCCATCAATGAAGAAAGAGTCCTCAACAGAAGAGTCGCGACCAATCAGTGAGCCAGCGACAAGCAGAAAAGCTCAGCTTTCAGACATTCAGCCAGGAGATTCAGTGTTTGTCAAGGACAGGTACCCAGGGAGCAAATTCCGATTACCATTTGAGTGCCAACCATGGTCAGTAATGAGGTGCAATGGCACCATGATAACTGCCCTAAGAGATGATGAAGAAATCACCTGCAACGTCTCCTTCTTCAAGAAAGTTAACACAACACCTCCAGAAACTACAGACGCCCCCTCAGACACTGAATATGGGGCGGAGCCGGAGGACAGGTCACCTTCACCGTTGGCAGCCCTGTCCCCAGGAGGACTTCCTCCAGCTCTGGATGAGACTCAGTCGGACTCCTCCCAGAGAGGTTCAGGGGCGTCAAGTCCTGCCACTCCAAGGTACTCAAGCCAAGGTGACTACAGGAAGCACCACCGGCGAGCCAACCCAAAGCCATCCGCCCGCCTGAAGGACTTCCTGGTCTGATGACCCGATGGTGCCCGAAGATGCACATCCAGTAAGAGAACTGTGAACACGGCGTGGTAACATTATATCTGTAATGTGTACTGATGAAATATAATGACAAATGTTCTTGTTATGTTTTATTAAAGTTGGAGAGGAATGTACTGTTCCATCTTCCAGCACATCACAGGGTGATTGTGTGTTGCTAGCCCGTGTGCCTATGAGTAATGGTTTAATCCTACGCGGTACGCATAGTCACTAATAAAATATCCTGGGCGTGGCTTCAGTTTTAGTTATGTGCTAGCCCTTGGCAAGCAGCCCTTATCTCCGTGCCTTATTTGTGCCCATCCACTAGGCCCAAAACCCAACATCAGGGGCCAACAGTTCAGCATGGTCACACCGGCTTGGCTGGGACAGTTTTATCGCGTTCTCTAGTGGTCCGAGATCTCAGGTTAGTTATGGAGGGTGGCATGAAACCGAAAGTGTTGGAGGTCCTGTTCACGCTAGCTCAGGCGGGCAGGGCTGGCCTGGGATTTTGCAGCAGGAGTTGGTTCCCCGGAAAGGGAGGCCTTGAATGAGGTCATCGTCGGCTGTTTTAGCCTGCTCCCCCCCTAAAATTAAATGAAAGCGGGTCACAAAGTCAGCGGGCCCGTGGGAGATGTGGAGAGGCAGACGGCCGCAGGCCAGCTTTCCAGGGCCGCTATGTCCTGTCTCACGCTTTCTGCTGGAGGGAAGAGGCTCGTCAAGACGGGTGGACCCCTGTGGGTGTAGGAGGCGGGTAGCGCTGTTTTTTTTTATAACTCTTTTTATTTAAATCAGTGTATGACAATCAAGAAAGGTAACATACATAAATAATAGCAACATACTTATGGTACAGGGAAAACTGCAAACACGTTAATTACGGATCAGTGTAGAGTAATCGCAGTTCCATCGTGGTCAGACCCCGTGTGACAGCATCGTCTCTCGTCGGCGGGGGAACGCATATTCCTCCCCTATAAATATTCCATTTCTCCTAGATCTGCGTCCACTTGGTAGGGCACCCCCTAGCTTCATATATGGTCTTTTCTGTGACCATGCACCAGTCCATGTCTTTGCCCCAATCAACTAGGCGTGGCGGGTCCCTTGCCTTCCACAAACGCACAATGTTCCGCTTAGCCACCATCAATCCCAGAGTTACCCAGATACGCTCCTTGGAATTCAGGTCTGTCGGGCCCCAGGCATTCAGGATGGCCAGCTTAATATTACAGCCAATCTTCTGCCCCAACACATCTTCCATGCGTCCCACCACTGCCGCCCAGTATCGTTGGATAGACGTACACTCCCAGAGAGTATGGATAAAAGTGCCATCTTGCCCACAGTGCCTAGGGCAGCCACCCTCTATACAATAGCCCATCCGAACCAGTAGCGGACCAGACAAGTAGGATCTATGCAGGATCTTTAACTGTATTAATCGAAGCCTAGCGGAAATGGCCACCTCTCGAGGAGAGCCCGTCACTGTGAGCCACTCTTCGTCGTCAAGCCCCGTTACGTCATGATCCCACTTTACCCGCAGCCGGACTAATGGATCTGTAGTATTGTTAATTTTTTGTAGATAAGTGATATGGCCTTCTCCGGCAGGTCTCCATCTAAGACTCTATCCTCGAGAGGGGAGGAATCAGGAATTGATTCTCCTCTGGGCAGTACAGCGAGCAAAGCGTGCCTAATTTGCAAGTATCTGAAGTATTCAGTTCTCGCCAGTTCATATTCTGTCTGCAGCTGGGTAAAGGGAATCATGTCGCCCACCTTCCACAAGTCTCCCACTCGCGAATTACCTATAAGGTCCCAACGATCAAAGCCCTTCGAGTGGATCAACTTGCCCAGCCGCTCGCTGTGCCAGAGTGGTGTGGCCAGCGTGATCCTATCCTCCCATCCCAGACTTTTCATGGCTGCCTTCCACACCTTTACCGCATGTCCAGTGGGTCCAGTCAAGTCTGGGCTGACCGAACGCGAGTATATTGCCCCTTCAAAGCTCCCTCCCGGTAGGAGCCACCTGTCAATCTGGAAAGCAGGGTCACCCTGTGCACTGGTTAATTGCTGCGAGGTGGGACGCCCAGTAATATTTTTTAATGTCTGGTAGGCCGATTCCCCTATCAAACCACCCCAGTGTGAGTTTATGAGTGGCAATCCGGGGTGGTTTTCCCTCCCAAAGCAGGTCCCGTAGAGTGCTTTCGAGTTCCTTAAATTATGCGGAGTCGACGTGATGTGGAGTGTTCTATAAAGCGTACAAGAATCTAGGGAGGAACATCATCTTGAAGAGGGCTGCACGCCCCAGGAGGGACAAAGGGAGCGATTTCCAGTGCCGGACATCGCTCTTGAGACGCAGTAGGGGCGGCTGAAGATTACGCTCGTAAAACCGGGACGGGTCCTTAGAGACCCAGATCCCCAGGTATTTAAAGCCGTCTATCGCTTCCATTATCTGGAATCCCCGGGGAAGCAAGGGCATCACCCCATGTAGGACATAGAGCACAGACTTGGTCCAATTTATTTTGTAGCCAGCAAATTTGCCAAACACCAGGAATATATTCAGTACCCTGCTGAGGGAGGCCGCCGGAGATGCCAGGTAGAGTAAGATATCATCCGCATATAGCGAAATGCGGTCCTCCCAGCCGGCCGCCCATCTGAGGCCCCTGATGAGGGGGTCCCTGCAGACCCACATCGCCAGTGGCTCAAGGGTCAGGGCGAAAAGGAGCGGGGATAGGGGACAGCCCTGCCTAGTGCCTCTGCTAAGTGTGAAGGTGCAAGATTTCCTGTTGTTAACTACTATTTGGGCCAACGGTTGCTGATAGAGAAGCCGAATCCACCCAATATATTCCTGGCCTAGACCTAATTTCTGGAGCACTGCGAACATGTAGGGCCACTCAATGGTGTCAAATGCAGCGGCCACATCGAGGGATACCACCAATGCATCTTCCCTAATTGTCGCGGTTCGGCCTAACACACCATGGAGTCTGCGCAGATTAAGGGAGGAATTCCTGGCAGGCATAAATCCTGACTGATCCGGGTGAACTAAGCGTGCGATGACCCTCAGCATGCGAGAGGCGAGGACCTTCGCCAAGACTTTGGCTTCACCATTTAGCAATGATATTGGCCGGTAGGAGGAGCACCTGTTGTTCGGCTTTCCCAACTTGTGGATGACCACGATAGTTGCCAGTCTCTGGTCGGAGGGTAGCAGTCCCGCTGCCTTACTGGCCAGAAACATCTCAGTAAGATGAGGGGTGATCTTGCTCGAGGTGAGTTTAAACAATTCTATAGGCAAGCCATTGGGGCCCGATGCTTTACCACCACGCAAGTCATGAATGGCCTTTTCGACCACCGTGCTAGTTAGTTCTTGGTCGAGATCAGAGCGTTCGTCCTCGGTAAGTACCGGGAGCGAGATATCTTTCAGGAAGGCGGATGCTTCCTCCTCAGCGTGTGGGGATTGGGACGTGTAAACGGCCTGATAGTACTGGCCAAAGGTGTCGGCTATAGCTTGTGGGGCAGTAAGTCGGGTCCCGGATTCCGTCTCTATCTCAACCACCACGCAGTGGGCTTGGTCTCTGCGGTCCAGCCAGGCCAGCAATTTGCCAGCCTTGTCTCCGACCTCGTAAATTCTGCTAAGTGTGGCTCTGTGCTGTGACTTGGCTGCGTCAGAAGCCAAATCGGTATATTCCTTAATCTTAATGTGCAAGGCCTGCTGTACCTCTTCCAAGTGTTGCGTCCGAAGTTTCCCCTCTAACTGTAATATTTCGCCTTCCAGGCGGGTCATACCTGCACGCTTTTCCTTCCGTAGACCCGCGATTTGAGCCAGGGCCACCCCCCGAATGACAGCCTTGTAGGCCTCCCACAATGTCACAGGCGAATCTACTGATCCCACGTTTTCTTGGAAATAAAGATCAGAATCACCCCTGATCTTGTCGCTGATCTGGGGAACCTTGAGATACCAAGGGTCAATCGGGGCCGTCCTGCCCATAGTGGGCTCTCCCACCTCCAGTCGGCACAGAATAGGCGAGTGGTCAGAGATGCCCCTGGCCAAGTGATGTATTTCTTTAATTCTGTCCATCTGATGCGCTAACGTCAGGATATAGTCAATCCGGGACATGCTACGGTGTGCCCCTGAATAAAAAGTGTACTGCTGCTCAACAGGATGTAAGCATCCACCAGTCCAAGTGCCCCCAGGAAGCTATGGATCTGCCTCCGGGAGGGGGACAAGACCCTCTGGGGCCAGCGATCAAGGGAATCAGAGACAATTGAGTTAAAGTCACCCCCGATCAGTAATCTGCCCTCCGGCAACTCTAAAAGGAGACTCCCAAGGTCCGCAAATGCCTGGACCTGCAAGCCAGGTGGCACGTAGACAGAAATGAGGTTAATTTTGCGCCCCTCCCAGGTCCCAGAAGTCGCAACAAATCTGCCCTGGCTATCAGTCCAAATATGGTCGATTGTCATGGGGAACGATTTTTGCAACATTATACCCACTACCCTGGAACCGGACACAAATGTGGAATGCGCCACCAATTTAAATCCCCATCTCGATATGGCTTTACAGGCATTACCGAGTAAGTGCGTTTCTTGCAACAGAATTACATCGGGGGAGTGCCGCTTTAAAAATTGGAGCACTAAGCCCCTCTTAATCTTGTCCCCCAGTCCGTTCACATTCCAGGACAGCTATTTGAGCCCTTGTCTAACTGTGGTACCCGTCATTGTCTGGGGTATGAGTGTGCAGTCGCGAGGGAAACCCCCCATCGGTGCCATCGGAATACACTATGTCCGCTGTCCAACCCTTCCCGGCGTACATTGATGCCACAGTGTTAAGTGTGCAAGTTGCTATATCACTAAATGTGCCAGATATGTCATCCCTATCTATAACAAAACTAAACTGAATTGAACCTCCCTTCCCTCTCCTCCCGGCACAATGATGAGAGATCTTGATATCAATCTGGTTGTGATTCGTGACGGATAGTCTTGGTGCACAGGATCCCCCCCCCCCAACATGTAAAACTCATCCGCCCTCCCTGCCTCCCTGCATGGCGGAGTCGGAACCACCCGCCACCCCAAACTTGCAGAGTGCCGATCGCCCACCCCTAAAACTTTGAGGTGCGTGTGGCCAACCGGGCACCCATTCCGGACAGTAAAGGCAAACGTGAGTCTATAAAACAAAATACCCACAGTCACTTCATTATAAGACAGATGGCAGTCTCTCTAACATGGAACAGTCACTGGAACGCGGCCTAGTTGCAGGTTTGTTAACCGACATGACCCGGCCACTGTCCAAGCCGATAGACAAATAAGTTCGGGCCATCACAATTACAACATTACATACAGACCAGTTCTCAGTCGCCTCCCGCCGCTGCTTCACGTCCACCCGGCGGGGAGCCCCTTTCCGGATCACTCTGGGCCGTTGCTTGACCATTCCGCTGCGGTCGGTTTCCTTTGCGCCCCGCCGGGCGCCAGCCGTCCAACCAGTCCCACGCTTCTTCGGGGGTGGCGAAGAACCAAGCCTTTCCCTCCGACTCACCCTTAATTTGGCCGGAAAGAGCATGGCATATTTGACATTTTTATCTCGTAGCGCCCTTTTTACTTATAGAAAACTGCGTCGCTGCCGTTGCACCCTGAGGGTGAAATCCGGGAAGAAAGTCACTTTGCTGTTTTGGTATTCGAGTGGGGGCGCTACCCGAGCCACCTGAAGGATAACGTCTCTGTCCCTATAGTTGAAAATCCTGGCAACTATAGGTCTCGGGGGGGCTCCAGGTTTCGTTCTGCCCCCGGGCACCCTGTGCACCCTTTCAACGGAGAAGAAGCTGGACAGTTGCGTTGGTTTTAGGTAGATAGTAACTAGGTCCTCAACAAACAAGTACGCTGACGGCTCTTCTGCTCTCTCCGGGACCCCCAATATGCGAACATTGTTGCGCCTGGAGCGCCCTTCATACTCGTCCAGTTGCGCCTCCAGTCTCACAGTCAGGGTCTGGAGATCGTCCACCCTCCGCTGTAGGGCGGTAGTGTCGGTGACCAGAGAGCACGTAGTCGATTCCACGTCCTTTAGTCTGGTGTTCATGGAGCGCATATCTGCTCTGATGAGCGAGACCTCTGAAGACACGGAATCAATCCTTGACTCCAAAAACGTCCGGACCTTCGTTATGGCTGTGAGGATGTCGTGTAGCGTTGGTTCTTTTGCCCCCTCCTCTGTCTGCTGTTTCTCCGACGGGGTTTCGCCACCCTTATTGGCTGGGCCAGGGCCCTTGTCCCAAGCGTATTTTTCCAGTTTGGCCTGCAGCGCTGCCTTAGAATTGCAGCCCCCGGCCATGACCAGGCTTCACCAGACTAAGTGTTAGCAGTGGGAAAGGACAGAACGGCAGGACTTATTTGGCGCCCAGTGCAACACTGTTGGTCGGTGCCCTCACAGTAGGGTTGTGTGTTGATCAGGTATGTCTTTTGTCACTGCGCCCGTAGCAAAATCAGAGAAATAGTGCAGAGAGTGTATGGGGTCAAGTCGTTAAGCGGGGTGCAGACTTTCGTATAATCTTACGCACGTGTTCCAGCTGTGGGATGCGGCAACTCGTTGGCGCTGCTCACTGCCCTTCGCCGCTCGCCGAACCAGCGAGCCGATCCGCTCTCCCTGCGCCAGCTGGATAATGCCGACCACTGCAGATGATGTTGGCAGGCCGGAAGTGGCAAGGACCCCAAACAGAAGAGACTCCACGCAACGGGTGCTACAACAGCGCCCCCACAACCGGATCTCTGCGGTGAGAGAGGATCTTTGGTACACCGCAAGGCGCGGTGCAACGATGTGTGACTGGGCCGCTGGGTAGGGTCGGAATCGCCAAGGCCGCCTCCCTCACTTCTCCAGGGTGGCCTCCACTGCGGCCCCGATGAGTGCCTCGCGTTCGCTGCGACGGGAGCGCCTGGGGGCACAAGCTGCGTCCCAAGGCAATGTCCACGGCCCCGGGGGATAAAGCCGGGCCTAATGCTGGGAGTATGAGCCCCTCTCCCGCCGGCCAACGAGGCTCAAAGGATGCAGCCTATTCCCCTCACCTCCGGTATTTGAGGCCGATCAGCCTCCAGGTGGCTCGCTGTCTCCGCACCCCATACGGCGGTGTTACGGCTCCTCCAGGGTCGCCCAGGAGCCTGCAGACGGCCCGCTCCCGCTCTCCAACACGGTGGACGGGTGCAGGCCCAACGATGCACTCAAGGGCTCCTCACTGGGGGAAGAGCCACGGATGGCGACCGGGGCCTGCACACCCCTCCTCCACTGCCAAGGCCGCTATCCCAGGCCGATTACGTCGTCGAGTCAATCTCGGCGACTAATTGGCATTGCCGCGCAAACGACTCGCGCTGGATTCAGGTGCACGAAACTGCCACTCGTGCCTCTACTCCTTCAGATTTTCATGCAGATATTTGCCGGAAACGGGTGCGCTCAGTCAAAGCCGCCTCAAGGAGTGGCCATGTTGCTCGGCGGTTGGCCACGTCCCCCTGTGTAGCGCTGTTTTGGCGCATGGCATGTCAGGGGGAACGCTCGGAGAAGAAGGGCACACGTGGCCGGCCAGTGGGGGAGGTGAGGAGCATTAGGTCCCATCAGACCCCGGGAGTGTTTTGGCGCGTGGAGGCTCCCAAGGGTGGGCGAGTCACGGTGTGCGTGGTGGCTCCTCAGGGCAGGCGAGTCACGGTGTGCGGCTGGTGGGGAGCAAACCCAGTAGGCCTGCTTGAGCCGACGGCAGGCCAGCGAGTGCGGTAACGTGGCTGGGGGGAGCAGGACGCCATGAAGAAAGAGGTATGGCCAATGACACTCTGGGCCTGTCGCTGCACGCTGGTCTTTTCTAGACAGGCAGGCCCACAAGCAGGAAAAGGAAAGGGAGGGGGAGCAGGCCATTTTCCAGCGATATGGGCAGCAACAGGGCCCTGCGGGGCTTAAAGAACCTGGTGAACTGGCCACTGGACTTCCCTCGCCGGGGGTTAGAACCTTGGGATGTAGGGACGGGGCATACCCACACCTGGGAGAGCGGGTGGGGGTGGAAAGAGGGTGTTAGGGGCTAAGCAGTTTCCAGCAGGGGGCATGGGAGAGTTGGCGTTAGGGGTGGGTGAGGGTGATGAAGAAAGTAGTGGGGGGTCTGGGAAGTGGGTGTGGGTGCTTGAGACCCCGCAGAGTGCTTTAGGCTGCGCATGTCAGGGTCAGTTTAGTGCTAGCCAGGTGGGTGAGGCAGGAGATGAGTTCTCGGTGCCGGCCAGACAGTTGGGAGGGTTTAGTGCGACCCACCACTCCGACCCAAAGACAGAACTTGCAGCCGGTCTGGGACAACGTTGGACCAATCACAGCAGCAGCAAGGTTGTGGATTTGAGCCCGCCTTGCCAGAACAGGATTCTATAGATTCCTATCAAGACCTCTATGATGGTGGTGTCAGCGATGGTGAGGTGCCTGGTATGAGTGGGAGCATGGAAGTGTTTGAGTGTGGTGATGAGTTGGTTTTGAATTATGACAAGGATGAAGTCGAGGAGGGAGAGATTGTGGAGGATGCAGTGCAGGAGGGCACTTGGTGGGCAGTGTCAGTTTTGGTGTGTTTCAGACACCAGTATTTGGTGCTGTATCGACATGAGCAGTGTCCAGTCAAACAGAGACGAGAGCGGCGTCAGGACAAACTGCTTTGGTGCAGGACCCAACCTTGAGGCCAGGTAAGACACATTGCGCTGTTAATAACACTGGGGGTGAAGAGTACAGTCAGTGGGGGTGGAGGCAAAGGATAAAATGAGTATGTCCAGGACCAGGGCATAAGTACGGATGCAGGGCCTGATGTGTCCTGGACTGGGCAAGAAGCAGTACAGGAGAAGGGGGACAAGGATAAAGGCAGAGAGGATAAGAAGGAAAGCAAGGAGGTTAAGCATAAGAAACTCCCGTATGTGAGGATTATGAAACCTTTGAGAGCCCATTTAATGTTGGCAACTAAAGAGCACATTTGGAAAAGGGAGTATATTGAAATTTCTAAGGTGCTCCAGGTTAAAGAGGGATCTAAGGAGGATGAATATGAGCTGTTTCGCTGGCCAAAGGTGCAGGTTAATGTAGAAAACTGGACAGCAGTGTTTCTCATTTATTCTAGTGTTTACTGTGAGAAATTTCCAGAGCAGTGCGTGGCGCTGTTCAAGTATATTGATGTCGTAAGGAAGGTTCAGATAACGTTCGGAGGTTGGGCCTGGATGAGGTATGATAAGGAGTTTCGGGCCCGACTAGCGGAGGATGCAGGTGGGGTGTGGATCAACTGGACAATGAGCTGTTTCTTCAGTCTATGACACCGGAGCGGCCAGCCCCATCCATGTACACGGCGAGTGGGTGGCTGGTGATTAATAGGCTCTTTCAAAGGTGCCCCACCCAGGCCGGGGTGGGCGCAGCATGTAGGGGCTCAGGAGACACTAAATTTCTGGTGGGGAAAAGGACAACCTTTTGGACTTTCCAGTGACCCTATACAAATCGCCCTTTGTCTGAGATCCATATGTTCCGTTAACCGAATTAAATCACATAGTTTTGTAGTGAAACATTGATAAAGTCAGACATATAGTCACAGCCTGGAAGTATGTTATTTACATTCACAAAGTAATTAGACCAAATGTGAAAAAACATGTTTTTGAATCTTACATCTTCATGCACCAAGCAAACAAAGGTGGGACGAAAAAAAGGAAGAATAAACTGAATTCTCTTCACAACATTCCTAAACCTCAAAATGCAATTGGACTAATATTGGAGTATATTGGAGACAGGCTGCAGGCACACAGAGCTGTAAGAGCAGAAAAATGTCCACTTTCTAAAAGTGGCACATCTCAAATAGTAATGTGAAATCCAACCTTACCAGTAAAGAGGATTTATCATTGCCATTCCAAAGATATAAAACATGATACAGCTACTCCTTTCTCACAAGGAATTACAGCTTAAAAGAGTGTATTAAGGAATTCCCAATGTTAATCTATGAGAGAAGTAGGCCTCAATGTAGTGAAAAACGAATGTAGGTGTTTTCACTAAAAGGACATGCAAAACCTAAAAGTACATGTCCTACCTTTCAGTAACAGAGCACCCTGCCCTATGGGCTACCTAGGGCCTACCTTAGGGATGACGTATGTATAATAAAAGGGAAGTTTAAGGCTTGACAAGGGGTTTTTAATACCAAGTCGACATGGCAGTAAATCTGCATAAACATGCTCTGCTGTGGCAGGCCTGAGACATGTTTAAAGGGATACTAGTGTGGGTGGCACAATCAGTGCTGCAGACCCACTAGTAGCATTTAATTAACAGACCCTGGCTATATGTATACCACTGTACAAGGTACTTATAAGAGAATTAAATATGCCATTTGTGTATACACCAATGTTACCATGTTTAGAGGAGAAGCACATACACTTTAGCACTGGTCAGCAGTGGTAAAGTGCTTAGAGTCCTACGTCCAACAAAAAGAATCAGCAAAAAGAGAAGGTAATCAGGCAAAACGTTTGGGGGAAGACCACCCTAAGGCAGGAAATCTAATAGTATGGTATAGGATTCTGTGTGTCTGAGTATTTAAGTCAGTCGGATCCCGTTTAGAAACGCCTGGTTTAGCAGGGCACAAGAAGGAGAGCGAGAATAGTTTCTCAAACACTGGAAGTTTATCGTCTGCATTCCTGCAGCTGGAGGGTGGAGAAACCCTTAATGCATCGCAAAGTATACAACACAATACAGAAACGCTTGTTGTCTAATCTATGAGAAGCATTATTGCAGATGGAAGATATGAGTGTAGAGTGCAATCAAACCGCATTATCTTGCACAAAAATATAAGAAGCCCTATGAGATAAACTTGCAATAAGAATTAGCCTTGTTTGGGATGCTCACAAAAATTAGATGTACAGTGTTTGTGTGGAAAAGAGATGCTTACCAATGTAAAAAAGCCTGCTGTGAGAGAGACATATGAGATGCTCACAGAAGGTATGTATAGTGAGATATGCAGAATTAGGTGTGTAGGCAAAGCTCAGATATAAAGTATTAGTGATGAACACCAGAAACATAGTGTTTGTGTGTCAAGCTTACAAATGAATACAGTGGGTGGAAGGTCACAAATAAGTAGTGCATGGGATGCACTAAAGCACAAAAACTTTGTTATATGGGAGGCTCACAAAAACTATAAAATGCTCAAAACTAAAAAATATGCCTCTTGCTAGGGTTATTCGAACCAAAATATTGAGCATTTAATTGAAACAATGATTGAAGGAGTGGAGGCCTTGCTCAAGAATATGATGATTTATTTACAAGTGACATTTGGGGAGTTGCATATTAACAGTGAAGTAATCTTTGGGGAATAGTAATTGCTACCAAGAAAAGGAGTGACCTGGTTTGGTAGCTCTGATACAGACATCATTTTCGCGAAGCGTATGTATGGTTGGTGTATTAGCTTTTAAGTTCAGAGGCTCAGAGGAAAAACACACCCTTTGTGTGATAACATTGACAGTATTGGGAAGTGAGGGGGAGGATTTTTGGTGCCTGGCCTCTTTGAGGACAATATTTTTCAAAAGGTTACAGAATTTAGAGAAGCATGTTCTGATTGCTTGGAGAAGCTGGAGTGAAGATGCTCATGATCTGGTAGAATGGAAAACATTGAGCCATGGAGGGGTTACTGATTTCACTATGCCGTTGTGAAACACTATTTCCCATATTTTGTGGAATAGTGCATTATAGATACAACCAAATAACTTCTTATTTGTGGCTGCAGTACTTGATGGCCTCGTGTATTTAACCACCTCTTTGTAGAATTGTGTGTGCTGTACTTAGGCTGATGATTTGTGGATTTGTGTCTTTTGTGTGACAAATAATGTACATCAAGTTTACTATGCGTAAATACCACATATATATATGGCCATCGTGACCTACTTTAACCAGGAAATGAAATAATAAAAAGAATCATCTAAATACCCGTGACTGCGACCCGTGTTTACAGTGGTAAACTTTGTTGGATATATATATATATCTGCAACTTTTGGGAAGTATGAAGAGGGTGATCCAGCAGCAGGAAGAGAGAGAATTGTTTTTGCCTTTTGACCAGCTTTGCAGTACAGGAAAATTGTTTGTAGGGAAAGCTGGGATAAGAAGACATGGAGGAACAGTACTTGGGCCATGCTTCAGGGAAGAAAACAAAAACATGGCGATGAAGTGAATCCGGCATGCGTAGAGATGCGGTCATCAATAAAAAGGATGAAAAAAAGGGTAACAGTGAAGCCAACCAACAGTAAGTAGAGGGAGGCTAAAAGACACTTTATATGTGCCTCTTAGTAGCCACTTTTTAAGAGTTTAGCAGTGCCTGAAGCTAAGTTAGATTGAACGACGTGTCCAGGATCACACTACATTGAGTGGAGGTGGAGGGGGAGCCAGAATTAGAGTAAAAAGTTTCACCCTCACACTGGCTATGGTGAGGACCTTGTCTCTTCCTCTCATTAAACACAGCATTATTCCGACACAAACACATACGAGTAAGGGAAACTCTCAGAAGTATCAAGGGAAACGACTTCCGTTGTCTTGGAAGGAGCATCTAAAATATGAGTTTGTCTGAGGAGGAACTGTCGCACAACACAACGTATTGTTTTTAAACAACCATATCACTTCTCCTAAACTGTGTGGACAACTGAATCCTAGGGAAAAATAGGTAGTTTTGCCTACACAAAGAAAAGGCAATGAAGAACACCACAAAAGGTTACCCGACATTGGCAAATGGGAACTTTACAGTATCACTGTGGAAAAGGAGAAAAAAATTGCATTACAGCATCACTGTCAACACTGGGCAAAAATGTGCCCTACTACTCTCCTTTGTATAGTGTAAACCTAGGCAGACGATCCTACATATAGGATTCTAGAAACATAGTATATACGTGCTATGGTGGTGTACTCTGTTCGGACTGTGTTCAGTATGTAAAATTATGTTTTAATAATGGGGCTTGTATTTATTTTGGCTTTGTGCTAACTTGAGACATCAGGAACAGTATTAGCAAAGACAATGTGATGTGCTGGCAGTGACATCTATTATATCTAATCTTAAGTAAAGGTATGTCACTGCTGTCACCTTCTGTGACAGACAGACTTGTGTGGAAATTCAGAGGAAGGTTAAAGAGTAGCAAAGTTAGCTGAGGATTTGGGACAGCTGTCTGGTGTAGTGGGGTCTCTTTTACGTGTTTGCATTAGGGTCCATGGTCACCAAGTTATGTAACTGGTAGAAAGAAATGTCTCAGTCCAACAATACCTAGATGGCACCCTAATCTATCTTAACACGTCTTCACCACTGGACATGCTCGTTCTGTACTTGTCAACATTTACGACATTTAAAGAACTTCTTTATTCTAAATCCACAAAAATATTATTAATCCTGTTCCTCTCCAAGAACAAAACATCATTCAACCCTACCTGCTGAAGCAATTACACATTATTATTATTTAAAGATTTGTTAAGCGCAACAGCTATTCAGCAGAGTGTTCCGGCGCTAAGTAGCAAGTCTGATCCCTAAATAACAGAGGTACGCAAAGGCAGAACCAAAGAGCCAGGTTTTAAGAAGTCTCTTAAAGGTCAAAATGTACCTGGAAGCAGGGAACTGAACTGGGAGGGCATTTCACTTCCTGGAGGCCAGATAAAAGATGGAGCTCCTGCTCCACTTTTTTCGACTGAAATGAGGAATTACTACCAGCAAGGAGTTGGATACCGAAGAGACCTAGCTGGTTGGTAAGGTGTGAATCTGTTGACAAATACAGAGGTCCTTTGTGGTAAAAAAGCTCTGTGTGCCAGAACCAAACCTTTGAACCTCATACATTCTTTTATGGGCAACCACTGCAGTTCCTTTAGACCTGGCTGAATGAGGACTCTCTTTGGAAGGCGTAGTAGAAGCCTGGCAGCAGCATTCTGCACCAGCTGTAATCTCTTCAGGAGATTGGCAGGTAGGCCCCAGTACAGAGAGTAAGCATAATCCACCCTTGAGGTGATCAAGGCCTGGATCACTGTTTTCTGCTGCGGGAGGAGGAGAAGTTAGAGGAACTTTAACGATTTTAGCAGGCCAAAGCAGGTGCCCACTACGCCCCGACCTGGAGGGCGAAAGAAGCAGTAGTATTGAAATTTACCCCAAGATTGCGCATTAACATAGTAGGGGAGGTGGCGGGGGACATCCTTGGGCCAATGGTCATTGTCCCAGTTGGGTGGGGGAACCGCAAAGGGCAGAATTTCTGTCTTGTTAGTATTACATCGGAGGCCACTATCGCGCAACCACTGAAACACAGACGTCAAGCAGGTCTGGAAGTTACGCAGTGTATTAGGTGAATTTCTGTCAAGGTTAAAGAGCAGTTGCGTATCATCTGTACTACAAAGGATTCAATTATGGGTGCCAAAGGGGTCATATCCACATTGAAGACAATGTGGGACTTAGTGCAGACCCCTGAGGGACCCCATAACCCAATGGTATAGGATCAGAGGCAAATGGGACCATCCAGACTGACTGGGACCTGTCTGTCAAAATGGAACGGAGCCATGCCAAAGCAGAACCGCAGGCAACTATGGCTTCGAGGTGCTGCAGGACTGTCGAATGTGAGACCTGGTCAAAAGCTGCGGATAGATTAAGGAGGAGCAGTGCCACCTGCTTCCCTCGATCTACCGCTAGCCTAATTGTATCTGAGACCTCTAACAGTGTGGTCCCGGTGCTGAAACCTGGGCGAAAGCCGAACAGGGTAGGACGAAGAAGCACATTTGGATCTCAAAAAGCAGAGAGAGCTGCTTGTTTATGAGCTTCTCTAAAATCTTGGTATAGGATGGCAGCAAAGAAATGGGAAGGAAATTGACAAGACAGGTCTTGTCTGCTGAGGGTTTGTTTAAAATAGGAATCAACTTAGCCTGCTTACAACCACTGGGCACTGTGGCCAAACAAATTGACTGATTTAGAAGCTGGTTTAGAACAGTGTTAAAGCCGTACAATTGGGGGCAAGAATGTGAGGACAGGGGTCATCTGGCAACCATGATTTGCAGGCACTCAAGGCCTGAGCAGACTCCTCAAGTGAAATAAAGGCAATTCCTGTAGCAATTGGCCATGAGAGGGCAGTATTTCGACCTGCAGTGCCATGTGGTCACTGATCCTCATCGAGGCGGCATCCGTGAAATGTAAAGCATCGACCATGGTTTGGATTTTAGTGTCAAAGAAGTTGGACAATTGAGAACATAAATTAAGAGAAGGTTTTAAAGGCTGAAGCAAGGCTTCTGGGTGCATAAACTTTTTGACGATTTTAAATATCTCCCCAGACTTGTTTTGAGACATGTCAATCTGATCTGTAAGAAAGACTGAGCTTTCTTCATTGCATGATGGTAGATATTTAGAGCCTTCTTGTAGAGTGATTTGTCATTACAAGGCGCATCCAATCAGTTTCCATTTTCTTAAAGAGCTTACAAAGCACTTTAAGCTCCTCACTAACCTAAGGGATTGGCTGTCTTTTTCCTGAGTAATTAACATCTTTACTTAATAGGTCTGACGTGGTTAGCCACCTGTGTAAGCCAGGATTCGACGACTGACATCGACCTCCATGTCCTCTGTCATAGATGGAGATTGCTTGCTCAAGGCAAGACTAAGCTCAGTAGAAGAGACAGTGGCCCAATTCTGATGCGGTAGAGAACAGCGAAACCTGCATCCGTGAGGGCCAAGGTCCAGTGACTAATGGAAGTGAATGAGAGCATGGTCATACCAAGTCTGGGGACTAATTTTGAGTACTGAAACTTCAGTGTTAGAAAAAATGGTGTCTAAAGTGTGACCCACGATTGTGAGTGGGCTGAGTCACAAACTGTGATATATCCCAAGATGACATATGCTCCAAAAGAAGTTGACCATGCAGGTCAGAAGATGCTTCCACATGTATATTAAGGTTCCCTAGAAGAGTGAAATTAAGTATTTCAACATACACTTCGAAAGGAACCCTTACAGGTAAGACAGAAACCACCTGCATGCACAGGGGGCAATAGATCAGCATGCTAGCTAGGATTTTATTAGCAGACAAGGAAATGCAAAAGCCTATAGACTCATAGACATTGCTGACTTCCCATCAATCTCACCCACTGTTTCATCACTCATCATCATGTTTGATTCCTCTGTATAAACAAAATCTTTAAAGTGGCAAACTATTACCTCTGGGCCCTGAAAAAATTAAGCTATTCTTGTCTCTTTTTTACTAAAAATACTGTCATGATTGGACTTCGGCCTCGCCGTCCTTGTAAGCGTTTCACAAGCCTGCCTCTTGCCACTGAAAACTGTCCTACATGCCAAACTAGATGTATGTCTTTATCTCTGAAATTCGATCACATTACTCTAATTCCCATCGAGTTACACTGGCCTCTTAATAAGGCAAGGATAATATTTAAATGTGATGCCTAGCCCACAAAACCACAGTAGGGAAGTAGGATCTGCTTTCATGGTTACCCCCATTTTTTGCCGCCTGGTGTCAGTGTGTTTTGACTGTAGTCTGCTGGGATCCAGCTAATCAAGACCCAGCAACTATGCTCTCTCCCCTAAATTGGCTCCGGTAAGTACTTTGGTACATCCACAATTGGCTACTGGTGTACCCTTATAAGTCCCAAGGATAGAGTACTAAGGTACCCAGGACATAGGTACACCAGGGGTCTCCTATGGGCTGCAGCATGTATTGTGCCACCCATGGGAGTCTACTTAAACTGTGACTACGGGCCTGCCATTGCAGCCTGTGTGTGTTGGTGCTTGCACCTCCCAGAACAGATATAAGTTTCCTTATATCTGAGGTCACTGCACTTAAAACCTATAAGTCAACCCTATGGCAGGCTCTTCAGTCCAGAGGGCAGGGTGCTTGATAATAAGTATGTGGGTGCCCCTGCATGATTCTTCAGGCTTTGTAAGTGCGGTTAGCCATTTTAATACATATAGTAGACATCAGTCATTATGAGATGTCTAACTATATAGTGGCTGCACCAAACCCGGTCATGTTTGGTATCAAACATGTTGGAATCAATCCTCCTACACCGATTCCAGTGCTGGAAGTATGATCCCATGTACTGGGAGGACTCCCTAGGGTACCCCCCTGTACTCCCGGTAACAGCCTTTCAGAGTCTGCCAGCAAGCTAGTGCTGCTGCCGATCACAGACACGATTTTGCCCTCCTGCTGCTGAGCCAAGCTCGAGCAGGGGAAGGTAGAACAATAAGTTTCCTGTCACAGGGAGGTGTGACCACCTCCCAGACAGGACTTAGTGTATTGGGCTGGGGTGGGGGCACTTGCCATCACCACTAGACTGCTTTGAAGGGCATATTTGGTGCCCTGCCTTGCATACTCCAGTTTGACACACACAAAAGGGAGGTAGGAATGTTAAGTTTCACACTTGTTTTGTCGTGTGGTTTGTGGCCTCATGGTCTGCCTTGCTTAGTTAGCTTGGGCCTGGCTGCCATGATGCCTTTTCTGCACACGTTACTTTGTGCCTTTGTTTTTCCAGCCTCTGCTTATGCCCGGCTATTTTAGACCTGTCTGCATTTCTGCCTTTTACCTTTTCTCCTGTTCCCTGTGGGTTACATCTGCATAACATGTACAAGGTCGAAAAACAACGTCCCTTGTTCTTGCTGATATGGCCAGTCCCTCGCACCTAGACATAACACCCTATATTGTTACCGTTTCCCACAGGGTTGTCTGCTGCAAAAATGTGCTTTTTCCTCCTCCGCACGACTTCGTAGATAGTTCCATTTGGCCTTCCATTCCAACTTTGAAGGCAGATTTCAATAAATTGAGCAGAATAAAGGCGCT
Source organism: Calotriton arnoldi (assembly GCA_963921515.1). Taxonomy (NCBI): domain Eukaryota; kingdom Metazoa; phylum Chordata; class Amphibia; order Caudata; family Salamandridae; genus Calotriton; species Calotriton arnoldi. The sequence goes on from CAWUFW010001731.1 coordinate 1,005,381, forward strand.
ATTATTGAATCAGGAGGTTATGCTCACATCCGCCCGGGAGACATTCATTCTCCAGGTGGCGAGTACCCATAGTGAGATACAGGCCCTCTTGAACACAAACCTCCCACAGCATTTCGGTGAACTGATTCACCGTGTTTTCAATGCATCGCGCACTGAAGGACTTGTGTACTTTTTTAAAGTTGTGGGTTCGGGCCTTGTTACCTCCTTTCAAACTATCTTTGGTGTAATACCGGCTTTTATTCATTCCATTTTTTCCAGCATCTTTGGCGGCTTTCCGTTGATCCTCGCCTTGGCGGCTGGTATATTACTTTTGATCTGTTTGCTACGCAATGGCTGCACTTCATGGAGCCCTCCTCGACCACGGTCGCCTTCGGCTGCTCCGTGAGCGCATCCTCGCCGGCTTCGGCGTACTGCCATTGGCGACACTTGGGGTGTCCTACAGTCTTTCTTTTCGCTTTGCGTATTTCACTTGCGTGCAACCTGTGATGTCTTGCATCCGATGTCCTTTCTCATGGTCCTTGGATTATTGCCTCTCCAATACGTCTCTGTCTCACCCGGATTTTGTCCAGTTGATGGGTCCCTTAGAGGCCCATGAGCGGGACTGTTCCGGTGCTGGCTATATGGCGCGTGCGGCTGCACTTGGAATTTTGGCACAATGGGATGTCTGGGCGGCTGCTCAGACTCTCCTACAACGAAGCTATATTGAGTATCACACAAGTTGTCCCGCAATGCTATTCGCTGCTCCCTCTTGTGAGGACCATGAATGCAGTTTTGATTTACTGGACTGGATGGCGTCTCTTTTTTCTGACGATTCCAACGATGTCCTTTTGGATGGTGTGGCGTTTTTCTGCACTTACACTCTATTGGATTAGAGAGCCTCTACGTTCGGCGTCCTGCCTCACTGGATTATTTTTTGTTTTTGCTGGTGTTTTTATTTTTTTGTCCCACTCATTGTCCTTCCTTGGGGACTATTCGAAAACAGACGTTTCCGTTCTGCTCCATCTATTTGAACTCTGTCTTCGTCCTATGTCTTCACCTATGGACTGACCAGGGGAGGGTGTCGTGTGGTTTGTGGCCTCATGGTCTGCCTTGCTTAGTTAGCTTGGGCCTGGCTGCCATGATGCCTTTTCTACACACGTTACTTTGTGCCTTTGTTTTTCCAGCCTCTGCTTATGCCTGGCTATTTTAGACCTGTCTGCATTTCTGCCTTTTACCTTTTCTCCTGTTCCCTGTGGGTTACATCTGCACAACATGTACAAGGTCGAAAAACAACGTCCCTTGTTCTTGCTGATCTGGCCAGTCCCTCGCACCTAGACATAACACTACGTACAGCTGCACTGGAGAAATTTGTGTGCTTTTTAATATTGTGTTTTCACTGTATAGGGGCACTTGGAGAAATATCTTTCCAGAGAGAAGAGCTGTGCTTGTCTGATGATGTAAACCTTGCATCTAGATATTGAGGTATGAGGGTCTGCCTGACAATGCCCAGAGGTCTTCTATTTTTATAATAAACTAGTTATGAGCACGGGGAGGGTGGACAGGCCATTTAGCCCTATATCCACTGTCTTTATAAAATGCTTTCCCCGTTTGTATTCTATGGAATTGTAACTATGCTTATTATTTTATTCTTATGCATTATGGTGATAGTACTGGCACGTGTACTGTATCTTAGAGCATGATAGTTGAAATAAACATTTTAAACTATACTGTGTCTCGTATTACGCACGTTGTGGACAGGTATGAGTGACTTATGAAAGAGTGTCCTTGCTCCCGCGAGTCCTGAGAGAGAGAGACCGTGTTCTGGGTTGTCTAATCATTGGTAGCATCGCTGCTAATGAGACGCTAATGCTAGTCGGATTGGGATTGTGGGTACTAAGGTGTATGGTTGGCTCACCACTATGCTCCGAGGTCCTATTATCCTGTGCATAGCTCTGTGTATATGCAGAATCCCTACAACATGGCGCCACCAACGAAGTGGGCTGCTTATCTGCGAGACGCTTGAGTAGTACTTGTGCTTGTCCACAACACCCTTTGCAGACGCTTCCGGAGGCGTGTGTGAGGGCGATACCTCCTATATTGACGTTTTTATAGGTTCTTTCAAGCTTGAAGTTGTTAAAAGGTGTTTAAATACAACCCTATATTGTGCTGCCTCTTACTAGTAGGTTGTCGAATATTTTTAGCCTTAAATGGCTGTCCAAATTGCGGCACATAGCCGCGCAGCGCTCAAAGCTCATTTGACAGCGTATGGAGTGCCTGACGCGGGTGTCGAACTGATCTTTGTGGTACAAGCGGATCCTGCTTACCACTTTGAAGTATTTTACTCTTGGATCACCTTTCCGGCGGTGGATGGGACTGATAATTTGTTCCATGAATATACAGGCACCGCACTTCCTAATGTCTATAGGCCTTATAGGAATCTTGAAGTACCACTCACGGCATGGTAACACCGTGTTTGGTTTGATGGCGCCCTCCCCCAACCGATTACCTCAGTTCGTTTAGGCCCCTTATCGATTGAAGGGGCTACTTGGCCTGTTTTGGCCGGGTATACCCCACATCCGCGTTATATGAATCTTCTGGTCGCTGACCTGCGTAACTTGCATTCGTCTTTGATACGTGTGCATAGAGCTTTAGTACAGTATGTTACAGGCATCATCCAGGGAGCTCCTCCTGGAGTTGCGGCACATCCAGCTGGGCCTGGCGGCGTAACCATAAGTCCCGTCATGGTTAATTCGGTGATGGGCAAGCGCCCACAAAATAAGGACGTTTTACCTTATTGGCTTGCAGAGAAATTTGACCAGCTGGAGGCAGTTTTTCCGAATACTTCTCCTGTGGAAAAACACAGGATTTTGACGATTAGTTTGCCAAAAGATTTAATTCCCGAGTTGGCAGATTGCAACAACTGGGGTAAGGTATTCGCAGCAGTATATGCGAAGTGTTTCGGCACTCCTTCCATGACAGATCTCCCCTCTGTAATTAAACGAGTGCAGGATGAGCATGGCCCAGAGGAGGCTGTGGAATTAGGGATGAGACTGGTGGGAGTGTTCGATGTAGTGGCTGACCTAATCCTTGCTAATGTCAAGGGTGATGCAGTTAACTTTCAAGTAGCTAATGCTTTGGCTTTGATCCCAGAACCGGACAAGCCGCGCGAATTACCGAAAATTATTGCACAGGCTTACAAAACCATTGGCCGTAATAGCCTGGGAGTCAAGCCTTTTGCTAAAACGCAAACTCAATCGCAACCACAACCAAAAACTCAATCTGAGAAAGATGAGAAACCGTTCTTTACTAAAAAGAGCTGGAGGTTGAAAAAACAGGGTAAGCAACAGCAGAAGAAGACAGGGTCGCAAGGCGCATCCCCGGTTTCCGTAGCTTCTGAACGCACATATGATTTGCGCGATAGAGCGAGAATAAAATCTCCAGAGAGATTCCAAATCCCTGATCCGCGTTCTCCTCATTCTCCACAGGCACCAACGTCCTCACAGACTGGTGGAGGAGATCGCCAGGATAGAGGCAGGGGTCGTGAGGCTCCACAGGGACGAGACCAACCTCGACAACAAGTACGAGGGACACCAGAAGAATTTCAACGTTCTCGCCCACAGTTTCAGAAGAAAAAAGTTGCAGCTGTAACAGCGAGGTATGCCACAGACGGTGAGAACGAGACTCCTGAATTGGACGTGGGCAGTAACGCTGCTAGACAGTGCCGCGGAAGTTACCATAGTGCGGGAGGCACTGCGTCCTCATGTGGAGGCGACAGCAACTGAAACATTCATTACTGTCGAGACAGCAGACACCAGAGTGGCACCCCCTGACAGACTATATAATATTGTCATTCAAATTGAAGGTGACATTGAGCGTGTTATTAAAGGGATTTTTGGGGAAAATCTGACCTCTTCGTACGACATTTTGTTGGCAGAGGCGGATTGGCCGCCCCCATTCGTACTTGCTGCTCGTAGGGGGGGAGGAGGTAATCCTTCCGAGCTTTTCTCGTCATGTCCCCAAGGACAAAGCGAAGGCTCTCGCAGCTGAGTGGGCTGTGTCCCTGGCTCCAGCGTTATACCGCAACCACGTGGGCTGGGATGAAGACTCTCCCCCCCATGATATTCCTTTGCGGTCACTGCCACAGCCACAACCCCAATATCCCATCAAGCGTGAAGCTAAAGGTCCCGTTTCTGACACAGTTAGAATATCAAGGAGTAATTGAAACATGCGTATCACCAATGAATAATCCCCTTTTTGCGGTTTCTAAACCCGATGGATCGTACCGTTTAGTTTTGGATTACCGACATTTGAACTCTCATTGTCGGACCTTTGCGGTACAAAATACACACAGTTCTGCGCTTGTAGACAGTCTTGTTCGTAAAAAATATAAAGCGACACTTGACCTATCCAATGGATTTTACACGCACAACTTGTCCCCGGAGTGCAGCCAATGGAGCGCTTTCACTTCCGGTGGAAAACATTTCAAATTCCGGCGTTTACCCATGGGCTACTAGAACAGTCCGGGTGTCTTCGCCGCTCGTGTTGTCTCTTTGTTGGACAGCATAGACCCAGATGCGTGTTCGTACGTCGACGATATCTATCTGACAGACGACGAATTATGGCCGCATCTTTCCCAGGTGGACCGCATTATTCTTGAGTTTGCGGTCTTGGGATACAAATTTAATTTTGCCAAATCTCACATTGCTGAATTTACCGTTTTGTTTTTGGGCTATGAGCTCAACAATGAAGGTAAGGGCTTAGCACCCCATTTTTTGGAGAAATGCGCGATCTTGTGCCCTCCAACCACCCTGAAGAAGCTTCAGTCATTACTGGGTTTTCTAAACTTCGGGCGTACTTACATTCCCGAATATGCCCAGCGTATCAAGCCTCTTTATGCCTTGATACAACCTAACTTTTCGAAGTCATGCTGGCTTCCCGAGCATTCCTCTATACTGCAATCTTTGCAGTCTGATCTACTTGAATCTAAATTCTTGTTGACTCGTGATAACCGCACAAACCTGGTAATTAGAATTGTGCCAGGGGCAGTGGGTTTCACGTACTTAACCTTTAATGAAGGTGACACAGTACCGATTGCATACAAGTCACATCTTTACACTTCTGCAGAAATGCGCTTTTCCTCTGTGGAGAAAGTTTTGACTGCAGTGCAAATGGCGATTCTAAAGGAACGCGCACTGGCACAGGGAAAACGCATTTTGGTGGTAACACCATATCCTGCCCTTGAGGCAGTGACGAAGGCAAGTGTACCAAACTCTAAGGCTTTGCACCCCCGTTGGATACAATGGGCTACATCTCTGACGTCTCCGGATGTCACGTTTATCTTTGATTCTTCACTTCAGACACAGGAGTTTTTACAGTATGAATTCGTTCATCCTCCTCCTCTGTCTTTGCTACCGCTTGAGGAGTACGAATGTATTATCTATACCGATGGTTCGGCACAACCGGCCACGGGTTCTAAGCATGCTTATTCCGCAGCGTGTGCTATTGTTGCAGGTACTATGGTGAACGGAGAGTTCAAATCAACTGTAGTGCACACTCAGGCACTAGGAGACAGTACTGCACAATTGGCCGAGCTGCGCGCTTTGGTGCTTGCACTTGAGTTCGCTAATTCAGACGTGACTACCCTTATTGTATGCGATTCTTACTACTGTGTTCAGTCTTTCAATGACAATCTATTCTTTTGGTCACAAAATGACTATAGAGATGCTAAAGGCAACACAATTAAGCATAAGATGCTTTGGGTTCGAGTAGCAGATTTGAAACAACGTCTGCCTCTCACACAGGTGATTCACACTCTTGGCCATCAACGTGTGGGCGCACACGCTGTTGGTAATGGTCTGGCAGATGAAGCTGCCAGATCAGCAGTAGCCACGTGCACAGTAGCAGCAGTTACAAGATCCATGACTAAAATAGATAATGATATTTTGGCAGCTATTGCTGCGACAAAGGAAGGTGCTAATTACCCACGGGGTTTCCCTTCCAAATACTCTTATCAATTAGGTCCTGAACAGGCTCCTTACGTAAGAATTCCAGACGTTGGTGATCGACTGATTCCCAACGCGGACCGCATACGTTCCTTGATAACAGCCGCACACGAAGGCATGGCTTCGGCGCATGCTGGCGTGTCTGCAACGGTTTCCATCTTGCAGCAGCGTTACTGGTGGCGTGGTTTATATAAACAAACCCGTACTTATGTGCTTTCTTGTGATGTTTGTCAGCAAATTAAGCCTTCCACGGTTACACGGCCACCACAGACACCGCTCTGCATTTCAAACAGACCTTTTGGGTGTGTTTACCTGGATCACTGCGGTCCATTTTCTTCTGATACTGCATATAAGTACATCTTGGTTGCAGTGGATTCGCGCACACGTTTCATCTGGGTCTGGCCACAACGGATTGCTGACGCTCGAAATGTCATCAGGGATTTGCGTGTCTTTGTGAGAATTTTCGCCTGCGGCACCTTCCATTCTGACCAAGGTCCAGCGTTCGCCTCTAAGGCTTACAAGGACGCAATGGGGTCACTGGGGGTGCAGGTGAAATTTTCGTCTCCATATCGGCCTGAGGGCAATTCGATTGTTGAACGAATGAACCGTGACTTAAAGCAATCCTTGACAGCTAGAGTCTTAGGTACTGGCAGGAACTGGCTGGCCCACTTGTATACTGTACAACGTGCACTTAATAATCTCCCAAGAAGACCTCTGGGTGGGCGGACCCCATACGAAATGCTCTTTGGCATACGAATGTTTGTGCCCGACCTTGATGGTCTAGACATGGCGGCGCAATCCGCAATCTTTGATGTAGATAACCATTCTACTATGTTACAGGACTTACAAGAAGCCCGAGACAAACTTGCAATTGAACATTTACCTTCAGCCACAGACGCTGCTCTGCAGATTCCGGTTGCCGGCTGGCTTCCGAAAGTTGGAGACCTGGTCCGAGAGAAAGTGGAGAACAAAAAAGAATTTGGCCCCTCTTATCATGCACCGGTTCCAGTCCTTGGCTTGAAGGGTACTCGTACAGTTATCTTACCAGCGCTTCCTGGTCGCAAGGAAAACAGACACATCTCAGTGGAAAATGTCAAGCTACAACATCTGGCCGATCCTGAATAGTGTAACACCAGCGGTCTCTTGTCCAGTCATTTCCAGTACAAATGTTTGTGGCCTTCCAGCCCGAACGGTCACTGATGTTGCCATTGAGATGGTAGATTTGCCTGATCGCCTGCTCGACTACCCGGATTCCCACTGCAACGAGGAGACCGAGTATACCTACCCCACCACCGAGTCCGTGGCTCATCAGCCAACAACGCCACTGAGCCCAACACGTTATTCCTTTGACTCGGCTTCCACCTCAGCACTTATCCCGTCCAGATTCAGTATTTTTGTATCCTGGTTCAGAGACAATTTTTTAATTCCACCATGGACATACATCTGGTTGGTACTATTCCTGATTTTTCTGTTCATGTCCATTGGCTTTGTGACAGTTTTTTTCTTACTCATCAATGGTCACTATTTACCCGAACGCTCTGCTGTGAACTGTGTCGCTGGAACTTTGGCTCCGCATTCTTCATCTCACATCATGAAGCGTGACCACACATTTGTGAACATTTCAGCTTTTCCAGTCGCTGATGGCATCGTATGGGATGCAGTAAATTTCCAAATTCATGGACCCACCGAGGTTATCAATGTACCAAATGTCCTCCGTGTTTCAATGGGTGATGTTGTTAAAAGTAACATTCATTCTGACGATTGGGATGTGCATGCCGTTGAATCATTATTTTCTGATTTGAAATATTATGCTGCATTTAATGCTGAGGATCTATATTTAAATTCTGCAAGTTATGCCGACTTATATTGTTACCAGCATTGGGGCAACCACTTTCTCCATAAACCAAGTACCCTTCGGGGTCCTTTTAATTACACCCAATGGGAACATTGTCCGACCCCTTTGCCAGGCAGCTCCCAGACTCTTAGAAATAAGTTTACTTATTTTACTGACTTTGATAGATCAAACCCTTGGTCCTATTATTTTAAATTAAACACATCGTCCACTCAGAAAATTATGTTGACCCACACCAAATTGCTGTATTCTGGTTCCTTTTTGAACGCCTTAGCTGTGGGTGGGTATGAACATTGGCGGGATACCATTGACTTGAAATCTATTTGGGGCTCCAGAGCATGGCAGGTGGAAGGCACAGAAGCATTACACCGTGCTTGCCTTATCCCGGCCCAGATTTTATTCTTAAATCAGACCATCTATCAAACAACGTGTTGGGGTTTGGCTACGTCCAAACAATTAAATGCCCCATCCATTCCTGTATTGTCTTCCACTCCCAACTACAGCTAGCAGTTCAATTTGTCCCTTACGGATTTGCAAGTTTTGTTTCAGAACAATTCGTTTAACGTATCTGAGTTTGTTCAGTCGCCCTGGTTGGCTTGGCCTATGGCATCTAATGCCTGCCAACTACGTTTTCATGACAGGGATCCTGGCTACAAACAGGATAGGCCGGACCCCAGGTTTTCTGACTCTCGTACTGTTACAATGTATTCTGTTGGTAAATTGTGTAAACAGTGGTTGCAGCACTCTTCCTTAGATTCTGATAAACAACATTTATCCCTACTATCAGGCAACATTGATCTGTCCGATTTTGTGCTGGGGCCTCGTGGTCCTCGACCTAAGAGATTCATTTATGAAACTTATAATGAACTCTGGAAGCTTTCGCAAATTGAAGCTGCTTCCCGTCTTCGGGAAATAGATCAAGCAAATCTAGAAAAAGTGCTTGCTGTTGTTGACAATAGTATTAATACCCTGTCTTCCCGCATTTACACATTAGAGAATATTGTTTCATCTGTTGTTGATATTGTACAAGATGATGTTTCTGTGTTATATCATGGTCAAAATCAATTGCGTTCAGTAATGCAGTTTGCATGGACTTTGCAAACACTTAAAATGGGTAAGGTTCCTTGGCACTTTTTGAACACCTCTGCCTTATTCTTACCTTTTAATTTGACTGAAAAACAGCAGTTCATGTCCATGAAGGATGCAACATACACTCTGTTACATATCGAAAAAATAGAGCCCTTACCATTCTCTGTGGCGGAATTGGATTCTGCAGTGTGGTTAGTACACGGGGTTATCGCGTTGCCTTTTTCTTTATTTGAATTCAGTTCATGCATGAAGCATTATCCTGTGGGCCGCTTTCAGCCTTTGGGAAGTGCTTTCCTGCATGAACTTTGGTCCCTGCCTTTTATGTATAAATATCTTAGGGACGGGAAGGAAGTTTTTCTCACGGGGGAGTCATGCGATTCTACTGTGGGTCATTCCCTTGTTTGCAAACACATTAAATTGCACGGAGCTTGTAATGTTTTGGCTCCGAATCTTGCTTGTGTTTTGAAGGGTATTCCTGCTCCTTCTATATCTCCTACTTTCATTTCACTGTGCTTGCAAACGGTAGCTATCTCCTTCTAAATAATCAGGACTGCTACGGCATGCTAGCCGGCATACCCTATATTGTTACCGTTTCCCACAGGGTTGTCTGCTGCAAAAATGTGCTTTTTCCTCCTCCGCACGACTTCGTAGATAGTTCCATTTGGCCTTCCATTCCAACTTTGAAGGCAGATTTCAATAAATTGAGCAGAATAAAGGCGCTATTATTGAATCAGGAGGTTATGCTCACATCCGCCTGGGAGACATTCATTCTCCAGGTGGCGAGTACCCATAGTGAGATACAGGCCCTCTTGAACACAAACCTCCCACAGCATTTCGGTGAACTGATTCACCGTGTTTTCAATGCATCGCGCACTGAAGGACTTGTGCACTTTTTAAAAGTTGTGGGTTCGGGCCTTGTTACCTCCTTTCAAACTATCTTTGGTGTAATACCGGCTTTTATTCATTCCATTTTTTCCAGCATCTTTGGCGGCTTTCCGTTGATCCTCGCCTTGGAGGCTGGTATATTACTTTTGATCTGTTTGCTACGCAATGGCTGCACTTCATGGAGCCCTCCTCGACCACGGTCGCCTTCGGCTGCTCCGTGAGCGCATCCTCGCCGGCTTCGGCGTCCTGCCATTGGCGACACTTGGGGTGTCCTACAGTCTTTCTTTTCGCTTTGCGAATTTCACTTGCGTGCAACCTGTGATGTCTTGCATCCGATGTCCTTTCTCATGGTCCTTGGATTATTGCCTCTCCAATACGTCTCTGTCTCACCCGGATTTTGTCCAGTTGATGGGTCCCTTAGAGGCCCATGAGCGGGACTGTTCCGGTGCTGGCTATATGGCGCGTGCGGCTGCACTTGGAATTTTGGCACAATGGGATGTCTGGGCGGCTGCTCAGACTCTCCTACAACGAAGCTATATTGAGTATCACGCAAGTTGTCCCGCAATGCTATTCGCTGCTCCCTCTTGTGAGGACCATGAATGCAGTTTTGATTTACTGGACTGGATGGCGTCTCTTTTTTCTGACGATTCCAACGATGTCCTTTTGGATGGTGTGGCGTTTTTCTGCACTTACACTCTATTGGATTAGAGATCCTCTACGTTCGGCGTCCTGCCTCACTGGATTATTTTTTGTTTTTGCTGGTGTTTTTATTTTTTTGTCCCACTCATTGTCCTTCCTTGGGGACTATTTGAAAACAGACGTTTCCGTTCTGCTCCATCTATTTGAACTCTGTCTTCGTCCTATGTCTTCACCTATGGACTGACCAGGGGAGGGTGTCGTGTGGTTTGTGGCCTCATGGTCTGCCTTGCTTAGTTAGCTTGGGCCTGGCTGCCATGATGCCTTTTCTACACACGTTACTTTGTGCCTTTTTTTTCCAGCCTCTGCTTATGCCCGGCTATTTTAGACCTGTCTGCATTTCTGCCTTTTACCTTTTCTCCTGTTCCCTGTGGGTTACATCTGCACAACATGTACAAGGTCGAAAAACAACGTCCCTTGTTCTTGCTGATCTGGCCAGTCCCTCGCACCTAGACATAACACTACGTACAGCTGCACTGGAGAAATTTGTGTGCTTTTTAATATTGTGTTTTCACTGTATAGGGGCACTTGGAGAAATACCTTTCCAGAGAGAAGAGCTGTGCTTGTCTGATGATGTAAACCTTGCATCTAGATATTGAGGTATGAGGGTCTGCCTGACAATGCCCAGAGGTCTTCTATTTTTATAATAAACTAGTTATGAGCACAGGGAGGGTGGACAGGCCATTTAGCCCTATATCCACTGTCTTTATAAAATGCTTTCCCCGTTTGTATTCTATGGAATTGTAACTATGCTTATTATTTTATTCTTATGCATTATGCTGATAGTACTGGCACGTGTACTGTATCTTAGAGCACGATAGTTGAAATAAACATTTTAAACTATACTGTGTCTCGTATTACGCACGTTGTGGACAGGTATGAGTGAGTTATGAAAGAGTGTCCTTGCTCCCGCGAGTCCTGAGAGAGAGAGAGACCGTGTTCTGGGTTGTCTAATCATTGGTAGCATCGCTGCTAATGAGACGCTAATGCTAGTCAGATTGGGATTGTGGGTACTAAGGTGTATGGTTGGCTCACCACTATGCTCTGAGGTCCTATTATCCTGTGCATAGCTCTGTGTATGTGCAGAATCCCTACAACAGTTTAGTTTAAGTGGCATGTGCTAGATGCGTAAAAACTGCCCTCACCCACAAATTGTGGCATGCTTCATCATAGGGCTTGCTGACTAACACCCCTGCGCAGACCATCGCCTGGGGTGGAGCAAAGGGAAGACAATACAAACATGAAAATAAAGGGATAAAAAAATTAAATGTGCAGATTGTGAGGAGGGCATTGCTGAAGAAGTGGTCTCACCTTGATGAATGTGTGACTACAAGGAGCCACTTCCGCTCCCACTCCAATTCGAGCTCCTACTACTATGAAACTCGGTATTTCTGCAGTGTGTCTCGAATAACCCAAGAACCTAGGGAATATACCCCGAACCTACAGAATCAAGGTAGGAAAGAAGGGGCATACATGGGATCAGAGGTCCTGAAGACGGCTGAAACATGTTGACGAGAATTCAGCTAGGAGGGGTGAAGGGCTACTAATAATCCCTGACACCACCATCCTATTTTTCATTTTTAATCCTGGACGGGAAGTCCAGGAATAAAGTGTAGCGGCGGATATATCCGAGCTAGTTTTAGATTTCACAATCCCCCCAAAAAATGCATGTGGCTACCAAGGCTTGTTGTTGCTCCAGCCGGATGGCATTGGAGATCAGGCGGGTAGGACGGAGGCAGTCAGATTGCTAACAGCAATACTTGAGGTTGGGATGGGTTTTGCAGGGCATACATTCATCTTGCTGTTTTCCATTTTAGGTTGCATTGCAGTCCCTGTAAGGGGGCTTATTGAGGTTTGGATATGTGGGCACTCCTTCATTAAACGGGCAGCTCTGCATGCAGAGACAAGGAGAGGAGGAAAGCTGCTTGGTTTCCAGGATACAGCAGTGCGGCTGAAGTGGTTTGGAAAGGGGGGTACGCAGTGGTTCGATCTGTAGCCGAAATTACATTTGTTGACAAAGGGTTGCCCCCTGCCCTGATGTGTTATTGTTGCATTTGGGGGAAAATGACCAAGTGACCTAGTGCAGCTTATGGGACTGGCATTTTTTAAAAGTATCAAAGCGGATTTGTTGGAGATAAAGAGGTTGTGGTCTGGTACAACCATCGTGTGGACTGGCTTCTTGTCGAGGAGAGCCTGGCGTGGGGCGATTAAACTGGGTGCCATAGACAGGGCAAGGCAGAAAGGGAACAGGGAGCTTAAATACATTTGCAAAGCGGGGGGAATTGTTTCTGGAACAAACGGATACACGATACAAAGCTGCAGAATTATTTAGGGATGACGGTGTGCACCTGTCAGTTTTTGTGGTTGAGTTTTATTTGGTACAAGTATGATCTGTTTTGGCCGGATTACTGCAATTGCCGGTTGGAATGTGAATAATCCATCATGGGATTGTGAGGTGGGAGGTGAACAGAAAAACTCTGGGGGGTTCTCTGGTGGCGGTTGTTTAAACAAGTTTAAAGTTATTCTACAAAAGTTGGTCAGGTTGACACCCAGTCAAGGATGCGGGGTTGGGAGGGGAAGTTATGAATACAATAAGAATGCAATCAGTTGTGTACGCAGGATGTTTGGATAAAGGGAGTTGCAGTGAGGTGAGTTGTGATTGGGCTTTTGGGTTGCTCAGGGTTACTTAGGGGAGGGAGGAGGAGGATGGATAGTACTTAATATGTATTAGTGAGGCTGGGTTTTTTGCTGTTTAGTATGTAAGGTTTAGTGCCAAGGTTTATGGATTAAGACTTGTGCATCCGTTTAATTAAAGCAGCTTTTTCCACACTATCACTTTGTGCGTGAGTTCTTGGATGCGCCATCCCGCCTGATGGGGTTTTATGGGGGTTGGCAGAAGGCAATGCCCCCGCCCCCCTGGATCTTCGCGCGGGATGTAGGGTCCGAGGAAGGGGGGGGGATAGTGGTTGGACAGTAGGCGTGGGGCTTAGAGATGTAAGGTTAGGAGCAAAGGGGGTATAGGTTGAAATTTAAGGGAAAGCGTGGTCACACCCCATTGGCAGGAACAGTTTTATCGCGTTCCCCGCCCTCCCACCCTATATGGAGTAGGGGTTTGGCCAGTAGGGGTACGTTCCTTAACCATCAAAGATCTGGGTGGGGTTTTTTCCCAGGGTTTTCCCGCTTTTATGGAGTTATTCTTGATGGGTGGAATTTATAGGTTATCAGGTGCCCAGGATTAGGTATGGTTTGGTCGTTGCTTGCAATGGACAGGTGCTTGGGCGGTTGTTTAAACAAGTTTAAAGTTGTTCTGCAAAAATTGGTCAGGTTGACACCCAGTCGAGGATGCAGGGGGGAGGGCAGAAGGGGAAGCTAAGAATGCAATAAGAATGCAATCAGTGGTGTATGCAGGATGCTTGGATACAGGGAGTTGGAGTGAGGTGAGTTGTGATTGGGCTTTTGGGTTGTCCAAGTAGGGACCCTTCTTCCTAGTCAGGGTAAGGGGGATACACTTCTAAAATAACGCCTGCTCACACCCTTGGTAACTTGGCACGAGCAGACAGGCTTATCTCAGAGGCAGTGTGTAAAGCATTTGTGCACACATACAGTATTACAGTGAAAAACTACAAATGGACACCACACCAGTTTAGAAAAAAAAGTAATCTTTATCTAAACCAAACAAGGACAAAATGACAAAAATCCACAATACAGTAATCAAAATATGACTTTTAAAAGGTAGAAACAGTTCTGTCTATAGCAAACTATAGTTGCGACAATTTTAACACAAAGTAACTTGGATGCATCACAGTCACAAACAAAAACAGCCACAGGGAAGGTGATGTGTCGGTTCCTTACGCCCAGGAAAGGTGATGCGTTGGTTCCTTACTCCAGGGGAGGGGATGCGTCGGTTCCTTACTGCTACGCAGGGGAGGTGATGCGTCGGTTTCTTACTGTGCGAGGAGGTGATGCGTCGGTTTCTTACTGGGGCCCCGGTGTTCTTGTAGTGAGTATCAGGGATGCGACGGTTCTCGATGCAGCGGCGGCAACAGCGCTGCGTTGGTCTCTCCAGCCGCAGTACCACGATGCGTTGGTTCTTGCAGCCGCACTGCAGGGCCTGCGTCGGAATCGGTGCGGTGTTCTCGGATTTCGGACGTCGGTGCACGGGATACGCATGCAGCGATTTCCCCAGCCGCAGGCAGGCACTGCGCTGCGTCAGTTTCTTCGGCGATGCGTCGGAAACGGGTGCGGATGCGTCACGCTTCTCGTATGTCAGGCCTAACCGCACAGGAACAGAACAACGCTAATTTCCAATGCCCCCTATTTAAACGTTCCTGCAAGGTTTGAGTTATCCTTCACAGGTAAGTTCCAAAGGGGGAAAGGGAATAGGGACAGAGAAGAGAAACTCCAAGCTCACTGTCTGTTCTGCTGCTTCTTCTTCTTCTGTTAATTTTCTGACAGTTCTGTGGACATTTACATTTATTTTAATGACTATACCAAATTTCTGTAGACTTACTTTCTTATTTTTAAAACTAAATCGCTCGTCTTACCAGAGTATGTCTTGGAGCCTACTTCTCTTCTTACTTCTCAGATTATGTCTTACTGTAGTTGAGAAGATGCCACTCAGTTCTCTCCTTATCTTTTCTCTTACAGGGACGACCAGCGTTCAAACCTGCTTCTGCTAATATACAAGAAATTACATGGGTAAGTATTGGTTATAATCTTCTTGTGTGTGTGTGCGTGAACGTGCTTAACCAACCCACCAATTTCCCTGACTCCAACTCACTGTGAAAAGAACTGTAGTGGACATTAATCTTGACTCCGTTTGTCTGAATTCGTTTGCTTCTTTCCAATTGTCTATATTATAAAACGTTTGGCTATATTTGGAAAGAGTGTTGTTTTATTTTACGTAAGCGTTTTAATTATTGGACTGTGGTAACGCTGCGCAAGAACTGTAGCGCCAGCTTTTATGTGAACTTAACCTAAATTACAGGGAAGTCGGGATATCTCCTTAACTAGTAAGAAGCGCTAAGCCTTTATACGTAAGAGGAGTATTTCGTTTTAGCCGACTTGTTATGCCACAGGGAAAGCGCGTTATCCTTATAAGATATCTATTGACAAGCTTCATGCAAGCAACTTTCTTTTATTTTAGGAAGGATTTATCAGAGAGGTTTCCAGGAATTTAATCTGTTAACGCTTCTGAGGGGTTCCAGTACAGAGTCAGTACTGTACAAACCTGGAAGCAGTAATAGAATTTATGCGAGGTGAAACCAGGACTTTTCCGTGCTTGCGCTCAGGTTAAACACTGACCTTGACTCAGGAACTTTGAACACCGACGATGACTAACCGCGAGTTAATTTACTATTGCAAACTACCCTAATTAAACTCCCACGACGCCAGAACTGCTCCTCCTCAGCTGATAACTTCAGTGAAGTGCGCCTTAGAATGTTGGAGCGCGCTTCACCAGGCAGAGACTAACAGGGAGAACTAGACCGCTGAACAGCGGTGTACTGAAGCATATTGGCGGCCATCTTGGAATTCCGGTGGTGCCAGCAAGCTCGCCAACTCAAAGGGCATCTTACTTGCAGGTAAGTTTGTTTGGTTAGAAAGGGGGAAACACTAGCCACAGTCTGGTTGGAGGGAGGAAACTGCCCGTGAGCCCTGACAGTACCCCCTCTCAACGGGGTTTCCTCCAATCGTGGTTTTAAAGGGAATTTGGCATGGAAGGCTCTGATCAAACGATGAGCATGGACATCTGAACTTTTTTCCCATGAACGCTCATCCGGTCCATAGCCCTTCATCTGAAGTTCTTTGGTTGGTAAATACAAGGTGGTTCCTTGATAAGGCAGACCGTGACGGATGAAACGTTGTGGATCTTCTGTGGCCCAGTTTTCCATGTCACGAGTAGTCATTGCATCCCGAACGTGATTCTCAAAGGGCTCCAAAGAGATTATTCCAATGAATTTGTCTTCAGGGATGATTAGTTGGTTCTCAATGACTGGAGTTTGATTTTCAGTGTCAAGTCTGGAGAGTACATCAGCTTTTCCGTTCTTAGAACCTGGGCGAAAGGTGATTACAAAATCGAAGTCCGCAAAGTAAAGAGACCAACGCAGCTGGCGGGGTGTGAGTGTACGAGCAGATCGTAGGAATTTCAGATTTCGATGATCTGTGAACACTGTTACCGTGTGTTTGGCCCCCATTAAGTAATGCCTCCAATCCTTGAAGGCATCTTTAATTGCCAGGAGTTCCTTCTCGGTTATCGTGTAATTACACTCCGCAGGGTTGAGTTTGCGGGAGCGATAAGCCACCGGGTGTAACTGCCCTGTGTCCTTGTGCCTCTGTGAGAGTATTCCCCCGATGGCCAGGTCCGAAGCATCCGTCTCCAGATAAAAAGGTTCAGAAGGGTCTGCATGTAATAGAACAGGTGCTGTGGTGAAACTTTCCTTCATCAACTCAAAGGCCTCTTCAGCTTCTTCAGACCACTTGAATGGTACTCCTTTTTCAGCAAACGAGTTAGTGGGAGGAGTTTCTGAGAGAAACCGTGAATGAATCGTCGGTAAAAGTTGGAGAATCCGATGAAACTTTGAACTTCTTTTATAGAGGTTGGGGATTTCCAATCTGTTATCGCTTTCACCTTCTGTTCATCCATCTTCACTCCATCAGGTGATAACACAAATCCTAAAAATTCCACGGTGTCAGTGTTGAACAGACATTTCTCCAACTTAACAAATAGGGAATTCTCACGCAGACGTTGCAGCACAGCTCGAACTTGACCTTGATGTTCTTCTTTTGTGTTTGAATAGATCAGAATATCATCTATGTACACTATGGCACATTGGTCGATGAATTCGCTTAAAATGTCATTGATAAAGTACTGGAAGGCCGCCGGCGCATTACAGAGACCATACGGCATTACAAGATACTCATAAAGGCCATATTTGGTTCTAAACGCCGTCTTCCACTCGTCGCCTTCCCGAAGTCTAATCAGGTGGTAAGCTCCTCGTAGATCTAAACGAGTGTAAATTTTTGCCTCCTTCACCTGGTCAATCAGAACGGAAATAAGGGGCAACGGGTATCGATTTTTAACCGTTATTCTGTTGATCGCCCTAAAGTCAATGCAAGTCCTGAGATCCCCCCTTTTCGGTACGAAGAAAAGAGGGGACGAGACTGGGGACTGAGATGGTCTAATAAACCCATTTTCCAAATTTTTGGCCAAGTATTCTTTCAAGTGAACATTTTCTTTCTCCGTCAAGGCATAAACCCGACTGCACGGCAGATTGGCCCCTGGTTCTAAATCTATTTTGCAATCGTAGGGTCTGTGAGGAGGTAATATCTCAGCCTTGACCTCATCGAATACGTCAACAAAGTCTTGATATTCTTCAGGTATCGTGACGGTTTGAATCACGCATACCGAATTTCCATTTTCACATAGCAGGGCTGCAGCTCTGGGTCCGGGAAGATCCAGCATGTTATCGTAACAATGTCTTGTGCAATAGTCTGAATTCAACTTGATCGTTCGAGCTCCCCAATCGATTAACGGATTATGCTCGGTGAGCCATGGTAGACCTAGAATCAATTGAAACTGAGGGGCATCAATTAGATTGAATTGCAAAACCTCTTGATGTCCTTCGATGGTAGTCATTTGCACTGGCTCTGTATGACTGGTTATCGGTCCTGAAGTTAAGTCTGTTCCGTCCACCGCCCTGACCTTCTCGCTTCTTTCTTTCTTGATAGCCTGTAATCCAATATGATTTGCGAATCTATGGTCGCAGAAATTGCCTGTTGCTCCTGAATCCACCATTACAATGATTCCGGTCAAAAATTCTTCCCTGAATTTTAATGTCACTGACATGACCAAATGGGGCGAGGAGACTTGCAAGGTGTTAGCCAACTGATGATTTATTGGAGTTGTTTCTTTAATCGCATCCACCAATCCAACTCCGCCTACCGGTGGTGCAACTAGTTTTCCTTCTCCTTCACTGATATCTTGGGTCTTTTTACACACATTTTAACAAAATGTCCGCTGCCTCCACAATACATACATAACTTGTTCAGTCTTCTCCTTTCTTTTTCCTCCTTGGATAGCGGACCTCTGATGACACCAATCTGCATGGGTTCAACTCCCGAAGATCCTTCTGCCGGCCGTGTGTTTTCGGACCTGGCACGATCAAAACGAGGAACACTGGACCTGAACTCTCTTCTTCGTTCTCCCTTTCGTTCATTATGCCGATAGTCGATTTCCAGAACTAAATCCACCAGTGCCGAAATTTCAGTCGGGCGATTAGGAATTTGGGACAAGGCATCCTTTAATTCATCACGCAACCCTCTGTAGAACACAGCCGCTCTTTTATTTTCAGGCCAATTAGTCTCTACCACCAGCTTGTTAAACTTGGCTAGGTAAGCCACTAGTTCTCTATTGCCTTGTTTTAGTTCTAACAATTCGTTGTCTGAGGCTTGTGAAGCTGTTCTTCTATCGAAGATTCGAAGAAATTCTTTTTTGAAGTCTTCGAGGTTGTATAGGACAGGATCATCTTTGGTTACTAGTGGCATAGACCATGAGGCGGCGTCCCCACTGAGGTAGGATAAAATAAAAGCTACGCGGGATTGGGCATCGGGGAAAATCGTCGGACGGCACATAAAGTGCAGAGAGCATTGCGTCAAAATAATTTGTGTCTTCTGCGGGTCTCCATTGAATCGCTCTGGAGGTGCAAGTGGAATTACAGGGGATAATGAATGAATGACTTGTGTGGGGGCCAAAGGTGAGGGATTTGCATTTGTTCTCTGGTTTTCAAAATAAGAAGCTCCTTGACTAGTTCCCGGGACAGCCCTTTCTGATTTAAAACTAACTATCTCCTGTCTTAAAATTTTATTCTCCTCTCGGACTGCCTCAAGGTCTCTTTGTATATTTTCCAATATGTCTCCTAAACCTTTTAAGTCTAATCCCTCTGTCATTCTGTTCGGGTGCTTGTACCAACGTGGGCACTTCACTCTGTCAGGCCTAACCGCACAGGAACAGAACGACGCTAATTTTCCAATGCCCCCTATTTAAACGTTCCTGCAAGGTTTGAGTTATCCTTCACAGGTAAGTTCCAAAGGGGGAAAGGGAATAGGGACAGAGAAGAGAAACTCCAAGCTCACTGTCTGTTCTGCTGCTTCTTCTTCTTCTGTTAATTTTCTGACAGTTCTGTGGACATTTACATTTATTTTAATGACTATACCAAATTTCTGTAGACTTACTTTCTTATTTTTAAAACTAAATCGCTCGTCTTACCAGAGTATGTCTTGGAGCCTACTTCTCTTCTTACTTCTCAGATTATGTCTTACTGTAGTTGAGAAGATGCCACTTAGTTCTCTCCTTATCTTTTCTCTTACAGGGACGACCAGCGTTCAAACCTGCTTCTGCTAATATACAAGAAATTACATGGGTAAGTATTGGTTATAATCTTCTTGTGTGTGTGTGCGTGAACGTGCTTAACCAACCCACCAATTTCCCTGACTCCAACTCACTGTGAAAAGAACTGTAGTGGACATTAATCTTGACTCCGTTTGTCTGAATTCGTTTGCTTCTTTCCAATTGTCTATATTATAAAACGTTTGGCTATATTTGGAAAGAGTGTTGTTTTATTTTACGTAAGCGTTTTAATTATTGGACTGTGGTAACGCTGCGCAAGAACTGTAGCGCCAGCTTTTATGTGAACTTAACCTAAATTACAGGGAAGTCGGGATATCTCCTTAACTAGTAAGAAGCGCTAAGCCTTTATACGTAAGAGGAGTATTTCGTTTCAGCCGACTTGTTATGCCACAGAGAAAGCGCGTTATCCTTATAAGATATCTATTGACAAGCTTCATGCAAGCAACTTTCTTTTATTTTAGGAAGGATTTATCAGAGAGGTTTCCAGGAATTTAATCTGTTAACGCTTCTGAGGGGTTCCAGTACAGAGTCAGTACTGTACAAACCTGGAAGCAGTAATAGAATTTATGCGAGGTGAAACCAGGACTTTTCCGTGCTTGCGCTCAGGTTAAACACTGACCTTGACTCAGGAACTTTGAACACCGACGATAACTAACCGCAAGTTAATTTACTATCGCAAACTACCCTAACTAAACTCCCACGACGCCAGAACTGCTCCTCCTCAGCTGATAACTTCAGTGAAGTGCGCCTTAGAATGTTGGAGCGCGCTTCACCAGGCAGAGACTAACAGGGAGAACTAGACCGCTGAACAGCGGTGTACTGAAGCATATTGGCGGCCATCTTGGAATTCCGGCGGTGCCAGCAAGCTCGCCAACTCAAAGGGCATCTTACTTGCAGGTAAGTTTGTTTGGTTAGAAAGGGGGAAACACTAGCCACAGTCTGGTTGGAGGGAGGAAACTGCCCGTGAGCCCTGACATCGTACTTGTGTCTCTTTTTCAGCTCCCAACAGCAGGAACAAACACCAGATGCCCAATTCAGCAACGGGCACCTCCTGGCAGGTCAGAACTCCCAGCAAGGAAGTTCAGGGGAGCTGTTGGTAAAGTCTTTGTATCCCTGAGACTTCAAAACAGGAGGCAAGCTCTACTTCAAGCCCTTGGAGATCTTCCTCAAGCAGGAGACACAGCACACAGCAAAGTCCTTATCCTCTTCTTGGCAGAAACAACAACCGCAGGCCAAACCCAGACAGCACACAGCATAGGGGCAGTACTTTTCCTTCAGTTTTCCTAGCTTTTCTCCTTGGCAGATGTTCCTCTTGAATTCCAGAAGTAATCTAAAGTTCTGGGCCCCAATATTTATACAGCAATTTTCTTTGTTCTCTGGTGGCAGAGAAGAAGTCCTGTGCTCAGTCAAAACCAGTTCTGTCTTCTCTGGTCCAGCTTCCCGGCAGGAGGTGGAGACAGCATTGTGTAAGGCAGACCAGGCCCATTCAGGTGAAAGGAAATCTCTGCCCTTACTCTAAATGCAACCCATGTCTATTCAGCCTAGGCCTGACTCATCCAGGAAAGGCAAGTCACTCCTCAACCCCCCCAGTGGCTGTCTACAGTGAATGCACATCCCCAGCCCCTGTCACTCCAAAACCAGACAGTCAATATTCAACCCAGCAGAGGCACGCAGGATGGCTTAAGCAAGAAAATACCTACTCTCTAAAAGTGGTATTTTCAAACCCACAATATAAAAACCATCTTTACTAAAAGATGTATTTTTATATTCTGAGTGCAGGCATACTAAACTCCAACTTTCTATGTAGTCCCAATGGAAAGTTATACTTATAAGATGTTGTAAATAAACTCCATTCTATCCTATGAGACAGATAGCCTTGCAACAGTGAAAAACGAATTACACTGTATTTCACTATCAGGACATGTCACACACATCAGTACATGTCCTACCTTTTACATACACTTCATCCTGCCCACACGGGTACCTTGGGCCTACCTTAGGGGTGACTCACATGTAAGAAAAGGGAAGTTTAGGGCCTGGCAAGTGCACTTGCCAGGTCGACATGACAGTAACAACTGTGCAGACACTGCAGTGGCAGGTCTGAGACCCCCTTTTGAAAGGCTGCTTGTGTGGGTGGCACAATTAGTGCTGCAGGCCCACTAGCATCATTTGACTTACAGGCCCTGGGCACACAAAGTGCACTGTACTAGGAATTTAACAGTAAGTCAAATAAGCCAATCATTGAAACACCAATCTATATGAATCATTTACAGAGGGAGCACTTGCACTTTGGCCCTGATCAGCAGTGGCAAATTGCCCTAAGCATCTAGACCAGCAAAAACGAAATCCAGTACACAGCAAAAACACAGAAGGCAGAGGCAAAAATACAGGGGAAAACCACGCCAAGGATGCCAGGTCTAACAAATATGTATTAGTGAGGCCGGATGTTTGATGTTTAGCATGTAAGGCTTAGTGCCAAGGTTTATGGATTAAGACTTGTGCACCTGTTTCATTAAAGCAGCCTTTTCCAAACTATCACTTTGTCCGTGAGTTCTTGGATGCGCCATCACCCCCGAAAGTCCCCAAACTTAATCACTTCTCTAATGATAGGTGCCGTGTCAATTGCTGGATTCTGCTGTTATAGCACAACATCATCTGCATACAGAGATATCAGAAGATAATTTTTCACCTATGTACAACTCACGCCAGATATGTAATTCATGCTGAAAACATGCAATGGGCTGTATAGCTAATCAAGGGAGACAATAGACAGCACTGGGGCATACCTTTGCCGATAGCTATTGTGTCAGAGAATAAGTTATTCACCTTCACTAGTGCTAGAGAGCCTGTCTATAAACAATTTAGCTGACTCAGGACATAATGGCCCAGTCCCATGCACCTGCGTATCTCCTGCATGAATGGCCATTCTAGCACATCAAACGCTTTTCCAGTGTCAAGCAGGATGGCAGTGACTGACAAACCTGTGTCTATCCTATGCAGTACTGCCATCAATTTATGCAAATTATAAGCTGTGGAAGTCTGCGTAATGAACCCAGACCACTCCAGTAGCACAAGCAATTGCATCAGAGGTTGCAGTCTCTAAGCTAATATTTTATGTATGAATCTTATTATCCAACATTCAGCAGTGATAACGGGCGATATGAAGAACACTGCCTATGGTAACAACCTGATTTCAAGAGTATCATAATTGTGGCTTCTAACATTGAGAGGGTTAGTTTACCTATAAGAACAGCATCATTGTATTCTTCCCATCACCCCTGGGCCTTGCCACTGGCACGGCTAGTTATTCCATTTTTTTACATCTTCAAGTGTAAGGGAAGAATTAAGAAGTTTCTGCATCTTACCTTTGATCCAAGCAAGCGCAACATCTTTTAAGTAGTCAGCTATTTCAGCTGTTCCGAGGTATAGAGGTGCTCGTAATATTGCCTTCAAACCTCTAAGATATCAGTTGGCGACGCTGTGATCAGGCCATTATCCGCAGTTTTCAATATCTGAGTAGTGTCTTTGCATGCTTTCATAACCCATGCAAGCTTTTCCCCCCAGCCTATCACCTTCCCTAAATGACCTAGCTGGGGCGTTTCTTCCCAAGGTAGAGTATTTAATGCTCTGCTGCCACCCTAAATTCCTGCAAGGCATCTTGCAATGTGAGGCGGATTGCCGTATCTTTACTTAGTTCATAAGTCATTTTCAGGCTGCTTAAACTCCTTTTTTAATGTCTCCAATCATGTGCAGGGACCTAGGGATATTTGACAATTTATTGATACAGATGTCATGGATATACGACTTAAAGGCTTCCCGCAGCGATCCCACATTAGACACCGACCTCTCACGCAACACAGAATATTCTACAATAGCAGCCCTGATTTCAGAGCGAAACTGAGTCTCACAATTTGGTCTCCTTTAATCTCCAGTTGAGGAAGCGCTGCAAGGGAAGATAGTTATCCAATAACAAAATAATTGGAAAGCGATCCGATAAGATTCTTGGCAAAATATTTAGCTCCTGGACCTTAGCCATTATGGACTGCAACACCAGCAGTAAATTGATGCAGGAGCTTGCATCACAGACTAATAGTAGATGTATTCCATAGTTGACAGATGTAGGGGTGTAGGTCAATAATTGCATCCCTTGCTGATGTTGGTAGGAGTAAGTGGGAGCGGGCAAATAGGGCATACTCATCCATTAAAGACAGGCCATTTGGACACTAAAAGATCAATCTAAAGAAATATTCCATACCCCTCTAAGAAGGCCCGCATGAAAATGATGGGGCTTCTACAAGGCTAGAAGAGCTGAGGGACAGTCCAATCCTGAAGTAGTTCCCTAAGCAAATTGAGAGATTTTAGGACTTGGTGAGACTTCTGAAAGGCGAGAACAGAGCTTTGGGAATGTTTAACAATTGTATATGGCATCTCTACAAGACACTTAACAATCATTGACTGGTATTTCGCAAACGTGTTTGACAGCCTTAGTCTTGCATGTTTGACAATAACGGACCAGCATCTTGCAAAGATTTTCATCAATGATAAACCAGCATCTCTCAACAATGGCCAACAATCAAAAACCAGCTCCTTTCAACAATGCTTGAAAATCACCGACCAATGCAAAAGAAACAATTGATGGATGGAATGCTGGACAATGCAAACATTCACCCCCAGTCACAAGGATCTGGGTTAAATCCATCATTCTTTTGCTCACCACACCACCCCAGTTTGGACCCAGCCATATGCAAATCAGCCTTGACCCTGTTCCTTGTGGGAACAGTCCAGCCGAACTGCCAAGCCAGGTCCTCCTTGGACCGGAAACAAGCATCCTGGGACCGGTTTCAGGGCATCACCCTTCATCAGCCTGGCTAGTTTGAATCCAGTGGTGTAGTGAGCACGGTACCCATGTCTGGGCATACCCTTCCCACTTAGGGCGACAAATGCAAAAGAAACAATTGATGGACGGAATGCTGGACAATGCAAACATTCACCCCCAGTCACAAGGATCTGGGTTAAATCCATCATTCTTTTGCTCACCACACCACCCCAGTTTGGACCCAGCCATATGCAAATCAGTCTTGAACCTGTTCCTTGTGGGAACAGTCCAGCCCGAACTGCCAAGCCGGGTCCTCCCTGGACCGGAAACAAGCATCCTGGGACCGGTTTCAGGGCATCACCCTTCATCAGCCAGGCTAGCTTGAATCCAGTGGTGTAGTGAGCACGGGACCCACGTCTGGGCATACCCTTCCCACTTTGGGCGACAAATGCAAAAGAAACAATTGATGGACGGAATGCTGGACAATGCAAACATTCACCCCCAGTCACAAGGATCTGGGTTAAATCCATCATTCTTTTGCTCACCACACCACCCCAGTTTGGACCCAGCCATATGCAAATCAGTCTTGACCCTGTTCCTTGTGGGAACAGTCCAGCCCGAACTGCCAAGCCAGGTCCTCCCTGGACCGGAAACAAGCATCCTGGGACCGGTTTCAGGGCATCACCCTTCATCAGCCAGGCTAGCATTGTTCTGCATTCTGTCCATCAATTGTTGTTTTTGCATTTGTCACCCCGAGTGGGACGGGTATGTCCAGACGTGGGTCCTGTGCGCTCCATGCCACTGGAGTCAAGCTATCCTGGCTGATGAGGGTGAAACCCGAAACCGGTCCTAGGATGCTTGTTTCCAGTCCAGGGAGGACCTGGCCTCGCAGTTCGGGCTGGACTGTTCCCATTGGGCACAGGGTCAAGACTGATTTGCATATGGCTGGGTTCAAACTGGAATGGCATGGTGAGCAAAAAACGATGGATTTAGGCCCAGATCTCTGTACTGGGGTGAATGTATGACATTGTTCTGCATTCTGTCCATCAATTGTTGTTTTTGCATTTGTCACCCCGAGTGGGACGGGTATGCCCAGACGTGGGTCCCGTGCTCTCCATGCCACTGGAGTCAAGCTATCCTGGCTGATGAGGGGTGAAACCCCGAAACCGGTCCTAGGATGCTTGTTTCCAGTCCAGGGAGGACCTGGCCTGGCAGTTCGGGCTGGACTGTTCCCATTGGGCACAGGGTCAAGACTGATTTGCATATGGCTGGGTTCAAACTGGAATGGCATGGTGAGCAAAAAAACGATGGATTTAGGCCCAGATCTCTGTACTGGGGTGAATGTATGACATTGTTCTGCATTCTCTCCATCAATTGTTTTTGCATTTGAAAATCACCGACCAGCATCTCATAAACATGTTTCACAGTAACAAAAAGTCATCTCTGAAACAAGACTAACAAAAACAGATTGGCGTGTCTCAAATATGCTTACAGTCACATGTTGACATCTTTCAAAATGTTCAACAATACCACAGTAGCATATCTTATAGATGTCTAAGAAGCAGCATCTCTGTTGTACCTGTTATGTTAATTATTTGTAAAGAGTCTCATGCCACCCAAGGGTCTCCCAATGCACTGAGGGAGGGACACAAGAGATGGCAAACAGAGTCCAGGTGAGGGAAAGGAAAGACACTTAGAGGGAGAATTAAATAGGAGCCTGTTGTTGGTGTGGTCTGATGTTTCACATATTTCGAATTTAGACTGTACAAATATAGCAGAGGAACATCAAGTTTTGCTATACTCTTTGATGAATTTACATTTAATTGTACTTTTACTTGAGGTAACGTTTTGAGCTCCCAGGGATATTTTTCCTAGTGTACACGTTTGTCTGTTTTTTTTGTGTTCTTTTTTATGAACATTTAGGCCATTTCATGATGCAGTGAAAAACGGAAACCATTAAGGCAGTTACAGTAAGAAATCCTCTTTGCAATGTAAGGTGAGAAAAAGGCCACGCAGATTTTCCAGCTGACCTCCAACCAAACCTAAAGTTTTCACAGAGGCAAGCGAAATGTTACTTTTGAATAGATTTTGAATTCTTATATGGCACTCTCTCACCTAGGTCTCAAGTACCCTTGTTACAACTTGTAGTTATTAGTTACATTTTCAGCTCTATAGAGATTTTAGTTCGAGAGCACTTCTGGAAAGATATTAAGAGTCAAATAGTCCCCTGTATACAGAAACAATAATTCCTCTTTGACAACTGGGCGCCTCCCAGAGAGCCTTAAATCTGCCCTTGTGCGATCATGGTTGAAGAAACACTGCTTGGATCCTTTAGAGTCTGTCAATATTATTCCAACTTCATTTTTGCCATATATATCTAAGAAGTGGGAGAAAGTAGCAACCACCCAATATCAGAGCCTTGCCTTTACTGTACTCGGCTCAAAACCGGGTTTGTTACCGGGTACAGCTGCTGATGATTTATTTAGGAATGGTAATTGATGACGGCAGCATGGGAATTCTGATTCTTTTAGACCTCTCCACCATCTTCAGCTCCACTGATTATCACAGTCCTTTCCAGCATTTAGACAATAGTGTCTTTGGCGGACAGATTCTGACTTCGATCAAGTCTATTCTTTCTTGAAGATTGCAAACAGAACAATTTGGCATTTTCTGTTCTTCCCAAAAAGTTTATAATGCGGTGTCTCTTGTGTTTGATTTTTACCTGCGACCTATAGCTGAACTGCTAATGTGATCATAATCTTTATGCAGACAATTTCAGTTTATTTTTAATGCGCAGGACCTGTCTTGCCAACTGTCTTCCAGAAGCACCGCATGGATGGAAGCAATTGTTTTTAAAATTAAACCGAGCAAAATAAGGATTTTCTTAAATTATGATACGGAAGTTTAGATTTTATTAGAGACAAGGAGGTGGAAATGATATGTCAATATTGCTTTCATTGCTTACTCCGTGTACTAATTAAGCCTGGGCGTAGTTCGCGAAGTAGCGCTACGCGAAGCTACGCAAAGTGCAGTTCGCACTACGCGAACTACGCGTAGCACTACGCGAACTGCGTAGTGCACTGTTCGCAATGATTGCACAGTGCCGGATGCTTGTCCGCACTGTGCAATCATTGAAAACGGCATCTTGCACAGTGCGAGCTGTCTTTTACTGCCGCTCGAGTAGATTTTTACTCGAGCGGCAGCTTTCTCAACGCGAACTGGTAGTTTCTCATCGCGAGCGGTCGCGAGCATACGCGACCACTCGCAATGAGAAACCTGACCTCCCTGCGTTGAGAATCTCGCCGGGATGTCATTTTGCTTGCTCGCGGTCGCCAACTTGACGTTGAGGACCGCGAGCAAGCAAAAAATGACCGCTGCACTACGCTACGCGTGTTTGCACTGTGCTACGTGCAATTCGCGTTGTGCGAAGTAGCGCAAACTTCGCAAACTACGCGAGCGTAGCGTAGTGCTTTGCCCAGGGTTAGTACTAATCCACTACATCAACAGAGAACATTCGCATGAGCACCTGAGGTCCCTATCTCGTGCAGTGAGGCATAGTTCGAGAATGAGCCACTTTAAATGTAAATAATTGTTGATCTTAGACAACTGAAGGATGATACTTATGTAACACATTAAAGGTAGTGGATCAACGCACCTGGATCATGCATGGGGTAGATGTCCGACAAAAAGGTATAGAGAATGTCAGTAATGAGCCAGTACACTTGGAGTTGCTGAGCAATGGAAGACAGGCTAAAAGGAAGGAGAAAGATCGCAGTTAAGAAAAGGGCTAAGAAAGACCTATGTCGAGAAAAGAAAGTAAACAAATAAATTGCCGGCAATAAACACTACTCAAAGAGCATACATGGTGGATGTCAAGTCAAATGATGCACAAGTTGCTTACCTTCGGTAATGCCTTATATGGTAGAGACTCTATCTAGCCGCAGATTCCTTACCCCAGGTGTCAGACTGGATCCGTAAATTTTTCTTGAGCTGTACCCCTGTGCCAGGTAGGTGGCATCGTTCGGCTCCACATGGCATTGTCTGCGCCTGAAGTGACGTGCGCAATTCCTATATAGGCGCCACCATAGAGTGCTGACATCAGTTCCTTTTCGCAACTTTCTACGCCAGAAGCGCAAAGCCACGAAGTACACTGAATACTGGGTGTGGAATACTAGGGCCCTGAAAGGGGAAAGCTCCGGCCCTAGAGATCCGTTTGCAGAGCAGAAAGGATGGGTGGGTCGGTAAGGAACCTGCAGCTAGATAGAGTCTCTAACGGATAAGGCATTATTGAAGGTAAGTAACTTGTTCATCTGATAGAGACTTCTAGCAGCATCTTCTAGGCACCCTTGAATGAATGAATGATAGAATTTATAGCGCGCATGGTTACTCGAGTGAGTGTCCTGGCACTAAATGATAAATTTGGCCATTAGGGCAGTACATCGAACACACAAAAAGTGATGGGAGAAATGCTTGAAATTTGTCTAACAACTGGCAATCGCTCGAGGTAGCATCCTAACACATCATTCTCTTGCTCACCATGCCTCTCAGTTTGGACTCAGCCTTATACAAATCAACCATGACCCAGCTCCTCATAGGAACTGTCTAGCCCGAACTGCCAGTCCAGGCCCTCAGTGAACGGAACACAAGCAATCTAGGACCGGTTTCGCCCTGATGGGGGCTCATCAGCCAGGTATACCTTGGCACAGTGAGCACGGGACCACGTCTGGGCATACCCTTGTCACTTAGGGCGGTACAACAACCACACAAAGGTGATGGGAGGAATGCTTGCTATTTGCCTAACCACTTGCAATTGCTCGGTTAGCATCCAAATCACTGTACTTTTGCTCACCATGCCACCTTAGTTTGTATCCAGCCATGCGCAAATCAGCGTTGACCCTGCTCTTCCTGGGAATTGTCCAGTCCAAACTGCCTGGCTAGGTCCTCAGTGAACCGGAACAGTAGCAACCTAGGACCAGTTTTGCCCCATAAGGACTAATCAGCCAGGTAGAGCTTGGTTCCAGTGGCACAGTGAGCTCGGGCCCAAGTGTGGTCATACCCTTGCCACCTAGGGCAATACATCAAACACACAAAAGGTGATGGGAGTAATGCTTGCAATTTGTCTAGCAACTAGCAATCACTCAGGGAGCATCCTAACCCATCGTTCTTTTGCTCACCATGCCTCTCAGTTTGGACCCAGCCATATGCAAATCAGCCGTAACCCAGCTCCTCATGGAACTGTCCAGCCCGAATTGCCAGTCCAGGCCCTCAGTGAACTGGAACATAATCAACCTAGGACTGGTTTCACCCTGATAAGGGCTCATCAGGGTTAGCATCCCAATCTATTGTTCTTCTGCTCACCATGACACCTTAGTTTGGACCCAGCCATATGCAAATTAGCCTTGACGCTGCTCCTCATGGAAGAGTCCAGCCCAAACTGCAAGCCAGGTCCTCGGTGAACTGGAATACAAGCAACCTAGGACCACTTTAGCCCTGATAAGGGCTCATCTACCAAGTGGAGTTTGTTTCCAGTGGCACAGTGAGCACAGAACCCACGTCTGGGCATACTCTTGCCACTTTGGGCGGTACATCAAACACACAAAAAGTGATGGGAGGAATGCTTGTAATTTGTCTAACCACTGGCAATCGCTCAGGGTAGCATCCCAACCCATTGCTATCTCAGGCCCCTGAGCACGTAGAAAGTCAGGAGAGGTATCGTTGTAAAGGGGAGAATCTCCCCTTTCCAGTGGTACCCCTCCCTAGTGGATCCCTGCTTGGGGATCGCCCCAGGAGGGCGATCCCCAAGCAGGGATCCACCCACTAGGCACCAGGGAGGGGGGAGCGGCCCCTTGGGCAAGAGCCTTTGCTCCCCCCAAATTAAATTGGGTAAATTCAGTCTTTCTGTCCCCCCTGGGGGGCAGTAGCCCCCAATCTGCCCCCCCGGGGGGCAGAAAGCCCACTAGATACCAGGGATTTTTTTTCCAATTGAATTACGGGTGGGGGCTGCCCAATATGGGCATGCCAATGCCCCACCCCTGCAAAATTACAGTCTTTCAGAAAGCCCACTAGACGCCAGGGATTTTTTATTCATTGAATTTAAGGGTGGGGGCTGCCCAAGATGGGCATGCCAGTGCCCCCACACCCACAAAATTACAGTCTTTCTGCCCCCCTGGGGGGTAGATGGGTGCAGTAGCCCCCAATCTGCCCCCCGGGAAGCAAAAAGCCCACTAGATGCCAGGGATTTTTTTTTATTGGATTTAGGGGTGGGGGCTGCCCGAGATGGGCATGCCAATGCCCTCACCCCCCGCAAAATTGCAGTCTTTCTCCCCCCCTGGGAGGCAGATGGTGGCAGTAGCCCCCGATCTGCCCGGGGGGGGGGGGGTGGGGTGGGGGCAGAAAGCCAACTAGATACCAAGAATTTAAAAAAAATTGTTTTTAGGGGTGGGGGCTGCCCAAAATGGGCATGCCAATGCCCTCCCCCCACAAAATTCCAGTCTTTCTCCCCCCCGAGGGGGGGGGGCAGAAAGCCCACAAGATACCAGGGACTTTTTTTTCATTGCAATTAGGGGTGGGGGCTTCCCAAGATGGGCGTGCCAATGCCCCCAACCCCCCCACAAAATTACAGTCTTGCATGGGCCCCCCAATGTTTTCCTACCCAGAATCCCCTGCAAATCTCAAATTTAGCTGAAAAAACTCACGTTTCTCAAATTTCTGTGTGGGAGAGTTGTGGGATCACCGGGCTGACACAAATCTCTACCACCCAGCGTTCCCCAGGCCTCCAGATAAAAATGGTACCTCACTCGCATGGGTGGGCCAAGTACCCGCGACAGGCAAGAGCCCAAAACGTATTGTGGAGACATCAAAATTACCTATCACAAAACAACCTGGTTTTGCAAGGGGGTCACCTGTGTTTTTGGCCCCGGGCTCGGCGACCATCTATGGAAACCCACCAAGCCCACACATTTCTGAAAGCTAGACATCCGGGGGAGTCCAGGGAGGTATGGCTTGCGTGGATCCCCCAACGATTTCCTACCCAGAATCCCCTGCAAACCTCAAATTTAGCTGAAAAAATAACATTTTCCACATATTTGTCCATGGGATCACCGTGCCAACACAAATCTCCTACCACACTGCGTTCCCCTCAGTCTCCTGAGTAAAATGATACCTCACTTGTGTGGGTGAGGCAAGGGCCTGTGACTGGGAAGGGCCAAAAACATAGGCATTCAGGATATAGCCCAGCAAATTCTAAGCGCTACATTTTAAAAATAATGTTTTTAGCCAATTCTGCATTGGACACCCACACAAGTGAGGTATCATTTTACTTGGGAGACTGAGGGGAACGCTGTGAGTTAGGACATTTGTGTCGACACGGTAAGCCCACGCACAAATTTGAAAACAATTTAATTTTTTCAGTTAAATTTGAGGTTTGCAGGGGATTGTGGGTAGGAAAACGTTGGGGGATCCACGCAAGCCATACCTCCCTGAACTCCCCCAGGTGTCTACTTTTCAGAACTGTGTGGGTTTGGTAGGTTTTCCTAGATGCCCGCCGAGCCCGGGGCCAAAAACCCAGGTGCCCCCCTTGCAAAACCAGATCGTTTTGTGATAGGTAATTTTGATGTCACCTCAATACGTTTTGGGCCCTTGCCTGTAGCGGGTACTTGGCCCACACATGTGAGTGAGGTACCATTTTTATTGAGAGACCTGGGGGAACGCTGGGTGGTAGGAAATTTGTGTCAGCCCGGTGATCCCACAACTTTCCCACACAGAAATTTGAGAAAAATGTAATTTTTTCAGCTAAATTTGAGGTTTGCAGGGGCTTCTGGATGGAAAACGTTGATGAGTCCACGCAAGACATACCTCCCTGGACTCCCCCGGGTGTCTAGTTTTCAGAAATGTGTGGGTTTGGTAGGTTTCCCTAGATGGCTACCGAACCCGGGGCCAAAATCCCAGGTGACTCCCCTTGCAAAACCAGGTTGTTTTGTGACAGGTAATTTTGATGTCGCCTCAATACGTTTTGGGCCCTTGCCTGTCGCAGGTACTTGGCCCACCCTCGCGAGTGTGGTACTATTTTTATCGGGAGACCTGGAGGAACGCTGGGTTGTAGGAAATTTGTGTCAGCCCGGTGATCCCACAACTTTCCCACACAGAAATTTGAGAATTTTTTTATTTTTTCAGCTAAATTTGAAGTTTGCAGGGGATTCTGGGTAGGAAAACGTTGGTGGGTCCAAGCAAGCCATACCTCCCTGGACTCCCCCTGGTGTCTAGTTTTCAGAAATGTGTGGGTTTGGTAGTTTCCCTAGATGGCTGGCGAGCCCAGGGCCAAAAACCCAGGTGACCCCCCTTGCAAAACCAAGTCGTTTTGTAATAGGTAATTTTGATGTCGCCTCAATACGTTTTGGGCCCTTCCCTGCAGCGGGCACTAGGCCCACCCACACGAGTGAGGTACCATTTGAATCAGAAGACTTTGGGGAATGCAGGGTGGGTGGAATTTGTGGATTTACGCAGATTCCAGAACTTACCATCACAGAAATATGAGGAAAATGTGTTTTGTTTTTACAAAGTTTGAGGTTCGCAAGGGATTTTGGGTAACAGAACCTGGTGAGAGCCACACAAGTCCCCCCATCCTGGATTCCCCTGGGTGTCTGGTTTTTAAAAATGTATATGTTTGCTAGGTTTGCCTAGGTTCCCGCAGAGCTAGGGTTCCAAATCTACAGCTAGGCACTTTGCAAAAAAAGGGTCAGTTTTCACTGTAAAAAGGTAGTGTGTCCATATTGAGTTTTGGGCTGTTTCCTGTCGCGGGCACTCGGCCTCCCCACACAAGTGAGGTACCATTTTTATCGGAAGACTTTGGGGAACGCGAGGCAGGTGGAATTTTGTGGATCCACGCAGATTCTAGAACTTTCCATCACAGAAATGTGAGGAAAATGTGTTTTTTTTTACAAAGTTTGAGGTTTGCAAGGGATTCTGGGTAACAGAACCTGGTGAGAGCCACACAAGTCACCCCCTCTTGGATGTCCCTGGGTGTCTAGTTTTCAAAAATGTATAGGTTTGCTAGGTTTCCCTAGGTGCCGGCAGACCTAGGGTTCAAAATCTACAGCTAGGCACTTTGCAAAAAAAGGGTCAGTTTTCACAGTAAAAATGTGGTGTCCATGTTGCGTTTTGGGCTGTTTCCTGTCACGGGCACTAGGCCTACCCACACAAGTGAGGTACCATTTTTATCGGAAGACTTTGGGAAATGCGGGGTGGGTGGAAGTTTGTGGACCCACGCAGATTCCAGAACTTTCCATCACAGACATGTGAGGAAAAAGTGTTTTTCTTTACAGAGTTTGAGGTTTACAAGGGATTCTGGGTAACAGAACCTGGTGAGAACCACACAAGTCACCCCCTCCTGAATTCCCCTGGGAGTCTAGTTTTCAAAAATGTATAGGTTTGCTAGGTTTCCCTAGGTGCCGGCAGAGCTAGAGTTCAAAATCTACAGCTAGGCACTTCGCAAAAAAAGGGTCAGTTTTCACTGTAAAAATGTGGTGTGTCCATGTTGCGTTTTGGCCCATTTCCTGTCACGGGCACTAGGCCTACCCAATTAAGAAAGGTACCATTTTTATCGGAAGACTTTGGGGAATGCGGGGTGTGTAGAATTTTGTGGATCCATGCAGATTCCAGAACTTTCCATCACAGAAATGTGAGGAAAATGTGTTTTGTTTGACAAAGTTTGAGGTTTGCAAGGGATTCTGGGTAACTGAACCTGGTGAGAGCCTCTCAAGTCACCCCATCCTGGATTCCTCTGGGTGTCTCGCTTTGAAAAATGTATAGGTTTGCTAGGTTTCCCTAGGTGCCGGTTGAGCTAGGGTTCAAAATCCACAGCTAGGCATTGTGCAAAAAAAGGGTCTGTTTTCACTGTAAAAATGTGGTGTGTCCACGTTGCGTTTTGGGCCGTTTCCTGTGGCGGGCACTAGGCCTTCCCACAAAAGTGAGGTACCATTTTTATCGAGAGACTTAGGGAAACTCAGAATTGTAGAGCAACTGTTATTACCTATTGACGTTCTGTGCATTTCTGCCTTCCAAATGTAAGACAATGTGTAAAAAAGAAGACACTTTGAATAATGTCCTATAATTCACATGCCAGCATGGGTACCCACAATTTCGGAGATGTGCAAATAGCTACTGTTTCTAAACTCTATATTTGTTCCCATTTCGGAAAAACATAGGTGTCTTTGATACCTATTTTTCACTCTTTATATTTTACCAAATGAATTGCTATATACTCGGTACACAATGAAAAACGATTGCAAGATGCTGCTCAGTTATTGGCTCTGGGTTCCTTGGGTTCTTGGTGAACCTACAAGTCCTATATATCCCCACAACAAGAAGGGTCCAGCTGATATAACGGTATATTGCTTTTAAAAATCTGTCATACTTAGAAGAAGTTACAGGTGAAAACGCTGACACAAATGACTGTTTTTTTTAACTCATTTTCAATTTTTCATATTTTCAACTGTTAGGGGTCATTACGATGACTGGCGGATTCACCGCAAGTATGGCGGTGGCGATCCGCCCGCCATTCCCCTCCGCCCACATGCCATTTCCCCCCCGCCACATTACGATGGCGGGAGGGAGCCCGGCGGACGGAAAGACCGCCCGCCGGTTTTCCGCCGGTCACACAGGTGACCGGGCAGATAAGGGCAGTAATATGGTGGCGGTGTCTGCAAGACACCGCCATCCATTTTAGGATGGTTGCGGAGAGCAGACTTTCCATGGCGGCAACGCCGCCATGGAAAGGCATACGGTCTTCGCTATTGGGGGCCCGTTGCTGGCCCCTGGAGTGTTGGGGGGGTGGGGGGGTGCACATGGGGGTACCTATGGTACCCCCCTGCATTGGCATGGACAAGGTGGCAGGCACTGCGCGGTGCCTGTCACCTTGTGCATGTCAATGCACGACGTGCATTCCCAGCATTGTGGCGGGCGGTGCTGTGAACACCGCCCGCCACAATGTTGGGAATAGGGGATGCCACCGCCACCGTGGCGGTGGCATCCTAATACTCGCGGCGGGACCGCCGCTCCTATGGCGGACGGTCCCATTCACCGCTACGGTGGCGGGCGGACTTTGTCCGCTCGTCATCGTAATGTGCCCCTTAGTTTCTATAAAAAAACCTTGAAGGATCTACACAAATGACCCCTTGCTGAATTCAGAATTATGTCTACTTTTCAGAAATGTATAGCTTTCCGGGATCCATTATTGCTTTCACACCCATTTCTACCACAAACTGGAAGGAGGTTGAAAGCACAAAAAGTAGCAAAAATAGGCTCTGGCCCAGTAAAATGCCAAAACTGTGTAAAAAATGTTGGTTTTCGGACAAACGTCTGCTTGTCCCTAAAAGCTGGGAAGATGATGATTTCAGCACCACAAATCCTTTGTTGATACCATTTGCAGAGAGAAAAAACCAGATGCTTTCTTCTGCAACACTTTTCCCCATTTTTTCCCAAAAACCAAAATGTAGCTGTATTTTGGCTAATTTCTGGGTCCCCTCCAGGGGAATCCACAAACCCTGGGTACCTTTAAAATTCCCGTGATGTTGGAAGAAAAGGGTGCAAATTTGGCGTGGATACCTTATGTGGACAAAAAGTTACAGGGGCCTAAGCGCGAACTACCTCAAATAGCCAAAAAAAGGCCTAGCAGCGAAAGGGTTAAGCAGTGGTCTAATATCATGTCTTGCATGCAAAACCTCATAAGAACTTTCAATGAAAAATAGGTAACGTGCAAAGAATGGCTTCACTTCATCCTAAGTAGTAGCTGGGTGCATTTTTATGGACTCAATAATTTCTGTTTTTGGTAGAATTCCATGTTCACTTCTTAATGAGCGAAGTAGTTCACAGAATTAACCCCAATTTTGCATGTGGCAAATTCTGCAGTCAAACCTGTAATACTCAAGACATTCAAAACCATTCTCACTCGTCATTTGTGCTCTTCTCTACTCCTGTGCATGACCAAAATATTGTCCTCAAAAAACCTGATACAATCATAGTTCTTAAAAAGCTAGTACATTAAATGCTGAAATACGGCAGGGGCTGATGCCAGTCCAAACAGCATAGAAGCAAACTGGTAACACCCATAGGGTTTTATAAATGTGGCCAGTCTGCTACTATCAGGATGAAGTGGTACCTGGTGGAAAGCTGAAATTAGATTGATAGTGGAAAACCACTTGACTTCCTTGATCTTTTCCTAAAAGCCCAGTGATTTTTAGATAAACAGCATTTGTCTACTAGTATGTTTGTATTTATAGCTCATAAAAATCTATGCACAATTGTACTCACCCATTAGCCCTTCGTGCCGAAATTGTATATCCAACCATTTCAACTATTCTAGCTTTTTCAAGTTCACCTAGTTCAGCAGCCACTTTATCCCTGATGCTTACGAGTATGTTCCTTAATTTATGAGATGAGATTGTCACGTGGGCCAAGGGGACATTGTCATCTTCACTAAGTTAGCATGAGCTCTGCAGACAGTACGCAGCTTTGCGCACGTTACTACATGGCTTTATTTTTGCAAAGACTTTGTTCGTACTTTTCACATGAGAACAGTCTGCTGTGTGCATTCTCTGCCAGTTCCTGGGATTTAGTCTGAACATTGTAAGCAAGGTCGATAAACAATGCCCCTTGTTATTCTGTTCTGGTCAGGCCCTAGCACCTAGACAAAACATACCAATGCAGCTTTTGTTTGGAAACCTTACTTTGGTCTTATGAGGCTACAGGCATAGGGGGCAGACACTTGGAGAGGGATTGTTCCAGGGAGAAGAGCGAGACAGCACCTATGATTTAGAACTACCATGTATAGTCTAAGGTATGGTGTCTATAGACAAAACCCAGAGATCTTCTAAAATATAATAATACTGCTTCTTAGCAAGGGGAGGGAGGTTTGGCTCTATTGTCTTTTCATGATGACATCTCCTTTCATGATTTATGGATTAGCTGCTATGCTGACTGTATTTGTAGTATGCATTTTCCTGCTTGTTGTGGCACGTATACTGCATTTTAGAGCACGTTAGTTAAAATAAATATTTCAAACTGGTTCGTGTCTCTGTCAGATCTTATTGTGGACAGGTACAAGAGTGTGAGTGAAAGGATGTGTCTTGCAACCGCGAGTCCTGAGAGTTTCGGGAATGTTGTGTTCTGGGGTGTCTAAGCACTTGTTTCTCTGTGAGTGAGTAGGAGGGCAAATGAGACACTATAGCTAGTTGGTCCTGGGCTCATGGGTACTAAGGTGGTAGGATGACTCAGTCCCATAATCCTACGCACAGGTCTGTTCTTGAGCAGAATCCCAATTTCAAGTTTACCTAGTTCAGCAGCCACTTCATCCCTGATGCTTAGGAGTATGTTTCTTAATTTATGAGATGAGATGAGATACTTGAGATACTTGGGTAGACTCTTTCCTAGGAATGTTTTTATTACAAAACCCTTGTAGCTCCTCAACTCTTCCAGAACAGACATTGAGAAATTCGTTGCACACAAAACGGCCAAAATCCTCCTCCTCTTCCAGGAAAAACACTTGATCCCTGCTGTTAGAATCTAACGTAATGCCTAAAGCTCTCTGATTTATCCACTCTAGGACAGACCGCCCCCTTTCTAAAACATACATCTTTCCTAAAGCTTTCCTACCTTTAAAATTAAAGGGCACGGTCCAGTAACCCAACATAGGGATCAGGTCTCCAGTAAAGCTTTCGGGTTATATATCAGGAGGCATCAATTCTTCCACAATCAAAACTTATCAGCCCATACATTCTTGTAAACGCTAGTAAAAAGTGAACTGGAAACTGCAACAATCTCAATAGGAATGTCACCAAGTTCCATCTCGCATACAGGTTTATTTCGGGAATTCACATTCAACCCAGAACACCACACTATCAACACTCAACGCACACTCCATTCCAGTATTGTCCTCAGTGCATGACGATTCAGAATCAGATTTATCCATGACACACTTCACATTGGAAATCAATCCTCTGGGGCAAAATGGCCTAAAACACCACGATATAAACACTTTTGTTTAACTACTGGACAACCCTTATTCTGAGCATAATGATTCTTACTCCTGCAATGATAACACCCAGACCGATTGTTTTTATCTCTCAGAGACTTCCAACTTATAGATTTTTTTTTTATTTAAACCCACTACTAGACTTTTGGTCCTTCTTTCAAGTTCTTCTCTGCGTCACTCAGTGCTCCATTTCTCTAAAATCCTACAGATTGCTTCTAATTTGCTTTCCATGCAACTCAAAACGACTGCTACACCCAGGTCATGTAGTGTGACCCTGCGCAATGACATTAAAACACCGTTGGCGTCGCACGGCTAATAGCATAAGTAACTCCAGATAGGTCTATACCGGACTAGAACCAGGCTGTCAAAGATAGAACCTTCAAAATTCAATACCCTGTAATGAAACACTATTACATCATAGTGAACATAAACATACATACTTAGTAGGTAACACTACAACAACTCTAGTATTCCCAGGCCTGATTCACAAAGGTAAACTTACACTTTTGTATAAGTTTATGATTGTTTGCTATTCACAAATGTGTTTTACTAGTAGCATCTTTATGACTACGGAGTCTCCGCACATAAAAATATAAGACAGTCCTATCTTTTTATGTGCGGAGACTTCACAGTCATAAAGATACTCCTAGTAAAATGCCTTTGTGAATAGCAAACAATCGTAAACTTACACAAAAGTTTAAGGGGCAGATTTACAAGCCCCTTGCGCCACTTTTGCGTCACTTTTAACATTGGAAAAGTGACGCAAAAGTGGCGCAAGGGGCTTGTAAATCTGCCCCTAAGTTCACTGTTATGACGTGAGCCTATGCCATTAGCTCTGTGGAATTCTATTCTAGAATGGAATCCCAGGGAGAGGGTTTTCGTCAGTGTTTTTTGTGTTGAGGAGTTTCTCCTGTGTGGTTTGTATCAACTGAGCTGATTCTGAAAATAAAGGAAAACATCTTACATCTGTGGTGTCATATCATTTCACTGGCAACGGGTGATTTCCATGAACCCCTGCATCCCGGGGGAAGGAATAGCTGATGAACACTGGTGTTCTGCGGGGATGCTAATTCTGGAAAAAGTTGTGCTGACCGACTAGGAGGTCTGCAAGTGCGGAGATTATTGTTTACATTGCCGCAGATAACGCTGCTCTTCACGACGGCATTGAGGAATTGTAAGATTTATTTTAAATTATATCTGAGAAATGCGCAGAAGAGGAGTGCAAGGAAAAGCCTCTTTGGAAATGCGTGAGGCGTTCAGCACAGTCGAGCTGACGTGCATTGGAGCGAGCGGGTCACAGCATTGTGAGTGGACTGACAACAGAACAGCCCAGAGACGGAGACAGAGTGCGTGCGCAGCAGGTACTCAAAGCGGCAATTGGTGATTCTGTGCTGTGCCAAGTTTAAGCATTTCTGTTGCTTGACAACGTCATTCCCTGCAAAAACAGTACATTCATACACCTGTTTGACTCTAGTAACCAGATCCAAAGGAAAAAAATAAAATCTAATCCAGTGAATTGTGAGAGTTTCAACCTCAATAATAAATCTTATTATTGAATTTCTGTCCTTATTATAAGCAACTTGTAATCAACCTGGTGTGGAGTCAACATCATAGAGGGTTTCTCAGCTCCCGTAATGTTTCTGCATAGCCCTGGTAAACCTGTAGTG
The DNA here is from genome assembly GCA_963921515.1 of Calotriton arnoldi. NCBI lineage: Eukaryota > Metazoa > Chordata > Amphibia > Caudata > Salamandridae > Calotriton > Calotriton arnoldi. The sequence goes on from CAWUFW010001731.1 coordinate 1,045,799, forward strand.
CCATGGTTAGATTGGCGAGAAGGCTTTGAAGCCCATATACAAGCTATTGGAGGTGATATTTTTACTGCAGCAAGAAAATTAGCGCTCCTTAATCACTGTTTGGGTGCAGAAGAAAGAAGAGTTTTGAAACATCTTCTACCCATTCCGAATGAGGATGATACGGATGAAGAGATGGATGAGTATGACACTGCCATAAAGAAGCTGACTGAAAATGTTGGCAAAAAGAAAATGTAGTAGTGGAAAGATTAAAGTTTTTAAACAGAGGTCAAATGCCCGGAGAATCTGTGGAAAGTTACGTGACCAGTTTGAGGTCCCTTGCAGCAACATGTGATTCTAAAATCTTTTTGGATGAAATGCTAAGGGAACAACTTGTGTTGAAGGTTAACAACAACAAGGTGCAAGAAAAACTGTTGAATATAGATGACTTGACATTATTAAAAACAGTGGAGATGGTGAAAAGAGCAAAAAATACTGATGAAGTCTTGAAGAAGTTGGCCGTGAGGGAGAAAATTGAGTCTGTACAAAGAGGGTTCCATAAAGCAAAGAGAGATGAGGCTAACAAAACTTCTGTTTTTTCCATGGGGGGACTAGACTACTTGGGTTTGTTTCAAGTGCGGATTAAGGGGTCATGTGTCTACTGATGAGATGTGTCCTGCAATTGGACAAGTGTGTTGTAAGTGTAAAACAAAGGGAATTTTGCTAGAGTATGGAAGGGCAAAATGGGGAAAGGAAAGAAATATGTCAGAACCCCTGTGAGTACAGTACAACAGGATGTTGAGGAAGAGGAGACTCACCAAGAATTCATTTTATAGGTGGTACAAGTCAATTATGACAATCCATGTTGTGTGATCAAGGTGGATGGTGAGTGTGTGAAAGTAATGGCAGATTCTGGTGCAAAATACACACTGATAGGTGAAGAACACTTATCCAGGTTTGTTAGATTAGGCTCATTGATGCTCTCATAATGTCATGTATAAGTTAGCATTCACTGCGCCATTTTATTTTTCAGGCTCTATTTTGTGTGAGGTTCGAAACTAATCCTTCCTTGTTCTGAGAAATACCTGTTGCTAAGTTTCGTTTCTGCAACAAAGAACTGTTAGTGGCAGCACATAGCTTTCCCTCTCGGTCGAGGCCCTCTCCCACCTGTCTGGCAGTTTGATAGCAGCGCAGGATGGAACAGCCTTGAAAATGTTCTGAGTTGTGCAAGATACGAGATTAGAAGTTTTTTTCTCTCTACACTGTTCATCCACATCTGTTTGGAAAATTCCACTGTGGGCGTGTTCTTAGCTAACCATGCAATGTACATAATGTATCTTCATGCTTACTGTTCCTCAGTTCCCTCTGTAGTACTCTTAAGAACAGTGCAGACGGAGGCCCGCTTCGGGGGGTATACTAATAAACTATTATTGGTGTATATTCTCCACTGTTTCTCTGACTCTTCATTCGGTATGGAAGGCTGAGAGGTGGTCTGCGGTGACCTGGGTGGCCCTAAGCGGGTCACTTCCTTCATTTGCCGCCCGAACAGGGACTCCATCGTGGCATGACCCATCCATTTTCCACAAAAGGAGAGGAGGACGAGAACACCATCAGGTCGGACTAACAGCTCGGGATCCCTGCACGAAGAGATACATTTCTTGCAGCTGCTGCCTCTGTCCCACCGGAGGATGCCTTGCCCAGCCGTCATCCCGACTGGAGTCCTGCACGGCAAACCCGTGATCTGACTGTTTGGTCCAAAGAGTCGGCAGTGGAGAACTCGTCTATCTGTGCGCCTGACACCAGGTGAGTCTGATTCAGTTTATGTGGATGTGGTACCACTGTAAATTGGTTTTGTTTCAGTCTAAGAGCTGTTTTGGTGAAAAGTGTTTGCAAATACTTTGCCAGGTAAAATAACAACTTTGGGGCATATTAGCAAGGAATAGCGATATTTATCGCTAACCGCGCTTAGCGCGACTTTGGTTAACGCCGCCTATCGCTGGAAAATATCGCTGAGATAACACCCTATTAACAAGGTTTATCTCCATAGCGATAAAATTTCCAGCGATAGCGGCAAAATGTGAGAATATCGCTGGAAAAGCAGCGATATTCTCGCATTATCGCTAAGGTGGATTCAGCATTAGAATCTACCTCCTATACTTTAAACAGGTAAGTCATCCTCACTAGCAGGAGATAAAATATAGCGATAAACGCGCTTAGCGCGAGTTATTTTATCGCTTCGCCTGCGTTGCTAATAGGGGTAGTGGAGTTAGCGACTGTTTCCAGTCGCTTTTAGTAGGGAACGCCTTCCTTGCATGTCATTAGCGATAATTATCGCTGACATGCAAGGCGATGTGAATCCCGGCCGCTAACGCCTAAAAGCTGTCGCTAACGCCAGTTAGAGACAGCTTGCTAATAGGGCGATATAAATATCGCCGCTTTAGCGACAAAAAGTGCCGCTAAAGCGGCGATAAAGCCCTTGATAATATGCCCCTTTGTTTTTTCTTTTCTTTGCAATGCCTGGTTTTAGTAAAATTCGCTGTTTGTGTTGTGGTTGTTGTTCTATAGATGCACGGTTGGCAGAATCCCAGCCTGCACATTCTGAGGGCAGTCCTAATTTTGATATTTATATAAAACTTGGCCTTGGCCCTATTATGTTTAGTACGTTATGGCACAAATATACGAGGGACAATGCAGAGTTACAGTGGCCTTTGACAGGCTCCTTTGATGAACAAAAGATGGGATTTCTTCAAGAACAGTTGTTTAAAAGACGCAGTAGACAGTCCATGTTTGACTCCCTCCGCACTTGGCAGAAGGAGGCCAAACAGAGGCGATTAAAAATGGAAAAGGAGGCTAGAAAGCGAGGTATGCAGACCCTTACACAGGGATAGAATGTGCGGACAGGAGATTTCGATTGCAAATTGATAGGTCCTATGTGGCTCAGGAGCACAGGGATACTTTTATGGAGACCCTATTAGATGCCCGACCCCCGCCACTATATGTCACAGAACAGATATACCCTGTTGTTCCCCATCAGCAACAACAACCTGCACAAGGTGCACCAGTCTCTACAGCTGTCACACCTACCACCCCTGTTAACGTAACCCCTACTTCTTCTCTTTCATTACAATCACTGACTGCAGCAATACCTGTTACTCCTGTTCCAGTCATTCATCCTCCATTGTCACTAATTACTGACACACCAGTGCGCGGTACGGAAGATAGAGATTTGACCGGATTCAGAGAACGGTTAGGTCCGTTAATGCGATCTGGAGTGGGGGAGGAAGAGAAGAAAGTAATAGCGAATCAGGGAAAACGGTGGGCTCGCAACCCAATTTACAGTCTCGAGGATATCTGGGAGGTAATGCAAGACTTCGACCCTTTTCTGCAGCAACATGCCCTTAAACACTTGTCCTCCACCCTAATTGACCTCTGACGCACACACATCGAAATGGAAGCACTTCAAATACTATTTGATATTAATGAAGGTGCTTATATAAATAATTTGGAGCCAACCTCTCTGTATAGGAATGTTTCAACACTACTGACTTACAGAGGTAGACTGCATGATAAGAGTCCCACTAAAATAACTCAATTGCCAATGCGAGAGGTTCACCCTGTTTATCACCCGGAAATTCCTGAAGTGGTGGATCAACATGGAGCAGTTACCAGACCGGCTGTGGCTGCCCGTTTTCAGGAACAATGGGTTTATATTCCATGGAAAAGGAGTGAAGTTCTGGCCCTTAAGGCTACGTTGCTTGATCCTAGGAAAAATCCTACTGCTTACTATAAAGAATTGACAGAGGCTGCCTCTTCTACTGTGATGACCCGTGCTGATATTGAAATGTTTTTTGGCCTACTAGTTCCGATTGATATTTGGCGACAGGTGCATACCCAAGACCATGTTGCCGAGTTGGGTGGAACGTGAGATGTGATTAAGGGTTGGGACCAAGATAGGAAGCCAGGAGACAAACCATGTGCTGAGTTACTCGCCTTGCCCGGTCGCATAATAACATATATGCATACACTCATTCCTCCCAAGAAAGTTAGTTGGGACAGATCGACTGCCTGTCGGCAGAAGAAAGACGAAAGTGTTTCTGATTTTTTCACTAGGTTTGAAGAGACGTTTCTGGATTGCAGTGGGCAGGATATGTCTACAGAGGGAGGAGTCCATCTATTTGTTAATAGGTTTGTTACTAATCTCCTTCCCGAAATAATGTCTAAACTTCAAGCAGCTGAGAGTACTTGGTCAACGTCTTCCCCCTCCGTGATTTAAAATATGGCCCAATATTACGAGCATAGGGATAATGAAGAGAAAGACAAAAGTGACAAGAAACATAAGGATCTGAAGACAAAGGTATTACTGCAACAAGCATATCAAGGTAACACTAGGGGACAGGGACCCCAAAAGAAACTCTTACGTGCTAGACAGCCACCCATGACACCTTTGGGGCAGAATCGGTGCACTTGCTGCAAGGAAGAAGGTCACTGGCGTAGCCAGTGCCCTGTACTTTTGCGCAATGTTTTGTCCACTAGAGGAAGAGGTCCCGGAAACATGGGCCGTGGGATCAATAGGCAGCAACCCACTACTGCCCCTGCAGATCGTTCTGACAATCATTTCAATGACACTAGGGATAGGCAATACTACAATGACGACTATGACGTTGATGACGTGACAGGGATGTCTTTCAGCTAGGACAGCCAGGGACAGGGTACGGGACCAGTTTGCATACCTGTAGACCAGCGTGGCCCTTATGTCAAGATAGATCTGCAAGGATCTCCTAAGGAGTTCTTGGTTGATACAGGTGCCACAGAAAGCTCTATTTCTCGACACCTGGTCCCTGGGGCACCCGTGTCTGGCCATAATAATGTTTTGGTGGGTTTTTCAGCAGTACCGGTTGTAAGCCCCATCTCACGCCCCCTTGCCCTTACTGTTGGCCCTTTTAACGTGGATCCCCCATTTCTTTTGACTTCCAATTGTGGTGAGAATTTGATGGGCTTGGACCTACTAAAGAAGTTGCATGCTACCATATATTGTTTGCCTGATGGCGTCTATATTACCATGGGCCCGGACGTGGGTACCAGACAATGTCTATCTAAGGATGCTCCCCTTCCACCTGAATTTGATCAAGTACCACCCACGTTATGGGCCACTGGTGACACCGATGTAGGCTTGTTGCATATACCCCCAGTTTCTATACAGGTTAAGGACAATGTCATATTGCCCCGCATCCCTCAGTATAAAATACCACAGGCACGGGGGCGTGGCTTGTCCGTGGAGCAAGATGGCCGCAGATTAGCGGAGCTCCGACCCAAGCCTGAAAATCCAACTATAATCCTGGCCCTGGAGGGCATCCGATTGCCCACAGTCGTGTGAAGTAAAGAGTCCCGGCTGAACCCGACGAATCCCAATTTAGTGCCGGCGCAGCAAGAACAGAGCCCAATAGGACTGTGGAGCGAGGCTGCCACGCCCGTCGCCTAACCAAACAGCGGGAGGGCTGCGCATCGACGGCGGAGCCAAGCGGACCCCTGGAGGGAACTGCCGGCCGAAGAAAAGGCCGGAAGACGGAAACGTGTGGACTCCGCGATTGACTAAGGGGCTCAGTGGCCCCGGTTGAGGCCGCCCCTAGCAGGAGACGCACGGCCTGGGCCTGCCTACAACGTACCTGGGCTTGCTGTGGAGGATACGCGAGAGTGGGCGCCCCGGTGGCTACTTCACGCGCCAGACGAGCGGCCGCGGCCACCGCTGAGTGGAGGAGAGGCAGCGACGCCCGGGAAAGGGTCTGCAGAGGTGAGAGGGGCCCACAAGGACACTATCCGGGCTGGGGTGAGAGGGACAGCGCGAAGGAGGCTTCCCTCTCCCCCACTCCTGCAATTGACGGGGCGGACCGGGAAGATAAGAGAGGCCCCCCGCGACTCCTGAAGCAGGCGAAACAGGCCCACATTGATAGCGCAAACTCAGGCAGGAACGGGACAACAAGCGGACATTAAGGGAAATAGGCCCCAACGGAGGCGGCCCCAGACGCAAGGTAGCAGCGCGTACAGAGACGAGGACAGCGCAATAAGCCTCATAACGCCTAATTGACGAATAGCTCACGGCAGGCCTGAGCTGGGGCTGAAGGACTAGAATCGGTCACGGCCAAGCCGGTGTCACGTCGGCTTGCAAGACCACGCCATAGACTAAGAATCAAAACAAAAGTAGAGCCTCAAAGTGCAGAGTACCAAGGGCACGAGCAACGGTTCCCCCCTTCAACATAGCCCTGGCGACAGATAGGGTGGACACAGGAGGAATGGGGAAGCCCAGAGGCCCAGGCCCCTTCCAGTCTAACAAAATGGACAATTACGCCATCACTAGGCCCGCCACGAGCGCGGGGAGGAGGAAGGAGGGGCTGCGGAGCCCTCACTGGCCGCCATTATGGCGGCGATCCAGGACGTCAAAGGGTCCCTGGAACCCAAAATCGACTTGGTCTCCATAGAGGTCACCCTGATCAGGGCGGACCTATCCAAGCTGAGTGAGAAGGTGTCCACAGCAGAGACTCAGATATCCCAGCTCCAGTCAAAGACTAAACGTCTCGATGAACAAGTGCACACGTTAACGCAAAAAGCCACACACATGGCTGCGCGGCTGGAGGATCAGGAGGGACGCACGAGAAGGAACAACATACGGGTTGTGGGGGTGCCTGAGGGAGCAGAGGGGCCGAGCGTGGATCTGTTCATCGAAGATCTGATAACCCCCAAGTTACAGCCCGACGCCTCTCAAAATTCTTCTCCGTCGAGAGGGCACATAGGGCTCCGGTTCCGCCACCACGTCCCGGGGTCCCACCTCGCACGATCATTGCGAGAATATTTAACCACCAGGACAGAGACGTCATACTGAAAGCTGCAAGATCGAAAGGTGACTTGCCATATGAAAACACCGTGATCCGATTCTTTCCGTACTACACCCAACAAGTGCCACGCCAAAGAAGGAGTTTTGACTTGGTGAAAAAAGAACTGAGAGCAAGGGACATGAAATACATTATGCTCTTTCCAGCATGGCTACGAGTAATCGCCGAGGGGAAGACATGGCACTTCACGAACCCGGAGGAGGCCCAAGAGTGGCTGGAGGGCTGGCGTGGCCGGGACAAAGGCCGCGAACAAAGACGGAGAGGCGGACATGGTAAAGAAAGTGGAGAGATCGGAGCAGGACACGAACACCGGCCCACTTCACCAGGGTCTTCGGGCCCCCTGAGAGCCGAGGAGGGCTTTGAGTAAGGAGTACTGAGTCAGAGGTGTAGGTAAGATTAAGAGACTGGATTTGATCCCCGAGTTCAGTCTCGCATCGTGGGGAACACTGGGACATTGAGACTGTCCGACCGGAATAGCCGGCTAAGAACATCTCCATGAGACTCACAGAGGCAATAGAACTATTAGGGGCTCGGGTGGGAAAGGTACGGAGCGAAGTAACAGAACTTTGTTCTGCTGGACTGAGCACCGCCCCCCCCCAAGTTACTTGTTGAACTGTTATGTATTGTCAGGGGCAACAGGCGCTCTGCGGGTTGGTAAGTTGGGGTTCTCGCAACCCTAATAGCAGGGTAGCAGGGTGGGGGCAGGGGGATAGTTGGGGGGGAGTTAATAGTTAGGTACGTCTTTACTGAGGTATGCAACGAGTGTGAGCATAGGTCTGCGGTGGTGACAGCATCCATCCTAAAGGGATTCGATATACCAGATACACGACAATGGCAACCGCGGAGCAGAAACAGTCCCTTGCGAAAATATGGTCCTGGAACGTTAACGGGCTCAACGGGAAATTAAAAAGAGCAAACGTCTTGCAATTTATTAAAAAACACGCACCAGACGTGGTCCTCCTACAGGAGACGCACCTGAGGGGTAACTATTGTAAAGCCTTAGACAGGTATGGCTATATCCTTTTGGCCCATGCTAGATACACTTCAGGCTCCAGGGGCGTGGGAGTGTTAGTCAGGCAAGCTTTTCCCTTTATCCAAAATCAGATATGGGCAGACCCTTTTGGGAGATACACAGTGCTGAGTGGAACGTGGGAAGGGAAGAGGCTTAACCTGTGCTCTGTCTATGCTCCCCCGGGTGTACAGTCGGCCACATTTGAGGTGTTGGGTCCCCTGCTGCTGCAACTACCGGAGGGCAGATTGGTTATGGGAGGGGACATGAACGACATAGTCTCACCGAAATAAGATATGGTGGGTAGGTGGCCCTCGGGGTCATCCATCACAAGACAGGCCGGCCAATTAGGCAGATTCCTTGAGGCAATGGGTTTGGGCGACATCTGGAGGCACCAGCACCCAGCAACAAAGCAGTGCACACATTTATCAGCCGCGACAGGCAGTCTCGCCAGGCTGGACTACCTAATTACACAGGCCCCTGGACTAGGGGAATTTGTAGACGCCACACGTGGCCAAAGGGGTCTCAGATCACTCCCCCGTGGAAGCAAGACTATCTGGCCCAGTAAAAGACCACACGCTGCCACAGCGAATAAACCTGTGGTACTTCAAGGAGGAGGGCTTTGAGGAGGACATGAGAGAAGGAGCGGAGCAATACTTCGAAGATAATGTGGGTTCGGTAAGCTCGTGTGTGACTCTATGGGAGGCATTTAAGTCGGTCCTTAGAGGCAGGGCCCAAGCCAAAATTGGGGCTCTAAAGAAAGGAAAAAATCTTAAATGCCTTGCTCTCGAAAAAGATATAATACAACTGGAGGCTAAAGCTGTTGTAGATGATCCAGGGGCAGACGCAGACAGGCAGCGCCTCACGGTGCGGCAGAAAGAACTCAGGGGCCTATTGGAGGACAGTGCTAAGACGCAGGCGCTGGCCACGCAACACAAAATAAACGAAGTGGGGGACAAGGTAGGCAAGCTGCTGGCCTGGATAGATAAGAGACAAGCGGATGGGGGGTGGGTTCCCAGGTTAATCAATGAAAAGGGAGGCAGGCATGAGACTGGGGCAGAAATAGCCAAGGAGTTCGCCAGACATTATGAGGGGATCTACACATCCCAGTCAACCCACACCGAAGAGGAATGCAGGGAATTCCTACGCGACATCACCCTGCCAAGACTCAAAGAGGAGGACAGAGAGATACTAGAGGGCGACCTGACAGTGGAAGAGGTAAAATTAGCAACTCGTGCCCTGCAATCAGGGAAAGCAGCGGGCCGAATGGTCTCCCTGTTGAGATGTAAATAAATATGTTGGACGTAACCGCAGAACACCTAGTAAACATGTTCGAGCAGGCACAACAAGAAGGGGTACTTCCAGCCGATCAAAGAGTGGCGGTATTCGCGGTAATACCGAAAGCAGGCAAACCACCAATGGAGTGTGGGTCGTATAGACAGATCTCCCTACTTAACTACGAGGTCAAGGTAATGGGCAAACTTTTGTCGATGCGACTGGCTGGGGTGATCAACACTCTCATACACCTGGATCAGTCTGGGTTCATGCCCCACAGGGGTACAAGACTAAACCTCTGCAGACTGTTAGGTATACTGCATTTAACAGGGGAAGGCTCAACAGAGCAATCGGCTCTCCTGTCCCTAGATGCCAAAATGGCATTTGATAGCGTGGAGTGGAATTTTCTCTTCGCTGTCCTGGAAAAACTGGGCATGGGCTCCCAATTTATCAAATGGTTAGACTCCTGTACGAACAGCCCATGGCCAGGGTGCGGGTGAACGCCACAGTGTCTTAAACATTTACCCTCCAGCGGGGAACTAGACAGGGCTGCCCGCTATCCCCGATCCTGTTTGCTCTTGCCCTCGAGCCGCTGGCGGCTTGGGTCCAGCAGGATCCTCTGATCTGGGGGATACCGATAGGCGAAGAATGGGAGAAATGTATCTCGCTATAGGTGAACGATGTCCTCCTGTACGTGAGGAAACCTAGGCACTCGATTGATCGAATACTGCAGATTTTCCGTATTTATGGAGAGTATTCGGGATATCGAATCAATTGGGATAAGTCGTTGCTATACCCCCTGTCGGGAGACGTACCGGCCCTTACGTCTAGGTGTGATGTACCTATTGAAACGGAGGGCTTTAAGTACTTGGGCATTCACATAACAAGAGATACTAAAGAATTCTATCGAAACAATATGGGCCAACAACTGGACAGGTTCGTCGTGGATGGTAGACACTGGCGGGCCCTGCCTCTGACCATGCTCGGATGGGCAGCCATGTTCAAAATGAAGGCTCTCCAAAATACGCCCTACGAGGTGCCCCCATCGTTTTTTCAACGCGTGAACTCGGAGCTTCGGGCATTGTTATGGAGCGGGGCGGCCCCGCGCATAGCTCTAAATAAACTTCAAAAGGGGATAAACGACGGTGGTCTAGCGGTACCCGACATCCGTAACAATTACTGGGCAGCCCAGTTGGTGACAGTAAACGGGTGGCTGTTCGATGACAGGTCGGACACAGCATACAGAGTAGATAGGCTGGCCATGGGCAAGAAAGGCACAAGAGCGATTCTGTACACAAAACAAGGGAGGGGGGATTTACCGAGCCACACGAGAACAGTGGTCAAAGCATGGATGGCAGCGACAAAGTACCTGGGATGGGAGGGCAGGCTCACAGAGATGACACCCCTCTGGGCGGGTGACCGTTTAAAAGGAATAAATAAGCTTGAGGGCTTCACCAAGTGGGAGTTACTGGGTTTGGAAACGCTGGGTGACATATGGAGAGGGTGGGCCTATATCTCGTTCACCGAACTACAACAAGAATACGAACTGGGGAGAATGGCATAGATACACCCAGTTGGGACGTGCCCTGAGGCAACATTTGAGAGAAGGAGAGACACTAGAAGCCACCAGAGGATAGGATCCTGACAGACCACCTGCAGGCTAAAGCCATTTCCATACTCTAGAAAAAAATAAAAAAATAAAGTCCCAGACCCAATGGGCAACTTGAGAACGACATGGGAACACGACGTTGGCTAAATGGAAGATGAGGAATGGGTACAGGCACTTCAAGGCCCGAGGGAAGTAGCAATAAGGGCAAGGTTCCGTTTGATTCAGATGAAAGTACTACATAGGGTGGACTACCCCAGATCAGTGTTACAGCGGATGGGGAGATGCGATAATACGCAGTGCCACAGGGGTTGTAGACTGGAAGGGACCTTCTACCACCTGATATGGGAAAGCGCCTTGAGACCCTCCCGGGTGAGTAGCGCGCTTTATAAATGCCGTGATTGATTGATTGATTGATTGAATGCCCGGTCCTGCAGAGATACTGGCAGAGGGTTGCTGCGACAATGTTTGCCGTGGTGGGTCTGGAGGTCCTGCTTGCACCTAAATGGTTCCTGCTGATAACTGCAGGGAATGAAGACTAGCCGAGGCATGTGCAACGCTGGTTAACGCTGGCAGCAGTAGTGGCAAAGCGGAATGTGACAAAGAGGTGGGGGGTGGCTGCAGTCCCGACACTCGAAGAATGGGAAAACGATCAGGACTGGTGTTGGCAGGCCGAGCTCACGATTTATAAGAGTAGGAGGTGCCTCAAGAAGGGAGAGAAAATTTGGGGGGCCTGGCAGACTTATCGGGGTCTATAAAGGCTTAAATGGCAATGGAGCGGACCTGTTGCTAATTAACACTAACGGACACTGTAAATTACAAGATAGGCATATGGAAACGTAATGTAACCTTAATATGTTGATTATCTGTATGTATAGAGTATTATGCACGTACCAATAAAAAGAGTTTAAAAAACAAAATACCACAGGCAGGAGAATGAGCTCTTCTTGATACTGTTCAGGACTTAATATGCAAGGGAGTTGTCGAAGAGACTACAGGTAACATATGCAATAGTCCTATTCTTCCGGTCTTAAAAAGGGCACCTCTTGATTCTCCTAATAGTGCTAATGATGTATATCGTTTTGTGATTGATTTGCGCAAGGTCAATAAAATAGTGGTCCCGCAATTCCCAGTGGTTCCTGATATCACTACACTTTTAATGATGATTCCATCTACTGCTAAGTTTTTCTCTGTTATTCATTTGAAAAACGCATTCTTTAGCATTCCTATACACCCAGACAGTAGGTATTTGTTCGGATTTTCGCTAGCTGGTAAAAGTTTCCGATTCTGTCGAGCTCCCCAAGGCTATACTGAAAGTCCTAGCATCTATAGTCATACATTGAAAGGTCAGTTGGAATCACTCTCACTTTCTACAGGTAATGCATTGGTGCAGTATGTCGATGATTTGTTGATTGCTTCTGATACGGAACAAGGTTGCAAGGATAGTACGGTGAGGTTATTGTTACACCTAGCACATCATGGTCATAAAGTTTCCCTTTCGAAGCTTCAATACTGTCGACAGGAGGTCACCTATTTAGGTCACCTTCTGTAGAAGGAGCGTAGAAGGTTAACGCCAGAACGCATCAGTACCATTAATAAAATGCCCTGTCCACAAACTCAAAAGGATGTGCGTGCTTTTATAGGCATCACTTCCTACTGCTGACAGTGGATCCCTAACTATTCCTTACTAATCAAACCTCTGCTTGCATTAACAACGAAAGCAGTGCATGAGCCTTTGCCTTGGATGCCAGATTGTCAGCAATCTTTTGAACAATTAAAAGCTGCGCTTTGCTCTGCTCCAGTGCTAGGCACACCTGATTATAGGAAACCGTTTGTGCTGTATGTCCACGAGATGGCTGGTTGTGCTCTTTCTGTCTTGACCCAAAAATTTGGCGATAGACAGAGACCTTGCGCTTATTTTTCTGCTGTGCTTGATCCTGTCGCAAGGGCCCTCCCGAGCTGTCTGCGAGCATTCGCGGCCGTGGCCAATTCACTTAGACAATCGGCTGGACTCGTACTTTATACTGACCTCACAGTTATGGTACCCCATGCTGTGGATACACTTTTGAATAAAACAAGGACACAGCACCTCACCAGTGCATGTCTTACCAGCTATGAATTGACATTGTTAGCTAAGCATATCACGATTAAAAGATGTGCCACTCTGAATCCAGCCACGTTTCTACCCCTCCCTTCCGAGAACGATGCAGTCGACAAACATGACTGTATTTTCCAAACAGAGGAAGAGACAAAAGGACGGGTAGACTTGACTGATGTTCCCTTATCTGATCCCCAAGGAGAACTATATGTTGATGGCTCTTGTTTTAAATTACCAGATGGCACCACCACTGCAGCTTATGCTATCACTACATTGCGTACAGTAGTCGAGACATCACTGGTCCCCTATCAATCCGCGCAGGCAGCAGAACTCGTTGCCCTTATACGAGCTTGTGAACTGAGCGAGGGGTTAGTTGTCAATATTTAAACAGACAGTCAGTATGCATTCGGGGTTGCGCCCAATTTTGGGCGCCTGTGGGCAGAGAGAGGGTTCCTTACCTCCCATGGTACTAAGTGTATCTGGACATCTGATATTACGATTGTTATCTGCACTAACACTTCCTAAGAAAATGGCTATTGTGAAGTGTAGTGCCCACAAGAAAGTGACAGATGACGTAGGGAGAGGGAATGTGCTCACAGATCAGACAGCCAAGGAAACGGCTCAGAGTAAGATGAAGAGAATGTTTGTTGCAGGCCCAGCTAGATGGGTTCCCGAGAACGCTATGTTTGAAAACACGGTTGAGAGTGTGAAGGAGATACAAAGTGAGGCCACAATAGAAGAATTAGCGGTGTGGCAAGAGAGTACAGCACATTTAGATGACGAAGGGTGTTGGATTGATTTGTCTGGAGAACAGAAATGGATGTTACCCGATGCATATGTACTCCCTGTGGTTACTATGGCTCATGGTCCAGCTCATATCAGTGCGAAAGGTATTTGTAAATTATTGGCCCCGGTTTGGTGTAATGAGAATATTTCCAAGACCGCTACACATTTAGTGAAAAGTTGCATGATTTGCATCAGGCACAATCCAGGAAAAGGTACCCTTACACCCTCCGGTAACTTTGCACCACCTACATTTCCCTTCGAAGTCCTCCAGATGGACTTCATTGAGCTAGAACGTTGTAACAATGTCAAGTATGCCCTAGTGATTATATGCACGTTCAGTAAATGGGTTGAGGCTTACCCCAGTAAAGACAATATGGCCACCACAACTGCGAAGATGCTCATTAAAGAGTACTTCCCACGATTCGGAATGCCCAGAATTTTCTGGAGTGAAAACGGAACTCATTTTAATGGGAAAGTGATTAGGCTAATATGTGATGGCTTACATATTAAGCAGAAGTTCCATGCCGCCAATCACCCGCAGTCAGCGGGTCTTGTCGAGAAGTAAAATGGAACATTAAAACTGAAGTTGGAAAAAATTCAAGAGACAACAGGGTTGAGATGGCCAGATGCTCTTCTGTTAGCTCTTTTGTCAACCAGGACTACAGCACATTCTAAAACTGGCTTATCACCCTACGAAGTAGTTTTCAGCCGCCCAGAAAATGTCTGGGGTGTCACAAGGCTGAAAAAATATTCAGACATTGAATATCCTGTATTGCTTGATTATCTTGGACAATTGACAGAAAGTTTGCGTTCTATTCACCAACAGGTGCGAGACTCCTTATCACCTAAACCATAGGGACCTGGCCACAGCATCCAACCTGGAGACTTTGTCCTGATAAAGAATTTTCAGAGGAAGAAGAATTTGGAACCCAGGTGGAAAGGTCCGGAGCAAGTCCTTCTGGCTACACAGACGGCTGTAAAGGTTGCTGGTCGAAAGAATTGGGTCCATGCGACCCACTGCAAAAGAATACCTTTGCCGTTGCCTTATGATCAGTGGGTCAAGGAGGGCATAGGAGACAGGAGCCCAGATTCATGCCTTTTAGCTACGCAAAGCTGGTTTGGACGCAAACTGACAAAGAGAACAACAATGTTTTGAATGAGGCTGTCCCACCAGAAATACGAGCTATCCAGGAGCCTCTGTTCAGTGATCACACTTTGCCTGGAGCTGCCAGGTACAATTTACGTCCTTGGACGAGGACCACTGAGTCTGGGAAAAAGAAAGACTAGGGATGGACTGCATAAGGTAGGAAAGTACTGAGTAGCGGTACCAACGAGGGAGTGGAATCTGTTTTGCTCTTGTTGTTTGAACATTAGTCAGGAAAGTATACTTTGAAAGTATACCACCTTTATCAGCGTGGGATAGATTAGGAAAGAGCTTAGGACAGAGCAAGCTCCACCGCCGGTGCTCAAGAGCACCAACTGATTGATGGACGATAGGAGCCTGTACCAGTGAGGCTCTGACGGACACTGGGAACACTCACTTTTCTTGATTCCTTTTTTCCCCCTTGTTTATTATGCATCCTTTTGGTAGACAAGTTACTGAGGAGGATCAGCCAATTGCTCCTATACAAAGTAGTACGATTTGGTCTACCCGAAGTAAAATTGTGTGTGTCATTGTTCTTGTAACGGCGACAATAATAATATGTGGGGTGTCGTGGTTCCTGGAAGGTGCACATAGTGTACCCACACTTAATGTAGGTGAACACATTTCCCCAACACGCAATAAGAGGGCTGCCACACATAATGTGTTTGTAGAAACGCACAGGAGATTCTTTGGAAAAGGGACCGCATGCTATCCCACCCGATCAGTCACTAGCCTTTGGACTGCATACCCATTGTCGCTTGTTAACTAGATATATACTACATATACACTCGGCCACCTCAGTTTGTGTAAGTAAAGGGAATGTTCGGATTTGGTTATCCTGGACCAAGTCTGTATCATCAAAAACCACAGGGTAAGGGTTATCCGGGTTGTAAAAACAATACATATTGTGATCATTTTTATATGGAAGCACAGAATATAACACTAGTGGGTTGGCATTACAAGGAGTTGACAGTACCCCGAGAGGCTGGTTATTACCATGCTTGTTGCCCCATAGTGAACAGTACAGATACTTCTTTGACAATCAATTGTTCAGGGACAGTACTGTATAAAAACACCCTTTCTCTAGTTAATAAAAAAAGATTCAAGAACTTCAGGAGTGAATTCCAGATATGCTGCAGTGAATTATGAGGGGCCGATATATATGCACATCCAGGGTTTTTCTTTCTGTCCAAGGGGACTTATTCCAATGTCTATAATGGTACCGATGATGTGGCTCTTGGAATGGTACTGCCTTTGGGAGCTCCATGTAAATATGCTCAGCCTAGAACAAGATGGGTAAAAAGGACATTAACAAAATAATTTTGTGAAGGGGTAACAGACTTGGAAGTGAACAGCTATAGTAATTGTATCACGTTTGGATACACCCTCTCCTCCATCTTTACATAGGGTGGTACTGCCATGGCCAGGGGTGAAAAAGCTAGAGAATATTTTGGATGTAAGTTACAGATTCTATCCAAAACTACAGTGGCAGCCTTGATAGACATTACTACTCAGTTAGAAAGCATGCAGGTGTATTCGGAACAGACTAGATTTGCAGTGGATTTTATCTTGGCAAAGAGTGGTGGAGTATGCGCAATAATTGGCGACCAGTGTGTTGTTGGCATAGACTTTGGAAAAAAATATAACACAAGACATTATGGACATCATTGAGAACGTCAAGGGGATGGAAAGTGGAAATTGGAGTTGGTCTCGTTTGGGTAATTGGGGTTGGATCCTCAAGGAAATCATTTATTTTATAGCAGTATTAATATTCTGTTGCATTCTCATTCAATGCCTCCCCCTTTGTTGTTCCTATTGTGCCACTGTTTTAATGCCCAAACAGAAAATTTCAGACCATGTTACCAACGCCGCTATGATGCTCCAAGTTGATATCGATGGTATTATGAATATAGATGAGGGAATATTTGAGGACTCATCCCTCCTTGCCGTCCCAATTTCTGATGTTGACAATAAAGTGTGCCCATAGCTTCATCTTGATTGCATTTCAAATTTTGAGGCTCTATCCACTTCTGATGATGTTACAGTTGCCCTGAATATGTGCCTGATTTCCCTGTTTTTGCATAACAGAAAATGTCTTTAGCTCATGCTAAAAGGAGGGTTTGTTAGATTATGCTAGTTGATGCTCTTGTAATGCCATGTATAAGTTAGCATTCGCTGCGCCATTTTCATTTTCAGGCTCCATTTTGTGTGAGGTTCGAAACTAATCCTTCTATGTTCCGAGAAATACCCTTTGCTAAGTTTCGTTTCTGCAACAAAGAACTGTTAGTGTCAGCACATAGCTTTCCCTCTCGGTCGAGGCCCTCTCCCACCTGTCTGGCAGTTTGATCGCAGTGCAGGATGGAACGGCCTTGAAAATGTTCTGAGTTGTGCAAGATACGAAATTAGAAGTTTTTTTCTCTCTACACTGTTCATCCACATCTGTTTGGAAAATTCCACTGTGGGCGTGTTCTTAGCTAATCATGCAATGTACATAATGTATCTTCATGCTTACTGTTCCTCAGTTCCCTCTGTAGTACTCTTACGAGACTGTGCAGACAGAGCCCCGCTCTGAGGGCCTGATTCACAGAACTAACTTACGTCAAAAACGTAAAGTTAGTACTTTTTGGTATTCACAGAATACACTTACTCATTTTGGTATTCACAGAATGAACTTACTCATTTCGGTATTCACAGAAGTTAGTAGTCCTAACTTTAGGACTCCTAAATGCCTTCTGTGAATACCGAAAATCTTAAAGTTAGATTTTTCTCAGTTTAGTCCTAAACTGAGAAAAATCCTAACTTTAAGACTTTCGGTATTCACAGAAGGCATTTAGGAGTCCTAAAGTTAGGAGTCCTAACTTTACTACTCCTAAACTGAGAAAAATCCTAACTTTAAGACTTTCGGTATTCACAGAAGGCATTTAGGAGTCCTAAAGTTAGGACTACTAACTTCTGTGAATACCGAAATGAGTAAGTTCATTCTGTGAATACCAAAATGAGTAAGTGTATTCTGTGAATACTAAAAGTACTAACTTTACGTTTTGACGTAAGTTAGTTCTGTGAATCAGGCCCTGAGCGTATACTAATAAACGATTATTGGTGTATATTCTCCACTGTTTCTCTGACTCTTCATTCGGTATGGAAGGCTGAGAGGTGGTCTGTGGTGACCCGGGTGGCCCTAAGCGGGTCACTTCCTTCAGGTTCTCGAACCATGTTGTCAATACACCCGAATTGATAGCTTATGGAAACAAACCCATAGATTTAGTGGGTTATATCGATGCTCATTTGAAGTTTCAAGGAGTGGGAGTACCTTCAAAAGTTTATTTTGCTAACAATGGTTCGAGATTAGATCCCAACCAGCCCAGTTGGAAGTAACTCTGGCAGGGAGTGAGTCCCAAGTCCCTTTTTAAAAAGAATTCCCAAGTGTTTTTAGTGACAAGTTGGGTGTGTTAAAGGGTTTCATGCACAAGATTGTCCTTAAAGAAGGTGTGGTGCCCAAGGCTCAAAAGTCTGTGTGGTTCCCTTGGTTATGAGAGAGCCATTGTGTCTGGAGTTGGAAGAGTTATACAGCAAGGGAATTATTGAAGAGATCGAAGCATGTGAGTGGTTGGCTCCGGTGATTATAGCCAAGAAAAGCAATGGGGATATAAGTCTTTGTATAGATCTGAGGCACCTTAATGCAGTCATTTGGGTTGATGGGCTCCCATTGCCCAATATTGGCAAAAAGGTGACTACCATTAAGGGAGCCACAGTGTTCACCACGTTGGATTTGTCCTCAGCTTACCATCAGATTGTATTACATTCAGAGTCACACCCATTGACATATTTTATAACACCTGAAGGGGCATATAAGTACAAGCAGATGCCTTTTGGTTTGGCGTCCACGGCGGCTGTTTTCCAACGTGCTATGCACCATCTGTTGAGAGAGATGCCCCAAGTCACTTATTTTCAAGACAACATTTTGATATTCGGTAAAGATGTGGATGAGCATGATAAGGCTTTGAGAGCAGTGTTACAAGTGTTGGAGAAAAGTGGTTAAACTATAAACAAAGAGAAGTGTAAAATCAGAGTGAGTGGAGTGGAATATTTGGGGCATTGGATTTACGAAAACAGTATTTCTCCGAAAATGAAATTGGTCACAGCTATTGAGAAGGCCCCTTCCTCAGAAAACAAGGACCAACTATGGTTATTTCTTGGTTTAGCTGAATAGTATTCAAAATTCATTTCAAGGTTTGCGGACAAAACTAAATGCATGCGTAAACTTATGTCAAAAGGGAAAATGTTTGTGTGGGACAGTGAGTGTGAGGAAGAGTTTTGTTTGTTAAAAAAAATGTATCACTGCTGCCCCGGCATTTAGACCTTTTGATACTAATGACACCACCATTATAAAACATGGATGCCTGTAGTGTTGGTCTAGGGGTGGTGATGCTGCAGAGTCGTGATGGGGTTGAAGTCACTATTGCTTATGCCTCCAGACCTCTGAGATCTGCTGAGAAACATTATTTCACCATTAAAAAGGAGGTGCTAGCCTGTTGGTGGGGAGTGAATTACTTTAATAAGTATGTGTGGGCAACAGAGTTTAAGATCAGGATAGACCATAGACCATTGTTGGATGTTTTCTCTACTGGGGTGGAGGGGTCCAGAAGGATTTCTCCTAGAATTGTGCGATGGGTGATGAGGTTACTAGAGATTAATTACAGAATGGAATATGTTCCTGGTAAGAAAAACGTATTGGCGGATTGTTTATCTAGGTTGCCTGCAGACATGATTGGAGAGGAAGTTGAGGAAAAGGACAATTGCAGGATAGCCAAGGTGATGATGACTGCGGAAGGAAGAATATCTCATGAAGAATGGACAAGTGTTTTGAATGAGGATGTGGTGATGCATGAGGTAATGAAATACCTTATTGAGGGCTGGCTAACTGAGGGGTAAAGCTTCTAGTGATGCAGAGTTTTTTCGTCAGGTGAGTACTGAGTTGTCTGTGATAGATGGTGTATTGCTGAGAGGAGAGTTGTTGGTGGTGCCAGTTAAACGAGGGAGAGAACTGTGAAACTGGTGCATGAGGGGTACATTGGCATGAGTGCCACTAAAAAGCACATCTGAGCTGAGTACTGGTGGAACAGTCTTGACCGGGGCGTTGAACACTGCATTACTGAATGTGTGCCATGTGCTTGGAGTGATAAGTCACAAAAGTTGTTGAAATACCTTCCAGTGATATCAGATAAATCTGATGGTGCGTGGAAGAAAATTGCTGTTGACTTTACAGAACCACTGCACCCTTAGGTAATTGTCCAAAGTTTGCCATTGTAGTGGTGGATTAATATACTCGTTGGCCAGAAGTTAAGTTCACTGGGTGTATTACTGCAGAAATGCTGGTGGAATTTTTGAGTGACTTGTGGGAAAGCAAAGGAGTTCCGGACATTATTGTCACGGACAACAGATTACAGTTTGTGTCTGAGACCATGAAATAGTTTTTGGAAAGGTATGGTATTGAGCATGCGCGGTCCTCAGTATATTATCCACAAAGCAATGGTTTGGTAGAGAGGTGGAACAGAACGCTCAAAGAAGGGATACAACTGGCTCTTAGTAGTGGGATGGAGTGGAGAAAGGCAGTGCGCAAGTTGTTGTGGTCAGATCGTTCTACACCGCATGTAGAAATGGGTAAATCTCTGTTTGAGTTGATGAGAGGTCGCAAGCCCAGGGCTTTGTGTGGTGAGGAAGACAAGTACCCAGGAGGGTTGTGCAGATGTAGTGGATTATCCGGTTGGTGACTGGGTTCGGGGTTTGAAAGGGAAAAAGGCAAACAAATGTGAGTCGAAATATTCTGGACCTTTGGTCATGAAGAGAGTAAACAGATATACATTGTTGCTTAATGATAGAAATGTTTGGAACAAGGGTAAAGTTGTGAGTCCCTAATTGTTTGAAGAATGTGGAGGGGTTGAAGAGAAGAGTGGTAGTGTACAGTGTGATCCTGATGGTATGGTAGCAAACGAGAGGGTGCTACGTGATCAAAGTGAGATTAAATTGCCTCGAGGATTTGATGATTATTCATTGTACTGATGTGTTGCAGGAAGATTAATTCTGTATTGTGTTGTATTCAATTTCAAATGCATTTTTGTTTTTGAAAAATATATAATTCTCATTGTATTTTAGCATGCAGTTAACATCCTAACACTACTTATTATTAAATCATTGTTTTGTTGTTTTAGGGAGGGAGGTGTTTTATGACGTGAGCTTATGTCATTAGGTCTGTGGGATTCTATTCTAGAATGGAATCCCAAAGATAGGATTTTTGTGTTGGGGAGTTTCTCCCGGGCGGTTTGTACCCACTGAGCTGATTCTAAAAATAAAGGAAAACTTCTTATCTCCGTGGCATCACATCACTTAATTTACCTTTGTGAACCAGGCCCAAAGTTTGTAACTTACTGGTGGATATCTCATCCCCAGTGTGGTGGAAACAGCTGGTTGTGAAGTGGAGGAGGGCCTTGCAGAAAAGGTGCAGTGAAGGGGAACCTGGTAGCTCAAGACAAGCGCTTAAAAGAAAACAACTCAAAGGCCTCTAATCTTCTAGTGGAGTCAGCAAGTAGGTCCCTAACTTGGCACCCAGAAATGGCACAGGTGGAGTGGGCTTTACTAGCAAAATTATGAGGGTCAGCCACTGTAGGTAGTTTTGCGCACATAGGGAAAACCAAGGAAGTTGCTAGAGGGTAGTGGAAACTTGGAGCAGATGGTATGGAAAGCAGGTAAAATACTGCTGATCAAAAGGGAGAAGAGCACTCAAATGGCTATGTTTGGAAGTTTACATGAAGTGGCTAGCCCTTTTCAAGACCTTTCTCTCCCTCTCAGATTTTCTTTAAGGTCCAGTAATTTTCCTTTTTTTGGCAGAACGTTATGCGATCAATGAGGCAGCTGATGTGGAATTGTGGTGGGTGGCGGTAAACAATCAACTGTTGGTGTGAAACATCTGATTGCCAGTGAGCTTGAGGCAAAAAGAAAGAACACTAGACTGCTATGGATGTAAGGAGGAGTAGTGAGAGCATGTGATTCATCTGGAGGGTGAACAGGCCCTAAACATAGTGACCCCACTTCATGTGATGTGAGATAGCAATAGGCACACCGGCCCGCTAAGCCAGAAAAAAAGGATTACAATGGTATAGTTCCAGATAGCATCCACTCACGGTGGCAGGAAGTAAGGATGGGAACACTTAGTAAAGGAAGGTATCTTTGTCGGTTGTGTAGGGTGATTAATTGTCCAACTGTGATATAAATGTTTTTCAGACACTGTTTTGAAAGCTCTATATAGAACCACTAACCACACTGACTTTACCATACTTATTATTATTTTTTATTTTTTGGCATTTATGAGAATATAGCATACAATACAAATAATGCTTTTACAAAACAACAGAGCAGTGACCTTAAAATTGACAGGGAGGAATAGGGGGAGGGAGGAATAAGGTAAGGGAAGAAGGGGGTGTAGTTATGTACATCGTCTGAAGTATAGAGAGCATTACAGTTATCTTTTTAATAGAGCATCTAGAACCTGCATTAGCAAATATTCATCACATACACCGTCCTGAATAAACAGAGAAGAGACACGGATTTCATAACTAAGTCAAGCCCATTCTATAGGATGTGGCTCAGTTCAACATTATGCAGCGGGCCCTCATCGAGCTCATCCCCAGAGATTGTTATAAAAGTATAGGGATATTTTTGTGCAAATAGCGATTTAGGGAGGTGTGGTGTCCAGTGATCGCAAATAAGCTAGGAGCGGTTCCCAGATGTCTTTCGGGCGACTTTGCATGGGCATCAGCTCCCAGTATTGGGCCAATTGCTCCTGGCAGTGTGTATCATCTTTGAGCCATGTAGCGACCTTAGGAACTCCCCTTCTCCTCCAGTGTTTGGCGATTTGCAGTTTAGATAGTAGTAATAGCATAGCTATTAAACGGCGTGAGGGCGCGGGCACATCTTTGACATATCCCAAAAGACTGGTTAGCGGGGTAAATGGGATCTCGTGTCCCATTATTTGCTGGATTTTGGAGTGTACCTCCCGCCAGTATTCCAGTATCTTGGGGCATTCCCAAGCCAAGTGTAGGAATGTTGCTAGGGGCGACAAGCATCTTTCACAGCGTGCCTCTTCATTTGGCCCATGCGTTTCAGTTGCAATGGAGTGCAGTATAATCTGTGGAGGAATTTAAAATGTGTAAGACGCAGTCTATAGTTGGGGGCAGTGGCTCAAGTTGCGCGCAGCAATAGGACCATTGGTCTGTGGTGATGGGGGGGGTTCGTATCTTGTTGCCACTGGGCAAGTGCCTTGGGGGTGCATATTGGTGTCTTCTCCTGTGTCATTACGTATAGTCTACTGACAAGTTTGCGGTGTGAGGTGTGTGTAAGTATGTGCTCCAGGGTATGTAACGTTGGTGGAGGAGCTGGGAAAGTGGGATGATTTGCGCAGCATGTGGCTCATATTTGAGTGTAAAGAAGCATATCCATTGTTGTGGGTTTCGGAGTGTCAGCCAGCTTGGGTGCAGCTAGGAACTGGTCGTTCGGGTATAGATCAGCGTAGGTATGAAGGTGTCTTTTATGGCCCGAGTTCTCGTTCCCTCATCTGTTAGTACTGGTATATTAGGGTTACGCATAATGGGGATGGATGGAGCATACAGGCAGTTCAGGGATGCTCTTCGTCTCAAGCCATCCCAGGCCCATCTCACACAGTCCACCGCATCGGCGGGTGATCAGGAGCGTCTATATGGCTGATAGAGAGCTGTAGATAATGGCATCGGAAAAATTCTGCCCGCCTCAGCAGCAGTATGTCGCTGAATCTTAGTCAGATACAGCCAAAAATGTACGTATTGGGCCTGGGCGCACAATGCATACAATGTCAAATCTGGAGCACTTAGGCCGCCTTGTTGGAAGGGTAGTGTGAGGACTTCCCATGCTATTCTAGGTTGTTTGCCTGCCCAGGAGAAGGATATTAAGTTGGACCATAACTGGTTACAAAAGTGTTGCGCGAATGTAATCGGGAGATTGTTGAACAGGTAGAGGAATTTAGGCAGTATAACCATCTTTATGATGGCCAGTCGGCCAGTAAGCGAAAGAGGGAGGCGACTCCAGATCGGGATTCTTTCCTCCAACCATGTGATGGCTCTGCCGTAGTTGGCTTGCAATAACTCGTCTGTGTTCCAGCTTAGCCATACGCCCAAATAGCGAACTGGTTCTACTGCCCATTGCAACTCAAATCCCGAGGTGAACTGTTCCGTGCTATCTGTTAAGGGGAATAGGACTGATTTAGTCCAATTTATTGTTATGCCTGAAAGGCCTCCAAATTTACCAACTTCTCTAATAACGCAATCTAAATTGTCTCGAGGCTGCCTGATATATAAAGCCACGTCATCCGCATACATGGAGACTAGGATTGCTCGCTCTCGGAAGGGAATTCCCCGATGTGTGTGATATTGACGCAATTTAGCTGCTAAAGGTTCCATGGCTATGGCAAAGAGAAGTGGGGATACAGGGCATGCTTGCCTCGTGCCCCGCATGACTGGGAATGGATCGGACAGCAGGCCATTTACTCGTATTCTGGCTAATGGAGCGGTGTAGAGAAGTTTAATTAGATTTAAAAATTGGGAGCTGAATCCTATGTGCTGGAGGAGTTGGAAGAGAAATGGCCACTCCAGGGAATCAAATGCCTTAGTGGCGTCCAGCTAGGCTGCCACTGCCGCTACTTCGGGATCTATCCCACGCATCACTGCAAAGAAAGTACGAAGATTATGTGCAGTAGAGCGGTCCGGTACAAAGCCCGATTGGTCAGATCGTATTATTTCGGGGAGAAGCAGTGACAAGCGATTAGATATGTTTGGCTAAGATCTTGTTGTCTACGTTGATCATAGAGAGTGGTCTGTATGAATCACAGGAGGTAGGCATTTTGCCCGGCTTTAGTATAGTGACGATAACCGCTTCCCGCAGCGATTGCGGTAGTTCCCCAGTTTCTATAGCGGACTGATACATGGCTAGGAGGTGCGGAAGCAACGTGACAGCAAACTCTTTCCAAAAGGATGTAGTAAGGCCATCTAACCCAGGGGCCTTATCGTTGGGGAGGCTGCGGATTACATGTAGAACCTCCTCTTCTGTGACTGGAGAGTCTAGGTATTGACGACGTGCGTCGTCCAACCACATGAGTTGCACCGAATCCAAGTAGTTTTTGATTGCTTCTGTAGGGATGTGGTATTTGGATTGGTATAGATCAGCGTAGTAGGAGGTCATGAGATGTAGTATTTCCGTGGATTTAGTGTAATGTTGTTCGTGTTCATCCACTAGGTCGGTAATAAAGGTATTCGCAGCAGGGGGTCTAAGCATGTGGGCTAGCGCTTTACTAGGTTGTTCACCCTCCCCATATCTACGAGCCTTGTCCTCCGCCCCAGATAATGTTTCTCTCGCTCTGCTTCCTCATTGTATTCAGATAGGGTTTCTCGGATGCGTGCTAGGATGCTCTGGTCATTGGATTGAAAGAAGTCCTGTTCCAAGGTGTGCAGCTCAATCTCAAGGCGTGTAAGTCTAGTGCGTATGGCCTTCACAATTCCTGACTGTTAATGCAGACGCCTCGTATGACGGCCTTGAAGGCTTCCCACAGCACCATTGGGGAATCTACCGAGCCTTCATTCGTTGAGATGTACTCGACAATGGCGGTGTGGACCCCAGTCCGAAACACCTGGTCGCGTACGTAATGCTCCAGGTGGCAGTCTCCAACTGTATGCGCGTGGTGGGGCTTGGGGCATTGTGAGTTCTAGCAGTACAGGAGCATGGTACGAGAGCGTCTGGCGCAGCAGTGTGGTGTTCTTTGTCCACGTCAGTACGTCTCTGGTAATGAGCCAGTAGTCTATTCGGGACCAGGCTCCAGAAGCTGCCGTGGTACATGTGCCCTCTCTGTTAGTGCTGTGCGAGAAACGCTAAGCATCTATTAGGCTATGGTCATCTATGAGTGCGTGTAATTGTGACGCAGCTTTGGGGTGCGGGCGGCGAGTAGTGCTGGATATATCCTTGTCTGGGTCTAGTATGACGTTGAAGTCGCCCCCCCATATGACCGTGTCTGGCCCAAGTGTGGCAATGTGTCTCTATACTTCTCTGAAAAACTCAAGGCTGTCAGTATTTGGTCCGTATATGTAGGCCAGTACTATGGGGTGATGATGTAGGATACCAGCTACGAGAGCAAAGCGACCATCTAGGTCCAGCTTCACCCGCGTGAGCTTCCATGGGATATTTCTGCGAATGAGTATTGCTGTCCCACGTGCATAGTTGGAATAGTAGGATGTATGGGTTTCAGCCCACCAACGGGCTTTGAGGCGGGTTGCAGAGGTTGAGGTATGGTGAAGCTCCTGTAGGAAGCATATGTCTATTTGATGTCTTGCAAGGTAGGTGTGGACTGGGCGGGCCTTTCGAGCATCATTAAGCCCTCTGACATTCCATGTTAGACATCTAATATTTTTGGTCATGGTGCAGCGTTAAGGCAATATATTGCTGTTGTTAGGCAAACTACAGTGGCGTGCAGTCTGGATATCACTGTCTGGTATTGGAGTGTTATTGCTCTATTATCTGAAGGTCTAGGGTCTATGCTCTGTGCTCTGGCAAGCTTCACAACTGGGGCAGGGGCAAGGGAGGGCAGGGTAAGGATCTGCTCTAAAGTGTGTGTGTGTGTCTTAAAGGAAAAAAACAATAACATTAAGCAATCCCACAACCCACCCACTCCAACCCCCAAACTTGGTTGAGTGTCCCCGGCCCCCCTCCCTTCCCCCCAACAAAAACCTGAGTTGTCCATGGTCTGGGACTCATCCCGGAGGGCAGGGGTGAGCCGGCAAACACCCCATCCTGGATAGGACTGGGCGGCTAAGCAGTATATATCACCCATGTGTTCTGGCCAGATAATCACATCGCAGCTTAACAGATTCTAAGTCTGTGGTAAGGTTGGCCTTGTGGGCACACAAGGGTGCCCGTCCATCTCCGTGTCTCATGAGGGAGCTTCTATGTATTGTCGTGGAAGATCAATTGGGAGCATTCCTAATCGTTGTCGTCCAGTTGTGATCCTCCAGGTGCCTTCAGGGGGCTTTTCTGGACCTCTGTGATAATGCCTTTGGAGAATTTGAGTGCAGACTTTGCGGTCGTGAAGTGGTGAGTTTTGCCGTCATGCGTCACCCGCAGCTTTGCTGGGTATAAGAGAGCATAAGTAACGTTGGCCTGCTGCAGGAGCTTTTTTACTGGGTGGAAGTCTTTTCGGGCTGTTTGAACGGCGATGGTGAAATCTGGGTAGAAGGAGCCTATGTTTCCTCCATATTGCACTTCGCGTCTCTCTCTCGCCTGGCGTAGCACTGCAGCCCTGTCTTTATAGTTAAGTAGGCATGCGATTATTGGTCGGGCTAGGGCGCCCAGCGGGATCTATGCGATCGTTCAACTATGAAAACCTGGGATAAATGTCCGTTAAATAGGTCTTTGAGCATGTTGGTGATGTAGTTCTCCAAATTCTCGATGGCTGTGGATTAAGGTACACCTAGAATGCGAAGGTTATTTTGCCACGAGCGAGCTTCAAGGGCCTCATTTTTGGCCTTGATGACAGCCAGGACTCTGTCCATTTGAAGTAATTGCTCCTTGGTTGTGACTTGGTTATCATCGATATCTGAGACTCGGGTTTCTAGTTGGTCCAAACGATCTTCATGTTTATTAACCTTCTCATTGATTTTATCAAGGCGGTGCGCCATTTGGTCCAGTTTAGTGTCAATTGTCTTGAGACTAGACTTGATGTCCGCGAGGATGGATTTGAGATCTTGCTCTTGTTGTTGGTCTTCCATAGAGGGGTCCATGTTTTGTCCCTGCAACTGATCTGCTCCCGCCTGACGCGCTAATTTGCTTTCAAATGAGATCTTGAACTGCCTCGTATCATGCTTGCCCATTGTGTCCCGGGGGTACTCCACGACGTTGTGCAGTTATTCCCCAGGCGCTCCTTAATACTCCCACCTGTTGGAATCAATCTGTGGCTCTCAGCTCCGACTCTTTCCGCCCGCAGCACAGCCTGGGTCCTGTTGTGTTTATTTGTCTTCCACATGGGTAGTGCGCAACGGCAGACTGAGGGGCCACTATCCTTGCTCTAGGATGTTCTCAGTTAGTGTAGTTCAGTGTGGCCCCACCCTTCCAGAATCCCAGGTGCAAAATGTAGGGCCCAGCTCCCCCACAGCAGTCCAGAGGGAGCGGAAAACTCAGGCAAGGGACCACCTCCCGTATCCTCGGTTCGGTCTTAGAACACCGCGGCCGGGCTCAGCAGGGGCACCAGAAGCAAGGATGCTCAGCAGTGTCGGCTCCCTCACGGAGATCAGAACAGATGTAGCGGCAGGTCTCTTCAGCGCCACCCACATCCACGGGCGAAGCCCAGCAGAGCCCCACTCACCTACCGCTTCATCTCCCGCGTCGTAGCCACAATAGGCAGGGGCCGGTAAGGCCGCACGTTGGTTGTTTTTTCCTATTTTCTGTTTTTTTTGTTGGTTATTTTCCTTGTTTTCCCCCCTTTTTTAATTTTTCTTTTCCCCCTCCTTCTACACCTTTCCTATATGTTAGAGGCGGGGACTGGGCCGAGCCCGGTTCAGCAGCGTGCCAAGAGCAGGGGGGCCCAGAGCGTAGAGTTGTTCTCTTCTTCAACCCAGCCCCGAAGCTCCGAGGCCGGCCCAGCAGCGCTTGCGGTTTCAATGCTCTGTCTCTTCCTCCCCTCCGCAGCGGTCAGAACACTTGCCTTCAGCGGGCCCACACATGAATTTAGGCCCGGCACAGCTCCACTTGTCTCGCTACCGGTTGGTCCTCTGGACTCCAGCGGGCGGGGACCGGCGAGGCCATGGTCCCCCAGCACAGCAGGCGGCGGGGGGCGGCCCAGCCCCTCCGTCGGCAGCGCTCTTGACTCGGCCTCGGTCCACCGCGGCCGGGTCTACCACGGAGCTGCAGGGGCCCGCCGCCCGTCCAGAACCGCAGGCAGACGCCGCCTCAGGTCAGTCCGGGTAGGGTCCCATGGTCCGGAGATCAGGGCGTAGATCTCACGGCGGCTCTGTCACACACAGCAGCGCCTGGTCTGACGTTGCTCAGCGAGGCAAGATGGCGCCCGCCACTCTGGGGGTCCCAGCTCGCATCTTGTCGTGGCTCTCAGAGGAGCAGTCTGTGTGCACCTCGCCCGGCTCGGCGGGTGCGCAATAGTTCTGGTGTGGAGGCACCTACTTTTTACGATCGTAGAGGCCAGTGGGCACATGAAAGTTGTTAGATTGTGTGCCTAGCCGGCAGAGTCTCTCTACCGAGCGGCCATTTCGCTGCACAGCCAAGCTCCGCCCCAGACTTTACCATAATTAATACTGGTCTGGCTAAATCAGATATGTAAGGTGTAAATTGTGTGTTATGTGCTGTAATCACCCAAAGTTAAAAGAATTATGTACTCACAGTTATTTTTAACCCGATCTGAGGCCCCACCCATGGGAATGAAAAAAATGTCAAGCAAATAGAGGTTAAGTGTGGAGTATCATCACAATCTTTTAATACTCTTCATCACACTAATCAGTGTCAGTAGTGACTTAAAACACCCTACTACACGCCATGCTCAGACCGCTCCCAATATGTGTCTTATATCACAGAGCAACCCATGTTGGCAAACAGTGAGAAATAAGGGTGTAATTTATAGACTATTATAAAGGTCAGTATTCTCACCATATAATATAAGGGATACCCATACCATACATTATAAGGCTATTGCAAGTTACAGAGGAGTTCCATAACCATGTAGAGGAATGAGGCTGCAGGCTAAATTCCTTTATAAGGGTATTGAACTAAGAGGTGACTTGCAGTATCCTTCTCATGTACGGCAGGGAGTACTTTATCCCTTATAATCCATGGCCACACCATCACCTTTCCCACCAATCACTTAAAACCTTGGTGCTTAACTGGTGCATATGAAAGAGCGAGCAACTTTGCAAACACAAAAAATAAAAATAAAACCTCTAGTGAAAAATTAAACACATCGAAAACCTCTTAGATATTTGTTGCAAACAGATATTAGAAACAGTTCAATACAAGTCTGTTTAAAAAAAAAATAGCTGCAGTAGCTCGGAACGTGTAAAAACATGCAAAAAGATTCTAGCTTCTCTCTATCTAAGTAGTGCAAAACATATGGTATTTTATATTGATTTCTATAGTGCACTAATTATCCGAGAGGGTATCCAGGCGCTTGGGCAGGTCGGTAGGTTTGTGGTGCCCAATGTGCTTATACAAAGAGCTAGGTTTTCAGCTTCTTGCGGAACTCAAGACGTGAGGAGGAGACTCTAATGTGTTGAGGGAGGCCGTTCCATGTCTTGGGTGCGATGTAGGAGAATGAGCGACTTCCAGTTTTGCTTTTGTGGAGGCATGGAATGTGTGCGAGTGAAAATGAGGCACAGCGTAGGTGTCTGATGGGTTGATGAATGTGTATGCAGCTGTTCAGGTACTCTGATTCTGTGTTGTGTAGGGCTTTGTATGTGTGCGTGAGAAGTTTGAATTGGCTGCACTTGTAAACATATTCTCTCTGCTTGTCATTGTAAACTATTAAAATAGAGCAGAATAAAGAAAAGCAACGTTCTGTTTGTTACTGTAAACCGCTGCTTTAATTATGCTCTGTGACCTGCCTTTCACCTCGGCTGCTGGCTCTACTGTAAAAAGCTTATCATAGTTGAATTCTGAAGTCTTTCCTTTATAGTCGGCGACTTGGTGCGTCAAAACTTGCCGATTCTAAAGAAACTATTGACTGTCATTTCATACAGGGATTACAGAATCCCATGTATTATAAAGACATTAGTTACAAGTGTTTTTACAGAGATTGCCGAATCTCATGTATTAGAAGAGAAAACAGTAACCCTCTGTAGGAACACAGGTCATGGCTTCACTTCCTGGGAGTAACTCAGTTCTCCTGCTCTGCTAGATCTGCTGTGGTCATCTGTCGGTTAGAGGAAGAGGGAGCGACCAAACACGGTGCTTGGGTCCACTGATCTGTTGCTGATACCGAGGAAAACAGTTACTGATACTTGGGGTTGCTCACAACTTAACCAGATTTACTAGTTGTCACCTCAACCTAGAAGCTGTCCAGGGAGGTCAGTCAACAAATAGATTTGTCCTGTCATCAACTTCACCTGTGAGAGGAATGCAGATTGTAGATGACTTGTCTAAGTACCAATTTGAACCACTTTGTTCGATATACTTATACAGATATGAATTCAGATACAGAGATTTTATAGCAAAATTAGTATACCTTCAGCCATGGTGCTGTGACCAGAGAGATTTTTAAATATAATTTAATTCCTATAAAGTGACACAATAGCCTTGACAAAATAATTGTTCACCATGCGCTAGCAAAGCCAGCACAAAGTCCAAGTGGAAGAGACAAAAAATGATATTGTACACTTTGTAAAAGTGACCAGTAATAAGAGGATGAGGATATGGGTGAATAGGAGGCGGAGGATAACATCAGTTTCCCTCCTGGGCAACTATAAAATCTGAAAAATACCTACCAGGGACTTCTACCCACATGCTATGGGCTCACAGTCTTTCGAGCAACTTAAATACAAATATATCCCTGGGTACATATTAGTAGGTTTAACTTGTGCCTAGTCATACTCATTGTACATGGGAGCTGAGGAAAGAAACCGGACTTTGTCCACAGTACAGGTCAAAAAAAGAGAATACAGTAAACCTAGAGTTCTGGGAGTTCACAATAGCCAGACATAACCTCTCACAGTAGATTACTTTAATAAATAGGATTGACAAAAATATTTCTTCTCCAATGGATTCTCCCACAATTTATGAGCTATATCTGGCAGGCAAGAAAAAGTAGAAAAAATCATAATGTGTCTCAATTAGAAAATAAATATAGATCAAAAGAAACAACTCTAAACCTGCCTCTTAATTTGTTTTCCAGCAATTCAAACGTATATTATCCATAATGTTTGGTTTCAGGTTAGCTGTCTTAGTTCCTTTTTCTGATCCCCAAACTAGGGCTTACAAATGTTTCTCTCTGTTTAAGAGGCTTTTTCTAATGATAAAATATGTTTCTAGTTCTTTCCTTGGGTACCTCCTTAAGGTCTCCCTTCTTAGTTTTGTGAGGCCTTAACTTCACGATAACAAGAGACTTCAAGGGACATCGCTGTTTGTAAATACGGTAGTAGGCTCAAACCTAATGCCCTCAGGGAATCAGGAGTTAAGATTCAGACTATACTACATGGGGAGGATTCTCAGCTCATGAAACACTTACAGCAGAGGCTTATGCTCCCATCTATAAAGAAACCCTCAAAGGTGGCTATAAGACCCAAGCGATGTCCACTTACAAAACTGGCCAAAAAGAATCCCTATACTCTTTTGTCACTTTGGAGTTGACTGGACCACTTTACCCTGAGTTAAGCAAACAGTCTGCATCCTGTTCTTGGTTTGCTTCTCGTGTGTAACTCCTTCTTGTATTTGATCATTTCTACAACTTCAAGACTAGCTTTGGCATCATCTGTCTCTGTGCAATGGTAATCTTAGAAATAACAACATTGAGTGGCTTTCTGCATAAGCTCCGGTTATTTGCAGAGGGAAAACTTGAGTTCTGGTGGAGCATGAGAAGGACATCTGGCATTTTGCCTTAAAAGACAGCTTCCCCTAGTGGCTGAGCATTTGTCGAGTCGTCAGATTCGGGTGGTGGACTGGCACTCCAGGCATTTGCAGGACTAGAGTACATAGAAGTAGTAGCCAGTTCTCCTCCGAGCAGGGACTTAATGTAGGTTCATACAGCCCCTGCAGCACAAGGGAGACTCCACCCATCAGGGGTCCCCATTCTGCTCAAAGCCAATGAATAATTGTGAGATATGGGAGACTCAGAGGCCCCTCTTCACATTCTGCATGGGGGCCCCATCATTTTACGTTACGCCACTGCCTCCAAGCATTAATAGAGATATACGAGCTTCGTGTGAGGTGGATCTTTTCACTTCTGGAATAAATTCTCAGTTACCCAAGTATTTCAGCTGGGGGCTGTACAAGAGTGACAAGAGTGGATGCGTTCCTGCGGAATTAGGGCACATTGATGAATTACGTTTTTCCACCCTTTGCAATGATTGCAAGGATGGTAGCCAAAATCAGGAGGCGGACAGTGAACCCAATCTTAATGGCACCCTTATGACAATCTCATGTGTGGTTTCCTTTTCTGGAAAATTTCCAGGATTACAAATTCTTCCAACTCTGCTGACAGATCATTGTGTGCGGTTGTACCAGTTGGTGCTGAAGGGGACACTCCAGTTAATGGCCTGGAAGATTACAGAGGATGATGGTTGGTCTCAGGCTTATTGGCGCTGATTTCCTCATTCATTCGCCGAGCATGGGGAGAAAGTAAGGCAAATGTTACAATTTAGCCTGGGTAATAGTGGACATGTTGGTGACTTGAACAGGATTTTGATCCTATCAAGATCGCAATTGCCAATTACCTTTCAAAGCTGATTGGTGTAGGTTTGGCTTATAGGGAAGTCAACACCTTTAGGTCAGTGATATCTGCAGGACAAGAACCGGTCAATAACTTTCTGGTTGGCAAACATCCACTGATTTGTTGGCTACTGAAAAGGGGCTTATTTTTCAGTTCCTCTCGCCCGAGCCCAAATATTCTTAAGTATGGAACATGAAGAGGATCCATCAATTGCTTCTCAGCTAGCCCTAAAATTAATATCTTTCTAGGATAGACATCTCAGCAAAATTGGCTATGCTTTGTTTTGTGTCATGCAGATGGGAGATGGATGTTCAGGCTCATGAAATTAAGGGTAGGGGGCCCGATTTACAAAAGTAATCTGAGACAAAATCCTAACTTTACGACTTTCGGTATTCACAAAAGGCATTTAGGAGTAGTAAAGTTAGGATTCCTAACTTTACTACTCCTAAACTGAGACAAAATCCTAACTTTACGACTTTCGGTATTCACAAAAGGCATTTAGGAGTAGCAAAGTTAGGATTCCCAACTTTACTACTCCTAAACTGAGAAAAATCCTAACTTTACGACTTTCGGTATTCACAAAAGGCATTTAGGAGTAGCAAAGTTAGGATTCCTAACTTTACTACTCCTAAACTGAGAAAAATCCTAACTTTACGACTTTCGGTATTCACAAAGGCATTTAGGAATCCTAACTTTACTACTCCTAAATGCCTCTTGTGAATACCGAAAGTCGTAAAGTTAGGATTTTCTCAGTTTAGAGTAGTAAAGTTAGGAATCCTAACTTACTACTCCTAATTGCCTTTTGTGAATACCAAAAGTCGTAAAGTTAGGATTTTGTCTCAGATTACTTTTGTGAATCGGGCCCAGGGAGTTTACCCAGATGGACTGTCCTTTACCACAGTGAGCAACAGTGCATGGTTTACCTCCGTGGACTTAATAGAATTTAAACTTTCCTACTTGTTAGATAGGATATTTTGCATTTTATGTCAGGATCTGAGGCAAGAATTATTCATGTTCAAGTTCTTTTTTTATGGACTACCAAAACAGCCACTGAAGGAGAGGCAGTCGCTTAGAATAGATCATGACTACTGCAGACTGAGACTCATTGTCTGGGAAATTATACTGCACACCTGGAGAAAGTGTGCCTGCTATGACAGTCGCTAAGCTTTTAACATGCAGACTCTTGGACTCCGGTCCTGACATAAAATGTGTATTTTCCAAGGCAAGAAGGAAAGGTATTGACCTTATGGCGAATCTTAGTGAAAGTTAAGAAAGCTCTTCCACTATACACAAACATAAACTATTAGCTTTGTCTTTGTCTGTTAGCTTTTTTACAGAGTGCTGCTGTTGCTCCACCCCGAACCAACTTTTGAATTGGTTTTCCTGAAGTGGGGCATAGTCAGGGCCACTGGAATTATGAAGCGGTGGAGGTGCAAACTATGTGACAAAGTTGAGTAAACTATGCATCAAGGAAAGGCAAATAATGAGATATATTATGCGAGTAAAGGGAAATTATGTAATGCATTCTGTAAAATAGTTTCCTAGCTATAGCTGTATTATGATACAGAGGGGACCTCAGTGCTGCAAAAAATATACAGGTTTATTAAGATAGAAAAATATACAGCTTCAGCAGATCAAATTCAAAATGTTATTCATCGACAATTCATACTTTTGTTGCCTTTTTATTATGCAAGTATCAAAATATAACATTTGCCAATTCACTGACGATACATCATAGCAGTACAAATTCCAGCATATGCTCTAAACCAACAAAAAATACTAAGATTAAACTATCCTTGTCATACGTATAAATACATAACTAAAATATGAAATCAATAAGATGTTAAATAAATGATTTATAATACAAATGATTGATTATTAAATCATATCCTGACAGCCAAGAGTATGCATGGTCAGCTAGTTAATACGTTTGTCTTGCATGGAGCCGACTGAACATCATTTTTAGCACTGTCCTTTCTACCTCGGAGAGTAAAATAGATTACATAAAATATATGAAGGGGGCGTGGCCAAGGAGGCCAAGATGGCGGTCCAGCCTTAAGTTAGCTCCCACCACCCGACAGCAATCTCACCCAATCCTGCCTGACAGCGTGGATCACAGACCATCCGACCGGCCTCCCAGTGGGGAGGACGACCCCTACTATCGTACCCGTGTGCTCCTGTGGTGCCGGAGGGAGATTCGGTGGCCACACCACCGAGACGACTGGTGACAAGGCTGCGGCCTAAGAATGCAGCCGCCATCGCAACATTCTGGCCCTGCTATCCCAGGGGCACCCCGACTGCCTACCCGTCCTAGCTGATGCCTGCAGCTGCTGGTGCCCTGGGGGCGTGTTGGGGCGACTAATTGGACCAGGCCAGGCTGCTGGGCAACCGGCACTGTGAGCATGCTGGGCCCTAATGAAAGGCAGCCCATCAGGACCGGTGGAGCGGGCCTCGAGGTGGTCTGAGAGGTAGGCCGGGGGAGCGTGTTCGGCCTGGGGCCATGCCATTCTCGGGCTGACGTTCCAGACTCATGCACGGGGCCCCATCAGCATTCTTGGAACTGAACACTGCTGGGGAGTGGGTGCAGGGCTCTCCTTCCCCTTCTGCCCTCTGTGTCTCCTCCCCCTCCAGATCCATAGACTTGTGGAGGGAGTGTGCCCCTTGGCTGGGGCGGTTGGAGGACTCACTGCCAGATCCACTGGGGCCGTTGGCTTGGGGAGCACGGAATCAGTGAGATGGGACGGTATGAAGGGCATTGGTCTGGAGGCATGCTCTCTTTGGGGATAACCACAATAGTGGCACAGTCAAGATCAGCTGGAAACAATCCCTGTTGTATTGCCTTCGCTTAGAAGTTCAATAAATGGGACACAATGAGGGAGCGAAATTGGGTCCAGAGGCCTTCCCCGATTAGAGTGCGGAGATGGCTGAATCCACCTCATCCTCTGTCAGAGGCTGGCCTAGGTCCTGAGCTAGGGACTGCGGGATTGAGGGCAGTGGGGTGTCATAGAGAATAGGAATTTCCTTTTCCAGAAGAGGCACCGAGCGCCACACATAGAGATCCTGATAGAATGCCTGGGCGATCTCCGGTAACTGCCCTCAAAGGTTACCTGTCAGGTCTCTGATCGCAGGTGCCACTCTGGTGGACACATCCTGTGTTGCCAGCTAGTATAGTAATTTACCGGACTTGTCTTCCGATTCGTAGATTCTCTGAGTTGATGCCCTCCAGCACTGTTTTGCCTCCTCAAGGGAGACCTGCCTCAGTTCAGTGCGCGCGAGTTCCAGCAAGCGCTGTGTCGCCCCTGAGTCGGATAGCCGAGCCCGACACTCCAGAGTGAGTATCTTACTTTGCACTACAGTTGTCCATTCAGACTATGCGGACTCCTGGCTACGGACATATCCTTTAAGCAGTCCTCTCGGTGAGGGTTTGCAGGCAGCCCAAAGCGTCATTTTAGATGACACAGAGCCATCATTAGTTTGGAGGTAGACTTGGAGTTCGTCCTCAATGAAGCAGACACACTCAGGGTCCTTCAAGTGCCATGCACTAAAATGCAAGACGGGTTGCAGCGTCAGCGGATGGGCACCTCATTCGGTCAGGAGGGGAGCATGGTCAGAGAGAACACGTGAGAGGACCCGGATCGAACACAGTGCAAGAAGATCCGTCGCGGGCTGCCACATCAGAACAATGCGGCGATTTCCATGCTGAAGTGAAGGCCACTCTGTGACGGCCTCCAGCCTAGATGAAGGAGGTTAATTTGGAGGTCAGGGATTGGAACCACTGTCGGGGAATGGGATAAGGGAAGTTTGCTAGCACGTACATAGGGGGAGACACAGCATCTTGAAGATTGCAATCCTCCCCATTGGACTGAGCAGCAGTTTCTTCCAGCGGTCAAGATCCGGGTCAAGGGCCAAGCTCAGCCCCTGGAACTTGAGCCAAGTCAGGGAGAAGGGATATATGTATCCCCAAATATTTAAACGCGTTACGTCGCAGGGGAATGTCCAGGCACCAGCAGCAGCCCTCCGCGTCACCTCTCACCTCTACAAAGAGGGATTTACTAGAATTGACACATAAGCCGGAGGCTTACCCATAAAGACAAAAGATCTCCAGGCATTGAGTACCCGAGGCCGGTGGGTCTCCAAGGAACAGTATGATATTGTCGGCGTAGAGTGCCACTCGGTCTTCCATCCCAGCTCCCCATCTCCACCCCTGTATCCGCGCATCGCATCATATGAGATGAGCAAAGGCTCGATGACCATAGCGAATAACAGTGGGGAGAGCGGGCACCCCTGATGTGTCCCCCTCTGGATCAGGAAGGGGGCAGAGAGGACGCCATTTACCCGGACCCTCAGGTTGTGATAAAGTAGGTGGACCATTCTCTGAAAATTCATTCTTAAGACCGCCCTCAGTAGGGCCACCTCCAGAAATTCCCATGAGATCGTGTTGAAGGCTTTGATAAAATCCACAAGGAGTGGAGCCAAATTACCCTCATCCTGTTGTGTCTGTGAGACTGCCACCTGCACCCGTTGAATGCAGTGACGGGTACTCCTACCCGCCAAGACTCCGCACTGGTCTGGGTGAATAAGGTGGCGCCAACACCTTTCTGCCCTGGAGGGGTTCCACCAGTCGGACCGAAGAGGCATCACATAACTGGGCGACCTCCTCAAAAATGGCGCTCTCATGTCCTTCTAGGAATTGTAAGAACATTACTCCCCAGCAAATACAGTTTTTCCGGTTTCTCCAAGTGCGACATGCTCTGGGGACACACCTAACTCCTGACATTCAATTCCCAGAATATACCCCCCTCGAGGCAAAGGTATTAATGGGGCGGTTGGGGAAAGTAACAATAACCCAGATCTATCGCTCCTTGATTATTCATGCTCCAGATGGCCTTGACTCCCTCTGCGAGAGATGGACAGAATTGGTGGGTGACCTTGATGACACCGGCTGAAGGGAAGCATGCCTGGCCCCCAGGGAACTGGCAATATCCGCGCGGTTGCGCATGATCCAGGTTAACTATCTCCATTTGACCTATCTGTCCCCGTCCCGCATTCAGCAGATGTTCCCCAATGCCCATCCCATCTGTGCACGCTGTAGATTACCTGCTGCTGACTTCTATATAGCATGGAACTGCCCCAGATTGAGACTCTTTTGGAACGGGGTGGAGCGGGAGGTCTCGGTGGTCCTGGGACACCCATTGAGCTTACCTTTAAGATAATCCTGCTGGGACTGCTAGAGGAGCTGGGTGTCCCTCGTGCTGACTCTTCCTGGGTATGGCCTGCTTAGTGGCCAAGCGAGACATAGCCCGTCTCTGGAAGTAGCCGAAATCCCCCTCCTTATCAACATGGCGCGCTGGAGTCGACTGGTGTGCGCAGCAAGAAAAACGTATATATGAGGCCAAGGATGTCCTCACAAACATGAGAAAGTGTGGGGGAAGTGGTGGGCTTATCATAGTCTCCCATCGTGAGTCAATCAATCAATCAAGTGTGGGAGGAGTTACTTGTGGACTGTTATACTTGTTGCTCTGGATCTGAACAGCCATACTTTTCCTTCTTTCTTTGTAATGCTCTTAATGTATGGATGATGCTCGCTGTACTGTTATTTCACAATGAAATAAAGTTGGTTATAAAAAAAATATATGATATGTTGCACTCAGCAGAACACAAGCTTGCATGTGCACACTTCCTGTATTAAAAGCTGTGCCTCCTAACTCACATCCCAGCAGACATGCAGATGCCCGAATACAACCCTCTTGAAGCACAGCTATTGATGGGTCATCTGGGTAGGGGAGCAATTTCAACAATTTATCGGTCCCTGATCATCAATGACCCGGATCACTTCACACATTTACACTGTAGGTGGGATGCCTGTCTTGGTGGGCAGGAACTAGCTATTTCCTCTAGACTACAAATGGTCCAGGTCAACTATCTTCATGCTGTTTACTCCACGCCGCTTGCAGCGGATGGTTGGGGGGGAGCAGACTGTTTGTACATGCTGCCAAGCCCCAAATACCAATTTCCTTCATGTGACATGGTCATGTCCGTGCCCTTCTGGGAGGTAGTGACATGGGAGTTCTCTGCGGTCCTGGATCATAACATCAAATTGGGCCCCCAAGGGGCATTAGTGGGACTACTGGAGGGAAATGGTGAATCCTGTGCTGAGAGGAGATTTATTGGGGTGGTGTCCCTGGTGACCAAAAGAGACCTTGCTCGCCCCTGTAGGCGCCCGGAGGACCCCTCTCTGAAGATGTGGCGAGGTGTGTCAACTGGTGTGTGCACCAAGAGCGACCCATCTATGAGGCCCGTGGTTGCCCTCCAAAAACATGAAAAGACATGGGGAAAGTGGTGTGCCCATTATGGACTGCTTTTGTAATGTTACATTGTGGTTGGTGGACCGTTGGTGCTCTTGATCGAATCCAGTGGAATGTTATTTCATGATTGTACTTCTATGTGGATGCACATGTGTCCCTCAGAACCTGGATAAACAATGTTATAAGCTACAATGTTTTCTGTCGGGTATCGCAATTTCTTTGCGTGAAAAATAGGTGTTGGAATGTTGCACCTATATAAGGGGATCAATGCATGTTCTTCAAAACAATGGGGTAGTGTGGGCCTATGCTGACCATTGTTTAACACCCCCCAAATCAAAGCAACAAAATTCACAACACAAAACAGCAATAATACTTATTTAGTATATTCAAAGTCATATATCTAAATAATATGCACAAATTCCTCTTTTTCATATTAGCTGTCAAGAACACACAAATATATCAAATGACGTGACTTGGTGATAAAGTGAAACAAAGTGAAGAAAATAAGTTTAACATTACACAATACAGACACTGACTGATCTTAACATGATATATATATAAAGAAATTGTAAAACAAAATGCCTGTTCTCTCTCATATCTAAAGTACAATAAACACCGTATATCATTATTGTCTTTTCCTTAGGATGGTTGACAAAGAAC
This sequence comes from Calotriton arnoldi, assembly GCA_963921515.1. Taxonomy (NCBI): domain Eukaryota; kingdom Metazoa; phylum Chordata; class Amphibia; order Caudata; family Salamandridae; genus Calotriton; species Calotriton arnoldi. The sequence goes on from CAWUFW010001731.1 coordinate 1,086,032, forward strand.
ATGAACGAATAGGATTGCCGTCGATGTTTTGACCCTATGTGCATGTGTAAGTAGTTAGACATCATGGCGGGCCTTCTTTAGGACTAGAGATGGCCAGCCTAAATACTGTACGATTGAAGGGAAGAAAGAACTCCTCCAAGCCTGGATGGAAACCACAAACCGGATCCACAAGTATACGTAACCATATGTACACATTCCAACAAGGAGGATGCCCCAATGGGGGCTACTTCCAAAATCTTAACACTGAGGGGCATATGTTCCAGGGAAGTGGCGGAGAGAGGCGATAGCCTTCCTGGCTTAACGCCTCTCTCCGCCACATCGGAAACTCAGGGCTGCACCATATTTACAAGAATATGGTGCAGCCCTGCATTTCCCCCTGTGCTGGCGCTACACTTAGCAGCCAAGCGCCAACGCAGGCACCCTTGCACTATGGGGGAGATTGATTATGTGCAGGAAGGTCCCCCTTCCTGCACATAAACAATCTTTAAATGCCGTTTAGTAACTTCTATGTGTGCTGCTTAATGCAGCACACACAGAAGTTGCAAAGTGGCATTTAAAAAAAATTGTTTATGTGCAGGAAGGGGGACCTTTCATGTGTGCTGCACAACACAGCACACATGAAAACAGCAAAAACGAGGAGAAATGAAACATTTCTCCTGCCTTCGCCAGGTGAAGACCAGGTTTTCCCTGGTCTTAATTCTGGTGCTGCCTCCTATTTACACCTCCCTTGTAAATAGGAGGCAGCGTCAGAATCAATGGGTGTTGCGGTGGAACGCCCACCGCAACACCCATTGTCCTCCCCTTTCATGCTAAGCATAGCGTGAAAGGGGGCCTTATTTACAAGGCAGCGTTAAGCCACGTCAAGTGGCTTAACGCTGCCTTGTAAATAAGGCAAAGCCCATATCGCCGCAGGAACGTCAAAAAAAGTGACGTTCCTGTGGCAATAGGGGCTTGTATAGATGCTCCTGAGTCTTTAATCAATACAGAGAAGCTTTTGGCATCCACGCACCACAGGAAGACTTTGTTCTTGATGAAAGCTGTCCTGGAACCACTTGGGGACTGTACTAAATAAAGAGTCGGTGTTAAGATTTTGGAAGTGAACCCCATTGGGGGCATCCCCTTTGTTGGACTGTGGACATATGGTTGCGGATACCTGTGGATCTGTTTGATGGACTCCATCCAGACTTGGAGGAGTCATTTATTCACAGCAACCTAGTAATGTTCTAAATCGTGTCTTTTATTGTGGGTGTCCCCTGTATCCACATATAGATCATCAGTAAGCACCTATATCCATTATAAAACAGCCCTACTGAACAGAAAAGCTTATACATATTTTTATGTACTTCGAGGCACCAAAGTTTTCAAGATATTCAACCTTAAAAAGAGATGCAATATAATAAGAGTCTAAAAGAGTCTGCTAATAAGAGTCTACATAAATTTGAGTGAACTCTTTAAATAGCTGCTGTTTTAAGAACAGCCTCTGTTATGTAAACAGGAATTGGTGAGAGCATTGAAGCAAAAACATTTGCATAAAGAAGGAATCATTGTTTCTACCTTTTTTCAACTACGTGCTTATGGTTCTTTCTTGCTGCAGACAATAACCTTTCCCAACTCATTCCATTGGAGCACATTTGTCACCTCTTTAAATGCCTGAATACAGCAATCAGCAACTCAAAGGTGACCAGTTAACTTTTGCAAAGTGTCACTGGCGGTAATTGTTTTCTAAAGATCGATCTATCCATTTGAGCCTGAAAGAAATTCTTTTTGTTTTAAAATATGAAGCCGATGGTGGATAATACAAAAAAATATGCAGAAATGCGTTTCTTCTTTTAGTTCTCCATAGTAGAATGCATCAAGTTAAATATATATCAATTGTATATAGAAATATAAGTCCCAGAATGCAAAGTGGTGTTGCCTATAAAGCAAGGACTGACTGAAGTTGTCATATCTGACATGGAACCACTTGGCGGGATGAGATGGCTTAACTGTGTAAGTGAAAGTGACATTGAAAAATTACTGAGTGGGTCTCCAGCTCCTGATAGAAGTTGTGGCTATAAAAACAAGCACTCTGTTTGCCACGATTTTGATCCAACGTCTGAAGTATAGCTCGGTACAACTGTGAAGTCACTAGTTAAACTTGCTGCTGATACTGAATCATGAAAGTAGACCTGCCAGTATTTCCAGTCTTGTTGCCCCTTAGCGTCTTGTTACAGATACATCATCAACACAGTATATTATGATCTTGTCAGACACCTGGCACAACAGAAATAATAATGAGGTGAGGCCACGATGAGCTTGTATTACACTGGCTATAAGCGGTTCATTTACAGCATAGCTGCCAAGTGGGCACGTGTCATGCATGACACCCCCTGCAAGTCTTAGCTTTGTAGCCAATCACACTTTGCATGCTGGTACTTTTAAGCTTATACTTATAATGTACGTATGTCTACGTGCTATTTACATACCGGAAATCTCTACCCGAAAGGAATTGGAGTTCTGTTTAGGGTGCAATATTATTCATCATGATGAGAAAAGTTTTATATTGTAGTATTTGTATAGCGCTGTTTAACGCATTGATGAAGCCACAACGTGCTTTCTGGTTGGTTAAGTAAAAAGCTACTTTCTTTGTTGAAGTGCATCTTCTAGTCCCCCATTGCAAAGTGTTGTTGGGCTTATGAAAGGTTTCCTACATGAAATTAGGCCAATTAGCATCTATGCTTACAGTGGTTTTAGCAAATACGACTAGTTGTATTGGTTATGGGATGGTTATAGTATAAGCAGCAGCAAACTGTCCAGTGGACCAGCTGACAGAAACTCTGAAGCAAATTAGTTCTATCTTTCCTAAGCAGTTTTTTTTTTGTGAAGTGTCCACTATTCAGGAAAGTGCTGGACCACGAAGAAATACACATTTGAGATGTTCATTTGCTATGCAGACTTTGCGATTTATAATTTATTTTGTCAAAAATGATTTAATTTCTCACGGTTATGTATGCAATGTAAGAAACCTGAAAACAGCCTTTTAGTTAAGAATTAGAATTTTTAGTGTGCAACGAATGTAGCAGGCAGGCCGAACGCTTAAAAAGTCCTGAATACATCACGATTCGGAAGCAAACAAGAGTTTGCATGTGAATCAAGATTCTGAGTTTTGCGTTAAATACTTAGGGGCAGATTTACAAGAAAGTGACGCATCTAGATGCGTCACTTTCCCTGTGCCACCCTCAGAAACCCTTGCGCCACCATAGATGCGCCGTATTTACAATACGGCGCACTATGGCACAAGGATTGACAGATGCGTCAGAAATTCTGACGCATCTGTTGGCGGAAAAGTCACGCATTCCTGAGTCGTGTCGCAAGCACGACACAACTCCAGCAATGCGTGTTGAGGCCTATTCCCACTACACTGCGTCATTACTTACGCCTGCTTCAAGCAGGCGTAAGGTTTTGACACAGTGGCGTCCTAAAAGTGGCGCAGTGAAATCTTGTAGATTTCACTGCATCACTTTTACGAGGCCTTCCTCCGTGGGAACGCCCCCCTGCATACATTATACCTGACGCAGGTATAATGTCACGCAGGGCTTTACAACGTGACGCATCTCCCTAGATGCGTCACGTTGTAAATTTGCTGAATTTTTTACGCCGCTGCAGCATAAAAGTGACGCAAGGGGCTTGTAAATCTGCCCCTTAGGGGGATATTCTCAAGAAGTGGCGATAGTTATCGCTAACGCCAGTTAGCGGCAGTATTCTTATCGCCGCCTAACCCTGAAAACTATCGCCATGTTAGCGGCATATTACCAAGCCGTCGCTACATGGCGATAGTACCAGGGAACGGCGGTGAAAACTGCCGCTAACATCAGCGCAATGGCGATAGGGAAACCAGCATTAGCGGGCGTTAACTAGCGATCGGCCCATTAGTGGCAGAAAAGTCCCTTCTTCCCTCCCGGCGATAAATCCCTGATAATATGCCCCTAGAACGTTTGACCCTCTTCATGGCTCCTTCAGAAACCGAAGGCTGCTAAGCAGCTTTCAGAGATGTGTGCTTCTCACTCCTTCCCACAAGTTCATGGCTTGTAGCATTTAAAAAAATAATAAACGATATTAAGAATGTTTTCAGAAACACATCTCTGTTGCTTTTTACAGTGAATGGCGGCGTGTAGCAATTCCTAGCTAGACCCTGCTGAAACATTTATTACACACACCTAATCTTACGTCATTCACGATTATTCGATTTTGCTTATTTTAGGTAATAATTCATTTCTTTTTTAGCAGTTTTGCGTAATGGTCTCCTGCGGGTGGCTGGTTTGAATGGAAACTGACTCCCGGAAGTGTGAAGCTGATGTGTGCCTGTTGGTGCACAGCATTTTCTGTTCACACGAGTCTCCCACCGGCCTCTCGTGTGACTTTTGCATGAAAACGTACCTTTGTGTGCAGTTTCCATGCGAGATACAGGCCACGTACATACATGTCTGATGAACAAATTAATACATCTCCATTGACAAGTGCACTTTTCATAATTCAAGTAATGTGGACTAATGTTCACGAAAAATACGTGTTTGTTACAAGGGAAATAATTACAGTTTTACACACTTCTACCCTGGCGAATCCTAGTGGCAGCAGAGCGCCTGGAGTAGGAGGGGTGAATTCATTTTACATCCTTACTTCTGAGAGGATGTAGGCCAGCCTATGGCCTTTGGCAACAAGGCGCTTCTCTCTAATGAGGCCTTGAGACCATCAGCCCCACCTGCCCTTCCCTTGCCTTCTTGTGGTTTCCAAACTCCATCTGAAGCTAGTCACATCTCCCACACAGCGCATCCCACCACAATATTCTATTCTTTTATTTATGATGCGCAGACGTGCCAGACAATGATCAGGCTTCAAGGCGCACTCAAACAATACATGTCATCACGGAAACATGCAACACACCAGCGAATCAATAAAGCACTTGAAAATAAATAAATAAAATAACACACCCTGCTTCCATGTTTCCCTGCTTCCTCCCACAGAAGATAAATGTGTCACTTGAAGATCTCATGAACTCCTCAGACAGACCATCTGATTTTCTTTAGGTGAGGCGGCAGAAAATGTTAGATTTTCATCCCAACGTTCTGTTGCCTGCGACACTGAGAAGCATATTATCAAGGACTAGCGATACCTATCGCCAACGCCAGTTAGCAGCAGTTTATGTATCGCCGCCTAACCCTGAAAACCATCGCCATGTTAGCGGCGTATTAACAAGCAGTAGGTACATGGCGATAGTAACAGGGAACGGGGGTGAAAACTCACGCTAACATCAGCGCGATGGCGATCGGAATTCCGGCGTTAGCGGGCGATAACCAGCGAAAGGCCCATTAGCGGCAAGCAAACTCACGTTAGTCAGCCCAGCTTTAGTTTTCTTGCCTCTAATGCAAAAAATTGCCTATCAGTCAACCTCCAATAGTAAATAGGCATAAAATACAATGACATGCAGAATGGAGCAGCCAGGGCCAAGTGCAGCACACATCAACAACCCCTGCAAGCCAGCCAACATCCAGGATGAGAGCCATGACGCCTCGCTGGACCTGCGTGTGGAGCCTTGATGCCTTGCTGGACCTGTGTCTGGAGCCTTGATGCCTCGCTGGACCTGCGTCTGGAGCCTGGATGCCTTGCTGGACCTGCGTCTGGAGCCTGGAGTGGGATGTGGAGGAGCTGTGGAGTCGATGAGCCGTGGCGGTAGACATTGAGGCGCGACGATTGCCCATACCTGGTGGTGAAGTCTGGCAGGTCGCATGGAGACACGTTGCAGAGCTGTGTGAGAAGACCGCCTTGCGCCCCTTGGAGCTGTTAATGGTAGAGGCGCTCCTGCGCACCAACGTAGTGAGGTCCGCATCGCATACTACGATCCACCACTACACCGGGGTGCACGGAGGGGATTACCAACAGTGGGTGCCGTCTCCCTGCATCACAGGCCGGATGATGTTGGGCTGGCCGTACGCTGTGGAGGGTGAGGCCCCTGTGCTACGCCGAACTTGTGTGGTGTGAGCGCTGCAACTACACGCCTAAAGGGCCCCTGCGGCATCAACTGCATCGGGAGGTCCACCAGTGGACTAGGTGGCGACTGCTGTACCCAGCCTAGTGAAATCACACCTGGCTGAGGCTCCTGCTGGCTGATTCACAGATGTTGAGAGAGTGCAGTGGATTGCGCCACGGTGTAAATGTCCATCAATCAATCGATCAATCAGGGGTTTATAGAGCGCGCTACTCACCCGTGAGGGTCTCAAGGCGCTGGGGAGGGGGTGAGTGCAGCTCCGGATCATTAGAAGAGCCAGGTCTTGAGGCTCTTCCTGAAGGTGTGCAGGGTGGGGGAGCGTCTGATGTTGACTGTGAGCGCGTTCCAGGTCTTAGCTGCGAGGTAGGAGAAGGCCCTCCACCTGCTCTGGTTCTGCGGATGCATGGGGTCTCTGCCAGGGCCAGGTCGGCGGAGCGGAGGTTCCTTTTGGGTACGTGGAAGGAGACTCTTCCGTTGAGGTATTTGGGTCCGAGGTTGTTGAGGGACTTGTAGGCGTGGGTGAGTAGCTTGAATGTTACTCTCTTCTCGATGGGGAGCCAGTGTAGGTCAAGTAGGTGATGGGTCATATGCTCGTGTCGTGGGGTTCCGAGGACGAGTCTGGCTGCGCTGTTCTGGATGGTTTGAAGCCTGTGTAGTAGGGTTTTGTTGATTCCTGCGTAGAGGGCATTACCGTAGTCCAGTCTGCTGGTCATGAGTGCGTGGGTGACGGTCTTTCTGAATTCGGGAGGGATCCACTTGAAGGTCTTGCGGAGGATGCGGAGGCAGTTGAAGCAGGTGGAGGCACTGGCATTGGTCTTGCGGGTCATGGTGAGGGAGGAGTCTAGAATGATGCCGAGGTGCCGGCCGTGGTCCGTCGGGGTGAGTGGGTTTCCGAGCGCAGGGGGCCACCAGGAGCTGTCCCATGCAGTGGGGGAGGGTCCGAGGACGAGGACCTCCGTCTTCTCCGAGTTCAGTTTTAGGCAGCTGTCGTTCATCCATGCTGCAATGTCTTCCATTCCTCTTGGAAGCTGAGTCTGGTGTATTCGGGGTTCTCCGTGAGAGAGAGGATGAGCTGGGTGTCGTCAGAGTAAGATACTATGCTGAGCCCATGCTGTCTGACTATGGCGGCGAGGGGGGCCATGTAGATGTTGAAGAGCATGTGGCTGAGCGAGGATCCTTGGGGTACTCCACAGTTGATCTCTGTATGTTCGTAGAGGAAGGGGGGGGAGTCTGATCCTTTGGGTTCTGCCGGAGATAAAGGAGTGGATCCAGTCGAGAGCGGTTCCTCGTATACCGGCGTCGTGGAGTCTGTCTGCGAGAGTGCGGTGTGAGACGGTGTCGTAGGCTGCGGAGAGGTCTAGTAGGATGAGGGCCACAGTGTGGCCCTGGTCGAGTAGCATGCAGATCTAATTGGTGGCGGCAAGGAGGGCGGTCTCGGTGCTGTTGTTGCTGCGAAATCCGGACTGGGAGGAGTCAAGGATGGCGTTCTCTTCGATGAAGGATGTCAGCTGGGCGTTGATGAATCTCTCGGTGACTTTGGCTGCGAATGGAAGGAGAGAGATGGGCCAGCAGTGTTTCAGGTCCGTCGTGTCGGCCGAGGCTTTCTTGAGGAGGGGCATGACCTCTGCCCGCTTCCAGTCGTCGGGAAAGATGCCGGATTCGAGTGAGGCGTTGATGGTCTGGCCTAGTTTGGGTGCTATGGCGGTGGCAGCTCTGTGGTAGATGTGCGGCGGGCAGGGGTCCGTGGGGGCTCCTGAGTGGGTGCTCTTTATGGTCGTGGAGGTGTCTTCGGTAGTTGCGGTTTTCCAGGTGGTGATGGTCGGTTGCTTGTCGGTGGTGGGGAGGGGGGTGTTGACCGGAGTCTGTTCGCTGTAGTTTTTGTAGAGGGCCCTGATTTTTAGGTGGAAGCAGGAGCTGAGCTTGTTGCAGAGGTACTGGGAAGGTGTGACGTCTGTCGCTTTGCTGGGTGGTTTGGTGAACTGCAGTATGATGTTGAAGAGTACCTGTGCGTTACTAGCATTGGTGTGGATTTGGTCTTGATGAAGGTCTGCTTGGTGGCTCTTATGCGCTGGTGGCATTCATTCATGGCGTTCCTGTAGTTGTTCTGGTCTTCGGTGGTTTTCCTGTCCCGCCATAGTACCTTGAGGCGTCTGCAGGAGCGCATGGCTTCTTGGAGTTCGGTGGTGAACCAGGAGGCCTTCAGGGGATGTTGTTAGATGGGGTGGTGGAGGGGTGCGAGCTTGTCAGCGCAGCTGGAGATCCAGCGGTGTAGTTCTTTGGCTGCGGAGTTGGCGTCGGTCGTGGCGGAGGGGTGGTGGTGGAGGAGGGTGGTGTTGAGGTGTTCCTCTGTGATCTTGCTCCTGTTCCTTCGAGGTGGGCGCTGGGCGGGTTTGTGTGCGGTGGTGTTGTTGAAGGCAAAGTGTACGCAGTGGTGGTCTGTCCAGAGGGGCTCTGTGGTGTGGCTGAAGTGGATGTTTGTCCTTCCTGCGAAGATGGGATCGAGGGTGTGTCCGGCTCAGTGGGTAGGGGTGGTGACAAGCTGCTTCAGTCCGAGGTTGGCCGAGTTTGTCAAGGAGGGTGTTGTTCGGCGTAAATCTATGGCAGTTGTTGTTTCTTCCAGGGTTGAGTGCGAGGAGGGTAGTGGAGTTGTAACAGTGGAAGGTCGTAGATCCAGGGTTCCTGGCGCTGGCTGCGGTCGGGTCACGGAGGGGTGCAGACGGGCTTGCCTTTGGCGCGCCAGCGGCACGCCCGCTGCGCACGGCTGCTGGCAGCCGCACAGCGGGCGGCATTAAATAGGGGAGGGGGAGGGAGGCACAGCTGGGAGGCAGGAGCGGGAATTGTCGGGGGGCGAGTCGCTCAGGCATATCACACGTAGATGACGCACCCCCAGTGGCAGCTCATCCGCTATGGCGGAAGAGCGTTGCCCCACTGCCTTCAAGCAGTGCAGAAGAGGGACAATCTTCACATGAAGATTATTTACTGATGTTATCATGCTATGTATCCTTAGGGGGTGGGAGGGTGGGTAGGACTGCTCCACTCATGGAGCAGAGCAGGGGCGGAGTGGCATGCCCACTCAAGTGCGCAATGCGTGTGTGGTCGGCCCACTCAGGCCGCACAAAGCAGTCATGCGCACTTCCCTGTTCGCAATGCAGGCTGCATCACAGCCTGCATGTAGAACAAGCCCACCCCTCCAGCCCCTGGCTGCATGCCTTGTCCCGTTGCCAAATACCAATTCCACCGCCGCATCGCAGCGTTGTGATTGACTCAGGGGAGGGAGCCTGGCTGATGACTTCCTGTTCCTGGAACTAGACGCAGGAGAGCAGGAGCTACGAAGACACGGGCCCGGCTTCGAGGTAAGACTTCCCTCATTCAAATATTCACACAATACCCGCTCACACACACATCCCCGCGTCCACGCCCCATCCAGTATTCTTTCAGGCGTTTACCACCTCACAGCTGTCCAGTCCCCCCCCAGCACTTCTCAATGGCTGTCGCTGTGCGCCCATGCACAGCGGAAGTACCACTCGTGTGCCATAGGCACATACGTAGTTACGACTCATGCCATAACATCGCATTCCATTCCGATGCATACTAATACTAGGCACATTGCAACAGTAGGGTAGGTGTTGCATAGCGGAGACATAAATATCACTATTCACACTTCAGTGAGTGCAACCCTGAACTTACCTTCGCACCCCAAACCCAACGTGAACCCTGGAATTCCTTTTTGAGCCCCCAAAACACACCCAAAAATCATATTTGCCCCACAACACACCTCAATTTTCATGTTTACCCCAAAACACACCCCAATTTTCATATTTCACCCCATCACACACCCCAATTTTCATATTTTACCCCATAACACACCCCAATTTTCATATTTTACCCCATTACACACCCCAATTTTCATATTTCACCCCATAACACACCCCAATTTTCATATTTTACCCCATAACACACCCCAATTTTCATATTTTACCACAAAACACACCCCAATTTCCTGATCCGACATCCAAAAGCCATACCCACCCCAAAAATTAAAATGACCCCATTACTGACCTCACAATGCGTTGTAATCAGATGCGATGTAAAGGCACCTGCGTTGTTGGAGTTGCGTTGTTAATGATGTACTGCCTGCGTTGTAATGGACGTCTCCAGTGCCAAAGGCAACCCATAGGCTAGCCCGTTTGCGTCCGTCTGCCCCTGGACCACGCTCAGCACCAAGGAGCCTTCCTCTTGGACACTCCACCGCTACGACGCCAGCATCCTCCTCGCCATCAACCCTGGCCGCCACCTCGCCTGCCAGGACCAACCTCTGCTCCGGAACGGACATCGCCATCGCCATCACTGACGGATGAAGCATCACCCGCAAGGAGCACCCTGACCGTGAAGGAGGAGGCATTGCCATCATCTACCGGAGCACACTTCGACTGGCCACGCACTCTATTGACCCAAGGGTGACCATGGACTACCTCAACTCCCAGATCCGGACCAAGCTCAAGCACATCCTCTGCGGCACCCTCATGTGCAGGCCACCCGGCCCTTGGCCCCCCATTCTCTAATACCATTGTAGACCTCATTGCACCCCAAGGTCTCCCATCCAACGACGACATCCTACTCGGTGAACTCAAGTTCCACCTGGACGACCCCAGTGACCAGAACACCACCGCCTTCTGGGGAAGGTCCCCAACATCAGACGCAAGCATCAAGTCACCTCAACAAGCCACATAGCAGGACACATGGTCGAGCACATCACCTACACCAGCGGGAACTTCAACTACAGCCACAACACCGGACTCTCCTGGACCGACCATAATTGGATACATCACGTCTTCACCTTTCCCACCGGACGCCACCGCCTTCATGGCACCCCCTCGCAGCTGGATCAAGGCCACCGGAGGACGTCTCGTTAACTCCCTCCGCTCCAACACTCTGCCAATGCTTCCAAACGATGGCACCGCAGCGCGCAACCACCACCGATGGATCTCCAACAGCGCCAACATTCGGGCACCCCTCATGAACGGCACTGCGTCAGTACCTTCCACCTGCCTGATGGCAGGCGTGAGGGTGACGCAGTGCCACAGGGATAGGCTGGCCCCATGCATTGATGGAGTTGCGTCATGGTTGTGACATGACTGCAGAAATGCGTAACTTTAGCGCAGACAGAAACGTCAGGATTCCAGACGTATCTGTCATTACTGGCGTCATGGAGCGCTGTACAGTGAATACAGCGCATCCATGCTGTCGCAAGAAGGGCATAGTGAGAAGTGTTGCAACGCTGTCTTGTTGCAGCGCTGCAACACTTTTCATGACTAGGGCCCAGGTATGCGCACTATCTTGTTGATGGTGCGCATTCCTGCACTGTAGTTTTGTCGCAGGGCAGCGCTGCAACATTGCTTGCAGCGCTGTCCAGCACCAAAACCTGCGGAGATGAGGCCCCAGGTATTAGCTCCATTTTTAAGACCTGCTATTTTCTGGTCTTAACAAACTGGCTCTAACTGCAGTTAGAGCCAGTTTTTTGTGGCTTCAGATGTTCAAGGATCCCCTTGATAATATGGAATAGTGGTGTTTGCGTGCGTTTTTGCCCGGGAACGCCTCTCCTGCATATGATTAGCGCTAACAGTAGTGGCGATCTTTTAAGCAGACGTTTTCGCATTAAAACTGTCGCTAACGGCTGTTAGCGACAGCTTGTGAATAGGGAGATTAAATTATCGCCGCATTAGCGGCAGAAAAGTGCTGCTAACGCGGCGATAACTCATTGAGAATATCCCTCTTAAACTTTTCTGTGTATCCGTGTCTGATTTTCGCCAGGTAAATCCTGATAGAAATCGTGATGGGCTGAAACCACATAAGTTCAAGTTTGGCATCTCGTAACCCAGACTGATGTGGTAATATTGCTCTGGTAAATACTGCACTTCACAGTGTTGGTGTTTGTCATACGCAGTATTACCGCACGTAACTAAAGGCAACTTATAAGTTTTTGACTCCTAAGGCTGTCTCTCATGCAGGCCCTTGCAAAAATGTGAAACGGCAAATCAACCCGTGGCTGCGTGTAGAAAGCATGTCTGAATCTGTTTAAAAAGAGAAACACAGCATTTATTACACATCGATATACAAATTGATGAATGTAATTTCACGGTTGTATGTATATGTATATTGACCACATAAATATTACAAACAAAAATAATGCATAAAAAATATCTAGAAACAAAATATCAATTATACATACTTCTAATGTAAAGTTCACATGTATCGGTTACAAAAATATTGGGAGCCAAACTATTATTTTTGATATTTAAATGTATTTAACTTTATTGGATCTTTAAAATAAATTATTTTGTTAAACAAATGTAATTTAGATTTTTTTTAAATGTAAACTTCAATTGAATCCTTTTTAAAACAAATGTATTCATACAGCTACAAAAATTATATTTAAACATTCAAATATTAAATTATCAATGAAAATACTTTTATAAGATAAATATAATTCTAAAATAAATAATATAATATTAACAACGTATATTATATAATAAAACACATTAGAAACATCTATAAATATTATTTATTTAAAAAAGTTAAAAACACATTATAATTGTAAAACCTTTAAAAAATAAATTGTGAAACGTACATACATTATTAGGAAGTCTGATTTACTATTCCACCTCAGATCTAACAAACATTGGAAAAAGTGCATCCATTTTGGGGATAGAGGGGCCTATTACGATGGCGGGCGGACTTTGTCCGCCCGCCACCGCAACAGAGCACGGGACCGACCGCCGATGTTGCAGCGGTCCCGCCATGCAAATTAGGATGCGCCCGCCACACTGGCGGGCGCATCCTGGGCCTTTTACATTGCGGGTGGATCTGCTGGCTGCAGCCCCGCTCGCAATGTAAAAGGATTGTGCACAGCATTGCCATGCACAACATGGCAGGCACTACGTGGTGCCTGCCATGTAGTGCATTGTAATGAGGGGGGGTGTGCACCCCCCAACACCCTGGGGGCCCGCAACGGGCCCCCAATGTCAATGACCGCATGCCTTTCCATGGCGGCATCGCCGCCATGGAAAGGTTAATCACCGCATACATCATAATATGAATGGCGGTGTCTTGCAGACACCGCCACCATATTGTGACCCTTTCCGCCCGGTCGACAGTTCGACCGGCGGAAAAGCAGCGGACGGTCTTTCCGTCCACCGCGGTGCCCCCGCCACACTAATATGGCGGGGGAGAACAAGGGACATGTGGCGGGCGGATCGCCACCGCCGGGCCGGCGGTGGCGATCCGCCCGTTATCCTAATGGGCCCCAGAGTTACTATGCTGTGCTATGCTATTTCTGGATGCAAATCCAATATAACAAAATTTGGGGAAGTGCAGTCATTGGGAGGAGTCAGATTTACTATGCTAACTCCTGTCCAACAAACATTAGGCATAGTGCATTCACCGAGGAGTAGGAGGCAGATTTATTATTATAAATCCAGTCGAACCAACACTGGGGGAAGTGCATAAACTGGGAGCATGGGGACTGCAGATTGACTATTCTAACTACAGTCTAACAACAATTGGGGAAAGGGCATATATTTGGGGGGCCGCAATCGCAACACCCAAATAATATAAAATATTTACATTTCATTTATAAAAATATATAATCATTAAAATATGATAAAAAACTAAAACAAATTGGTTGATTTTTTATTTAAAGCTAAGTAATAATATTTCTTAAAATGAATAGTATACCTAGAACGCCCTCATAAAACAAACATTAAACTATTCTCTAAAGCTTAAAATAATTAGTTACAAACTCTTGTTTTAACTATAACAAATAAAAATACTTAATTAATACAAAATATTTACAAAAACAGTACAAACCAACAAACAACCACACATGCCATGTTATGGGTCGCAAATTATACATTAAAAATTTTATTTATAAAACTTATACAAACTAATCATCAATTCAAAAATTTATAAAAAATGCAACTATTTGCCAATGTAAAATTTAATATAAAAGCTATCCACTCAATCCCACATTAAACCCCACACTCCAAATTTAAAATCAATTTGACAACCCAACAAACTTTGAAAAACGTTAAACATATCGATAACAGCTTAAACATTTAAAGAAATTGCATAATAATTAATTTACATTAATATATAATTAAAAAACCACCGAACCTATACCTCAATAAACCCACAACCCAAACTTAAAATGAATAAATAATGTAATAAACAATTAGACAAAAATAGCAATTAAATGACATAACCTAATCAACATAATCATTCAACATTTATTGGTAATCAATAAAAACCTCTACCCACCCAAACCCCAATAAATTCAAAACCTCTACAAAAATAATACATATTTATACAAGTATTAAACATTTAAACCAAAAAGCAGCAAAGAATGATATAACATAATTAACATAAAGTAACATACAATAAAAACTACCAATCCAATCCCCCATTAAACGGGTTATAAGCCGCTCTCTACAAATCTGAGTATTTTTTTATTTATAACTCGTGCCCCCGGCCAACAAAGGGTGGGTGCCCTGGTTCCCACCCAGGGCACCCACCACACTATGGGGCCCATTAGGATGCCGGGCCGGCGGTAGCCACCGCCGGCCTGGCAGGGGCGATCCGCCCGCCATCCTGCCATGAATGACCCCCGCCACATTAGGATGGCTGGGGGGTCCGCGGCGGACGGGAAGACCGTCCGCCGCTTTTCCGCCGGTCGACTCGTTGACCGGGCGGAAAACTGCCAGGATATGGTGGCGGTGTCTGCAAGACACCGCCATCCACATTACGATGCCGGCGGAGTCTTGCCTTTCCATGGCGGCGTTGCCGCCATGGAAAGGCATGCGGTTTCCGCTATTGGGGGCCCGTTGCGGGCCCCCAGAGTGTTGGGTGGTGGGGGGTGCACATGGGGGGTACCTATGGTACCCACCTACATTGGCATGGACAAGGTGGCAGGCACCGCACGGTGCCTGTCACCTTGTGCATGCCACGTACAACGTGCATCCACAGCATTGTGGCGGGCGGTGCTGTGAGCACCGCCCGCCACAATGTTGTGGATGGGGGATGCCACCGCCACGATGGCGGTGGCATCCTAATGGCCACAGTGGGACCGCCGCACCTCTGGCGGACGGTCCCGCATGCCGTTACGGTGGCGGGCGGACTTTGTCCGCCCGCCATCGTAATAGGGCCCTATGTTTGGGAGCTGCACGGGAACCTCCAAGGCCCCCACAGACCCAGCTGGCTACCAGCCTCCTGCAGGAGCCGGCCTTGATCCAGCCCGCAGCAAGCAGCTGAAAATGCTGCTCCCTGCGGGCAGGAGCAATCTTTTTATCGGTTTCCCTGCTAGCTTCACTGCAGGCAGGGAAACAGATGAAAAGTCTGCTCCCAGCAGACTTGGTGTTTGCTCCCACTTGCGGGAGGATTGAAATTGCTCCCGCCAAGCGAGAGGAAACACAGGTTGTGCGGGCAGGGAAACCACTATGTCCCAGGGTAGGCTGCCTGGTACATAGCATGAGGCGGCCTTGCGGATGGGGTTCCCAGGGCCATCTATGGTCCTCCCCATTTCATGCACGGCTGGGCCCCAGGGGATGGGGTCCCCGGGCCCAAATCGGCCCAGGGAAGGGGCAATATTTGTGAGTAGTTTTCTGGATCTGTGACTGGATGTATCAGTGACTGTATGGGTGTGTGAGAGGGTGTATGAGTGGGTATACGGATGTACAAGTTGTTGTGTGGGGGTGTGCAAGAGAGTGAGTGGGTCTTTGAGCGAGTGTATTTAAAAAAAAAATTGGGATCTGGATCCACAGATCTGTTGCAGATTCACACAGGGGCGGTGCGTGAGTGTCTGTATGGGTGTGTAAGTGCCTGTGTGGGTCGGTGAGTGTGTGTATGAGTGGTTCTCTGGGTCTGTGAGTGGATGTATCAGTGATTGTATGGGTGTGTGAAAGGGTGTGTAAGTGGCTGTATAGGTGCGAGTAGTTTTATGGATGTGTGAGAGGGTGTGTGCAAGTGTGTGAGTGGGTCTGTGAGTGGATTTATTTGTTTTTTTAATAGTAGTCTGGATCCTCAGATCAGTCTTGGATTCACAGGAGGGCCGAGCTGAGTGCCGCAGTGGATCCGTAGATCCTCGGGCGTCCCAAAAAAAAACATTTTTTGGGCAATTTCTTGCCCATGAGGGGTCCCTCACAGACCCCTCCATCAGTCCCTTGGGGTCAGGGTACTTCTAATTTCACCCCTTCTATCCTTTCTAGATTTTATTTCCTCCGGGAACCGTGTCCTGATTCACAAAACAGCAGCCGCAACTTTTCTCTCCGGCTAAAGGCAGCCATTTACGGCATTGCTGGTGGAGCACGGATCTGCAGATCCACAGCGGTGGATCAGCGTCTCTAGGTATACATATATCTTTTTACTTTAATAACTCCCTAAACTACTGAACAGATTTACACCAAATTACAAAAAGCACTCTTTCTGGACCAAGATCTAGCTTTCTGCCAAATTGGGTGTAATTCCGTTCAGCGGTTTGAGCTGTAAATCCCTATGGGAAATTGCATGGGGAAAATGTGTTTTGGGACCCCCTTTTTCTTGGCCACTGCTTCATGAATCACCCGGAAACATTCCTGACAGCAGCTGAAATGAGTGGCAAACTAGTATTGAAAACTTTTGTGAAGATCCATCAAACGGCGCCTAAGTTATTAGCAAAACAAAAAACGTTTTTCGTATGGAAACCAGGGAGAGATTTACTAAGCTTTTGCAACGTGTTTGCGTCACAAACGTGACACAAAACGGCGCAAAATGTTTTTTTTGCAATTTACTTTCCAGCGCTAAACTTGCGCTGGAAATAACGTAAAAGTAATGCGAAGCAGCGCATTGCACTGCTTCGCGTTACTTTCCGCCATAGGGGCGTATCAAGGGTGGTGCATGGGCGTTCCCATGCAACATCCCAAGGTTTCTCACGCTAAACCCAATTTACTAAAAACAATAGAATGGGTTTAGCGTGAAAAAACGGCGCCCTTTTCAACTAGAGCGCAAGGAAGGAGAAATGCTTTCATTTCTCCTTCCTTTTCCGACTTTGCATCCGTGCTGCACTGTGCAGCACACATACAAAGTGGGAAAAACTTTCCCTTGTGTGGAACATAGTATTTTGTACAGGAAGGCTACCCTTCCTGTACAAAACCTATGCTGGACTCATGCACACACCCTAGTGCTGCAGCGCTAAGGTGTGTGCATGGCGCATGGCAGCTGTAATCAGCGCCGGTGCAAGGGAAAGGGGAGGAGATAGCCATATCTTTGAAGATATGGCGCTCTCCTGCTCCCTCCCTGTTGCGCATTGCAGCGCAGCCTCACGGGGGGCTGCGCTGCGTTGCGCGACTTTTTCGTAAATCTCCCCCTAGGTCCTAGCTATAACTTGGGGTGGGCGGTTAACTCTGCACCGTGGGCGGAGTTTGCAGAATTTTGCAACTCTGCACTCCACTGGGAGCATGGAGTTCTGCAAAAAACTCTGATTCCGCCATGTGGTGGAGTTTGCCCGCGCCGCCTAACTCCAGGTCACAAAACACACTGGTAAAAAAAAACACTAAGAGCTATATTAGAATTGCTGTTCGCAAAATTAATAGTATTTGCAGTTTAAAGCAAACCACTATTATAATACATTTACACGGCAAAATAACTGAATTTGTTTCAGCCAAAAGAACGAGTTACTTACCTTCGGTAGCGCTTTTTCTGGTGGATACAGAATCAGCCTGTGGATTCTTCGCCTTTTGAATTACCCCATGTGCAGCATTCCATGGAAACCTTTCTCCATAGCTCTCACACGTCGGCGAGGATGTCACAATGGAACGGCTCCGCACGCAACTCTGCTTGACATCATCGGAGCCATTAGAAGACCTTGTCGGTGTGCTGACGTCAGTTCCACCCATTTTTTCCCTGCCTTCGAGGCAAACGGGTGAACCGACAGCATTTCCACAAGTATGCATAGTATACAAAATACAATAAAAACAGGAAATCCTAAATTATAGACATTTCCTAGAGTCAAGCATCACATGATTTAAACAATAAATCACATAAATATACATTGATTATTTTTTGGTATAAGCAGGCAGGCGGGTCAGTGAGGAATCCACAGGCAGATACTGTATCCACCAGAAAAAGTGCTACCGAAGGTAAGTAACTTGTTCTTCTGATGGATACATCTGCCTGTGGATTCCTCACCTTTTGAATTGAATGCCCAAGCAGTCCCACTCCTGGGGGAAGGTGCCTGCCTACCTATACCAAAAAATCCTACAGCACAGAATGTGCAAAATGGCCGTTCCTCCTCACCTCCAAGTCCAATCAATAGAGCTTTGCAAAAGTTTGGAGGGAGGCCCAAGTTGCCGCCTAGCAGATGTCTACTACAGGGACACCTCTAGCCAAAGCCGAAGAAGAAGACTTAGTTCTGGTAGAATGAGCTCAAATACCTTCAGGAGGCTCTTTTTTGGCCACGGCATAGCAGATCTTGATACAGAGGATAATCCACCTAGACAGCGTTCTTTTGTGGACAGCCTTGCCCTTCATCTTGCCCACATATCCGATGAAGAGTTGGTCGTCCAACCTTAAGTCCTTAGTCCTGTCCAGGTAGAAGCTGACTACCCTCTTAGGGCCCAGGCAATGAAATCTCTCCTCCTCCTTAGAAGGGTGAGAGGGAAGATAGAAAGAAGGCAAAGTGATGGCTTGCCCTAGGTGGAAAGGAGAAACCACCTTAGGCAGGAAAGCAGCTCTGGTTCTAAGAACCATCTTATCCGCATGGAATGAAGTAAATGGAGGCTTGGAGCTAAGAGCTTGCAACTCACTCACCCTCCTGGCAGAAGTGATTGCAACCAGAAATATTGTCTTATATGCCAAGAACCTTAAGGGACAACTATGTAAAGGCTCAAAGGGAGAACCCATCAAGAAAGTAAGAACTACATTTAAATCCCACTGAGGCATGATAAAGGGAGTGGGTGGAAACCTATTAGTGAGACCTTTAATGAATCTCATAACTATGGGAGATTTGAACAACGAGGGTTGATCTGGTAAACTGAGAAAAGCCGACAAGGCAGACAAGTATCCTTTAATAGTAGCTACTGCACAACCCTGTTGAGCAAGGGAAAGAGAGAAACTCAGAATATCAGACAAATGGGCCTGCAAAGGATCACTAGATCTCTCTCCACACCACTTAACAAACTTGGCCTACCTACGAGAATAGACAGATTTGGTGGAGTGTCTCCTGGCCGATAAAATAACATCTACCTCATCCGGTGGGAGAGAGAAAGAACTAAGGTTGCCCCGTTCAATCTCCAGGCATGAAGGTCCAGGCTCTGGAGGTGGGGGTGTAGAACCATCCCCTGCGACTGCAAGAGGAGGTCTGCCCTGAGAGGGAGACTGAGTGGAGGGTGCAATGAGAGGTAAAGGAGGTCTGTGTACCACACCCTTCATGGCCAATCCGGGGCGATCAATCTGACTTGGGACCGGTCTTGGCGAATCTTCCTCAGAACTTGAGGAATCAAGGGTATGGAGGAAACACGTAAAGAAGCTGTGAGCCCCAATCTAACTGAAACACGTCCCCCAACGCTCCCCGCATCGGAACCTGGAGACTGCAGAACAACGGGCAGTGCGCGTTCTCGTGAGTGGCAAATAGGTCCAACCGGGGAAACCCCCACATCCGGAAAATGTGATGGACCACCTCTGGATGGAGACGCCACTCGTGATCGGCCGAGTTCTGCCAACTGAGACTGTCTGCACGCACATTCAGCACTCCGGCCAGATGATTCGCAATCATGCAAATCTGATAGTCCTGAACCCAGGACCAGAGTTGCAGAGCCTCTCTGCAGAGACAATACGACCCTACTCCTCCCTGTTGATGTACCACATCGCTGTAGAGTTGTCTGTCAGGACATGAAATGACTGACCGCGAAGGGAGGGAAGAAAGGCCTTGAGTGCCAAACGTATCACCCGCAATTCCAGAAGATTGATGTGAAACAATCTTTCCTCTGGAGACCAAAGGCCTTTGACCTCCAGATCCCCCAGATGAGCTCCCTACCCCTGAGTGGAGGCATCGGTTATCGCTGTGGCCACCGGAGATAGAGGTTGAAACGGCTTTCCTTGAGACAGGTTGCCTGAAACACTCCACCATAACAGTTCCGCTGCAGTGCCTCTGGAGATCCTGCCAACCTCCATGAGATCTCCGTTGTGTTGAAACCAATGCCTGCGAAGGCACCACTGGAGGGCCCTCATGTGCCAGCGTGCATGGTTGACCAACAGTATGCAGGAAGAGAACAGACCACGCAGGTGCAAGACCTTCAGGACTGGAACAATCGCTCCATTCTGAAAAAGTGGAATCATAGCCTGGATGTCTTGAATCCTCTGCAGAGGCGGAAAGGCACGACTCACAGTAGTATCCAGTACTGCCCCTATGAACAGGTTGAGCTGAGAGGGCACCAGGTGAGATTTGGCTACATTTATCGAAAACCCCAAGTCGAACAACAGCGGTGTTGTTACCTGCAAATGATGCAGCACCATCTCTGGCGACTTTGCAGCAGCCAGTCCTCCAGATAAGGAAAAACAGGAACCTCCGACTTTCTGAGATGTGCTGCCACCACCGCCATCACCTTTGTGAAGACCACAGGTGCAGAAGTAAGGCCGAACAGAGAGACCGCAAACTGGTAGTGTTGAGACCCTGCCGTAAAACGGAGATACTTCCGATGCGATTTCAAGATGGGAATGTGAAAATACGCATCCTGCAAATCGATCGACACCATCCAGTCTTCCTGCTGCAATGCCAGAAGAAGCTGAGCCAGAGTCAACATCTTGAACTTCTGCTTGAGGTAAAAATTCAAGACCCCGAGGTCTAGGATCGGCCTCAATCGACCGTCCTTTTTGGCAATCGGGAAGTACCGGGGGTAGCATCCCTGACCCCTTTCCTGCTTCAGAACCACCTTGATCGCACCTTTTTGTAGTAAAGATAGAACCTCCTGCTGGATAAGCAGGAGGTGCTCGTCTGAGCACCAACCCTGATAGGGGGGGAAGAATGGGGGGAACTCCCAGAAGGGGAGGGTATACCCATTCTCTACAAGGTTCAACACCCAGAGATCTGAAGCAACAGACCTCCAATTCTGTAGAAAATGGGACACCCCACAGGACAAGCATGCTCTGGGATGGAGAAGCTAGAGCTGCTTCCTTGCCGTACCAGTTGGAGGGGCAGAAGAGGAGGAGGAGGTGGAGATTTGCTGCCGAGCTGCACCTTGCAGATGACTTCTACTTTTCCCCTGTATGACCTGAACAGGGGGTTCGCCTGCTGCTGCTGTTGCGGCTGCTGCTTGGCTCGAAAGGATAAAGTCCTGCCAAAACCACAAAATTTTTGGTATCCAAAGCCCCTGGAGTGGGACTGTAGACCCAATGATCTTGCCGTGGCTCTGCTGTCTTTAAAGCGCAGCAGCGCCGAATCCGCCTTGGCTCCAAATAGACGAGATCTGTCAAAAGGCAAGTCCAATAGGGTAGCTTGGACGACAGATGAGTACCCAGACCCCCGAAGACAAGCGTGCCTTCTAGTCGCAACAGAGGAACCCATTACCCTGGCAACAGAGACCGCAGTGTCCAGACCCGATTGAATGACCTGGCATGTCGCAGCTTGAATATCAGAAAGTACCTCAGAAAAATGGCCCTGAACATCTTCTGGAAGCTTCGGGAGCACTCCCCTCGCCGAGTCCATCAGAGCACGGATATAGCGACTCAACAAGCATGTCGCATTCATCGACTTCAGAGCCATATTACCCAAAAAGAATACTTTTGTTGCGGACTGCTCCATACGTTTGGATTCCCTATCTGCAGGCGTAGATGGGAATGACCCTGAAGACTGCTTAGAGGACCACGACGCTTGGACCACCAAACTCTCTGGTGACGGGTGGGTGGATAAGAAAGCAGGATCCCCCGGGGCCACCTTATACCTCCTCGCCACAGACCTGGACACCGCAGGTGCAGTCATCGGCTTCTGCCACACCTCCAAGATAGGCTCAGTCAAAGCATCATTGAACAGAAGCAAAGGCTCAGAGACAGAAGAAGGGGAATTGAGCACCTCTGTCAAGATGTTAGACTTCAGTTCTGCAGTAGGCAATGGTAAATCCAGGAGGTCAGCTACCTTCCTAATGACAGAGTGATACGAAGTCACCACTTGCGTTGGAAGACCTTTTGGTGAGGAAAGCGAATCACTGACATAACCTCGACAGACATAATATCGGCCTACATTTTTATCGACACAAAAATATCGACAACACTAATACCGATACCCTATACTTAATTAAAAAAATACACTAATATCGAGCCCAAAATATCGTAAAACAATATTATCGATCACAGTAATATCGAACACATAAATATCGTTATTTAAAATATCGAACATCCTTTAAAAATATACATGTCCAAAATATCGATCACAATAATATACACAGCATTATTATCGTTTTTGTAAAAATATCGACAAGTAAAAAATATATAAAACACACAAAATTAAACACCATAAATATAGTAAAATAAAGAAACATACATTGCATATAAAATAAAATCAAATAAATATTTTTAGAACACAGTAAAACATATCTTAAAACATTAAATAATAAATACACTATTAATAACCATTTACATTTTATATATACATTAACTACAAAGTTTATTTAACATCACATATAATATAATACACATTTAAAAAATTCAACATGTAAAAAAAAAAAAAGTAACTTACTCTTAATTAGCGTTTTCCATATATGGAAAACAACTACCAAAACAATTAAAACAATAAAGATCAACCAATAAAAATACACAATGATAAAATAAACCAATGAGATTAAGCAAACAATTAAATAAAGACTATATAATGAAGGAAAACTTAGGGGCTCATTACGATGGCGGAACGATTGCCACCGCCAGGCAGGCGGTGGCGATCGTTCCGCCATCACATTGAGATTTACCCACCGCCATATTAGGATGGCGGTGGGTATCGCGGCGGACGCAAAGTCCGTCCGGCGCTTTTCCGCTGGTAGCAATCGCACCGATTGCCTGGCGGGCGGAGCAGGGCCACTAATATGGTGGCAGGCACCGTCCGCCATATTAGGATGTGTGTGGCCAGGCGCCTTTCCATGGTGGCAATGCCACCATGGAAAGGCTGGCGGGGATTGGGTTTGGGGGCTGTTGCGGGCCCCCCTTGTGGGGGGGGGTGTCGCTGCACTGGGGGGTACCCATGGTACCCCCCTGCATTTCCATGCACCAAGTGGCAGGCACCGCGTGGTGCTTGCCACGCGGTGCAGGGAAATGCGGTGCAAGCACTTTCAACATTGCGGACGGTGCTGCAGCCAGCAGCACCGCCCGCAATGTTGAAAGCCCAGGATGTCCCCGCCAATAAGGCGGGCGCATCCTAATTGCAGTGGTGGGACCGCCGCATGTCTGGCGGGCGGTCCCAATCACTGCTACGGTGGCGGGCGGACCAAGTCCGCCCGCCATCGTAATCAGCCCCTTAGTCTTATTTTACACCTTAAACCAAAAACAATAAGGAAGCCGAAACTCTGCCAGATTTCTACCAGAAACAAGGACTTCATCAAAGAAAAAGCTATTGCATCCTTCAAAAAATAAGTAAATTACCATCTATAAGATAACAATAATGCTAATCTTGAAAAAAAACAATTTGTCTTACTCAAATAATTAATATATATCTTTTTCTAATTTTTATCTCCCCTACAGATTTTTCTCAAGACATCAACAAAACTACAGACCAGCTCCTAAAACCATCTAACAAATAATGTAAGTATTTTGCAAAATGCCTTTTAAAAATCATGTAAAACGCCCAACCAAACCCCAACTCCATCCCAAACAACCAACCCAGCCCATAAACAAATGTAACTAAATAAGTAAAAATGTGTTTTACTCTTCCAACAGAAAAATAAATAACTTAACAGGATTCAACAAACAAATAAAGAACATCTCCATTAAAAACCAGCTGAAAACCAACATTGTAAGTATATTAATAACAATGTGTATTTATTAAGAAATAAACAAGTATAATAATCATTTTAATAATTTTAATATACATTTGTTGTAGAACTTAACACATCACAATGACAGAAGGCGCCCAATTTATAACATCCCAAAAGGAACATTTTTGCTTTGTTACATGGGGTATGTCTATACCCACGAAAAGCAAAGTGGACAAAAAGAAAATTGGAAATGCAGCAAGTACTATTCAAATAAGTGTTATGGTCGAGCAACAACTAAAGAAACAGCTGTTTTGTATACAAGGGAGCACAACCACCCTCCAAATGTTACTGAAATAGATGTTAGAAATGCCCTTGATGACATTAGAGAAGCTAGCACTAGCTCACAAAAACCTACCAGTCAAATACTTAAAGAAATCTGCCTAAAGTACCCAAACATGCTACTGGGCAAATGCCCTCTATTTCTTCATTAAAAAGAACTATAGCTCGCACAAAAAAGCCACAACAACTACCACACCTACTCAAAAACATTTGAAGAGGTGGTAATTCCCCCAGAACTATCTATAACTCACAATGAAGAACCCTTTGTTCTCTATGACAACAAATGCAAAGACAAAAGAATAATAATGTTTGCTACTGCAAACAATTTAATAAAGCTTCAACAATCAGAAACATGGATGATGGACGGGACTTTTAAAACCTGTCCCAAGCCATTCTATCAACTATACACTGTCCATGCCCTATACCAGAATACCAACACCCCCTTTATCTACGCCTTGCTACCCAATAAACAAAACTCCACATATATGGAAGTACTAACTAAAATTAAAAAAGAAACAAATAATTATTTTCCACAGAAAATAATTATAGATTTTGAGCAAGCCATGATCAGTGCAATTCTAAAATGCTACCCACACACATCAATTCAGGGATGTTACTATCATTACAATCAGTGTCTATGGAGACACCTACAGAAATCAACACTAAGGGGCTCATTAGGATGGCGGGCGGAGGCACAACCGCAGTGCTGGCGGAAAATGACCTTTTCCGCACTCCAGCAGCGGTCTCCGCGCCCGCCATATTACAATCGGCAAACATAGCCCATTTTCCGTCCGCCGCGGAGCGACGTGAACCGCCAGAATTTTGCGCACACCACCGCGGCGGTGGGAGCCAATAGAGACCCACCACCGTGCGGAATGACGTCCCGACCGCCGTACAAATCACGATGCCCCAAACAACCCAGCACACCGCAGCGGAGAAACCACCAACCCAGAGACGGCGGAAGAACTACTGCGGAGCGCGAAACCAGAGTCCCGGTCCCCTCCACCCGGTCCGGACCGCAATGGATCCAGCTCTTCAAGCCATTCCGGTGCTGTACCTCATCCACTACCAGAAAATAATGGACCGTCGCGGACAACGCCGCAGGTACGCAATGACACAACTCCGCACACAACCACAATACACAACTCCTGTGCACATCAGACACTCTGGTGGGGACAGGAACACCTCCCCAAGTGTACCCACACATGTCCCACCTGTCAGGAAATCACCCCTCCGCATCCGGGTCACCCATCAACCGCGAAATCACTGCAATGACCCGGTCACGTCACCACAGCGGTGAAGACGCGGGAAAACATGCGCAAAATGTAGTAGGCAGGGCTGGCGCCAGGCATGGGCAGTCCACAAAGATTCACAGGGCTCCACCTCCACCCTTCACACACTACGCTTCCCACACCCATTTGGGGCACATGCTGTGTGCTCCTCCTGTGCCCCCCTGCACAATTCATCTCCCAGGTGTAGCCAGACCTTGCACCTCACACACCAACGGACCAGGGCGCCTGTCTTGGAACATGAAGAGGAACACCCTGCACAGAAGCTCAGGGGCTGGACAACCCTCCTCCTCACACCTACCTCCCACTCATGTGAAGCAAACTGAGTCTAATTATAAAATGAAGACTCACACTGCATAAGAACATCCACTGAACTGTCCACACTGCCTGTCAAGTCACTCACAAACACCCCACACTGACACACAGCCACATACACACACCATAGGTCAGCAGCAATGGAGGGCAATCAATGGGCCAGCCAAAAGTGAAGTGGACAGTGCTTGAAAACCATGGAGCAAGCCACATAGCATCTGTACATCACATGCAAGAGAAGGAACATATCACAACACCCTTAGGCCATCAAATCAGACATGGGTGGCACAGTGAGTGAAATTAAACCAAACTGACCTCTGTGCAACAACTCAGGGACACATCAAGGCAAGCCATGCATAGGCACAGGAATGATAGGAAGTGTCTGAAGTCATACAGTGAGCAGCCACACATGTCTCAACTGACTTGACATGTGTATATCATCAGTACAACACACATGGCCCATTGTCACACTCCTTGACTGTCAAACACAACTAGGACCTTCACACATACCCATTCTCTACCCACCTCACACCTGCAGCACTCAACACCTGTGAGAAGCACACATAAAGGCCAAAAGGGTGTCCTGTGAGTTCAATGACAACCAATCACACTCCCTGTGGTGCACCCACAAACATCACACTAACACACAGGGATGCCTGAACCAATGCAGACACCAAAACAATAGCCAAACACAAAGCTCACAAACAACATACACAGAAGTACAACAAGCCCACACATGGGCAGCAAAACAGTGGAAAGGCAATGTGACCCTAGACAGAACAGGAATACACAACATTGTCACTCAGGACCAATGCACAGACACCATACCTCAACACAAACAAGAGGTGCATCATCAAAAATCAACCATGAACACTAACTGGGATCAATGGGACAATCAGCTAACACAGACACAGACACCTCACCACCCATGAAGTGGACACGGTGCCATATTGTACCAGAAGCATGCACATGCACAATCCTGAAAAGTGACTGGTCAAAAATAGGAGGACTAACCACCAATGTGCACTGAAAACAAGACCAGCAACAAGAATCCTCCTTGCTGCATGTGAAAGACACACAAGTAATGCACACCACACCTGCAATACACATCTGAATGTATCACACAGCAACAACCACTCACACACAACGTCATGCAAATAGAACATCACACACACATAGCATCAGTCAGTACAAAGAGCCAACACAGGCCAAACACTGCATACATCCACAACAAAAACACAACAGATTCACAGACCAATTCATCACAATGCAAACTCAGCTGCACATCAGGGGAATGCACAACAAGCAAGTACAAGGCAACATACACTGACAACACTGCATGCACACCAAGCAGTGTGTGCACACCAACCAAATCAGTAGCACACACATCTGAGTGCCACACCATGAACTCCCACAACACAAATCATCACAGCACAAACATAACATCACACTCAGGAAGTGTAGCAGTACCTCAGCAAACACACATACAGCTTAACCATCACCCACAGATGCACAACTCAGGGACATCCAGGTGCAAACAACATGACTAAAGTACTGTGCTGCCCAAACATCTGCACTGCACATGAGCAACCATGACAGCAAACAAGTACAAGAAAATAATACATAACTAATTGGCAAACTGTCCTGAGTAGCACATTGGTCCTGGACACAGATAAGCCTCACACAGCATAGTGTCACACTATGAAGTGGTGGGGAGAGCTCACACACTGGCAAGCCATGGGGTGGAAGACATGAGATTGAAGTGGTGTGTACTTCAGTAGTGGACAGGTGAGCAGTGTACAGTACACAAACACATAGAGGAGTCACTCACAATGTGTAGGCATCAGAAGCACATATGGGGGATGGCATGACTCCACATACCACATACCATACTGGAGCCAAAAATGGGTCAAGTGACAGCAATGCATGAGAAAACTCACAAATATTGTCAGTGTGGCTGAGCAGGTCTGTACAGTGTGCACAAACAGTAACAAGACACATGGCTGATCAACAAAACACAACACAGACTTGCCTGTCACACACTCTGCATACTCACAACTGGCAGCAACAACAAGTAGGTGTCCCCCAGGAGTGCAAGGACACAACAACAAACTGCACACTGCCCAACCTACAACTCCCACATGTGCCCACATTCTGAAGCACATGGCAGACAATTGAAACAAACAGGCACTCAGCTTCTGTGTCATACATGTGTGCAGTTGGCATTGCAGGGGCACACACACATCAACACTAACAACAAAATCACCCCTTCACACTTCATGACCACACAAGTGCACACATCCAAATGTACCCATGTGACTAGGAAGACAGGCCATCACAAGATGACCATACATCAACACTGCTGTTCAAACATCAAGAAAGATCACACACATATGATGGACCCTGGCCAGCCCGCAAGTAATCCTGTGGATAGAATACACCTCTGTTCTGGTATTGCATCAGAACATGACATGTGGACAATTTAGCAAACCTGACCATATGATGAGTATGATAATCGTAGATCATCACAAACACCCATCATTGCACTCTCAAGCCTCAGAAGAAAGAAGAACTAAAGTGCCCCTCACCACTGCCAAACCCTGAAAAAGTAAAAGAAGCAATTGGCAATGTGAAGGTGGCATATAGAGCATTTGTCACGTGCAACCATACACATACAGAAAACACTTTTATTTAGCAAGGACACTGACAAAGCAGACAACAGGAGTAACTGTCTTTATTACATATCACCAAGATAGGCATCAAAAATAGACAACAGCAAGGCCAGTGGCCAGTCCATAGTTCAAAGGAGGGACATGTGTGCATGAGAACCTGCACAGGGAATGGGCATCCAAAGTTACAAACAGCAAGGCCAGTGGCCAGTCCATAGTGCAAAGGAGGGACATGTGAACATGAGAACCTGCACAGGGAATGGTCCCCCAAAGTGACAAACAGCAAGGACAGTAGCCAGTCCATAGTTCAAAGTAGGTACATGTGTGCATGAGAACCTGCACAGGGAATGGGCCCCCAAAGTGACAAACAGCAAGGCCAGTGGCCAGTCCATAGTTCAAAGTAGGTACATGTGTGCATGAGAACCTGCACAGGGAATGGGCCCCCAAAGTGACAAACAGCAAGGCCAGTGGTCAGTCCATAGTTCAAAGGAGGGACATGTGTGCATGAGAACCTGCACAGGGAATGGGCATCCAAAGTGACAAACAGCAAGGCCAGTAGCCAGTCCATAGTTCAAAGTAGGTACATGTGTGCATGAGAACCTGCACAGGGAATGGGCCCCCAAAGTGACAAACAGCAAGGCCAGTGGCCAGTCCATAGTTCAAAGTAGGTACATGTGTGCATGAGAACCTGCACAGGGAATGGGCATCCATGGTTACAAATAGCAAGGCCAGTGGCCAGTCCATAGTTCAAAGTAGGTACATGTGTGCATGAGAACCTGCACAGGGAATGGGCCCCCAAAGTGACAAACAGCAAGGCCAGTAGCCAGTCCATAGTTCAAAGTAGGACATGTGTGCATGAGAACCTGCACAGGGAATGGGCTCCCAAAGTGACAAACAGCAAGGCCAGTGGCCAGTCCATAGTTCAAAGTAGGTACATGTGTGCATGAGAACCTGCACAGGGAATGGGCACCCAAAGTGACAAACAGCAAGGCCAGTGGCCAGTCCATAGTTCAAAGGAGGGACATGTGTGCATGAGAACCTGCACAGGGAATGGGTGACACCGTACACTGCTATGGGAATCACCACAGCTCTGAGGATACAGATGGGCAGTCCAGGTACTGCTGTGGGGGAGATGACTTTGGGAGGGGGACTTTGCCTCAGACTTGGCTGTCAGTTGAACTGGGAGGTGGCTGATTGTCGAGGACTGTTGGCGGGCCAGACCTGGGAGAGGGAGGAGCAGCTGAGGTAGAGGCATCAGTGGCTTTGTGAGCTGGAGGGCTGCTTGGACCGGGTGGCATGGTGGCACGGGGAGGCGGAGACATGCTGCTGTGAGACACAGTGTGTGAGGGAGAATGTGGAGGGCTGCCTTTCCACTTCTTGGGGATTCGATACTGAAGAATTGTCTTGGTAGGAGTGTGAATTGGGGCGGGCACAACAGCCTCACTCCCCACCAAAGGTGCTTCAGGTGCAGGTGGTGGCCCTCCCTCTGGTGATCTGCTGGGTCTGGTGGTACGCTTGGCCTGGCCTTGCCTTTTCCCCTCCATCCTCTGTTGACCAGGTGAACCCACCACAGTGCCCTCCTGTCCCAGCTTCACAGGGGTGTGGGTGGGAGTTGAGGTTGTGGGTGAACCTGCCTTAGAGAGCCGTTTCTGCAGACTCTTTGCAAGCACCAGCTTCACAGCAGGCACGGCAACTTTTTGCCTGTCTTTGGGAGCAGGTTTTGGGACAGAAGTGTCTTTGGATTGGACTGATTTGGATGCATGTGAGCCTGAGGCCTGCTTCTTGGCTTGATGCCCCTGAGTGTCACCCGAAGGGCTTTTGGCTTTGCGTTCCTGTGTGACGTCTTTTGGTTTTGGGGATGGTGTCTGCGCTCTGGCCCGCTTGGAGTGCTGCTGTGTTGTGCTTCGTGTGGAGTACTTGGAGCCTGAGGGCTGTGGTGTGTGGTCACTCTCGTCAGATGTGGCCACTGGCAGGGTGGTTGCCGAAGGGACTGGAGCTGGACCCTGAGCCTGTGCCACCTGAATGGCTGCCGTCACTGTGGAGGACAAAGACTGGACAGTTCTGTGTAGCCCACCCACGTCAGAATGAATGCCCTCCATGAAGGCAACTACCTGTGCCAACTTCTTGTCATGATCAAGGAAGGCATTCAGTAGAGTAGTCTGACCCACACACAGCTGGCGCAAAAGCTCCACCGCCTCAACACTGAGGTCAGCAGGGGAGACAGGGGCAGGGGCAGCGGTGCCTGGGGGGAAGGACACTCTACCCCTCTTACTGCTGCGGGCACGGGCAGCACTAGTGGAAGTAGCCGTGAGGGTGGGCACTGGACGATGTGTGGTGGAAGAAGAGGCAGATTTCCCACTCCCTGTGTCCGCCAACATCGAGGAGTCACCGCTGGTGTCAGATGACGTTGAGGTTGTTGTTTCCGGGCGTGATTCTTCAAGGGCACTCCGGTCCCCTCCGAGGCGCTGGTCACATCAGTGTCAGTGAGCTCATGTGTAGCCGTCGAGCAAGATGCCTCATCCCCGGTGTCCGTACCCTGTCCTTCTGTGCCCTCGGTAGATGCTGCAAGAGACAGAGACATAGGTTCAGTTTAGTGCCATACTCACAAACATCATATGCAAACAAAGCACAAAACAAGATGATGATACCCCCATGTTGCACCCCCCCCTGTGCATCTGCATGTGCAGCCACAATGCAAAAATATAAAGATGCATGGGAACATGCATACTTGGTATTAATGACCCATGGGATGTTCACACAGCCAAATAGCTTGCCCGTGCCTCCATGTAACCTGACATACAGATCCCTGTAAGCATACCCACGTGCCTGTAGGTGAAAAAGATGTACATCTCAACTTGTTGTCACAGTCACATATGGAGTCACTTTAAGGGGACAACACAGATACAGACTCCAAAATGTCCACTTGCAATGGCCATGAGCTCCTGCTATCCACCATGTTGTGCTTTGAAGCACAACTACTGTTGCACATTGGTGTCAGATGTGTAGTTCTCACAAGTTCGAGGTCAGGCACTGCACACATCGACGAAAGCACACTAAGATGAGGAACACTGCCGTTCACTGCCCAGTGATGTCCATGACTCCCCTAATGCAGCAGATGCCATAAGGCCACATCTCAGCATGCAACGTCAATGGCCATTACATGAAACACATGAGAAAGTACATGTACCGCAAATGCATGACAGCTGCACTCAACACAGAGGCCACTTACAAGCCATTGCATCACACTAGAAACATCACAGAGCTCTGCACTGGCTCAGGGTTGGGACACATGCAGTCACACACCCCAAAAGTCACCCTTCGCAGAATACTCACCCCAACTTGCTGCTGATGGGCCCTCAAGCGTCCATCCAGCTCTGGCTGTGTCACTGCCAAGATGCGGGCCATTAGTGGTGTCATGCTCCTGCGCGCCAACCTGCCAGTCCGAGGGAGCAGCCCCAGCGTCATCTCTGCCACGTTCTTGCTCAGCCGGCAGATGTCATCCCACCTCTTGTGTGACAGTGTGTGTGCCGTCGGTTGGAGACACCCAGAGCCCGCACCTTGCGTGCAATGGCCCTCCATATGGCCTTACGCTGGTGGACTTTGAGCTGCAGGCATGGGAGACAAGAGGAGGAAATATCAGTAACAATGGGTTATGTACCATTGTATCTCAGTACAGGAGCATGCACAAACTTAGCACAGCTATTCAGACATGCTTAGCAGGGGCCATACAGCATGACACGTAGTGCATTAGCATAAGACAATCGTACCCAAATGCATGCAGGTATGAGGATGGGCACAGTACCTGGACATCTCATGCACATGCAGAATGCCAGCACAGAAAGCAATGTGAAGGAGGCCCACATCTGCAATGCAGTTTGTGAGGGAGCAAGACAGACATCACATTGTAAAGGATGTTTCGTGGCAGAATCACTGTGCCCAACAATGCACACCCCTCAATGTCCTTGGGCTGTGAATGGCTCACTGTGTCATGGCGGTCACATTTAGGGACATGATCTGACATTCTCACACCCTTCTCACAAGGTCTGTCTTGTGCAATCCACAGGCCTAAGATAGCTCATTGAGGAATAGGGTGGCATACGACACATATGTCTCACTCTGTCCATTCAGTGATGGGTCCCTGTCAATTTGGGCAGTAACTGTGCAGGCCAGAGTGGCTCACACTGAGGTTTAACGTGGGCCATCAGAACAGGCACATGCATGTACAATATGAGAGTGCAAACAGTGCCTACACATGCGAGTCAGTACACATAATGAGAATAAGGGAAGGGGGATGTTTCTGAAGTACAACAATCTGCTGTGTCATATGGGAATTTCCACCAAGATTGTCACCCTCCGGCAGTTCACACTTGTGCATACTGCTCACAGATCCAAGGTGGCAATAGAAATTCAAACACACTTCCATCAGTACCCTCTGGACGGAAAGTCTTTGTAATGTCACAAATGAGCATGTGAAAACCTCCTGGACTCAAACATCCATTCGCACAGGCAATGTCTGTCCTGACTTCCACTTTCCAAACTTGCAGTGTCACTGTATGGCTGCAATAACACTGCATGTCCCTCCCATCCTCAAATGCAGCCCTGGAAATGTGTAAAATAGGCGACAAACCCCATTTTCCTGAAGTCAGCATGCTAGGCAGTGTATCACACAAACCCACACTCTCAGGCACATACTGCAGCAGATCAACTTCATGTGTGCACTCCCTGCACTCTCACTTCCACTCTGAGACACTTACCATGACATCTGGAGCACCATAGAGCCTCCCATACTGTGAGAGCACCTCGTCCACAAGGACCTCCAGCTCCTCTGTGGTGAAGGGACGGGCCCTGATGTTCTCAGTTCTCGCCTTCACTGGGTCCAGGAGACAGGAACAGCAGCAGTTGGTGGTGAAGAGTATCAGGCAGCAGTGTCTGGAAGCAGTGGAAATGTGTGGCTTTCTCCCACACATATATAGCCCCCTGGGGTTGTTTAAGTGGTACTCAGATGCTGCAATTGGTGTTCGAGGTCAGCTTTTTTCAAATGCATCCAATGAGCGGCCCCGTGGTGGCGGAGCACGCCTACCGCGATTTTCAAAAGTGCATTCGTCTACAGCGATTGTGGTTCCCATTGGCTGTAAGGGCATGGGCATTGGCGGTGACACACCGCGGGGCCCAGGCGGTCGCTACCGCAATTGTGCATCTTTCAATTGCATCCAATGACCGGCCCGCGGTAGCGGAGCACGCCAAACCGCGATTTTCAAAAGTGCATTTGTCTACCGCGATTGCGGTTCCCATTGGCTGTAAGGGCATGGGCATTGGCGGTGACACACCGCGGGGCCCAGGCGGTCGCTACCGCAATCGTGCAATCGTGCAATCGCGGTAGCGGAGCACGCCTACCGCGATTTTCAAAAGTGCATTTGTCTACCACAATTGCGGCTCCCATCGGCTGTAAGGGCATGGGCATTGGCGGTGACACACCGCGGGGCCCAGGCGGTCGCTACCGCAATTTGGCCGCTTGGCATTGGTGCCTATGGCCGTGATTGTGGTGGCGGTGCACGCCAACCGCCATTTTCAAATGTGTATATCACCACCGCGATTGCGGTTCCCATTGGCTGTAAGGGCATGGGCATTGGCGGTGTCACACCGCGGGGCCCAGGCGGTCGCTACCGCGATTTGGCCGCTTGGCATTGGTGCCCATGGCCGTGATTGTGGTGGCGGTGCACGCTTATGGCACCTATGGACACATCATGCTGTAGCAATGGCAATGGCCAGTTCTCAACATTGAACAGTAGACGCTTACTATGAGTCATGCCACCAGTTAGTGCAAACCAATGCTAGTGTTACATTTGACTCGCTGATCACTACACATGCCATGTCAGTGCACAGGATTACATGCATTGGCATGTACTCCCTCACATGTCACTTATGATATTGTTGTGCATGTACACAGATCTGTGGTGTGATGGACTCTCAAAGATGTACACGTCAATGTGTGAGATGGCTAAGCAACACACAGTAATGAAGGTCTGGCTACATGATGTACCTATTTCACTGTGTACATTGCTGAGCTCCTGTACATACTTGATCATTGTGCGCACACTGTGCTCATTGTGTTGTTAATATGTGCCCTGTCGGACTTACGCAAGAAGGTGTGGCAGGTACAGCAGCTACATCGAAGCCAGCAGTGTTGCTGTTTCACACATGTGCTGTGTCAACTACTCTCAGGGCTGGTGACACAAGATGTTGAAATGTACCTTTTGGCATTCACATAGTCTGAATCTGTTTGGGGGGTACTCACTGTGTGAATACTGGACAAGTGTATGACTAGTTTAGTTCAAGGTGTCCCTACATGTAACTTGTGCTGTAAGCTGTAGTTTCATGCCAGTCATTGTTGGCGCTGTGTCAGTCAAAACCTAAGATGTTGTGCCCATCTCAGAGGGGAATTGAATTGACATGTGTCCCCTTTCCTCTCACCTAGGAGGCGACCAAATGTTTTTCGTCCATTCACGGTGCTTGCGGACATGGAGGATGAGGACGTCCATACGGAAATTTTGTTTGGATCGACCTACCCTTCAAGACCTATGTGCTCTGTTGGAGCCCCATCTGATGCCTCGCAGAACCTATCCAACTGCTTTGACACCGACGTGTAAGGTGATGGCAGCCCTGCATTTTTTGCAACTGGTTCGTTCCAGTACACGGTGGCCAGCGCAGGTGGGATGTCTCAACCAATGTTCAGCATGGTGCTACGTGATGTCCTGTCCGCTATGATGACCTACAAGGACAGATACATCCATTTCCCCAGGAGGCATGAATTGGCGGCTGTGAAGGGTGATTTTTATGACCTTCGCCACATCCCTAATGTTGTTGATGCCATTGACTGCACGCATGTTGGGCTGGCTCCACCACAGGAACCGTGAGCACATCTACAGGAATAGGAAGCATTTCCATTCCATCAATGTGCAAGTGGTATGCCAGGCGGATATGATAATTTCACATGTCTGTGCCAAATTTCCAGGATCAGCCCATGACTCCTACATCCTGCGTAACAGCATCGTACCACAGCTGATGTCAAATCTGCATCCAGAGCGTGCGTGGATTGTGGGTGATAACGCAGAGTCAAGTAGCGTGCTGTATGTGTGACATGCTGTCCTCTGTCACAGTTATCTTACAAAATTGGTCTGTGTATCTCACACCTAGGTGACTCTGCATATCCCAACCGGCCTTGGTTGCTGAGCCCACTAAGGAATCCCAGGACCCCAAGTGAAGTCCGCTACAATGATGCCCATGGGAGGACACGTCGTGTGGTGGAGCGTACTTTTGGTCTCCTGAAGTCTCGATTCCGGTGCCTGGACAGGACCGGAGGTGCACTGATGTACTCTCCCCAAAAGGTGTGTCAGATCGTAGTTGCATTATGCATGCTCCACAACCTGGCCTTGCGCAAAGAGATCCCCCTGCTCCTGGACGATGATGAGCAGCCGAGGCCCCCGCCTGCAAACCCACACATGTCCAGTGACGAGGATAGTGGAGAGGAGGAAGGTGTTGACCTGCGTCAACAGCTCATCAACCGCTACTTCCATTGAAGGTGAGTGACATTGTACAACAGTGCCATTGTCTGCTGTTTTTGTTGTTGATGAAAAGGCCTAGGGGAGCTTTGTGACTGCTGCCTGTTGTTGGCTCTGTGCTGAGGGCTAATGTTTCTGGGACAGGGTAGTTATGCACAGCTACATGATGTCTATGTCAATATTGTTGCTCATTGTAATGTGTGCAGGTTTGAGTGCACTGATAACAAGTGTTGTGTAATGGGTGTGATGCCATGACCTGACAAGTGAATGTTGTTCTCTTGTGTTTTCCTAGGTCCCTTCAGCCTCTCAATGCCTCAAAACAATCAGTGCTCCTGGTACATTGTAATCAGAGTCAACATTGTACATCCTGTAATAAAAATGGAGCTGACACGAAAACATAGGTGTGTAAAGAGTGTTTATTTACAATGAGTATATGTGACAGGGAAGTGATTATTTACAAAAAGCTGCAAAGTGAATCAATGAGTTGTCAGTGATGGTAGACGAGACAATAGAGTAGTCACCACATTGATGTGGTGACACAGTCCAACAGACGCCTGCCATCAACATGGCAGTGTGGGTAAGGATAGTCCCCAAAGTCAATGGCAAGGTGGAGAGAGAGGTGCCATCAGGACTGGCTCCTTGACTGGCGTTTGGCTGGTGCTTTACCACGTGATCCCTTGTTTTTCCTCGGACGGCCCCTTGAGCGTTTGGCAGGGGGGGGCTCTGCTGCGGGGTCAGAGGTGTCTGAGGACACATCCTGTTCCTGCTCACCCCTCTCTGTGGCCGCAGGTGAGGTGGTAGGACTGTCATCCTGCGGGCCACTGGAGGGAGGTGGAGCTGGCCTTTGGGCCGCAGGCCTGTCCCTCAGAACACCCACGAGCTGCCCCAAGAGGTCCACGATTTGGCCCATATGAGTGTCCATGGACCTCAGCAGCAGGCGGACCTCATGCACTTCCTCCAGAACCTGGCCCATCTGTCCCTGGTTTTGTTCATAGGCAGCAAGGACTCTTGCGATGTTGGCCAGGGCTTCAGGCCCAGTGCCCTGTTGGATTTGTCGCCCACTTGCCCTCCCACCTGCCCTGCTGTCCCGGACCTGTGGTG
This sequence comes from Calotriton arnoldi, assembly GCA_963921515.1. NCBI lineage: Eukaryota > Metazoa > Chordata > Amphibia > Caudata > Salamandridae > Calotriton > Calotriton arnoldi. The sequence continues at coordinate 1,123,304 of CAWUFW010001731.1, forward strand.
TCACTACTCGACGCACCCGCTGACTCTCCCTGCCCTCCTCAGATTGTAGGGTGGCCTGTGTATCCTCTGAGGCAGGGACAGGGTTGCAGGCAGCACTGGTGGTGGTGGTGGAAGCCGCACAGGTCGTTACAGCAGGAGTCAGCGCAGTTGTTGTTGCTGAGGTGGTGGTGGTGGGGACAGTGGGGGTCTGGGACCTGGTGCGCCCTGGCAGGCCTGATGGGCCAGGTTCTGGGTCTGCATCCGAGGAATTTAGGGAGTCTGCATCCGAGAGTCCTTGTTCCGGGGGGGGACTGGCTCTGCAGGTTGCTGTTGTCATCTGCAGCAGTCAATTCTTGGTCACCTGTTGAACAGAGAAGAAATGGTCAATGAAGTGAACCCCACAGGCTTGGTGTTAGATGTTTGAATGTTACATGTTATACACCACACAGTTCACATTGAAGTCACATTGTATGGCTGCACGGTACTGAGCATCATGACATGATGTGGAGGTCCATACATTACTTGTCCATGGTGTGACATGTCAATAGATACCATGCTCCACGTACAGATTGTGTGCTTACAAGGACATGTCGTCATCTAACGACTAGCAGCACAACAACTTTATGTGAAGCGTCTTTGTTGTTTACTCTGCATGGAAGACGTTCATTCTGAGCATGTACTAGCCATTGTTATCTCATGCATCCCTCCGTCATATCATGTTCTTTGCTTTATTTTTAAGAATGACCATGCTTGTTTTGTTTTCAAATGGGCCTTGATGCTCTGCCCCCATGGCACTTACATATAGCATTCAGTGCTGTGCATGATTGTGCCCTGAATTTCTTCAACATTTGATTTGGTGAGTCAAACTTAAATTTCTGTGCCAGTTACATACGCTTAGCTGTCTGCATACTGGAACTGCCCATTGGATCTATGCAAAGTTGGGTGGGATGTGAGGGCTGGTGTGGTCATATGGCTCCATGCTTTTTGGGAGACATGGCGGGGTGCATGCACTGTCTACCTACCTGTTCAGTGGCACAGTTGAGGGGAATTGCTGCCACATGGTTCTGGGTGTGGGGGGTGTATCATCCTGCTGAGCTGTGGGACAAGGGGTCCTGGTGGGAGTTGTAGTGCTGGCCTCCCACCCACAAACACCCCTCCCTGTTAAGATGGCTACCTACCTGTTAGGTGGAGGTGATCAATGCAATGGCTGCCACATGCTTCTGGGTGTGGGGGAGTGCTCCATCTTGCTCAGCTGTGGGACAAGGGGGCCTGGTGGGAGTTGTAGTGCTGGCTTCCCACCCACAAACACCCCTCCCTGTTAAGATGGCTACCTACCTGCTAGGTGGAGGTGATCGATGCAATGGCTGCCACATGCTTCTGGGTGTGGGGGAGTGCTCCATCTTGCTCAGCTGTGGGACAAGGGGGCCTGGTGGGAGTTGTAGTGCTGGCTTCCCACCCACAGACACCCCTCCCTGTTAAGATGGCTACCTACCTGTTAGGTGGAGGTGATCGATGCAATGGCTGCCACATGTTTCTGGGTGTGGGGGAGTGCTCCATCTTGCTCAGCTGTGGGACAAGGGGGCCTGGTGGAAGTTGTAGTGCTGGCTTTCCACCCACAAACACCCCTCCCTGTTAAGATGGCTATCTACCTGTTAGGTGGAGGTGATCGATGCAATGGCTGCCACATGCTTCTGGGTGTGGGGAGTGCTCCATCTTGCTCAGCTGTGGGACAAGGGGGCCTGGTGAGAGTTGTAGTGCTGGCTTTCCACCCACAAACACCCCTCCCTGTTAAGATGGCTACCTACCTGTTAGGTGGAGGTGAACAATGCAATGGCTGCCACATGCTTCTGGGTGTGGGGGAGTGCTCCATCTTGCTCAGCTGTGGGACAAAGGGGCCTGGTGGAAGTTGTAGTGCTGGCTGCCTGTACACATGCAACCCTGGGAATGTCGCTAGCTACCTTTGGGGTGATTCAGAGGGAGTGAATGTTAGATCTGTGAGACATGTGTTGGGGAGTGTTTGGTGCACATGAATGCATTGGGGCCTAGGAGGTGTAGCTTTGTAGTTGTGCAAGACAGTACATAGCAGTGTGATGGTAGACATTTGTTGTTACTTACCAGCCTCCACTCCCCTGGCTATTCCTGTGAGACTCTCTGGATGCAGTATGGCAAGCACCTTCTCCTCCCATGCGGTGAATGTTCTTGGTGTAATGGGAGGGCCACCGCCAGTCCTCTGAGCCAGCTCACGGTTCTTGTTGTTCCTCTCTTTCACCTTTTTCTTGAGGTCATGCCACCGCTTCACGATCTCCCTCTTGGTGCAAGGGACAGTCCCTACTGCATTGACCTTGCGGACTATCCTTTCCCACATTAGTGTTTTGGTGGCTAATGGTGTCTGTTGGACCATGCTTCCAAACAATTGTGGTTCTACTCTGATTTAAGCCCGGGCGTAGTTTGCGTAGTAGCACTTCACGTAGCTACGTGAAGTACAGCTTCAACTACACGTAGCTATGCAAATTGCGTAGTGCGTAGCTGTGTGCTTGACTGCACTGTACAATAATTACCAAAAGCAAACTTGTACAGTGCAAGTTAAGATAAAATAAATATCTCTGTCTTTATATGCTAAAAATGCATATAGTCATTTCACTAAAGTGAAAACAAAAAGTTAACAAGCAGTGAGAGAGGTGATGATTTTGGTATCCTCACTAACTTAGGGAGAGAACCAACAACCAAGCAGATGTCTTGAAAACAAAAAGCACATCTTATTGAACGATTCCTCCTAGGACCACCCCAAGCACAGTTATGGGCAAAAATACAATCCCAACCAAAGGCCCTGCAAAGCATTATGGGACGAGATTAGCAGTGGGCAGTGAATATTATAGTGTCCAATATCAAAATAATTCTACAAAGAGCTGCAGTTCAACTAAGTCGTCACTGGGTGTCGTCCCTCAAGAGTGAAATGCAAAAGTATTGAAAACCTTTCATGAAGCTTTTGCATTTGACTCGTGAGGGACGACACCCAGTGACGACTAGTTGAACTGCAACTCTTTGTAGAATTATTTTGATATTGAACACTATAATATTCACTGCCCACTGCTAATCTCGTCCCATAATGCTTTGCAGGGCCTTTGGTTGGGATTGTATTTTTGCCCATAACTGTGCTTGGGGTGGTCCCTAGGAGGAAGGGACCACCATTGAATCGTTCACATGATATGCTTTTTGTGTTCAAGGCATCTGCTTGGTCCTCCCCTAGGTTAGGGGGACTCCAAAATCATCACCTCTCTCATTGCTTGATATGTCAAAATTCATTTTTGTGAATTGGTTATATGCTTTTAGCATAAAAAATTGCTTTATCAAAGCATTTGAAGGAGTTTGTTATTATTATTAAGCCTGGGCGTAGTGCTAGCTGTGTGCTTGACTCACTGCACTGTACAATAATTACCAAAAGCAAACTTGTACAGTGCAAGTTAAGATAAAATAAATATCTCTGTCTTTATATGCTAAAATTGCATATAGTCATTTCACTAAAGTGAAAACAAAAAGCAGTAGAGAGGTGATGATTTTGGTATCCTCGCTAACTTAGGAGAGAACCAAGCAGATGTCTTGAAAACAAAAAGCACATCTTATTGAATGATTAGGTGGTGGTCCCATCCTCTTAGGACCACCCCAAGCACAGTTATGGGCAAAAATACAATCCCAACCAAAGGCCCTGCAAAGCATTATGGGACGAGATTAGCAGTGGGCAGTGAATATTATAGTGTCCAATATCAAAATAATTCTACAAAGAGCTGCAGTTCAACTAGTCGTCACTGGGTGTCGTCCCTCACGAGTCAAATGCAAAAGCTTCATGAAAGGTTTTCAATACTTTTGCATTTCACTCTTGAGGGACGACACCAGTGACGACTAGTTGAACTGCAGCTCTTGTAGAATTATTTGATATTGGACACTATATATTCACTGCCCACTGCTAATCTATCCCATAATGCTTTGCAGGGCCTTGATGAGATTGTATTTTGCCCATAACTGTGCTTGAGGTGGTCCTAGGAGGAAGGGACCACCGATTGAATCGTTCACATGATATGCTTTTTGTGTTCAAGGCATCTGCTTGGTCCTCCCCTAGGTTAGGGGGACTCCAAAATCATCACCTCTCTCATTGCTTGATATTTTATTGTCAACATTCATTTTTGTGAATTGGTTATATGCTTTTTAGCATAAAAAATTGCTTTATCAAAGCATTTGAAGGAGTTTATTATACTCCTGCTACGCTACGTTTATTAGTACAGTTATTCACTCTGCTACGTGCAATTTGCGTAGTGCGTAGTAGCACAAACTTTGCATGCTTCGTGAGCGTAGCAAAGTATTATGCCCAGGGTTACTCTGATTACCTCATCTACCATGACTGACAACTCATTGTTAGTGAATTTGGGCATTTTCTTCTGTGCCATGGTGTGTGATGTGCAAAGGGGTTGAAAGTGCAGGTGTGAGAGTGGTGGTGGTGAGGTAAGTGGTGTGTGTGTGTGTTGTTGTGCTGGTGAGTTGTGTGGTGGTTTGCCTCTCCTTTGTGCTGTAGGGTTGGTTCCTTCAGTGGTGGAGTATTGCAAAGGATTGTGGTCAGGGAAGGGGCTGGTTTTATACTCAGCTATGTGGGTGTGTCAAAATGGAGTATTGATGTCAGGTGTGTTGTGTGGGTTGACCTGGGATTTGTAGTTTTTTTACTTGCCATGGGGATGTGTCATTGGGGTGTGTTAGGTGTTTTTTTAGGCTGAGCCAGTTGCTGGGTACACTTGGTGGGCATGTTGTGTGGTTTTTTTGGTCGGCCCCATGATTTTTCTGGAGCGGCCGCCGCGGTGGGTATACGACCGCCCTTCCGCCGGCTCTCCCATTCATCACTGGTTGCGATCGCGGCGGTCGGAAACAGCGGATCGTTCCTCTGTCACCTCATTGGTATCCTAATTTCACGTGCGGTCAATCCGCTGGCCGTGCGGCGGTTTGGTCTTTTTCCGCCGCGAATGGATTTTCACCTGCTCCGCACGCTACCGGCGGTCTTTCGTGGCATCGTTCCGCCGCGGTCGGATTTTTCTGGCGGTTGATCCTAATCGGACCGCCGGTTTTCCCGCGGTACATGCGGATGGTTGATTCCCGCTACCATGGCGGTCCGGATGCTTTTCCGACCGCCATCATAATCGGGCCCTAAGTGTTGAATATGCGACAAACAGTTCATTCGCATACCAAATATAAAAGCTTATTGCACTGGCCTACGTCCCAGTTACTGACGTGGCCTAACATTACAACCTTTTAATAGAAAGTCCTTACTACCAGCAACATGAACAAAAATTAAGTCCCCTCCTAGACTATTTTGAAGATACCTGGGTAGAAGACAACCAAAATACCAAATACCATAGCACACTAAACCAAGAGGCAAAAACAAACAATGCTGTTGAAGGTTGGCATAATGCCTTCCAAGCATCAACAGGACGAGGTACACCTACGCTACACAAACTCCTACTCTCCCTACAAAAAGAACAGAGCTACTACCAGCTAAGACTAGAGCAATCTGTTACACAAATTAGGCCTAAACTATCCAAACAAACTAAACAAATGTTTGAATACCTACAACAACAAGTCAGACTATACCCTACAACTAGAGGCCTAGAATACTTAGCAATAATTGCAAAAAGCCTACTCTAAACTGTCAAAACAATGTAAAATGTATAAAACATTTCTGTTTCAAATAATAAAATGAATACAAAATAATTTTATTTTTTCACATTACTCTTTAATTTGTCTAATATTAATATTAATAAATTAATAATATTAATATTAATAAATCTAATATTAATAAATAAAAATATATATAGAGACACTAATTAGATATTTGAAAAAATAAACAACAATAGTAAATTTCATTGCATTTCCCTCCCACAATAAATAATTTTAACAACTTACCATTTCCGTAGCTGCAGACAGAAAATTCCACATCGTGCAAAACAATCCAGGGAGATAATAATCCAAATAGAATAAAAAGTTTCCCCCCAAAAAATGAAAAAATACAACTGTTTCAAAAAGTAATCCTTGGTCCATAAATCCACAATCAGTCAACCATAAAAAACCCGAAAAACTGTTTTAAAAAAACAAACGCTCCATGAAAACCCAAAAAATTAAGAAAGTGTAAAATAACCATTAGTTACTAAAACTAAGCTACACTTCCTTAATTAAAAAACGCAATCTTCCGGTAACGACAACTTTTCTCGAACAAAGGGGTCGATTCCGATCTCGGCCGGAAGCGCACTAAACACTATTTGTCCGGAAAATAACCAAGCCGAACGCGTGTTTTCCGACCGATTCGAACCTTCGTTCGAACGAGCAAGTACGATGCGCATAACTGCCCAGATCCCGACCCAGCCGTACGTACCCATTCCAGCTCCTGTTCCCCGCCCGAGCCGGATCCGTAAACGCAGAATAGAGTCGCACGGAAGCAAATATACAGCACCTTCCGGCCGGACCACTACGATGCGCACTCTGTACGCGCCGAACCCGTCGCTACGTCCGGCACGTCAGAGCATCCGGGAGAGGCGCACATAAGCTCCGACTCGCGCCACAAGACGATCCACGGCTATGAGACGAACAAGCCAGCGACGAGTACGAGTCGAAGCAACGAGAAACCCGAACGAGACGAACCAACCATGAATCCCATCGCGCAGGTCCTACCAATACTCTACATCTATTACCGGGACCGGTACGGACGCGTACGGCGCAGATGGTAAGTCAAACACCAACTACACAAACAAACGACACGTACCCGACATATGTCATACACAAATAGGGATGCAGAAATGACGTACACTAGCAACAGCAGAACCATAGGGCGGGATGGCTATCACCAATGCCATACACACCCATAGGGGCCTGGATGCCTACCACTACCACCACCCCTACTCATGGGGGCCTGGATGCCTACCACTACTACCATCCCCACCCATAGGGGAATTGATGCCTACCACTACCACCACCCCTACTCTGGGGGGGCTGGATGCCTACCACTACCACCACCCCTACTCAGGGGTGCCTGGATGCCTACCACTACTACCATCCCCACCCATAGGGGAATTGATGCCTACCACTACCACCACCCCTACTCATGGGGGCCTGGATGCCTACCACTACTACCATCCCCACCCATAGGGGAATTGATGCCTACCACTACCACCACCCCTACTCAGGGGGGCCTGGATGCCTACCACTACTACCATCCCCACCCATAGGGGAATTGATGCCTACCACTAACACCACCCCTACTCAGTGGGGGCTGGATGCCTACCACTACCACCACCCCTACTCAGTGGGGGCTGGATGCCTACCACTACTACCATCCCCACCCATAGGGGAATTGATGCCTACCACTACCACCACCCCTACTCTGGGGGGGCTGGATGCCTACCACTACCACCACCCCTACTCAGGGGGGCTGGATGCCTACCACTACCACCACCCCTACTCAGGGGGGCCTGGATGCCTACCACTACTACCATCCCCACCCATAGGGGAATTGATGCCTACCACTACCACCACCCCTACTCAGGGGGGCCTGGATGCCTACCACTACTACCATCCCCACCCATAGGGGAATTGATGCCTACCACTACCACCACCCCTACTCTGGGGGGGCTGGATGCCTACCACTACCACCACCCCTACTCAGTGGGGGCTGGATGCCTACCACTACCACCACCCCTACTCATGGGGGCCTGGATGCCTACCACTACTACCATCCCCACCCATAGGGGAATTGATGCCTACCACTACCACCACCCCTACTCTGGGGGGGCTGGATGCCTACCACTACCACCACCCCTACTCAGGGGGGGCTGGATGCCTACCACTACCACCACCCCTACTCATGGGGGCCTGGATGCTTGTCACTACTACCATCCCCACCCATAGGGAATTGATGCCTACCACTACCACCACCCCTACTCAGGGGGCTGGATGCCTACCACTACCACCACCCCTACTCTGGGGGCTGGATGCCTACCACTACCACCACCCCTACTCAGGGGGCCTGGATGCCTACCACTACTACCATCCCCACCCATAGGGAATTGATGCCTACCACTACCACCACCCCTACTCAGGGGGCTGGATGCCTACCACTACCACCACCCCTACTCTGGGGGGCTGGATGCCTACCACTACCACCACCCCTACTCAGGGGGCTGGATGCCTACCACTACCACCACCCCTACTCTGGGGGCTGGATGCCTACCACTACCACCACCCCTACTCAGGGGGCTGGATGCCTACCACTACCACCACCCCTACTCATGGGGCCCTGGATGCCTACCACTACTATCATCCCCACCCATAGGGGAATTGATGCCTACCACTACCACCACCCCTACTCTGGGGGGCTGGATGCCTACCACTACCACCACCCCTACTCAGGGGGCTGGATGCCTACCACTACCACCACCCCTACTCAGGGGGCCTGGATGCCTACCACTACTACCATCCCCACCCATAGGGGAATTGATGCCTACCACTACCACCACCCCTACTCAGGGGGGGCTGGATGCCTACCACTACCACCACCCCTACTCTGGGGGGGCTGGATGCCTACCACTACCACCACCCCTACTCAGGGGGGCCTGGATGCCTACCACTAATACCATCCCCATCCATAGGGGAATTGATGCCTACCACTACCACCACCCCTACTCAGGGGGGGCTGGATGCCTACCACTACCACCACCCCTACTCTGGGGGGGCTGGATGCCTACCACTACCACCACCCCTACTCAGGGGGGGCTGGATGCCTACCACTACCACCACCCCTACTCTGGGGGGGCTGGATGCCTACCACCACCCCTACTCAGGGGGGGCTGGATGCCTACCACTACCACCACCCCTACTCATGGGGCCCTGGATGCCTACCACTACTACCATCCCCACCCATAGGGGAATTGATGCCTACCACTACCACCACCCCTACTCAGGGGGGGCTGGATGCCTACCACTACCACCACCCCTACTCATGGGGGCCTTGATGCCTGTCACTACTACCATCCCCACCCATAGGGGAATTGATGCCTACCACTACCACCACCCCTACTCATGGGGGCCTGGATGCCTACCACTACTACCATCCCCACCCATAGGGGAATTGATGCCTACCACTACCACCACCCCTACTCTGGGGGACTGGATGCCTACCACTACCACCACCTCTACTCAGGGGGGGCTGGATGCCTACCACTACCACCACCCCTACTCAGGGGGGCCTGGATGCCTACCACTACTACCATCCCCACCCATAGGGGAATTGATGCCTACCACTACCACCACCCCTACTCTGGGGGGGCTGGATGCCTACCACTACTACCATCCCCACCCATAGGGGAATTGATGCCTACCACTACCACCACCCCTACTCAGGGGGCTGGATGCCTACCACTATCACCACCCCAACTCATGGGGGGCTGGATGCCTACCACTACCACCACCCCTACTCAGGGGGCTGGATGCCTACCACTACCACCACCCCTACTCATGGGGGCCTGGATGCCTACCACTACTACCATCCCCACCCATAGGGGAATTGATGCCTACCACTACCACCACCCCTACTCAGGGGGCCTGGATGCCTACCACTACTACCATCCCTACCCATAGGGGAATTGATGCCTACCACTACCACCACCCCTACTCAGGGGGCTGGATGCCTACCACTATCACCACCCCAACTCATGGGGGGCTGGATGCCTACCACTACCACCACCCCTACTCAGGGGGCTGGATGCCTACCACTACCACCACCCCTACTCATGGGGGCCTGGATGCCTACCACTACTACCATCCCCACCCATAGGGGAATTGATGCCTACCACTACCACCACCCCTACTCAGGGGGCCTGGATGCCTACCACTACTACCATCCCCACCCATAGGGGAATTGATGCCTACCACTACCACCACCCCTACTCAGGGGGGGCTGGACCCCTACCACTACCACCACCCCAACTCATGGGGGGCTGGATGTCTACCACTACCACCACCCCTACTCAGGGGGGGATGGATGCCTACCACTACCACCACCCCTACTCATGGGGGCCTGGATGCCTACCACTACTACCATCCCCACCCATAGGGGAATTGATGCCTACCACTACCACCACCCCTACTCAGGGGGGGCTGGACCCCTACCACTACCACCACCCCAACTCATGGGGGGCTGGATGCCTACCACTACCACCACCCCAACTCAGGGGGGGCTGGATGCCTACCACTACCACCACCCCTACTCAGGGGGGGCTGGATGCCTACCACTACCACCACCCCTACTCAGGGGGGCCTGGATGCCTACCACTACTACCATACCCACTCATAGGGGGATAAATGCCTACCACCAACACCACCCCTACTCATAGGACGGGTAATGCATGACACAACCAGCATACTCCAACATAAGGAATGTCAGAAAAAGACATCCCCCCAACACCATGACAAGCGTGTGTAGTCTGTGTCAAATGCCTATAGCACTGAACATGACATTGAACATACAATGTGACCCCCTATCACATGTGTCACACATAAATGTGTGTGGCCTCCACAATGCAAGCAGACCATGACCACTGTGGCAATGGGGTCTAACCCCCCCATCATCACAGTGACCAAAAGGTAAGTGTGGGGTCCATAGCTGAAGCACATTTTGAACATTGTGGCAATGGGGTCCGAACCCCCTTCATCACAGTGACCAAAAGGTAAGTGTGGGGTCCATAGCTGAAGCACATTTTGAACATTGTGGCAATGGGGTCCGAACCCCCTTCATCACAGTGACCAAAAGGTAAGTGTGGGGTCCATAGCTGAAGCACATTTTGAACATTGTGGCAATGGGGTCCAAACCCCATCATCACAGTGACCAAAAGGTAAGTGTGGGGTCCATAGCTGAAGCACATTTTGAACATTGTGGCAATGGGGTCCAAACCCCCATCATCACAGTGACCAAAAGGTAAGTGTGGGGTCCATAGCTGAAGCACATTTTGAACATTGTGGCAATGGGGTCTAAACCCCCATCATCACAGTGACCAAAAGGTAAGTGTGGGGTCCATAGCTGAAGCACATTTTGAACATTGTGGCAAGGGGGTCCAAACCCCCATCATCACAGTGACCAAAATGTAAGTGTTGTCATGGAAAAAGCTGCAAATGCCAAACAGCATGGATGATTCCTGGTCACAGAAAAACAAACACATCAGTGGCAAAGTAGTGCTTGTGTCCCATAGCAACATAGATTGGGTGAGGCAAACAGTGCAGTGCAAATAAGACATACCTTTGGCCATGTGCAGACAAACATCACCCATGGGGGCTGACATTGTCAACATTCATCAATTACACAATGACAGGAGTGACCATCATAATGCAGACCCACATATCTGCACCAATGGACACACAAATGTAGATATCCGGTGGAGACTGTAGATGTGAGGTGAACAAATACCATACCATGGCAGCAATGGGACATACAAACCATGATCATTGTGCTGACTGATGACCTAGGAGTCCCAGGGACAGCAGGGGAAACCCACCAAACAACATACAGCCAATGGCACACTAAAGAGATGCCAATGCAGTGGTGCAGATGCACAAACACAAACAGGCAGCCTCACACTGCATATCAAACACAACAGGTGATGGGGTGTGTGCCAGTGTCCCCAGGCAACCACACAACACATGAGGAGGCCTGAATCCCAATTACACAGATGTGTATACAGTGCCACACAAAAGTAACTCATGGATCTGATTCCCCTATGTGGGCAATCAGGCATTGTTAGATGAGAGGGAGCCAAAATTACACATGTCACACAAGCTTGTAGGAACAGCAACTAACACAGTAAGACACAGACCCACCACAGCACTACCCCCAGGCACCCCACATTGTGGTGACACTGGCCTGCATGATAATCCCACTGTGATGACAAAGCTAGATGTCGTTCACACTGTAAACCACAGTCATTTGTCCTGAGCAACAAACTACCATCACACCTACACAAGCACAAATCAATCAGCACGGCCTGTCAGCCAAGGCCAATATGGAGGTAGGGGTCTAGCCGTGCAACAACTCTCATTTGCACACACTCAACACCACACACCTTGATCTCCACCAATGTGCAGCAGTGAAGCTCACATGGACTGGTTTTAAAAAAAAAAATTATTTGAGTTTTATATAGCGCTGGCTAGACCCGGAGGTATCAGAGCGCTTTACATAAGGTTCCACAAAATTACAAAATTACATCAGTTACAAGTTACATCAGTTACTAGAAAAACATTTCAAGAGCGTAGAAGACTAAATAAATGGAGCTTAGAAGAGGAAGGAGTGGGGTAAAGGGGTAGGAGGGAGATAGGATGGAGAGACGAAGGAGAGTCTGCCCAAAGTCCGGCTGGGTAGGTGACGGCCGAGGGGAAAGTCCACAGCCCATCTCCTCTTTAGCTATCAGGTAGCTCCACCGGGCATCAGCCAAACAGCTAGGTCTCATCGGGAAAACAATTAAAGAGCAAAGAGGAGGGATAAATGGAGCGTAAAGGAGAAAGGGGGTGGAGTAAAGGGGTAGGAGGGAGAATACAACGGAGAGACGAAGTAAGTTCTGCCCAAAGACCGGCTGGGTAGGTGACGGCTGAAGGGGTAGTCCACAGCCCATCTCCTCTTTAGCTATCAAGCAGCTCCACCGGGCATCGGTCAAAAGCTAGGTCTCCACGGTCAGAGGTAGGTTCACAGATTCCGTATACTGATGGGTAGGCCGGATGGGGGATGTGTTCGAGGTCTGGCCGATGTCCGGTTTTTTCTCAGAGTAGTAGCACGACGTGGTAGGGACCACTGAGGCTGGCATCTTGGGGTCAGGCAAGGGATTCTGACCTAGGAGTTAAAATCAGCCGACGTAGTTTTACACCTTCGTCACTGCTTTTTTAGGTGGCATAGATGCGATCGCTGCCCTCAGCCAGGTAGTCCCGGGCCCCTCTTATCTCTGGGGGTCCCCTCTTGTGCTGCGGGGAACAGACGCGTCCGTAGAGAGTTGTCCCTGATATGTGCCCAGGTCCTTCTTAGCCCCTGAAATGGTGGGTCTCCTCGAGATGACTCATGGCTGCCATCTTAAGGTCAGGCATGTGCTGGGTGTTTCCGTGTCTCACTGTGCCTGGGCCATCTGTTCCTTGTCTTAAGCCCTGTCAAGGTGCCTCAATGACTCTCTCCAGTCTCCCCCCCTGCTGCGGGGGTGCCACCTGCGTGATCTCTCGTTAGGGGGGGTCCGGGCCGCCATTTTGAAGTCAGGCAGGCCGAGACAGGAGCTTCCCCCGGTGGTCGTTTTCCTTGCCCCCTTTCACTTGGCCGGCGGAGCCCACAGCTGACATGACCCGAGGAGCCACAACAGTCTACTCACCACCTTGGGGCTGCTTTCCCGCGTGTCCGGTGGGCCCTCCGGTGGTCGCGTCTCCCGCAGCACTTCTCACTGCACTTGCTCACCGGAACGCCTCTTTCACTGCTCCCGGCCGCATCCACCACCTCGAGCCTCCTCAGCACTCCGGTGCGGCACTATTCCCGGGCTCCCGGACAGTTTCGGCGGTCCTGGCCGACCGGCGCCATCTTAGGTCGCGGTGTGCAAGCCAACCGACCAGCTGTTTGCACCGCAGCGCGTTGTCTTCAGGAGTCCTCCGGTGCGCCTCCGCATCCACCAAGCAATACGACCTCGAGTTTTGCGTTTAGCAGCGTTGGATCTACACTATTATGGTGATTACCAGCGGGCTGGCGACGGAGCTGGAACGGCTCACGTCCATTCGGCCATCTTGGCTCCTCCCAAAAAAGACTGGTGACATTGCACATGCACCCATGACAATCCCAGGGGTGGTGGTGGGAACTAAGGTGCAGAAACCCATCACACATGGCCAGTCAACAAGACTCGTGAATGTCTGACACACTGCACAGTACGCCGTACATGGGCATGACGTCAAATCCACCCCAATCAATGGGATCCCAGCCACAGTCACACACCAATGAAGAAGCCAAGGTCACCCACAAAGAACACACATAGATAACTTCCAACATTGCAGCTCTGACCCTTAGGAGTGGCAGCAGTCACACACACAACGTGTCACAATCACTGAAAGCTACCACAAACTGGAAATTATATGACTTGTGTAACCAACAAGTGCAAAGGGGAATCCTGACTGTGTCTCATCTGCGTTTGCCCACAAACTCAGCCCTGACAGCAAACACACCTATGGATGACACCCTGATGACCAGTAATGTGCCATGCACCCACATCCCAGAGAACCCCGGGCAAAGATTTGGGGGAACATAGGTCAACTCAGCAAGCATCACAAACAGGAACATCACTAGGGATCCCAGCCTGTGTAGCAAAATGGAAGTGAACACACACAGACATGCTCACACAACACACACCTTGGGCTCAGGCAATGTCACGGAATTACACACTGCCATGAGGGGACTCCACTCCAGTGTAAGGAAAGCTGTGCCATACGTTGTCTCTGCAGGGCTCTATCATGTCAGCAGAACACTTGGTCACTCAGTCAACAATTAGCACAAAATGAAGGCTCCCGTCACATCAGCCTGGTCATGGGAGTGTCACCGAAATCATCTGCACAGATCCAACACACATGTATAGCAAGTTGCACTGATAACACAGATGAGTCCTTCCCCACTGATGCCCAAACTTGCATGTCCAGTGGAGATGGTCACACGGTCAGGGAAATAGACAAAGTGAACAATGGCAAGCACAACAGATGTGCAGGGGTGTAAGCCACAGATGTGATATTGCAAATAAAAGTAGGAAATCCCATTGCCAAATATTGAAAACATGACACCCTCATATTGCTGCAAAGGATGACATGGATACACACCAGGATAGGACACATTCCCCTGGACCACATGGGGTCCTGCACAGTAACACTTCATTTTCCTGATATCAAAAATCACCATCACTGCAGCAAGGGCATGGTTAGCATCATCAACATCATGTACATCTGAAGCAAAGCCACTAGAGAACAGAAAGTAGCTTTATTCAGCATATGTGGGTGTAAAATTGAAAGTCCTGAAAAAGCACAAAGGCCAATGGCCAGTCCATTAGTAAAGTCCGAACAGGGTGACAGTGGCAGATGTCACCCTTTGCTTGCCTGCACTGCTACGGACCAGGGACATTCCCTTTGGAGGGGCATACAGGGGGGCAAGACAGGCACCGCAGGGACAGGATCAGGGCTCACCAGAAGGAGGCAGGGAAGGGGTGGTGGGTGCTGGAGAGTCACTGACAACTGCAGTGGAGGTGTCTGACATGGTGTGTGCCGGCACAACTGGGGGGCATGAGTCAGATGGTGTGGGTGCCGGCACGACTGCAGTGGGCTGGGCAGATGGAGTGGACAGGTTCCCCACTGCAGTGCCCAAGTCAGACGGGGTGTGTAGTGGACTCCACTGCAGTGCCTATCTCCAGGGGAGTAGAATGGGGTTCAGGTAAGGTGGGCAGGACAGAGGGGAGGACACGGTCTCCACACCAGTGGCACAAACATGCGCAGCGGGGGTGTGGGGCTGGAAGAGCAAGTGGCAGGGGGAGAAGGCCGGATCATTTTGGGGATGGTGTATCTGTGGGTGGGGGATCCTCGGTCAGGGTGTGGTGGGGGAACCTGTGTAGTGTGGGCCTGAGGGATGGAGGAAGGAGACTGTGTGGTTGAGCTGCAGGGCGGTGGCGGGGTCTTGCTCTTCCGGGTCCGGGGGACTTGCGGGTGGGGGCCTCAGTTTGTCTGTGCCTGGGGGAGGGTGTCCGGGGGCGAGGGGCACTCCCTCTGTGTGGGTGGACTTCCTCTTCCCTGTATGCTGGATCAGCTGTATCGGAGGGGAAGAGGCCGAGGTCACAGAGGAAGAGCTGCTTTGTAGGTGGGGTTGCAGGTGAGGCAAGGGAAGGGGTCTTGGAGGGAGAGGTATCGGAGGACTGCGGAGTGTCTGTTCCCCATCCCCTGTGGGTGTGGTATCAGTCCCCTGAGGATGCTTGCGTGCACGTTTTGCCTTTGTTTTGGGTGTTTCTGTGCTGCTCGTGTCTGTGTGTGCGCGTGATTGTGCAGGTGTGCATGTGCTTGGGACAGGTAGGGTGCTAGGAAATGTGGATGGGGCAGAGGTAGGAGGGGTGAGGGACTGTTGGAGGAGGGACACTGCTGCCGTCAGGGAGGAGGCCATGGCCTTATTGCCCCTCTGTAGGGCAGACATGCCCGATGAGATGCCCTCCATGAACGACACCAGCTGTGTCAACAGAGTGGTGTGTGCATGGAGGACACTCAGCATTGCTGTCTGCCCTACATGGAGCTGGCGAAGTAGGTACACAGACTCCTCACTCAGGGCAGCAGGGGACACAGGAGCAGGGGGTGCGGTGCCTGGCGCGAAGGAGACACGCTCCCGAACACGGGAGCCTCCACGGACCTCTGGAATGGGAGCCGATGGGAGGGCGGTGGTGGTGGTGGCGAGGCCAGCCATATTAGCTGGGGTGTGGTGGCTGCTGACACCCGCCTCCACAAGGGAGTCATCCTCCGAGCTGCTGTGGTCCTCAGCTGAGGTGGATGGTGCTGAGGACTCCTCGGTGTGGCTCCCCTCGCCCTCCGTGCCACTGGGTCCCTCCGACCACTCATCAGCTGCTGACCCAGTCTGGCTCTGCAGCTCCTCCTGGTCCGTGGAGCTGTCCCCTCCTGTGGCCGTGGATGTATCTGCACACAATTAGGGAAACAGACAAACATCAGTCACCTGCACTGACCGCATACACCACAGTAAGTACAGCACATTACAGAGCAAGCCCTGGCATCCTTAGTTGAACATTGCCAAAAGTGCTCACACAGATTAGGAGAAGCCAATTGTCAGTCTGATGGTCAACCATGGCACTCACATCCCTCCTGGCCTTGCACCCATCTGTTTGGTGCCTGTCGGATGGTAATACCCCAGTGTGGACACATGCACCACCTACGCAGTTGTTGGACAGTGCAGAGAACACGGTGAAGTATGTGAACATGCACACATCACATCTCTTGCCACTGAGTCAGTACAGGTGTCCGGATAAAAGGATGGCCAGAGTCTAATTTGAAATGCATGTGATGCATACCAGCACCAGACACCATGATGCACCCATGTCCTGATAGTCAATGCCACAATGGGGTGCATGTAGCACATGTCACTTCCCTGCAGGATCACTCTTAGGAACTTTAATGTCATGGCACAGGCATGCCTGCAAAGTCATACATCACTGTCTCCAGTCTCATGGGCAGGGCAGCCAGCCAACAACAGTCTGCACTGTGTCACAATCCTAGGTCATGGGGAATGCAAGTTCTGTAGCTGACAAGTGCACATGTCCATCCCCCACAAACCACATCATCTGAACTCTTATTTGTCCACGTCATACCAATTGGACATATGGGAGACATGAAACACAACTCTCTGAACCTGAGCACCTCACAGTCTGCTGTGAATGAAAAACAGCTGCCTGAACTTCACAGTCGCATACACCAGTCTGCACAGTCAAGTGATCAAACACCTATATGTCACACAAGTATCGTCTCCTATGGTCACATCTCAGATGGCATGCTGAGCCCTAACCGATAAACACCCCAGTAGTCCTGACAACAAAGCCACAGCACAATGACACAGAGGCAGACACCTGAGGGAACATTTCACTGAGCACAACGTGTCAGCTGATACACGGGAGTGGGAGTACAGAGTGTATTGTATGCCCTGGAGTAGGCATGACTGTCCTGCTCCACGTGAAAGAGGGATGAGCCCTGGACAGTAGGCAGGTGGCTAAGCATGTGTGACACACTTGATATACATACTCCTGAGGCCCAAACATTGTTCCCACCCGCAGCATGGGTGTGTGCCAAATACCCCAGGCACATGTGGTGAGTCAGATCAGCAATTGGACCACATATCAAAGTTACACGCAGATTACATGTCAGAACTCAGGCATTGTGTAAGCAATTGACCCACCCATGAAGCCCACCACAAAGTTACGGGAACAAATGCTGTCCCCCACCTTGAGCTAAGCAAAATGCAAGGACACAGTACCCAAGTGACACAATTTCCTGACTGTAAGGGCCACACCTGGGTATCAGATGAGGAGTGGGCATGTCACAATTGAGGGACATGGGTCCTGGACCACAAGACTGATGTACTGTGGAAGTTTAACCAGGCCAGAGGAGGGCACATAGCATGTCAGACAAAGTTCACAGTGCAGTCATGGACTCACCCCTCCTTGCTGCTGTCTGGCCTTCAGCTGCCCATCCAGGTCCGGGAAGACCACCGCCAGAATCCTGAGCATGTGGGGGTCAGGGTCCGGTGTCCGCCCCTCCTGCGAGGAGGCGACAGCTTCAGCTGGACCCGTGCGATCCTCCGGGTCCAGCCCCGAAGGTCCTGCCACCTCTTCTGGCAGTTGCGGATCCGGCGCTTGTAGACCCCCACGGATCTTACTGCCCGGGCAATGGTCAGCCAGATTTCCTGCTTCTGGTGGGCATCAACCTGTGAGGATGACAAAGTGAAAAGGCCATTACTACACATGCAACATTTCCGTGCATCACACAGTTGGATATACATGTCTCAATCACAGGGGCATATGATGTACACAGGCAGTGCAACTATGGCTATGAACAGTTTGCCAGCAGTTACCAAATGGTATCATTGCCTGGGAAGTCAGACCTTGTTGGAATGCACTGTTACTGCACTATACCTGTTCAGTGCATGTAACTACACACTTTGGGGGTGACAACTACTCAGTGAGCATGCTAGCCAGTGGTGTGCACACTGTAAGTCTTGCTAGTCAGACAACATGCACATTTAGTAAGGCAGTGGACAGCACACTCACCTGCTCCCTGGTTTCCCATACAGCTTGCTGTACTGTGGAAGGAGGCTGTCCAGCAGGGCCTGGTTCTCCTCAGTGCTGAAGGCTGGGGCTCTCTCCACAGTACGTGCCATTGCAGTAGCCAGAGGATGCATATACAGCAGCAGTGGTGGTGGCAGATGTCGTCCTGGAGCATGTAGTGCAGGCAAGTGAGCTCTCAGGGGAACAGCCAGATTATATATGTGTGCTGCAGAGGCAGATACTGTCCCATGTGTCCACAGTGATAGGCCCAAGTCGTTTGCATCTTCTGAATCTGGCCAATCCATGGAATTGCACCACTTATACACGCCCACAGCATCCTTCAAAAGTTCAACTTCATGACACCCATGAATTTGCAACATTGTTGTGGGTGGCCAACTGAATTCACTGCATCAGACTCGTTAAAGCTTTGAAAATGCGTCCGTTGCCATGTCAGGCCATAGCCAATGCGTGCGCACCGATCGGACCATTGCTGTACGACGCGTATTTCGAAAACAACACGCATCCGTCCACATCAAATGCAATGGCCAATGCGTGCACACCGATCGGTCCATTGCTGTACAACGCGTACATCGGATGACAACACGCATCCATCCACATCATATGCAATGGCCAATGCGTGCACACCGATCGGTCCATTGCTGTACAACGCGTACATCGGATGACAACACGCATCCATCCACATCACATGCAATGGCCAATGCGTGCACACCGATCGGTCCATTGCTGTACAACGCGTACATCGGATGACAACACGCATCCATCCACATCATATGCAATGGCCAATGCGTGCACACCGATCGGTCCATTGCTGTACAACGCGTATTTCCGTCCACATCATATGCAATGGCCAATGCGTGCACACCGATCGGTCCATTGCTGTACAACGCGTACATCGGATGACAACACGCATCCATCCACATCATATGCAATGGCCAATGCGTGCACACCGATCGGTCCATTGCTGTACAACGCGTACATCGGATGACAACACGCATCCATCCACATCATATGCAATGGCCAATGCGTGCACACCGATCGGTCCATTGCTGTACAACGCGTACATCGGATGACAACACGCATCCATCCACATCATATGCAATGGCCAATGCGTGCACACCGATCGGTCCATTGCTGTACAACGCGTATTTCCGTCCACATCATATGCAATGGCCAATGCGTGCACACCGATCGGTCCATTGCTGTACAACGCGTACATCGGATGACAACACGCATCCATCCACATCATATGCAATGGCCAATGCGTGCACACCGATCGGTCTATTGCTGTACAACGCGTATTTCCATCCACATCATATGCAATGGCCAATGCATGCACACCGATCGGTCCATTGCTGTACAACGCGTACATCGGATGACAACACGCATCCATCCACATCATATGCAATGGCCAATGCGTGCACACCAATCGGTCCATTGCTGTACAACGCGTACATCGGATGACAACAAACATCCATCCACATCATATGCAATGGCCAATGCGTGCACACCGATCGGTCCATTGCTGTACAACGCGTATTTCCGTCCACATCATATGCAATGGCCAATGCGTGCACACCGATCGGTCCATTGCTGTACAACGCGTACATCGGATGACAACACGCATCCATCCACATCATATGGAATGGCCAATGCGTGCACGCCGATCGGTCCACTGCGTGTACAACGCGTATTTCCGTCCACATCATATGCAATGGCCAATGCGTGCACACCGATCGGTCCATTGCTGTACAACGCGTATTTCCGTCCACATCATATGCAATGGCCAATGCGTGCACACCGATCGGTCCATTGCTGTACAACGCGTCCCTGTACAAATCACTCGCATATGTCACCATGGTTGTCACTGGTGAATGTATGCCAGCCACAATTACTTGCCAGGGACTCTGGGGCACACCTACAACACCACAGCCTGTCCACACTGTATCCTAAGGCATGTAAGGCTGCATTACCTGTGTGTGTATGGGGGTCAACATGTGGTTTTTGGTGGCACTTGGGGGCAGCCACTCCCAGGCTGTGCACGTGTTCATGGGGACAGAATCCTTTGTGTGTTGTGCACATGACCACTGTGATGTGCAACTGTTCAGTTCAGGGCATGTGGCATGGTCACATTTCCAGGTTGTGTATGTGTATGTCATGTCACATACACCCTGAGTCCCATGTGGGAAGGTATGTACGTCACAGGGTGACCCATTGCCACAATAGTGATGGCCCTCCACAGTCTGTGTGCATGTTGTGTTTCAGATGTCTCTGATTCAATGTGCACAATGGGAGACAGTCTCCACATCCACGTTGTTTGTGCATCTACTTTGATGTTGTGCATTTGTGTGTCACAGACGTCCATGTCTGTCCTGCAGAGGCAACAGGGGCCACTACCTGTGGGAGTCATGGTTGTTTTGCTGACGTGTACATGATACGCCATGTCATGCCAATGTCCATGTGGCAATACAGGGTCCCTGGGAATCTACCTGTCAATGAGCTGTGATGCCTGTGGCACATCTGTCCTCACTTGTCACTGTGGTGTGTGTTTGGAACGTGACAGCAGTACATGGGTACTGTGACACAGCCTAATGATTTCCCATAGCACGACCTGGAACTTGTTGTCAACACATGTTGAACTGTGATGTTTGATGTTGGCCATGTAGGTGCCATATATGTCCATACAGAACGGCACACACATCAAGTACTTGTGTCTTGTAATGATGTATCATGTGATATTGAGTATGGTCAATGCCACATATGTGGGGTGACTGACAATCTTTCTTTGTTCACCTATGCACTGCAGGGCACCAGCTGTCCATAGACCATTCCCTGACCTTGCAACCATGGTTGAACATGACTGCATCCGACGGTACCGCTTCAACAGGCCGCTGATTGAGGAATTGACGGTGCGGTTGGCCCCACATTTGCAACCTGGCCGGACATACCCTACAGCGCTGACCCCCAAGGTGAAGGTGATGGCAGCCCTACACTTCTTTGCCACCGGTACCTTTCAACACACTGTGGCGTCTGCTGGTGGGATGTCACAGACCATGTTCAGCCGTGTGCTACGCGATGTTTTGGAGGCAATGTTGAGATACCTGAACCAGTACATCTATTTCCCTAAACGTCAACAACTCACTGACGTCAAGAGTGACTTCTATGCCCTGGGGAGGATGCCACATGTCATTGGCTCCATTGATGGGACACATGTGGCTTTGGTACCACCACAGGCACATGAGCAGGCATACAGGAACAGGAAACATTACCATTCTATCAATGCTCTGGTGGTATGTCTTGCAGATATGACCATCTCACATGTGTGTGCACGTTTCCCCGGTTCTGCACACGATGCCTAAGAGATGAGGAGTAGTCGCATGCCGAGGATGATGTCACAGATGCAGAACCAGCGTGCCTGGCTTGTCGGTGTGTACTGACTTTTTACCATTGTGTGTGTTCTGCAATGTTGTATTCCACCCTCTTTACCCAACTCAGCTAATGTGCAATTGTCTGTATGTAGGTGACTCCGGATACCCCAACATGCCGTGGTTGCTGACACCCTCAGGAACCCTGTGACACCAGCCCAGATGCGCTACAATGAGGCACATGGTCGGACCAGGAGAGTGATCGAGCGGACATTTGGTCTCCTTAAGAGCCGCTTTCCCTGCCTGGACAAGACAGGAGGGGCCCTCCCATATGCCCCTGCAAAGGTGTGCAAGATTTTCATCGTCTGCTGCATGCTACACAACCTGGCAGTGCGGAAGGAGTTGCCTCTCATCCTGGATGACGATGACCAACATCCGCCACCTGTGGAGGATCCTGGCCTGGGCCACGATGCCAGTGATAATGATGGTGATGTCCGCACACAGCTCATCACCAACTTCTTCAGCTGAATGTGAGTATCCAGAGATGTCATGTCAATGATTTGAGTTTGCATGATATGTGTTGGTGGTGCTCTGTTGCTGTTTGAGTGTGGCCATGTGCTACTTGACTGGATGCGTGCAGCGATGTGTCCTTACAGGTAGTCTGTACTCCCCAACAGTGTTGACATGCTAACTTGGTTTTGTGTAGGTATCTTGTGACATGTATTGGGCATGAGTATTGCAGTTCTGTCCTGTTCTTCAGTGCTTTTGACTGTGTGTCATGTCTGTCCTTCACAGGGTGCTTTCAGAGTTGTTTGGTCCACTCGGATCCCCCGACACCATGGTTCAACTTCCAGGGTGGAAGCAGTCGTTTCCCTACAGGTGATGTGCCCCACACCCCTGGACTTTATTTCTTCTACAATTGTTGACTGTGTGGCCACTGCCACGTGGGATTACCTTGCATCTGTAGTGGAAACAACATGTTGCAAATGTGTAATAAACCTGTGCTTCACTTTGGGATGTGCGTTGTCTGTGGTCACACATCTGACTGACATTTGCTTACTGCACCTGTGGGCTAGTTAACACAGACTGTGAATAGGTGTGGTGTCTGTGCATTCCACTGTATTTCCTGGCAACATCAGTGTAGGCGATGAGTCAGATGGCCCTGGTGTGTATGTGTTGTGTTGCCCTAGTGGTGTGTCTCCCTCATATGTGTCACGTCTCCATGACTCACATGACGGTGTTGAACTTGCTGTAGCAGTTAGCATGCACAGTGTCATTTAGCAGAGCATCATCTCCATGAAAAAACAACGTTGGAATCACAACAGAGGCAAGTATGGTGTATTAGTGAGTTTATTTACATACATGTGTGAGGATAGTGCACAGGATGGTGGGTGCTGTACATTGGGATTGGAATCGAAGTTCCCAGATGAGTTGGAAGTGTTGGTAGCAGAAATGTCCTGAGTAGAGTCCACAGTCATCTGATGCATTAGTCCAACTTAAACTCCCCATGTCATGTGGGAGAGTTGTGTTGCATTTGACAGGGTGAACAGTTTGCACACAAAGGAGAATTTCCAGAACAGGTGTTGGGTTCCTGGGGGATGTACGTTCCTGGGGGATGTACATGGCCATCGGCCTCTCAGTTGTCGTTCCTCGGACGGCCCCTCTTCTTTCTGGGGGGACCCTCACGTGCAGGCCGCTGCGGAGCAGAGGACTCTCCACCAGAGTCATCCTCCCTCCCTGTGGCAGTTGCAGTTGTTGCGGCACCAGATGTTGTGGGCACACAGGGAGGTGTGGCCATGTTGGTGCTAATCTGGCGGAGGCATGTCAATATGTCCCTCTGCACCGCTGTCAGTTCTTCCAAAGTGTCCCACTTGGACTCCATGCCAGACATGTGTGTCTCCACACAGGACATGTGTGTCTCCACACGGGACATGTGTGAGTCCAAGCGGGCATGATGGGCAGCCTGCTGCTGTTGAATGTCCTTGAGGATCCCCGCTACCTGGCTGACCTCTCCGGTGCTATTCTGGGACGCATCAGCAATGCGTACCAGTTGTGGGTCATCATACAGTCCAGACCCCTCTGCAAACAGTGACCTCTGCCTACCACCCCTCCCACCACCCCTGGCCACACGTGCGGGACCTGCGGTGGCACGCACAGGTGACCCTAGGCCCCCTTGGGGGTTGGTACTGGGGTTGTTGTCCGTTGCTTCACGGTGGGCCGGGGTCCCTGTGCTGTTGTCATTGGTGGTCCTTGGTCTGTCCGTGTCGGCGGGGGTGGTCTGTGTGTTGGCAGTTGTTGGAGGAGTGGGTGCAGGTGGTGCAGATGGTGGTCCTGCTGGTGCTGCATGATGACTCACACCGGAGGGGCCAGGTAGGTCTTCGCCATCAGAGGAGGGCAGAAGCTGTTCCACACCAGAGAGCTCAGGGGCCCCCGGAGCCTGGGACAGGGACTCCTCATCATCTGCTGCTGTGTCCCCATCATCACCTGTTTTTGGAAGAGACACACAATGTATGTTATGTTTCTACAGGCATCAATGGTTCAAACACCTGACAGTTGTGACTGTACCTCTGGATGCGGGCCTGTACATTGCATTGTCCTAAGTTGTCACAGTCAGAGGTTGGTATTGGTGTAGGACATTGTCCTGCCAACATGAAGCATTTCAATGTGAATG
Source organism: Calotriton arnoldi (assembly GCA_963921515.1). NCBI lineage: Eukaryota > Metazoa > Chordata > Amphibia > Caudata > Salamandridae > Calotriton > Calotriton arnoldi. The sequence goes on from CAWUFW010001731.1 coordinate 1,148,209, forward strand.
TTGAGGTGTGTGCATGGCCAGCATTGGTGGTATTTGGTTGACATCCGGACCTCCTTCTCCCTCCAGCCCAGTCATCCCACCATGAAGCATGCCACCCTTGCAGTGGGTGCAGGTTGACTCTCAGGATGTCAGTCAGTGGTGTCCTGCTGTTGGTTGGTGCCCAGTTCCCAGCAGGGCCTTGTGCTCCCCACAACAGAGCACCAGTGTCAGACATCTTTGAAGTGGCTTTTCACTCCCTGTGAGATGTGCATGCTTCAGTGTGAGCTTGCTGGGACATGTGGGTGGGGGATGTTGAGCTGTGACTACCACTCCCATCATGCTATTGCCTACACCCCCTTCCCAGCATGCCCATACTTCCTTCCTTTTGAGTGGACTTCACTGTGTGTGAGTGTGACAGCAATGGCAAGATGGCTGACAGTGGTGTCCTGTTGTTTGTTGGTGCCCAGTTCCCAGCAGGGCCTTGTGCTCCCCACAACAGAGCACCAGTGTCAGACATCTTTGAAGTGGCTTTTCACTCCCTGTGAGGTGTGCATGCTTCAGTGTGAGCTTGCTGGGACATGTGGGTGGGGGATGTTGAGCTGTGACTACCACTCCCATCATGCTATTGCCTACACCCCCCTTTCCAGCATGCCCATACTTCCTTCCTTTTGAGTGGACTTCACTGTGTGTGAGTGTGACAGCAATGGCAAGATGGCTGACAGTGGTGTCCTGTTGTTTATTGGTGCCCAGTTCCCAGCAGGGCCTTGTGCTCCCCACAACAGAGCACCAGTGTCAGACATCTTTGAAGTGGCTTTTCACTCCCTGTGAGGTGTGCATGCTTCAGTGTGAGATTGCTGGGCCATGTGGGTGGGGGATGTTGAGCTGTGACTACCACTCCCATCATGCTATTGCCTACACCCCCCTTCCCAGCATGCCCATACTTCCTTCCTTTTGACTCTGCTTCCCTGTGGGGTAGTGTGCCTGTGCTGACAGGATGGCTGACAGTGTTGTCCTGGCGTTAGTTTGGCTCCAAGTCCCAGAAATGTCCCTGTGCTTCACACAGCATAACCCAGGGTGGTGGTTCTTGGTGGGATATTTAATTAGAGTGTGAGGCAATGCATTCTCCCAGGTGAGTTGTGTGGAGTTTGTGTTAAGGGTGTGTGTGAGAACAGCTGCTGGTAACTATGGTCAGTGCTGTCAGTCCTCCTTCCCACCCAGCCAGATATCCCACCATGGAACGTGCTTCCATTGCAGGGAGTGCAAGTTTGCTTTCAGGATATCAGACAGTGGTGTCCTGCTGTTGGTTGGTGCACAGTTCCCAGCAGGGCCTTGTGCTCCCCACAGCAGTACCCAGTGTCAGCCATCTTGTCAGTTCTTTTCCACTCCCTGTGATGTGAGCATGGTTCAGAGTGGTGTTGATGGGCCAATTGTGAGGGTGAGCAATATCTGTAACTACAACCCCCATCATGCTACTGGCTACACTGACTTCACCAGCATACACAGAATTCCTTCCTTTCAGTGAGCTTCCCTGTGAGGTGGTGTTCTAGTGGTGGCAAAATGTCTGACAGTGTTTGTTGGTTAGATTTGTGCCGCTGCCTTGCTCTATTTGTTGTTGGGTTTGTACATGTCATGACACAGTTACATATCACTATGGGATGGCAGGTATTGTGTTTGTCTAACTAACATACACATCTTGGGATGATTATGTTTTGGTTACTGTGGCTTTGCTAACGGTGCATGGTTTCACTATCCCCTTGACAGTGATGTGTGTGTATTGTCACACGATATTGGGTATATTGGTTGTGTACTCACCAGGCTCTGGGATGTTTGATAGTCCATGTACGCTCTCTGGTGGTAGGATGGCCCGCACCTTCTCCTCCCAGGGCCTGAGGTATACTGGTTTGGCAGGAGGGCCACTGCCGGTGCGATGGCTCAAGGTGTAATCCTTCTTGAGTAGGGCCTTGACCCTCCTGCGCACGTCATACCACCTGTTCTGGATGTCTTCCTTTGTGCGCAAACATGGTGATTGTGAGTTCACCCTGTCGACGATCCTCTCCCACATCTTGGTTTTCTGCGACATGGGGGTCTGTTGGACCAATGTACCAAACAACTGTGGCTCTACTCTTAGGATTTCATCTACCAGGACTTCCAATTCACTGTCTAGGAACTTTGGATTCTTCTTTGGGGGCATGGTGATGGGTGGTGGTGGGGATTGATGTGTGTGTAAGTGTGCAAGTGAGGGTGGGTGAGTGTCAGTTTTGCTGGGTGTATTTGAGGGTGCTATTAGGGAAGTGCTAATGGTGTGTGGCTTGTGTGATGGATGAGTTGTGAGTGTGTCTGTGGTTGCTGTCTGATGGTGTTCTGTGCTGGCAGGTCTGTTGAATTTGCAAAGGATCATGGTAGGGATTTGTGGCCTTTATATGGGTGGAGTTGTGGGTGTGTCTTTGTTCCATTTCCCCCCCACCAGTATTTATTGACTTTGTCATTGCTTGTTTGGCCCTTTTTTTTGTATTTTTTCCTTTGTAGTTTTGGGGCATGTAGGAGACGTTCTTCTGACCGAGTCGGACGCTGCAGTTGGCTCGTGCGAGCTTCTCCGAGTCTTTCAAGCTGTGTTTCTGCTGTGTTTTATGTGCGGCGTACGTGTCGGTCGCGGAGTATTGGGTTGCTTCGGCTCGGTTTTGTATGCGTGTCGGTCGTACGGCTTGAGCTCCGTGCGACTCGGTCTGGTTTTTCACGCATTGCATCGTACTGCGCGGGTCAGAGTTCGCGGGTACGTTTCGGTCAGGTTCATTCCTGGTGCGTGTCGGTCGGTTCGATTCGCGTGGTTTTCCGGCCGGATAGCTGGTTTCCGTGCGGTTCGGTCATTCGGCTTGTGTTCCGTACGAGTCGGTCGTGATTCACGTGCATTGCATCGTACTAGGCGGATCGGGCAGTGCCGGTACGTGTCGGTCGGACTAAATTCCCGTACTGAGTCGGTCGGTACGTTTTCCGGCCCGAATCGGAATCGGCCCCAAAATCTGTAAAAAAACACAAACATTCCCACCCACACAAATATACACATATTACACCATATAACAGTATTGCAAACATTACACACACGATAATAACACATATTGTACCATACTTTAACATTTCTAAACTAGGCCTTAAAACCTAACGATACATAAATCGTCAAAACCTAACGTACACATAAAAAACACCAAAACTCCACAAACCTAACTCTACACACACAACCTAACTACCTTCAAATGTAATTAAAAATGTAGTTTAAATAAACAAAATTAATCTTACCTTCCTCATCGCGAAGCAGCTCCCGACCGCGACCTTCTCCCCTTCGAAATAACCCAAAACAACCGCGACCAGTTACAAAATACAAGGCCCATACTGGCGGGCGCATCCTGGACTTTTACCATTGCGGACGGTGCTGCTGGCTGCAGCACCGTCCGCAATGGTAAAAGGGCATGCACAGCATTTTCCCTGCACCACGTGGTAGGCACCACGCGGTGCCTGCCACTTGGTGCAGGGAACTGCAGGCGGGTACCATGGGTACCCGCCCAGTGCACCCCCCCCTCCGGGGGCCTGCAACGGGCCCCCAAAGCCAATCCCCGCCAACCTTTCCATGGCGGCGTAACGATCGCCACCGCCGGCCCGGCGGTGGCGATCGTTACACCATCGTTATGAGCCCCTATGTTATTTTTATAAAATAAATATGATTTCCTGTCTCTATGTATTTGTTTATTTTACATATTGTTAATAAAAAATATATTTGTTATTCATTTCAAAATATTTTACAATAAATAAACATCAATAAACAAATTAAAATATCGAATTTGTTGTCTACCATTTTATTAATGTTACATTTAATGTTACATATTAATTTTATTTTTCATAAATAAACTGTGTAAAATATTATCTTTTCATTAATTATATATACAATGTTAATTTTTTACATGCACAACTCTCTTATAAAATTAATATTACACTACTTTAAACTATAATATTTTTTTTAATTAGTGACTGCTCCTACGCGGACGACACGCAACTAACAATAGCTATTGGAGATGAGCACGAGAGCACTAGGGCCAACCTCAACAATTGCCTTACTGAAATGGCAAGCTAGATGTCGGATCACTGTCTTAGGCTTAATGCAGACAAATCTGAAATTCTGCTCTATGGCGGAGCTAACAATATCTGGGATGCTTCATGGTGGTCCCGCTCCTTAGGACACGCCCCAGGACCCAAGCAGTGCGCAAAAAATTTGGGTGTCCTTATGGACAACAAATTATCCATGCAGGATCATGTTCGGACTTTATGTGGGTAAAGTTTTGCCACATTGAAGCTTCTAAAAAGACTCTTCCCTTGGATTCCTTTAGAACACAGTAGGACAGTCACACAGGCTCTGCTTGTAAGTAGGCTGGACTACTGAAATGCCCTGTTTGTTGGTATGCCAGACTACCTGTTCAAACGCCTGCAGGTGGTGCAAAACGCTGCAGCAAAATTAGTATGCAATAAGGGCAGATACAGCTCAGCAACTGACTGCCTGAAACAACTTCACTGGCTGCCTGTGCGTCAAAGAGCTCGATTCAAGCTCCCGGGGCACACTTTTAAGGCACTTCATCGTACTGGCCCCAAGATTCTTCACAGTAAAATCCAATTCTACACCCCTCCTAGATGCCTGAGGTCACACCACCAGGCTCTCGCCAAGATAAAAAGGATTCAAAAAGCTAGAGCCGAGGGACGCTCCTTTTCTTACCTCGCGGCATTACAGTGGAATGGGCTGCCAGTAGAGCTGCGGCTGGCCACAGACTACAACACCTTCAGGAAAAAACTAAAAACATTTCTATTCCCTGTCTGAGTAGTCCTTTATATTCTTAGTTCCACTCCTCAGTTCTAGGATCTGCCTCATCAGCGCCGTGATATCCCTCTGGGATGAATGTTGCGCTCTACAAATAAATAAATAAATAAATAAAATTACATATTAAAACACATTTAGCTAAATTATTATTCCCACTTCAGTTACCATAAATACAGGATAGGTGCTGGACAGTAATCTTAATTTACTATTCCCACTCCAGTTAGTATTAATTCAGGGTAGGTGCTGGACTCTATACTTAATTAATTTACTATTCCAACTCCAGTTAGTATTTATTAGGGGTAGATGCTGGACACTAAACTTAATTAAGTTAATATTCCAACTCCAGTTACTATTAATTCAGGGTAAGTGCTGGACACTAAAATTATTTAATTTACTATTCCCACTCCAGTTAGTATTAATTAGGGGTAGGTACTGGACACTAAACTTAATTAATTTACTATTCCCACTCCAGTTAGTATTAATTAGGGGTAGCTGCTGCACACTAAACTTTATTAATTTACTATTCCCACTCCATTTATTATTAATTTCAGGTAGGTGCTGAACACTAAAATTAATTAATTAACTATACCCACAGAAATTACTGCAAATTAAAAGGAGTTGCCAGACCTTTCACACATATATTTTTGTTTTCATATTAAAATTAATATAATATGACCATCTACACTATACATAAAATTACAAATATTTAACAACTCCTAGAATAAATTACTACTCTATATAATTGAATACATTTTATATTTTTTATATGGTATGAATGTAAAATATTAATTTTTTAAGTAATTTTTAAAAATTAATATATTTTACTAAATTTTAAATTTCATATATAAATAATATAATATTTACATTAAATACCTAAACAGAAATATTGTAATTTTAAATTGTATTTTTAAAAAAAAAATTATATTTTTAATTGAATAGTACAACCTTTTTCTCTTTATTTTTAAATTTAAATTTGTAATTCTTAACAAATTAAAGATTAAATAATTTTCAATTATAATACTACATTTTTTAACATCATCAAATGTATTAATTATTAATATTTAAATAACGATAAATATTAATTGATTAAAAATGTACACTGTAAACACATTTTTCTTAATTTGTGTAAATAATAAAAAGAAATTAATTTTTAAAAAATATTTTTAATAAATGAATAAAACAGTAACCAACATTACATCCTATAAACACAACTCCAAAATTAAAAAACAATACATGCAATATACAAATAAAATATAACCAAATTTGAATATATAAATTTCAAATATTTTTTACATTTCATTTAATAATTTATAAAACACTCCCCACCCTTATCCCCTATAAACACAACATCCCACTCCTAATTTTTTTATTATCTATATTCGAAATTATATTTTCTAAATTATAAAATTTAATTTTGAATTCATTATAAATTTAAATAAATTATTAAAAAACACTCCCCACCCTTATCCCCTATAAACCCAACATCCCGCTCCTAAAAAATATTTTTCTAAATTCGGAATTTATAATTATAAATTATAAATTTAAATTTGGAATTTATTAAAATCAAAATCAATTCTTTTAAAACACTCCCCACCCTTATCCCCTATAAACCCAACACCCCGCTCCTAAAAAATATTTTACAAATTTAGGGGCCCATTAGGATGGCGGGCGGAAGCACCACCGCCGTGCTGGCGGATGCAAAAAGCACCAGTTACCGTCCGCCCGCCGCAGCCCACACGCCCGCCCAATTAGGATGTGAAAATACAGCCAAACACCGCCCGTAAGCCAGCGACGCCGCCCGCCATCAAAGTGCGCCCGTTCACGTAGCGGCGCGGCCCAATGGAGACACACCGCCCGACGAAATCACGTACCGCCCGGCGTACAAATTACGATGACACAACCAAACAGTTCCCCCGGCTAAGAGACACCGCACGTGAAAGCAAGGCGGAAAACCGAACGCACAGTACGGATAGCAAAGAGGCGGACCCCCGAGCATGAATCCAGCACTGCAGGCCCTCCCCATGCTCTACCTGATGCAGCACCCAGGAGTCAACGCACCGCGGCGACGCAGGTAGGCAGACACACAACAAGGGCACGCAAACACCGCACACAGTGCAAGGGCGGGAAAACTGTATATGGCCCCCCCGACACCCCTGCGTGGACACGACACATCCACCACTGCACCCACACATGCGCACAACGCAGAGGCCAACGGCAGCGCAATGTATGCGCCGCACACAAACAACACAGGGTCACAACCAAACACCACACACACCAGCACCACCCAGAACGCACATCTCACGTGACAGCCCTGCCACAGTCATGTCCCCAACCGGCAATTCACTGTTGCCAACCTGACGTCACACAAGTGACCCGAACATGTCAGTGATGTCACGCCAAATTAGGACACACCCCTGTGTGCAAAACATGGCGAAGCACACAGCGGCGGCAACATCACCCAGCAGAATATGGATCCCGTCGGCAAAAGGTACGCCAGTACCACACAGAAACACCGATACCACCCTGCACCCAATACCAAGACATGCAATACGTAACATCAAAGATCCCGGGGGACAGACAACAGGTGGCTCCAATCATAACACAAGGCCCAACGTATAGCGGAAACGCAGCCTGCCGCCCACACACGGGAGAGGAGACAGCACTGAATGACCTTCCATTCCCACTCTGAAACCACATCCCGACTAAACAAGCCGGAGAAAACAGTCATCGTACCAAAAAAAGCCCAACACAGGCATGCAGAGGGAAGCGGCCACAGGGCAGATAGCGCATAACACCAAAGAACATTCAGAACGGAAAAAAGAAATGATAACACTCCCCCATGTGGTTCACATGCAAGTTATCTGGAAGGAGTCAGACACCACTAACCTTGACCATTCAGAGAAGCATGTGGGATGAGGGCCCGTGTCCTCCGCACAAGCTAACATAACACAAGTCCTGCCTCCCTACGACCATTACAGAATTCCCAGCAACGTCGGAGGTTGCACTCTGCAGACTGCACAGACAGCCGGAGCACGCCATCACATCGCCCTGCAGCAAAATGGCACTTGCACCACACCTACCCAACTACGCCGGACAGATTAAGCAGTACAAACATAACCTGATACAGATATTGGGATGTGACAATCTGGCCTTGCTGAACGTAAGTTACCGACTAACTTACCGCATCGCATTGTTCAGCTGCGTCATCCCCGTCTTCTACTGTCGGAGGTGTCCCTTCCACTATCCTGTGGATTTATGTCTCTCCAACCCGGCATGTCCAAGGGCGGACCTGCTACAACTATTCAACCCCCTGGACGTCCACGACAGGGTCTGTTCAGCTTATGGGGGCATGGCGTATGTGGCTACTATCGGACCCACACTGCAATGGGACCACTGTGCCTCCACACGACGGATTATGGATCACAGTTACATCGAATGTCATCCAACATGTCCCATCATGCTCCTACAAGGGACAACTTACGACCAACACCTTGACAGCCACCATCCGCTACATTGGATGGCATCCATGTTTACCACCAATGCCATGGAAGCCCTGCTGGAAGGTATCGCATACCTGACAACCTGTCAATTCGTCGGCCCCCGACGCTATACCCCCAATTGAACAATGATGTCCCACACCGTACCCATGCTTGGCTTCCGCACGGACTGGGCAGTTACCAGTACAACAACTATACCATACAACCTGCAACTGACACCACACCATCAACTACACTGCCATGACATCGTATATTTCCGGGACATGCACTCTGTTCCTCATCACATCCAGTAACTCTGCATGAACAGGGGGAGGCAGAGGCATGGGATTTGTGTATGGCAACCACATGGACAGAACTGCACGTACAACCATGCCATAATATGGATCCTGCGCCCATGAACACATGCACCGGTCAGTGGACAGTAAACGTCAGGCTGTAGTATGTGAGAGCCGTCACCTCACCTCCCTCTGAACTTCCGTGCCAGGACCTTTGCATGGACAACAAGTGCATCCACCAACAACATGACCCCAGTGACTGTGACATGTCCAGTAGCCACCACATCGCAACAACAAGTGGGACGCCGTTGCATGCACGTAAGTCCATGCCCTGATGTCACCTCCACGCACGTGTGTATGAGTAACTATAGCAGCAAACCTGTAACATGGAACTGAGATGCACTGTGCCCATGATGACAAGCGGACTGGTAGGCTAAATGTATACTGTCTGTGTCAAAGTCAGCAGCACCTCAGTAAGTAGCAAATGTACATTAGCACAGCAACGGCTAAGCAGTCGTAACTCTGAAGCCCACATCCCACAGTCAACAACTAATCACATGTACCCCTACACCCTATGCTATGTGTAATCATGCTGAGTATATCCTCCACATGCATTTCGCTGCCAGTAGTGTCCACTATACTGCATCACAGAGGACATAAGTCCCAATACACGGCTTGAAGCAAAAATGTGTCTCTGCCGATTCATTTCACAAGTACGAATGAGAGAGGATGAGAGTGTGTGAAGTACACGGCAGTCGTGAGATGACCATGTAGTCCACTGTCATTGGATGTCAACGCAAATGAGTAGCACAACTGTGGAAGACACACATGTGTTATGTGAAGCGGGAGTTACGTATGGCTCAGGTGGGTGGGTGTGACGGGTAGGTGCGCACATGCAATGTTGAAACACGCTGTGTTGGGAGGATTCAGGAACAGTACATTGGCGCTCCCCTGGGAATTTGTAAAGACCACCTGTCTGGGGATGAATGTGAACTCGTGTGTGCACAACAGGCGGGCACACGATCAATGCTGCATCAAGTGTAGACGTCAGCCCACCCTCCGTCGACATGCTGGATACTGCTGTGCGTCCGGCAGGCCCTTGCCAAGGCACCCACATCCCCTGTCGACCAGGTGTATCCCCAACATTGTCCACCTGCACAGGCAATCCAGGACACGGGATGGCAGTGGAGCATGGTGGGTGAGAGGTCATGGCGCGTTCCTCCTGGTCACATCACGCAGGCAACACATCCTCAATGTGTAGTATGGCACAAGTCAAATGGAAGTAGTGGGGGACGCACACATCACGAGCAGGAGTGACGTCACGGAAGGTGGCTCGCACCATCCCACCCATTGCCTAGATTCCCACACACGTTACATGCCATTGCAACAGAGAAGCCAGCGCGTGCACAAGCAGCCCCAAGCTCGCCCCAGAGAGGCCAAAGAGTGAATGTGTGGGTCCATGAGCACCAGTTGGACGCGGCCTGGCCCGCTAGGGCAGCTACAGCCTCTGTGTGTTGCAGGTGGTGTATCCGGACTGCGGAGCCTGTCATGCATTGTCAATGTTGCCCGGGTCTCGAGTCGGGGCACCACGCAGGTGGACGGCGTCCCGCCACTTATTATACCGTGAGACAGACCACTTGTTCAACTGGACCCACACATACACTCCTTGGCCTCTCTGGGGCGAGCTTGGAGCTGCTTGTGCATGCGCTAGCATCTCAGGTGCAAATGCATATTGGGGTGAGCGAGGGGAGGCCATGAGGACAGTGTAAAAGATGACTGTTTGACTCTCAGTTAGTTTAAGGAATGACCCTGATGTGGTCAGAAAAAGACGTGTCTCGTGTGTATTGCAACTAGTAGATAAGCCGATGACCATCCCATGTCTTGCATGTAGCCCCGCACCTAGCCCCGCCCACTCGACACATCAAAATGAGTACCAGCACCACATTCTTCCCATTCGAAGCACTGACTGGGGGTGACAACCATTGGACAGTCTTGTGTAGTCCACCCATGCGTACATGTGGGCCCTCCATGATCCATGTCACCTGCGGCAAAGTGATGTCATGGGCAATGACGGTAGTGAGCAGAGCTGCCTGCCCCACGCACAGATGGTGCATCAGCTCAACAGACCCAGCACTGAGTGCAGCAGGGGTCACATGTGCAGGGGCAGCTGTGCCTGGTGTGAAGGCACATGCATATAGACAGCACATCGACCAATGTGTAGTCTGCCCACATCTACTGTCCATTGTCAGGCGGACCTAGAAAAAGATCACAAGGCAACACATCTGTGTGGGTGTACCCACTGTGACCAACACTGCGCAACCATCAACGTACTCGCCCTGTGCATGGCCCACCCCGCAACGGAGGTCACATTCAGTGCCACTATCTCACACACACATCCCAATCACGAGGCATGGTGTGTCCAATCGACAGGACTGAGTTAGCGCCCATCCGGAGGGTCCTGAACAGGAGACACATGTAACCCACTAGGCAGTCTGTGTTGTCACCTACTGGCATTGTGCAGTCAATGTGCAGGCCAGGCCTGCTGGGACTGAGAAGGGCAGCATGGCCCCAGCCTGACATTCACACGACCAACAAGTGCACTGAGACCTGCATTGCCAATTGTCTGGGTCACTGGATGTCTGACATGAAGTTGCCATGTACCACCACTCGGGAGGGACAGACAGGTCAAAGCGCCCGAGAGCTCACATACCCATGCCACCTGCAGTCAGCATGGTGAGCAGTGCATGTTTGAACACCACAGGCTCTGACTCATAGTGCTGCGGATCAACGACATGTGTGTCCCCCACATGCACTCCCACACACACTGCAGTTGTCTCTCACACACAAATTCCGCAAGGTATAGCCATGTGCAGTGTGCGTGGAGCTCGGAATCCAGGATCTCCAGCTCCTCGCTGGTGAGTGGACCTGGACATGTCCTCAGCGTCATCGACGTGTAGGTGGAGAGGTGGCAGCAGCAGGTGTTGTCGAGGGGTGCCAGGCTGCAGTTCCAGGTAGCTGTGGTTATGCCTGTCCCACTCACACACACATATAACCCCCTGGGGCAGTTTCAGTGGGTCCAAGCTGCTGCAATTCGTGTACCATGTCTGGCAGCTTCAATTGCAGACGTTGGCCTGCTCCCAGCTGGCCCGGGACGCCTACCTCCATAGTGGAACACGCAGGGTGCAACCGCGAGGGTCATTGGAGTTGGCCGTAAGGGCCTGGACCATGGCGGGTACAGTCCGCTGATGCCATGTGCACCACACAGTATAATGTGCGCACTGCATCTGCAGGTGTGGCCATGATTTGTGTGTGGGTGCAGGTCCACAATGGACGGGGCCACAACATGCTGTGTGCATAGGCAGGGACGGCCAGTGGCCAGCCTCCACATGTCTGTTGGAATATCACCATGTACACATTGGCATGGGTGCATGGGATATGCATATGCACACACATGCCATCTTTCACTATGTACATCTGCCACTTGGCACGTGCAACGTTACGTGTCACTTGTGATGTGTATTTGCAAGCACACAGCCGTGTTGGCATGGGGCTGTCAATGTGTACACCTGTCAATGTTCCTGGAGGTGTGATCCGTACAGTGCTGTACATAGGGTGCAGTAGTGACATCAATGACTGTCTCATATCCCCTCGTGCCACAGGTCCCACTTGTTTTGGCCGCTCAGCCTGTGTCCATAGCGTTGTTGGTGTGTGCCATACTCACCCAGCCTCGGAAGCAGTGTGATGCACAGCAGCTAGTCATGTTGCCGTGGTGTTGCCGCTTGCCGAATATGCAGTCTGTTACCATCAGCATGCCTTACAAGTGATTGAGGCCTACATCCCCATGTGCATGCACATAGCAATGGTGTGTGTCACTGCCCATTGCTATTGGTAGGGGACTTGTGTAAGTGTATTGTGGCTGTGCTGTCCCTACTTGTCAGCTGTTCTGTGATTCAATTGCTTGCTCAGTCATTTTTGTTTTGTGTATGTGAATATGCCATGTGGCGTGTTGCTTTGACATGTGTCCACTTCCATCTTTCCTAGGCGGATACCAAACATTCATCGCCCCTACCAATTGCTGTCAGACATGGAGGATGTGGAGGTCATCCGTAAATATCGTCTGGACCGACCCACCCTGCATCGTCTATGTGCCTTGTTGGAACCCCACCTCCGTCCTCGCAGGGTGTATCCAACAGCATTCACCCCCACGGCTAAGGTGATGGCTGCACTGCATTTCTTCGCCACTGGGTCATTCCAACACACAGTGGGCAGTGGAGGTGGGATGTCCCAGCCCATGTTCAGCATGGTGCTCAGGGATGTACTGTCAGCTATGATGCTGTACAGGAACAGATACATCCGCTTCCCCAGGGCTCGTGAATTGGCGGCAGTGAAGGGTGCTTTCTATGCCCTTGGACGGATCCCCCACGTCGTTGGTGCAATAGATTGCACCCATGTTGGCCTTGTTGCACCACAGGCCACTGAGCACCTCTACCGCAACCGAAAGAGCACGCACTCCCTGAATGTGCAAGTGGTGTGCCTTGCGGACATGGTGATTTCACACGTGTGTGCGAAGTTCCCAGGATCGGCACATGACGCGCACATCATGCGCAACAGCATCCTACCACGTCTGATGACCAATCTGCAACCGGACCGTGGCTGGATTGTCGGTGAGTATGTGGAGTAGTGTAGCGTGCTGGCTGTGCGATGCTGTCTTGTGTCCAGTTGGAATTGCAACGGTTCTCTGTGTCCCTCACACCCAGGTGACTCTGCTTACCCGAATGGGCCCTGGCTGCTCAGCCCATTGCGACGTCCTGGGAGCCCAGCTGATGTCCGCTACAATGAGGCACATGGGAGGACCAGACGTGTGGTTGAGCGGACCTTTGGCCTCCTCAAGTCCAGGTTCAGATGCCTGGACCGCACCGGGGGTGCACTGGCGTACTCCCCACAGAAGGTGTGCCAGATAATAGTGGCTTGCTGCATGCTTCCCAATCTGGCTATTCGCAAGCAGATCCCCCTAATTGTGGATGACGGAGATCAACCAGGGCCCCAGCCTGCAGACCAGGACAGCTCGAGTGAAGAGGACAGTGGAGAGGAGGAAGCTGTGAATGTGCGTCAGCAGCTCATCGCCCGCTACTTCACTTGACGGTGAGTGTCCATGTACGACGGCTGATGTAGCTGTAGTTGTGCAGGTGTATGTGTGCTCTGTCACGGGGGCCTTTTGTTCACTGAGTGCTGTGTGTCAATGGTCCATGTCCAGGTTGGTATGCCACTGACAGTGGCTGTAGCATTGTGCCCTGTTGCTCTGTGAGATGTGTGTACATTGCTTGTAGTTGGTGACAAGTACTGTGTGATGAGTGTGTGACACACTCATTGAATGTACTCTTGTTCTGTTTTTCACCCCTAGGTCCCTACAGCCTCTCCTGTCCCATCGACATACCACACAGCAGATGCATTTCTGCTCATGGTGGCGAATGCACATCGTTGAATAAACCCAGGACACATAAAGCAGATTGTGATCAAGGTGTATTTATTTACAGCGGTGACATGTGATTGTGTGCAAGGTGATGACAAATGTGGTGCATGCTGTGACAATGAGTTGACGGTCATGGCTGCGTGATGGTCAAGGTGTACCCATGTAGTTCTATGTCCACAGTCCAACAGACACATGCCATTCACATGGCAGTGTGGGGTAGGATCGTAGTACAAGTCAATGCAGTAGGTGGTCAAGGTGGCTGGCTGACTCACTGGCGTTTGGTGCGTGCGAAGTCCTCTCTGGACACCTGTTTCCTCTTCGGACGGCCCCTTCCACGTTTGGTAGGGGGGTGTGTTGATGTGCCGCTGGTGGTGGCTGAGGAGTGCTCACTCGCTGTGGACGCAGGGGAACGCGATGCTGCACGACCCTGCGCCACAGCAGGTGGTGGCGGAGGTGGTGTTGCTGGCCTTGCTTGTGCCCTCACCACCACCACCAGCTGGCCCATGAGGTCCACAAGTTGGTCCATACGGGTCACGAATTGGCCCATATGGGCGTCCATGGACCTCAACACCCCAAGGACCTCCCGCGTGTCGGAAGCCGACCTGGCCCATTGTCCTTGGGCCTCTTCATAGGCCCCAAGGACTCTGGCGATTTGCGGCAGGGCTTGGCTCCCAGGCTCAGATGGCGTTGGCCTGGCCCTGCTCCTCCTACCAGTACTGCTGCCACCGACCTGCCCACTAGCCACATTGCTCACCACGGTCCTCGGTCTGGCTCCCAGGGTGGAGCCCGACGGCCGTGCCACCCCTTGCGCAGGGGCTGTGGCCAGGGATGGCGTGGTGGTGGTGATTGCGGCGGTGGTGGTGGCCGCAACGAGCGTGGCAGCAGGGGTCTGTGACTGGTCAGCAGCCCTGGGTGATGTGTTGATGGGTAGGAGGGGCCCTGGGGAGCGGGTGTGCCCTGCCACTCCAGATGGGCCTGCTGGATGGTCCGTGTCCGGAGAGGTGTCCAGCTCCTCTACATCCGTGAGTCCGGGTCGGGGGCTTGCGGACTGGCTGTGCTGGCTGCTGTCACCCTCTCCAGCATCCAGCAGTTCGGCACCTGTGGGGAGAATGAGATGGGTCATTGTGTTGCACCTAGCAAAGTATGTATTGGTTGTCTGACATTCACAGTTCGTGCACTGTCGTGCACAGGTTTCCCAGAGGCGTGTGTGTGGATGTACGATGTGTGTATGCGTGGGCTAGGCAATGGAACTGTGTGATGTGGACATGTGGCATGGGACGGATTAGCAATGCCGATGGGTGTGTGTTGCTCTGCTCCTACATTTTGTGGCTCGGGTGTATGCGGGCTCCAGGACCATCGACGATGTTGGGTTGAACGATGGTTTTGGGGGACAGATGGAACGCTTAGAAACGCTGATGCCAAAAGGGGTACAGCCCCTAAACGCTTTGGGTTGAAATATGCTTTTGGGGTTCAAATGGAATGCTTACAAACGCTGATGCCAAAAGGGGGTACAGCCCCTAAACGCTTTTGGGTTGAAATATGCTTTTGGGGTTCAAATGGAACACTTAGAAACGCTGATGCCAAAAGGGGGTACAGCCCCCTAAACGCTTTTGGGTTGAAATATGCTTTTGGGGTACATACTGTGAGTAATGGGTGCAGAACGTGACATGTGTTCTGGCAACATGACAGTGCATAGACAAAGGTGTGTGTCTGTCTCACATGCCCGGCATATCTGCTGACTGTTATCATTCATGGACATTACATTGGTAGCATTGTTGTGAGTTCGTGCTTGTTGTGTGCCACACGACGTATTGCAGATGGGCCAATTCCTTTGTGTGCGTGCTGCCCTCGTACATGTGCATCAATGCTGTGCTCTTGGGGTGTTGACTATATTATGTGTGTTGTTACTCGCAGTGTGACGTGGGCTTCAGTCACTGCAGGCACATGATTTGTCATGGGCAGGTATCTTTGCATGACTACTGTATGAGGGCCAGCTGTTCGGATGACATACCTTTCATGACACTGGGGCTGAGAGATGAGATGGATGATATGTTGAATGTGCCTTGTGTGCCTGTGTGTTTCATGGGTCCAGTGGTGTTTGTGTGCAATATTGTGGTTCCAAGCTGTTACTTCTAGTACGGTCTGTCTTACATGGGCGTTGTTGTACGATGTGTGGGTGACAGGCAGCAAGGACTACATGGACAAGACTTCGATGGTGTTGCTGATGTGTGTGATGGGTGGCACAGTGCCTGCCGTGTGGGTCTGTACTCCAGTGGGACTTGTGCATGCAGGCGTGGCTCCTTAGGTGTTGCTGTATCTGTGATGGGTCATGTGGGGTATGACTCTGTAATACATGTCCGTGTGCACATTGGTCTCATGATTGTGACTGGGAGCAGTGCTGCGTGTTCCTCTGCTACGTGACATGTCCCATGTGTCAGTCGTAGTACAGTCCTCATGCCTACAGATGCACCGCCCTGTACAGTTTCCCACCTACAGGTTGATTTTTGAGTGCGCAATGCAATGGATGCCACATGGTACTGGGAGGGTGGGGTGCTCCACCTTGCTGGTCTGTGGGAGTGGGGGCCTGGTGGGTGTTGTACTTCAGCTGTCCCCCCTCCGACCCACTGACTATGTGTTCCGGCTACTTACCTGTTAGTTGTCGGTTACTGCAGCTGTGCCTGACACATGGGTGTGGGGTGTGCTCCACCTTGCTGGTCTGTGGGAGTGGGGGCCTGGTGGGTGTTTTACTTCAGCTGTCCCCCCTCCGACCCACTGTATTTGTGTTCCGGCTACTTACCTGTTACTTGTCGGTTAGTGCAGCTTTGGCTGACACATGGGTGTGGGTGTGGGGGGTGCTCCTTCTGGCGCTTCTGGAGTACAAGGGGACCTGGTGGGAGTTGCGGTGCTGGCTGACTGTACACATGCCCCCATGGTTTTGTTAGTTGGTAGCTTTGGGCTGAGTGTGTGTGAGTGTCTGTTGCATGTGTGGGTGATGTCTTGTGTATTGTGTACTGGACATGGGGGTGTTTGTCCCTCGGAGCTATGGCATGGTGGTAGTGCATGTGATTACATAGCGGTGTGCTGGTATAAGTTTGTTTGTACTTACCAGCCTCCACTCCCCTGGTAATCCGGTGAGGATCTCCGGATGTATGATGACTCGCACCTTCTCCTCCCACGCCTTGAAGGTCTTGTATAGCGCGGGATTACCTCCGCCAGTCCTGGCAGCCAGCTCATGATTCTTGGACTCCTTCTTCTTGACCACGCTTTTCAGGTCGTTCCACCTTTTGTTAATTTCGCCTCTGTTGCGTGGCACGTTCCCGACTGCATTGACCTGGTCTACGATCCTGCTCCACAACCGGTTACTGGTGGATAGTGGTGTTTGTTGGACCTGGTTCCCATAGATTTGTGGGTGCACCTTGACGATCTCGTCGACCATGACCGTCAGCTCGGTGGAAGTGAACTTGGGCATTCTGTGTGGTGCCATGGTGTGTGTTTTGGTGTTTGTGGTGCTGGTGCGGTGTGTGGTGTGTGATGTGCAGGGGGTTTGTGTGGACGGTGTTTGGTGGTGGTGGTGGTGATGGGTGTGATAGGTGCGTGTCTGTGGTGTGCTGCTGTCCTTTCTGTCTCGCTGTGTTGTGTGCTTTCGTCCTCAGTTTGTAATGTTGCAGGGGGTTGTGGTCTGTGAAGGGGCTGGTTTTGTACTTACCTATGTGGGTGTGTCATGATGGTCTGTTGTTTTCAGGTGTGTTGTGGCTGGTGTTCTGGGATTTGTAGTTGATTTTTTGTCCGGGGGGGGGTGTTTACGGGATGTGTACTGTGTTTGGGTATTTGTGCGTGGGTTGCTGTGTGGACTTGTTGGCCATGTTGTGTGTGTTTGTTTTTGTCTGCGGATGATTTCTGTGCATGGACGTGGCCGCCAGTGCTTCCGCCGTGTCCATTTTCGTCACTGTTGTTTGCGCTGGCGGGCGGTGTATTTGTGTATTTTCCGCGCTCATGTCGGTGCGATCCTAATTTCACGGACGGTGTCTAGGTTGTCAGGGCGGGCGGTTTTGGGTTGTCGTGCGTCTTTCCGTCAGTGGCGGGCGGATGGACTTAGACTCGGACATGGGCGGGCGGTATTTTTTGTTTATTTTCCGCCTCCGGCGGTTTTCGGTTTGAGGCATCGTAATTGCTCGGTCGGTATTCAGACGGTGTAGGCGGGCGGATTTTTAACATTGTGGTAGATGGCGGATTTTTTACCGTCCGACATCGTAATGACCTCCTTAATTTTTTATAACATAAACTAACTATAATTAAACTACAAACAAACTATAAATACATTTAAAAATAGTACAAAAACGATATTTTAACATAACGATATTTTAACAGTCGAAATTACATACTTCGATATTTTAAACAACACTTAAAATCGATATTTTTATCATCGATATACACAACATCGATATTTAGTACTATCGATATACTAAAGTCGATATTTATGTATGTCGATATAAAAATTTCGATATTATGTCTACTTACCGAGGAAAGCTCCCATTCAGGAGATGTATCCAGGCCACTAGCCTCCTGCAGACCCTCAAATTCCTGATCAGGGTCGACAATCTCACTCTCCTCAGCCTCCTCCTGCTGTTCTTGATGCTCCTCCTCTTCGATCAACGTTTGCGCTTCCCTTCTAGACCTTATTCTTGGGACCGGCGCCGTCAGCACCAGACGTGGTGCCAGTGATTTCGGGATCAGCATCGAAGGGAGCTCCACCGGGATGGTAGAAGACGCCAGACGAGGTCGTGCAGGCGCTGGACCGGACTCAGATGGCGTCGGAGAAGATCCGTCCAACGGCACTCTCCCCTCCAGGGACTGCACCGGCGTCGAGAAACTCAGCATCGGGAGACCGGCGTCGAGAAACTCAGCATCGGGAGAGGCCAACTCCCCGGCGTCATTGACATAAAAGGCATGAGAGGTGCCTGAGGGAAGTGAGGTGGCAAGCCTCCCATGGAGTATGCCACCGGACCCATGGGGCCAACCGGCACACCAGCAGGGTTAGCCGCTCTGGCAAACAAGCCAAACATCGCATTGTGGAAATGCAAAGAATCCAAACCCGGAGTCGGAAAGGCAGGATACCCTGGATCCGGTGCTGTGGGTTCTGAGATCGCTCGAGGAGGGAGCACAATCGGCTCCAGTTGGGGCGCTGGAGACCCTGAAGCAGGGGGTGGAGTAGCCAGCAGCGGAGGAGTCTTTTCGCTCGGCACTTGTGAAATCACCACTCTCGGAGCCAGAGACGGGCTGGAGTCACCTCAGCAGAAGTAGAAGGAGAGACTTCGTTCTTACGATGACGCCAGAGAGCCGGAGACCATGACTTCGGTGTTCCATACTTTGAAGAATGGCATCGAGATCTATGGCGCAGCTTCTTTTTATGCTTCCTCGACGACTTCGAAGTATGCGGAGTCAGCGACTTGGACGGGGACCTCGGCCTCCTTCGACCTCTCTTCTGCTTTTTCGCTTTAGCTATAAACAGCTTGGCCTCCCTCTCCTTTAAGGCCTTGGGGTTGATGCGCCTGCATGACGAACACTCCCGAAGTCGTGGTCGGATGAAAGACACCACAAACAATCTTCATGGGGGTCATTAATCAACATCTGATCCCCACATTCCCTGCATGGCTTAAATCCGGACTTCCTCTGGGTAGCCATGGTCGCTGCTACAAAGACCCGAAGACTTGCAACAATGAAACTCCCAGAAATGGACAGCCCTGGAAAAAAAATGTTACACGTCGACGGCGCAGAAAAAAGGGAACTGCGTCAGCACGCCGACGAGGTCTTCTTATGGCTCTGATGACGTCACGCGGAGTCGCGTGCGGAGCCGTTCCATTGTGACGGTCTCGTTGATGTGGGAGAGCTATGGAGAAATGTTTCTGTGGAATGCTGCGCATGGGGTAATTCAAAAGGTGAGGAATCCACAGGCAGATGTATCCATCAGAAGCAGTCCTACATCATGGACTGAGTTAGCCATTCATTAGGATTTGTTCGAATGAATATGTGTAAGGACGGGACAGAGAAGTGCGGACCGATAATGTAGCCAATGAGATGCAGGAATTATGAAGTGTGCGAAAGTGCAAAGGTCAAAGTGGGAAAAAAACACTGGAGAAAGGAATACAGAGTGCGCACGAGGGACTCGTGCGTGTGGGATCAATCAGTCAGGGGATTGTAAGCAAAACTACTCACCCGTGAGGGTCTCAAGGCACTGGGGGGGGGTAAACAGCTCCGTTCAGTCGAAGAGCCAAGTCTTGAGTTTCTTCCTGAAGATGTTCAGGGAGGGGGCGCATCTGATGTCGATCGGGAGCTCGTTCCAGGTCTTGGCTGCGATGTAGGAGAAGGCTCTTCCTCCTGTTCTGGCTCTGCGGATGCGCGGGGTTTCGGCGAGGGCGATGTTGGTGGATCGGAGGTTTGTTTTGGGTACGTGGAAGGAGATTCTCTCGTTGAGGTATTGGGGTCCGGTGTTGTGGAGGCATTTGTATGAGTGGGCGAGTATCTTGAACGTGACTCTCTTCTCGACGAGGAGCCAGTGGAGGTTCCGTAGGTGTTGGCTGATGTGTTTGTGTCGAGGGATGCCGATGACGAGTCTGGCTGCGGTATTCTGTATTGTCTGGAGCTTGCGGAGTAGAGACTTGTTGATCCCGGCGTAGAGGGCGTCTCCGTAGTCCAGTCTGCTGGTTATAAGTGCATGGGTGACGGTCTTCCTTGCATCGGGGGGATCCATTTGAAGGCCTTTCGGAGGATGCGGAGGGTGTTGAAGCAGCTGGAGGCGACGGCGTTGACCTGTCGGTTCATGGAGAGGGAGGAGTCGAGTACGATGCCGAGGTTTCGGGTGTGGACCGTGGGGGTTGGGGGGCTGCTGAGGGCGGTGGGCCACCAGGTGTTGTCCCATGCAGAGGGGGCCGGTCCGAGGATGAGGACTTCTGTTTTCTCCGAGTTGAGTTTTAGGCAGTGGGATCATTGTCTGATTTATCAGTAAGAGGCATGGGCAAGCAAGGGAAGATAGAATCATTACATTACAAGCCACAACAAGCATTGCAGTGCTTATCCTTTTATGTTCATGCCATTTAGTGTTTGCATGCACATGTGTTAACATGGGCTCTCTCTTTTCCCCGCTGGCTCTGTACCCTGCAGCTGGTAGACATCATGGGGAAGACTGGGAAGCTGCACTCTGGCAAGCTAAAGCGCTGGAAGAAGGGTCATAGCAGTGAGTCTAACCTGGCTGTCCGACGGCATCATGAGGCTACGCGGAGCTGCTTTTTCAGCCACCCTGCAGGTCGGAGATTTAACACTTGGTGGTCTTGGTACGGTTGATGTGCCAACAGTTTTCTTAACAGTCCCTGAATGCAGGAGGTGCTGCTGAAATTTGGAGCATTCGTTGGCATTTGAAGCACATGTATGTATAAGGTGGCACTGACTGTAGAAACTGTAACTGGCATTTAGGACATGATGAAGGTTGATACTTCACTCCATGTCATTTCTAGCCTCGGGGGTTCCAGCCTCAATATAATGTGCTATGATATAGGTTTTTATATTGCGCTTACTACTCATGACGAGGCACCAAAGCACTTTGCCGGCGGATACTGACCTTAGAAATTTCACCATGCATAAAGAATTAGAATATATCTATCTGATTATGAAGCAGTTCTCAAGGGTAATGGCAGTGCTTTGCTGCTAGCTCATTCTGGCTGGCACTCGATGATGAATTATGCACACATCGTGTGTGTGAGTCCAACGTCCTCAAAGATGTGCTGTCGAAGGAGGAATCACGTATTTATACTCTGTCATAATACAAAACCAATAGACTGCCCGTAGCCGTGCAGTACTGAAGCCCTGATCCCAGCCAGTGTCCTCTTCTACACTGCAAAGTATCCCTTCCCGTATCAGTGCTAGTCCAGTAACATCACTGCATGCAGATCCGCCAGTGAGCCATCCCCTGCACTGCATCAGACCCTGCTCCCAGCTGGAAGACAAGTACACCACTGCAGTGTTTTCAGGACTCTCTTGCCTTTGTTAACCCTTACTGCTGTCTTAGGCAGCATTAGCTGCTGCAGAGTAGGGCGGAGCGAAACTACGCGGGATTCCACTGAGTTTTTATGCAACTCCGCGGAATTCCATGTAATGGAACTCCGTGAACTCTGTGAACTCCGCCCACCCCTAAATATATATATATATATATATATATATATATATATATATATATATTCACTGAAAAAAACCAGAGGTTACAGGGACGTTATAGTTAGGAAATAGAATTTAAAAACCTTCGAAATTCACTGAAAATAACAAAGGTTACAGGGACGTTATAGTTAGGCTCAGATTTCACATGCACAAAACCATAGAAATTCAGCAGTTATAGTTACCTGAGCTAACTATAATGTATGCCCCGCAATGTACTACTTATGACCTCACAGATTTCATCACTCATGATATGGTCAGAGACATCACTGATGACATCATCCACAGAACCACTTACACGACCAATCACACACCCAGTGACACTCCCATACCACCACTCACATATCCACACAACCACTCACACACCCAGTCCAATACCCATAAGGCCACTCACACAGCCACACAACCACTCACACACCAACTCACACAGCCACACATCCACTCCCACCCACTTATAGACCCATACAATCACTCACACACCCACTCGCACACCCATACAACCATTCACTCACACAACCACTCACAGACCAACTCACACAACCACAGTTACTCATACACCCCTCACAGACTAATATACAGCTCACACACCCATTCACACAACCACTCATACACCCATACATCCACTCACACACCCATTCAACCACTGACACAGCCACTGACACACCCAAAAAAACACTCAAACACCCAATCACAGACCTATACAGACACCCACTGATATACCTACAGAGCCAGCCACAAACTCACTTACACATCCATATAGCCACTCACATACCCAGGCATATACCCATACAGCCACTAAGACACCCACTCACACACTTACAGTCAGACAGCCACTCAGATTCGAAATATTATCACTCATTAGCAGTACAGAAAGAATAGTAATTTAACTTATGCAGTAGCTTAGTATAAATCTTTAAGTCTCACACATGTTTACAAAACACTTACCCTCACTGGATGATGTCATCAGTGATGTCATTTGAGATATCATCAGTAATGTCATCAGTGATGTCACTGACCATGTCATGAGTGATGTAATATGTCAGGTCATAAGCAGTGCATTGTTAGGCGTAAGTTATAGTTAGCTCAGGTAACTATAACTGCTGCATTTCTATGGTTTTTTGTGTTTGAAATCTGAGCCTAACTATAACATCCCTGTAACCTTTGTTTTTTTCAGTGAATTTCTAAGGTATTTTAATTCTATTTCCTAACTATAACATCCCTGTAAACTGTTTTTTTAAGTGAATTTCTACGGTTTTTGTATGTTATTTCATATCTATAACCTGCCTGTGAACTTTGTTTTTTTTAGTGAATTTTGAAGGTTTTTTAAAAAGATTAACCTGTAACCTTTGAGAGTGGGAGTGTAAGTAGCTGTATAGGTCAGTGAGAGGGTGTGTGAATGTCTTAGTGGGTATGTGAGTGCCTGTGTGGGTTTGTATGTCTGAGTGGGTTTGTGAGTAGATGTGTGAGTGTCTGAGTGGGTATGTGAGTGGGTGTGTGAGTGTATGAGTGGGTCTGTGAGTGGGTGTGCGACTGTCTGAGTGGGTGTGTGAGTGCCTTTGTGGGTCTGTGAGTGTCTGTGTGGGTCTGTGAGTGGGTGTGTGAATGCATGTGTTTCTCTGGCTACCTGTATGGGTCTGTGAGTGGGTGTGTGAGTTCCTCTGTGGGTCTGTGAGTGGGTGTGTGAGTCTGTAAGTGGGTTTGTAAGTATGTTTTCTTTTTTTTAAGTGTGGCAGGATCCGCTGATCTGTTATGACTTCACATGGGGGCTGCACTGAGCACAGCGACGGATCCGTGAATCCCCTCACGTGGAAAAAAAACATTTTAAGGCAATTTCTTGACCTTCATGGGTCCCTCTGCGACCCCTCTATCACACCCATAGGGTCAGGGTACCACTACCCTGACCCCTTCAATCAATATGCACTCAAATTTTGAGGCCCCGGGACTGTGCCCCAATATAAAAGAGAGGCCGCAACTTTCTAGTCCGGTTGCGGCCACCAAATCATGGTATTGCTGTTGGGGCGAGGATTTGTGAAACACTGCGGTGGATCCTCGGAGGGTCCACGTCCCTAGATATCTATATTGCTTTTTTTCTTTAATAACTTTAAAACTACTGAACGGATTTACACCAATTCACAAAAAGGGCTCTTTCTGGACCAAAAGCTAGCTTTCTGCCAAATGTGGTGTAATTGGTTCAGCGGTTTGGGCTGAAGTCGTGTCTAAAATCACTATTGAAATTTGCATGGTAAAACGCATTTTGCCCCCCCTCCCCTTTTTCTTGGCCCCCTCCTTGACTGGTCACCCTGAAACTTTCAAGACAGCAGCTGAAGTAAGTGGCAAACTAGTTTTGAAAAGTTTGTGAAAGATTCGTCAAATGGTGCTAACGTTATTGGCAAAACAAAAAACGCTTTGTCTATGGGAAATAGGTCCTAACTATAACTACCGGCGACTGCCAGTAGGTAATATATATAAATATATCACCTACTGCTGAATTTCTATGGTTTTGTGTATGTAAAATCTGAACCTAACTATAACCTCCCTGTAACCTTTGTTTTTTTCAGTGAATTTCTAAGGATTTTGTATATTTTTATTGCCTTACTATAACGTCCCCGTAACCGTTGTTTTTTTCAGTGAATTTCTATCGTTTTTTAATGCTATTTCCTAAATATAAGGTCCCTGCAACCTGGGTGGGTGAGGTGGTGTGTGAGTGGGTATGTGAGTGCATGTGTGACTGGCTGTGCGGGTCTGTGAATGGGTGTGGGAGTGGCTGTGTGAGGAGGTGTGTGAGTGGCTGTGTGGGTGTGAGTGGTTTTGAGGGTCAGTGAGAGGGTGTGAGTGGCTGTATGGGTTTGTGAGTGGCTGTGTGGGTGTGTAAGTGGGTGTGTGAAAGCTGTGTGGGTCTGTGAGTAGATGTGTGAGTGGTTTTGAGGGTCTGTGAGTGGGTGTGCGAGTAGGTGCATGGTTGTGTAGGTGTGTAAGAGGGTGCGTGAGTGTGAGTGAGTAGTTGTGTGCATCTGTGAGTGTATGTTTGTTTTAAATTGGGGCCTGGATCCACGGATCCATCTGAGTCCAGGAGGATCGGGGGAGGATCTGCGGATCCTTGGTAAAGAAAAAATGTTTTGGGACAATTTCTTGCCCATGAGGGTCCCTCACAGACCCTTCAATTAGTCCCATGGGGTCAGGGTTGCTCTACCCTCACCCCTTCAGGGATCCGGTTGAACAAAATGGCAGCCACAACTTTCCTCTCAGGTTGCGGCCAGCCAATCACAGCATTGCTGTTAGTGCGTGTATTCACGAATCCAAGGAGGATCTGCGTCCCTAGATATACAAATTTGTATTTCAGTTAATATCTCGAAAACTATGGAACAGATTTCCACCAAATCACAAAAAGGTTGCTTTCTGGACCAAGATCTACCTTTCTACCAAATTTGATGTAATTCCTTTCAGCGTTCAGGCTGTAGTCATGTCTAAAATCGCTGATGGGAATTAATATGGGAAACGCACTTTTTTGACCCCCTCCCTTTTTCTCGGCCCCCATTTAACGGATCACCCTGAAATTTTCCAAGCACAACTAGAATCAGTTGCAACCTTTGTCTGGAAAATTTCATGAAGATTCGTCAAACGGCATCAAAGATATAGGCATGTAAAAAAAACGCTTTTCATATGTAAACTAGGTCCAAACTATAACTACCTACTGGCGACTATATATATATATATATATATGATCAAGGCCTCTTGAAGGCCGAAACGCGTTATGGCGGCAGTGCTGGGTGAAAAATAAAGAATACTTGCACTGACATCTGGGTCTGTTTCGTCTGTTCCCTGGAACGTGGAAGCTGGTGACGGAGTTTGCAGCATATATATATATATATATATATATATATATATATATATATAAAAATAAAGACATACAACAAAACATTATAATGAAAAAATATTAAACTAAAGAATATTTTAACCTTGAATATAATAGTAAAACAAATAAAAAACAGTATACTTACCTTTAACATTTTGGTTCACTATAATTTTGCAGTCACAATATGTTCATCATAATGATATAATGGTCATACGATATTTTCAAGTAGATATTAAGGTGGGAATAACCAATTTCACATACCACACCCTACACATCGTCTTCTCAGCCCTGTAGCTCACACCCTGCCCTCTCCGTTCAATGCTGGCCCCACATGTGACCCGTGAATCACTGACATAATATCGACAGACACAATATCGACCTACATTTTTATCGACACAAAAATATCGATTACACTAATATCGATACCCTATACTTAATTAAAAAAATACACTATTATCGACCCCACAATATCGTCAAACATTAATATCGATAACAGTATTATCGAACACATAAATATCGTCATTTAAAATATCAAACATTGTTTAAAAATATACCACATGTCAAAAATATCGATCACAATAATATAGACAGCAATAGTATCGTTTTTTAAAAATATCGATAACTTAAAAACAAATAAAACAAACAAAACTTAACACCATAAATATATTTAAATCAATAAACATACACTGCATACAAAATAAATCAAATACAATCAATTTATAAACAGTAAAACATATTATAAAACATTAAATCATAAATACACTATTAATAACTATTTACATTTTATATTTAATTAATATACACACATTATTTTACATCACATATAATATAATACACATTTAAATAATTAAACCTGTTTAAAACAAAAAATAAGCAGTAACTGACTCTTAATTAGCGTTTTCCATATATGGAAAACAACTAACAAAACAATTAAAACAATAAAGATCAACCAATCAAATACACACAATATTAAAATAAACCAATCACGTTAACCAAACAATTAATTAAACACTATATAAAGAAGGAAAAATTATTCTTATTTTACACCTTAAACCAAAAAGAATCAAAAAGACGAAACTCTGCCGGATTTCTGCCAGAAGCAAGGACTTCATTAAAGAAAAATCTATTTCATACTTCAAAAAGTAAGTAAAATACCATTTAAAATATAACAGTAATGCTAATCTTCAAAAACTACTATTTATCATTCACAAATAATTAATATATATCTTTTTTCAATCTATGTCTCCTCTACAGATAATTCTCAAAGCTTCCGAACAATTACAGACCAGCTTCTAAAATCATCTAACAAATAAAGTAAGTATTCAGCAAAATACAATTTAAAAATTATCTAAAACACCCAAACTCCAACTTCATCCCAAACCAACACCCCACACCATGTACAATTGAACAAAATAATTAAAAATATGTTTTACTCTACCAACAGAAACATCAGCAACAAAACAGAATTCAACCAACAAAGAAAGAACATCTCCATTCAAAAGCAGCCCAATATCAACATTGTAAGTATATTAATAACAATGTGTATTTATTAAGTAAAAAACATGTACAATATTCGTATTATTAATTTTTATATACATTTTTTGTAGCATTTAAAACATCACAATGACAGAAAGCGCCCAATTTATCACTTCCCAGAAAGGAAAGTTTTTGTTATGCTACATGGTATATGTCTATACACAGGAAAAGCAAAGTGGACTTAAAGTAAATTGGAAATGTAGCAAGTACTATTCAAATAAGTGTTATGGGAGAGCAACAACTAGAGAAACAACGGTTTTGTATGTAAGGGAACATAATCACCCCCCAAATGTGACTGAAATAGAGGTTAGGAATGCCCTAGACGACATTAGAGAAGCTAGTACTAGCACACAGAAATCTACCACCCAAATCCTTAGAGATGCTGCCCAGAGTACCCCAACATGCTACTGGGCAAATGCCCTCTATTTCTTCATTAAAAAGAACCATAGCTCGAACAAAAAAAGCACAACAACTACCACACCTGCCCCAAAAACATTTGAAGAGATAGTAATTCCCCAGAACTATCTATAACTCATAACGAAGAACCCTTTGTTCTTTATGACAACAAACCCAAAGAGAAAAGAATAATTATGTTTGCAACTGCAAACAATTTAATAAAACTACAACAATAAGAAACATGGATGATGGACAGGACTTTTAAAATTTGTCCCAAACCATTCTATCAATTATACACTGTCCATGCCCTATATCAAAACACCAACATCCCTTTTATCTACGCCTTGCTACCCAATAAACAAAACTCCACATATATGGAAGTACTAACTAAAATTAAACAAGAAACAAATAATCATTTTCCACAGAAAATTATTATAGATTTTGAGCAGGCAATGATAAATGCAATTCTAAAATCCTACCCACACACATCAATTCAGGTTTGCTACTATCATTTCAATCAGTGTATATGGAGACACCTTCAGAAATCAACACTAAGGGGCTCATTAGGATGGCATAACGATCGCCACCGCCGGGCCGGCGATTGTTACGCCATCCTCATGTGAAATACCCCCGCCATATTATAATGTAGTCCGTCCGCCCGCCGCCGCCGCTTTTCTGCCGGTCGGCAATTTTTACGATTGCCGGGCGGGCGGAGCTGGGTCACTAATATGGTGGCGGTGCCTAGCAGGCACCGCCAGCCATTTTAGGATGTGTGTGGTTTAAAGGCCTTTCCATGGCGGCGATGCCGCCATGGAAAGGCTGGCGGGGGATTGGCTTTGGGGGCCCGTTGCAGGCCCCTTGGGGGGGGTGGGGTTGGGGGGTTGCACTTGCAGTTCCCTGCATCAAGTGGCAGGCACCGCGTGGTGCCTGCCACGTGGTGCAGGGAAATGCTGTGTATGCCCTTTTACCATTGCGGACGGTGCTGCAGCCAGCAGCACCGTCCGCAATGGTAAAAGGCCAGGATGCGCCCGCCAGTATGGCGGGCGCATCCTAATTGGGCCGGTGGGACCGCCGCACGTCTGGCGGTCGGTCCCATCACCGTTATGATGGCGGCGGACTGATGTCCGCCCGCCATCATAATGAGCCCCTAAGTGTTGAATATGCGACAAACAGTTCATTCGCATACCAAATAAAAAAACGTATTGCACTGGCCTACGTCCCAGTTACTGACGTGGCCGAACACTACAACCTATTAATAGAAAGTCCTTACTACCAGCAACATGAACAAAAATTAAGTCCCCTCCTAGACTATTTTGAAGATACCTGGGTGGGAAGACTCCATAGATCAGGACATAGGAGACAACCAAAATACCAAATTCCATGGTGGAATGTATACCTTAGCACACTAAACCAAGAGGCAAAAACAAACAATGCTGTTGAAGGTTGGCATAATGCCTTCCAAGCAACAACAGGACGAGATCCACCTACTCTACACAAACTCCTACTCTACCTCCAAAAAGAACAGAACTACCAACAGCTAAGAATGGAGCAATCTGTAACACAAATCAGGCATAAACTATCCAAACAAACTAAACAAATGTTTGAATACCTACAACATCAAGTCAGACTATACCCAACAACAGGAGGCCTAGAATACTTATAAATAATTGCCAAAAGCCTACTCTAAATTATCAATCCAGTTTAAAATATATAATACTTTTCTGTAAAAATAATTAAAATGTATACAAATGTTTGTTTTCACAAAATTAATTTATTGTCTAATATATTTTTATTAAAAAATAAATATATAGATAGACATATTAATTAAATATATGAAAATATAAACAACTATAAAACTAACTCTTTTAGCATTTGCCTCCCAAAAAAATAATTAAATTAACTTACCGTTTCCGTAGCTGTAGACAGAAAATCCCAAATCTTGTAAAACAATCCAGGTATCTCATAATCCAAATAGGACGAAAAAGTACCCCAAAAAAATTGTAAAAATCCAACTGTTCCAAAAGTAATCCTCCGTCGGTAAATCCACAAACGATAAACCATAAAAAACCCGAAAAAGTGTTTCAAAAAAAGAAACGCTCCATGAAAACCCCAAAAATTAAGGAAGTGTAAAATAATAATTAGTTACTTAAACTAATATACACTTCCTTAATTAAAAAAACGCAATCTTCTCGTAACCGCCACTTCTATCGACCAAAACCTGTAAAAAAACACAAACATTCCCACCCACACAAATATACACATAATACACCATATAACACTATTACAAACATTATACACACCATATTCAGACATACTCTAACATATTTTAAGTTTTCTAAACTAGGCCTCAAAAAATAACGATACATAAATCGCTAAAACCTAACTTACACATAAAAAACGCCACAATTTCAAAAACCTAACACTACACACACTAACTACAACCTAACTACCTTCAAATTTAATTTAAAATATAGTTAAAATAAAGAAAAGTAATCTTACCTTCCTCGACTCGACAGCAGCTCCCAACCGCGAGCTTGTCCCCTTCGAAATAACCCAAAACAAACGCGAGCGGTTACAAAATACAAGCACCAAACAAATATGGCAGCTTTAAACATATAAAATAAATGTATTTTGTTTAAAAAAATGTTATTACATTATATATAAATTACTAAAATGTTTAATTAAAATACTACAATTTATAACTTATATGTTTAAATTTATTTAACATTTTTCCAGCATTGTAAAATTATAATAATAAATATTGTTAAACATATAGGGGCTCATTACGATGGCGGGCGGAGGCACCTCCGCGGTGCTGGCGGAAAATGTCATTTTCCGCACGCCAGCAGCGGTCCTCACGCCCCCCATATTACAATGGGCAAACATAGCCCATTTCCCGTCCGCGGCGTTGCGACGTTACCCGCCATAAAAATGCGCCAGCCACCGCGCCGGTGTGAGCCAATAGAGACCCACTGATGTGCGGAATGACGTCCCGTCCGCTGTACAAATCACGATGCCACAAACAGCCCGTCACACCGCAGAAGGAAAAACCACCCAACCAGAGACGGTGGAAGCACGACAGCGGAGCGCGAAACCAGACTCCCGGTCTCCTCCACCCGGTCCCGACCGCAATGGATCCAGCTCTACACGCCTTTCCGGTGCTGTACCTGCTCCACTACCAGCAAATAATGGCCCGTCGCGGACAACGCCGCAGGTACGCAATCACACAACTCCGCACACAACCACAACACACAACTACTAGGCTGACATACGGTTCCTGTCCACATCAGACACTCTGGTGGGGACAGGAACACATCCCCAAGTGTACCCACACATGTCCTACCTGTCACTAAATCACCCCTCCGCATCCGGGCCATCTATCAACCGTGAAATCACAGCAATGTCCCGGTCACGTCACCGCAGCAGTGCAGGCGCGGGAAAACATGCGCACAATGTAGTAGGCAGGGCCAGCGCCAGGCATGGGCAGTCCACAAAGATCATAGGGCCTCACCATCACCCTTCACACACTACGCCCCCCACACCCATTAGGGGCTATGCTGTGTGCTCCTCCTGTGCCCCCCCAGCCCAATTAACCAGCCAGGTGTCCCCAGACCCTGCACCACACACACCAAACAACCAGGGAGCCTGTCTCAGAAGGTGGGGGAGAAGAGGAACACCCTGCACAGAAGCTCAGGGGCAGGGCATTCCTCCTCCTCACACCTACCCCCCACTCATGTCAAGCAAACTGAGTCCAATCATAAAATGAACACTCACACTGCATATGAACAACCACTCAACTGTACACACTGCCTGGCAAGTCACCCAGACACACCCCACACTGACACACAGCCACATACACATACCAGATGTCAGCAGCAATGTAGGACAATAAATGGGCTAGGCAAAAGTGAGGTGGACAGTGCTGGAAAGTCATGGAGCAAGCCACAAAGCATGTGTACATCACATGCAAGAGAAGGAACATATCACACCACCCTTAGGCCATCAAATCAGACATGGCTGGCACAGTGAGTGAAATTAAATCACAGTGACCTCTGTGCAACAACTCAGGGAGACAGCAAGGCAAGCAATGCATAGGCACAGGAATGATAGGAAGCGTCTGAAGTCATACAGTGACCAGCCACACATCTGTATCAACTTACTTGACATGTGTATGTCATCAGCACAACACACATGGCTCATTGTCACACTCCATGACTGTCAAACACAAGTAGGACCTCCACACATGCCCCTCACCGAATGTATGATGATACAACGCGTGGTGTTACCACGCGGTAGGTAACAACGCGGTCGTTACAACGATCGCGTTGTTACCACGCGTGGCTTTACATCGCAAGTCGTTTCTACGACTTGCGCTAGATGGCGCGCTGGACTTAGGAATTGTATAAATTACTATTCCTACTCCAGTTAGCGCAACAGCAGGGACTGTGTTGGATTTAAAATCCAACACATTCCCTGGTGTTGCACGCCACCTAGCGCAAGTCGTAGAAACAACTTGCGATGTAAAGCCACGCGTGGTAACAACGCGGTCGTTGTAATGACCGCGTTGTTACCTACATGCATGGTAACAACAGCGTTGTAACCGCTGTTTCCCCCCTCACCTACCCACCTCACACCTGCAACACTCCACACCTGTGAGAAACACACATAATGGTGCAAATAAGGTCCTGTGAGTTCACTGACAACCAACCACACACCCTGTGCTGCATCCACAAACATCACACTCACACTCAGGGATGCCTGAGCCAATGCAGACACAAAAACAACAGTCAAACACAAAGCTCACCTACAACATCCACAGAAGTCCAACAAGCCCAGACATGTGCAGCCCAGTGGAAAGGCAATGTGTCCCTAGACAGAACAGGAGTACACAACATTGTCAATCAGGAGCAATGCACAGACACCATACCCCAACACAAACAAGAAGTGCATCATCTCAAAACAATCAGGAACACAAACTGAGATTAATGGGACAATAAGCTAACACAGACAGACACACCACACCACCCATCAAGTCAACATGGTGTCATAGTGTACCACATGCATGCACAATCCTGACAAGTGACAGGTCAAAGATAGGAGGACATAGCACTAGTGTGCACTCAAAACAAGGCCAGCAACAAGAATATAACTTGCTGCATGTGACACACACACAAGTAATCTACACTACACCTGCAACACACATCTGAATGTATCACAATGCACAAACAACTCACACACAATGTAATGCAAATAGAACATCACACACAGAGCATCTGTCAGCAGAAAGAGCCAACACAGCCCAAACACTGCATACATCCACAACAAAAACACAACAGATGCACATGCCAATACATCACATTGCAAACTCAGCTGGACATCAGGGGATGCACACCAGGCAAATACAAGGCAACATACACTGACAGCACTGCATGCAGGCCAAGCAGTGTGTGCACACCAACCAAATCAGTAGCACACACATCTCAGTGTCACACCATGTACTCCCACAACACAAATCAGCACAGCACACAGACAACATCACACTCTGGAAGGGTAGCAGTACCTCACCAAACACACATACAGCTAACCCAACAATCACAGATGCACAACTCAAGGACACCCAGGTGCAAACAACATGAACAGAGGACTGTGCAGCATAAACAGTTGCACTGCACATGAGCAACAATGACTGCAAACCAGTACAAGAAAATCACACATAACCATATGTGAAACTGTCCTGAGTGGCACATTGGTCCTGTGCACAGATCAGCACCACAAAGCACAGTGTAACTAATGAAGTGGTGATGAGGCTCACACACTGGCAACCCAAAGGGATAGGTGACATGATAGTGAAGTGGTGTGTACGTCAGTAGTGGACAGGTCAGGAGTGTACTATACACAAATACATGGAGGAGTCACTCACAATGGGTAGGCTTCAGAAGCAAAGCTAGGGGATGGTATGACTCCACGTACCATACTGGAGCCAAAAATGGCTCAAGTGACAGGAATGCATGACAAAACTCACCAACAATGTCAGTGTGGCAGAGTAGGACTGCACAGTGAGCACAAACAGTAACAAGACACATGGCTGATCAACAAAACACAGCACAGACTTGGCTGTCACACACTCCGCATACTCACAACTGGCAGCAACAAGTAGGTGTCCCCCAGGAGTGCAAGGACACACCAACACACTGCACAACCTACAACTCCCACATGTGCACACAATCACAAGCACAGGGCTGACAAGTCAAACAAACAGGCACTCAGCTCCTGGGTGATACATGTGTGCAGTTGGCATTGCAGGGGCACACACACATCAACACTACTGACCAAGTCACCCCCTTCACACTTCATGACCAGTCAAGTGCACACATTCAAATGTACCCATGTGACTAGGAAGACAGGCCATCACAAGATGACCATACACCAACACTGCTGTTCACACATCAAGAAAGATCACACACACATGATGGACCCTGGCCAGCCTGCCTGCAATCCTGTGGATAGAATTCCCCTCTGTGCTGGTAGTGCATCCTAACATGTCATGTGTACAATTTAGCAAACCTGACCATAGAATGATTAGGATAACAGTAGGTCATCACAAACAACCATCATTGCACCCCCAAGCCTCAGAGTCAAGAAGAACTGAAGTGCCTGTCACCTCTGGTAAACTCTGAAAAAGTGAAACAAGCCATTGGCAATGTTAAAGTGGCATACAGAGCATGTGTCACATTAAACCATACCCATACATAATACATTTTTATATAGCAAGGACACTGACAAAGCAGACAACAGGAGTAACTGTCTTTATTACATATTACCCAGATAAGCATCAAAAGTAGACAAGAGCAAGGCCAGTGGCCAGTCCATAGCTCAAAGTAGGCACATGTGTGCATGAGAATCTGCACAGGGAATGGGCAAACAAAGTGAAAAACAGCAAGGCCAGTGGCCAGTCCACAGTTCAAAGTAGGCACATGTGTGCATGAGAACCTGCACAGGGAATGGGCAAACAAAGTGAAAAACAGCAAGGCCAGTGGCCAGTCCATAGCTCAAAGTAGGCACATGTGTGCCTGAGAACCTGCACAGGGAATGGGCAAACAAAGTGAAAAACAGCAAGGCCAGTGGCCAGTCCATAGTTCAAAGTAGGCACATGTGTGCATGAGAACCTGCACAGGGAATGGGCATCCATGGTTACAAACAGCAAGGCCAGTGGCCAGTCCATAGCTCAAAGTAGGCACATGTGTGCATGAGAACCTGCACAGGGAATGGGCATCCATGGTTACAAACAGCAAGGCCAGTGGCCAGTCCATAGCTCAAAGTAGGCACATGTGTGCATGAGAACCTGCACAGGGAATGGGCATCCATGGTTACAAACAGCAAGGCCAGTGGCCAGTCCATAGTTCAAAGTAGGCACATGTGTGCATGAGAACCTGCACAGGGAATGGGCAAACAAAGTGAAAAACAGCAAGGCCAGTGGCCAGTCCATAGCTCAAAGTAGGCACATGTGTGCATGAGAACCTGCACAGGGAATGGGCATCCATGGTTACAAACAGCAAGGCCAGTGGCCAGTCCATAGCTCAAAGTAGGCACATGTGTGCATGAGAACCTTCACAGGGAATGGGTGAGACCGTACACTGCCATGGTCAGCAACACAGCTAGGGGGACAACAATGGGCAGCCCAGGCACCGCTGTGGGAGAGACAGGTGTGGGAGGGGGACTCAGCCTCAGACTTGGCTGTCAGTCGAACTGGGAGGTGGCTGATTGTCGGGCACAGTTGGAGGACTGGACCTGGGAGAGAGAGGACCAGCTGAGGTAGAGGCATCAGTGGCTTTGTGAGCCGGAGGGCTGCTTGGACCGGGTGGTGTGGTGGCACGTGGAGGCGGAGACATGCTGCCGTGAGACACAGTGTGTGAGGGAGAATGTGGAGGGGTGCCTTTCCGCTTCTTGGGGATTCGATAGGTAAGTTTGGTCTTGGTATGAGTGGGAGGTGGGGCGGGCACAACAGGCACACTCTCCACCAAAGGTGCATCAGGTGCAGGCGATGGCCCTCCCTCTGGGGATCTGCTGGATCCGGCGGTACGCTTGGCCTGGCCTTGCCTTTTCCCCTCCATCCCCTGTTGACCAGGTGAATGCCCTACAGTGCCCCCCTTTCCCAGCTTCACATGGGTGTGGGTGGGAGTTGAGGTTGTGGGTGAATCTGCTCAGAGGGCTTTTTCTGCGGACTCTTAGCAGGCACCAGCTTCACAGCAGGCACGGCAACTGTCTGCTTGTCTTTGGGAGACGCTTTTGGGACGGGAGGGTCCTTGGATGGGGATGATTTTGAGGCATGTGAGCCTGAGGCCTGCTTCTTGGCTTGATGCCCCTGAGTGTCACCTGAAGGGCTTTTGCCTTTGCGCTCCAGGGTGACTTTGGTTGGTTTGGGGGATGGTGTCTGCGCTCTGGCCCGCTTGGGGTGCTGCTGTTGTGTGCTGTGTGTGGTGTACCTTGAGCCTGAGGGCTGTGGTGTGTGGTCACTTTTGTCAGATGTAGCCACTGGCAGGGGGTGGCCGAAGGGACTGGAGCTGGACTCTGAGCCTGTGACAGCCGAATGGCTGCCGTCACTGTGGAGGACAAAGACTGGACAGTCCTGTGTAGCCCACCCACGTCTGAATGAATGCCCTCCATGAAGGCAACTACCTGTGCCAACTTCTTGTCATGGTCTAGGAAGGCATTCAGGAGAGTTGTCTGACCCACACACAGCTGGCGCAAAAGGTCCACAGCCTCAACACTGAGGGCAGCAGGGGAGACAGGGGCAGCGGTGCCTGGGGGGAAGGACACTCTTCCCTTCTTACTGGTGCGAACATGGGCAGCACTAGTGGAAGTAGCTGGGAGGGTGGGCACTGGACGATGTGTGGTGGAAGAGGAGGCAGATTTCCCACTCCCTGTGCCCGCCAACATCGATGACTCACCGCTGGCGTCAGATGACGTTGAGGTTGTGTCTCTGGCTGTGATTCCTCAAGCACACTCCTGTCCCCATCCGAGGCGCTGGTCACATCAGTGTCAGTGTGCTCATGTGAAGCAGTCGTGCCTGATGCCTCACCACTGGTGTCCGTCCCCTGTCCTTTTGTGCCCTCGGTAGATGCTGCAAGAGACAGAGACGTAGGTACAGTTTAGTGCCATACACACACACATCATATGCAAGCAACGCACAAAACAAGATGGTGATACTCCCATGTTGCACACCACCCTGTGCAGTCCCATTGTGCAACCTTAATTCAGAAATCAAAAATCGCATGGTAACAAGCAAACTTGGCATAATTGACCCATGTGATATCCACACAGCCAAACAGCTTGCCCGTGCCTCCGTGTAACCAGACATACAGATCCCTCTGAGCATACCTAGGTCCCTGTGGGTGAAAACGATGTACATCCCAACATGTTGTCACAGTCACATATGGAGTCACCATAAGGGGACAACACAGATACAGACTCCAAAATATAATTTCGCAATGGCCATGAGCTCATGCCATCCACCATGTCGTGCTTTGGGGCACAACTACAGTTGCACATTGGTGTCAGATGTGTAGTTCTCACAATTTTGAGGTCAGCACTGCACACATTGATGAAAGCACACTCAGATGAGGCACACTGCCGGTCACTGCCATGGGATGTCCCTGACTCCCCCCAATGCCGCCGATGCCATAAACCCACAACTCAGAATGCAACGTCAAGGGCCATTACATCAATGACATGAGAAAGTACATGTAGCGAAAATGCATGACAGCTGCACCCAACAGAGAGGCCACTCACAAGCCATTGCATCACAATAGCAACATCACAGAGTTCAGCACTGGCTCAGGCTTGTAATACATGCAGTCACTCACAACCAAAGTCACCCTTCCCAGAATACTCACCCCCAGCTTGCTGCTGATGGTCCTTCAAATGTGCATCCAGCTCTGGCTGTGTCACTGCCAAGATGCGTGCCAACCTGCCAGTCCGAGGGAGCAGCCCCAGCGTCATCTCTGCCACGTTTTTGCTCAGCCGGCAGATGTCATCCCACCTCTTGTGACAGTGTGTGTGTCGTCGGTTGGAGACACCCAGAGCCCGCACCTTGCATGCAATGGCCCCCCATACGGCCTTACGCTGGTGGACTTTGAGCTGCAGGCATGGGAGACAAGAGGAGGACATTTCTGTGACACTGGGTTATGTACCACTATCTCTCAGTACAGGAGCATGCACAAACTCAGCACAGCTTCACAGATATGTTTAGCAGAGACAATACAGCATGACACGTAGTACATGAGCATGGGATAATCATAACAAAATGCATGCAGGTATGAGGATGGACACAGTACCTGCCCATCTCATACACATGCTGAATGGCAGCACAGAAAGCAATGTGAAGGAGGCCCACATCTGCGATTCAGTTTGTGAGTGAGCAAGACATACATCACATTGGAAATGATGTGTCGGGGCAGACTCACTGTGTCCAACACTGCACACCCCTCAATGTCCTTGCCCTGTGAATGGCTGACTGTGTCATGGAGGTCACATTTAGGGACATGATCTTACAGTCTCACACCCTTCTCACAAGGTCTGTCTTGTGCAATCCACAGGTCTGAGATAGCTCTTTGATGGATAGGGTAGCAGACAACCCATATGTCTCACTCTGTCCATTCAGTGATGGGTCCTTGTCAAATTGGGCAGTGACTGTACAGGCCAGGGGGGCTCACACTGAGGTTTAACGTGGGCCATGAGAACATTCACATGCAGGTACAATATGAGAGGGCAAACAGTGCCTACACATGCAAGTCTGACACATGGTGAAAACAATGGGAGGATGATATTTTCAAAGTACAGCAATCTGAGGTGTCATATGTGTATTATTTGCCAAGAGTGTCACCCTCAGGCATTTCACTCTTGTGCATAATGCTTACATATCCATGGTGGCAATATAGAGTCAAACACACTTTCATCAGTACCCTCTGGACGTAAAGTCTGTCTCATTTCACAAATGAGGCTGTGAATAACCTCATGGACTCAAAGATCCATTAGCACAGGCAAAGTCTGTCCTGACTCCCACTTTCTATACTTGCAGTGTCACTGTATGAATGCAAAAAGACTGCATGTCCCTCCCATCCTGAAATGCAGCCCAGGGAATGTGTGAAATAGGCTACAAACCCCATTTCCCTGAAGTCAGCATGCTAGGCAGTGTATCACACAAACCCACACTCTCAGGCACATACTGCAGCAGATCAACTTCATGTGTGCACTCCCTGCACTCTCACTTCCACTCTGAAACACTTACCAGGACATCTGGAACACCATATAGCCTCCCATACTGTGTGAGCACCTCGTCCACCAGGACCTCCAGCTCCTCTGTGGTGAAGGGACGGGCCCTGATGTTCTCAGTCCTCACCATCACTGGGTCCAGGAGACAGGAGCAGCAGCAGTTGGTGGTGAAGAGTGTCAGTCAGCAGTGTCTGGGTCCAGGAGACAGGAGCAGCAGCAGTTGGTGGTGAAGTGTGTCAGTCAGCAGTGTCTGGGTCCAGGAGACAGGAGCAGCAACAGATGGTGGTGAAGAGTGTCAGCCAGCGGTGTCTGGAAGCAGTGGAAATGTGAGGCTCTCTCCCACACATATATAGCCCCCTGGGGTAGTTTCTGTGGTTCTAAGCTGCTGCAATTGGTGTTCCAGCTCAGCTTTTTTCAAATGCATCCAATGACCGGCCCGCGGTAGCGGAGCACGCCTACCGCGATTTTCAAAATTGCATTTGGCTACCGCGATTGCGGTTCCCATTGGCTGTAAGGGCATGGGCATTGGCGGTGACACACCGCAGCGCCCAGGCGGTCGCTCCCGCGATCGTGCATCTTTCAATTGCATCCAATGCCCGGCCCCGCGGTAGCGGAGCACGCCTACCGCGATTTTCAAAATTGCATTTGGCTACCGCGATTGCGGTTCCCATTGGCTGTAAGGGCATGGGCATTGGCGGTGACACACCGCAGCGCCCAGGCGGTCGCTCCCGCGATCGTGCATCTTTCAATTGCATCCAATGCCCGGCCCCGCGGTAGCGGAGCACGCCTACCGCGATTTTCAAAATTGCATTTGGCTACCGCGGTTGCGGTTTCCATTAGCTGTAAGGGCATGGGCATTGGCGGTGACACACTGCAGGGGCCAGGCGGTCGCTACCGCGATATGGCTGCCATACATTGGTGCCTATGACCGTGATTTGGGTGGCGGAGCATGCCAACCGCCATTTCCAAATCTGTATTTCACTACCGCAGATGCGGGTCCCATTGGCTGTAAGGGCATGGGCATTGGCGGTGACACGCCGCAGGGGCCAGGCGGTCACTATCGTGATATTGCTGATATACATTGGTGCCTATGACCGTGATTTGGGTGGCGGAGCACGTTAACAGCACCTATGGACACATCATGCTGTGTCAATGGCAATGGCCAGTTCTCAACAGTGTACAGTAGACACCTGATTCATGACACAAGATAGTGCAAACAATGCCAGTGTAACATTTAGCCCACTGCTGACTACACATGCCATGTCAGTGCACATGATTGCAAACATTGGCATGTACTCCCTCACATGTCACTTATGATATTGTTGTGCATGTACACAGATCAGTGGTGTGATGGACTCTCCAATGTGTACACATGTCAATGTGTGATCTGGCTACGCAACACACAGTGATGAAGGTCTGACTACACAATGTGCATATTTCACTGTGTAGTTTGCTTTGCTCATGTACATACTTGATCTTAATGCACAGACTGTGCTCATTGTGTTGTTGATGTGTGCCCTGTTCGACTTACGCAAGAAGGTGTGGCAGGTACAGCACCTGGGTAGGAGCCAACAGTGTTGCTGTTTCACACATATGCTGTATGAACTACTCTCAGGGCTGGTTAGGCAAGATGTGGACATGTCCCTTTGGGCATTCACATAGTCTGAATCTGTTTGGGAGGTACTCACTGTGTGAAAACTGGGCAGGTGTACGACTAGTGTAGCTGAAGGTGTCCCCACATGTAAGTTGTGCTGTAAGCTGAAGTGTGATGCCAGTCATTGTTGGCGCTCTGTCAGTCAAAATGTAAGATGTTGCACACATCTCATGGTGGATTGCATTGACATGTGCCCCCTTTCATCTCACCTAGGAGGCGACCAAATGTGCATCGTCCCTTCACAGTGCTGGCGGACATGGAGGATGAGGACGTCATCCGGAAATTCCGTCTGGATCGACCCACCCTACAAGACCTATGTGCTCTGTTGGAGCCCCACCTGTGGCCTCGCAGAACATATCCGACTGCTTTCACACCAACGTCTAAGGTGATGGCGGCCCTGCATTTTTTGGCTACTGGATCATTCCAGTACACGGTGTCCAGCGCAGGTGGGATGTCGCAACCTATGTTCAGCATGGTGCTACGTGATGTCCTGTCCGCTA
This sequence comes from Calotriton arnoldi, assembly GCA_963921515.1. Lineage (NCBI taxonomy): Eukaryota > Metazoa > Chordata > Amphibia > Caudata > Salamandridae > Calotriton > Calotriton arnoldi. The sequence continues at coordinate 1,189,697 of CAWUFW010001731.1, forward strand.
TGATGACCTACAAAGACAGATACATCCATTTCCCCAGGAGGCATGAATTGGCGGATGTGAAGGCTGATTTCTATGCCCTTGGCCACATCCCTAATGTTGTTGGTGCCATTGACTGCACACATGTTGGCCTGGTTCCACCACAGGCACGTGAGCACATCTACAGGAATAGGAAACATTTCCATTCCATCAATGTGCAAGTGGTGTGCCAGGCGGATATGATAATCTCATATGTCTGTGCCAAATTTCCCAGCTCTGCCCATGACTTGTGCATCATGCATAACAGCATTGTGCCACAGCTGATGGCAAATCTGCTCCCGGAGCGTGCATGGATTGTGGGTGAGTACGCAGGGTGAAGTAGCGTGCTGCATGTGTGACATGCTGTCCTCTGCCACAGTAATGGTACAAGTTTTTTCTGTGTGTCTCACACCTAGGTGACTCTGCATATCCCAACCGGCCTTGGTTGCTGAGCCCACTGCGGAATCCCAGGACCCCCGGTGAAGTCCGCTACAATGATGCACATGGGAGGACCCGTCGTGTGGTGGAGCGTACTTTTGGACTCCTGAAGTCACGATTTCGCTGCCTGGACAAGACCGGAGATGCACTGATGTACTCTCCCCAGAAGGTGACAAGTGAATATTGTTCTTTTGTGTTTTCCTAGGTCCCTTCTGCCTCTCAATGCCTCCAAAGAATCCGTGCTCCTGGTACATTGTAATCCCAGTCAACATTGTACATCCTATAATAAACATGGAGCTGACACAAGAACATAGGTGTGTAAGGAGTGTTTATTAACAATGGGTATATGTGACAGGGAAGTGAATATTTGCAAACAGGTGAAAAGTGAATCAATGAGTTGTCAGTGATGGTAGATGAGACAATAGAGTAGTGACCACATTGTTGTGGTGGCACAGTCCAACAGACGCATGCCATTAACCTGGCAGTGTGGATAAGGACAGTCAACAAAGTCAATGGCAAGGTGAAGAGGGGTGCCATCATGGCTGGCTCCTTGACTGGCGTTTGGCTGGTGCTTTGTCACGTGATCCTCCCTGGGATTTCTTTGGACGGCCCCTTGAGCGTTTGGCAGGGGGGGCCTCTGCTGCGGGCTCAGCGGTGTCTGAGGACTCCCCCCTCTCTGTGGCCGCAGGGGAGGTGGGGGAACTGTCATCCTGCGGGCCACTGGAGGTAGGTTGAGCTGTTGTTTGGGCCGCAGGCCTGTCTCTCAGGACACCCACTAGCTGGCCCAAGAGGTCCACGATTTGGCCCGATCGTGTGTCTATGACCAATCGTGTGTCTATGCACCTCAGCAGCAGGTGGAGCTCACGGGATTCCTCCAGAGCCTGGCCCGTGTGTCCCTGGGCTTGTTCATAGTTCCCAAGGACTCTGGCGATGTTGGCCAGGGCTTCGGTCCCAGTGTCCGGTTGGTCTTGTCGCCTAGTTGCCCTCCCACCTGCCCTGCTGTCCCGGACCTGTGGCGTCACCACTCTACGCACCCGTGTACTCTCCCTCCCCTCCTCAGATTGTGGGGTGGGGTGGTCATCCTCTGAGGCAGGGACAGTGTTGCAGGCAGCACTGGTGGTGGTGGAGGAGGCTGCACAGGTCGTTACAGCAGGGGTCAGCATAGTTGTTGTTGCTGAGGTGGTGGCGGTAGGGACAGTGGGTTCCTGGGACCTGTTGCGCCCTGGCATGCCTGATGGGCCGGCTTCGGGCTCCGCACCTGAGAAATCTAGGGAGTCTGCATCGGAGAGTCCATGTTCCGGGGGGGGGAGACTGGCTCTGCAGGTTGGTGTGGTCATCTGCAGCTGTCAGTTCTTGGTCACCTGTGGAACAGAGGGAAATGGTCATTGGAGTGCACCCCTCAAGCTTGGTGTTAGATGTTTTGTTGTTACATGTTATACACCACACAGTTTACATTGATATTACATTGTATGTCTGCACAGTTTTGAGCATCATGTCATGATGTGGAGGTACATACCTTACTTGTCCATGGTGTGACATGTCAATAGGTACCATGCACAACGTGCAGATTGTGTGATTACGAGGACATGTCATCATCTAACGACTAGCAGCACAATAACTTTATGTGCAGCATCTTTGTTGTTCACTCTGCATGGAAGACATTACAACTGGGCATGAACTAGCCATTGTAGTCTCATGCATACCTTTGTCATATCATGTGCTTTGCTTTCTTATTACTACTGACCATGCTTGTTTTGATGTGGGCCTTGATGCTCTGCCCCCATGGCACTTCAAGATAGCATTCAGTGCTGTGCATGGTTGTGCCCTGAATTTCTTCAACACGTGATTTGGTGAGTCACACTTTGGTTTCTGTGACAGTTACATACGCTTTTCTGTCTGCACACTGGAAGTGGCTATTGGATCTATGCCAAGTTGGATGCCATGTGAGGGCTGGTGTGGTCATATGGCTCCATGCTTTTTGAGGGGAGTGTCAGGGTGCATGCACTGTCTACCTACCTGTTCTGTGACACAGTTGAGGGGAATTGTTGCCACATGGTTCTGGGTGTGGTGGAGTGCTACATCCTGCTCAGGGGTGGGACAAGGGGGCATGGTGGGAGTTTTAGTGCAGGCCTCCCACCCCCAAATCCACCTCCCTATGAAGATGGCTACCTACCTGTGAGTTTGGTTGTTGTTATATAATGGCTTCCACATGCTTCTGGGTGTGGTGGAGTACTACATCCTGCTCAGGGGTGGGACAAGGGGGCCTGGTGGGAGTTGTAGTGCAGGCCTCCCACCCCCAAACCACCCTCCCTGTGAAGATGGATACCTACCTGTAAGTTTGGTTGTTGTTATACAATGGCTGCCACATGCTTCTGGGTGTGGTGGAGTGCTACATCCTGCTCAGGGGTGGGACAAGGGGGCCTGGTGGGAGTTGTAGTGCAGGCCTCCCACCCCCAAACCACCCTCCTGTGAAGATGGATACCTACCTGTAAGTTTGGTTGTTGTTATACAATGGCTGCCACATGCTTCTGGGTGTGGTGGAGTGCTACATCCTGCTCAGGGGTGGGTCAAGGGGGCCTGGTGGGACTTGTAGTGCAGGCCTCCCACCCCCAAACCACCCTCCCTGTGAAGATGGATACCTACCTGTAAGTTTGGTGGTTGTTATACAATGGCTGCCACATGCTTCTGGGTGTAGTGGAGTGCTACATCCTGCTCAGGGGTGGGACAAGGGGGCATGGTGGGAGTTGTAGTGCAGGCCTCACACCCAAACCCACCTCCCTGTGAAGATGGATACCTACCTGGTAGGTGAAGGTGAACAATACAATGGCTGCCACATGCTTCTGGGTGTGGTGGAGTACTACTTCCTGCTCAGGGGTGGGACAAGGGGGCCTGGTGGGATTTGTAGTGCAGGCCTCCCACCCCCAAACCACCCTCCCTGTGAAGATGGATACTTACCTGTAAGTTTGGTTGTTGTTATACAATGGCTGCCACAGGCTTCTGGGTGTGGTGGAGTGCTACATCCTGCTCAGGGGTGGGACAAGGGGGCATGGTGGGAGTTGTAATGCAGGCCTCCCACCCCCAAACCCACCTCCCTGTGAAGATGGCTACCTACCTGTGAGTTTGGTTGTTGTTATACAATGGCTGCAACATGCTTCTGGGTGTGGTGGAGTGCTACATCCTGCTCAGGTGTGGGACAAGGGGGCCTGGTGGGAGTTATAGTGCTGGCTGCCTGTACACATGCAACCCTGGGAATGTTACTGGCTACCTTTGGGGTGATTCAGAGGGAGTGAATGTTACATCTGTGAGTTATAGTGCAGGCCTCTCACCCCCAAACCACCCTCCCTGTGAAGATGGATACCTACCTGGTAGGTGAAGGTGAACAATACAATGGCTGCCACATGCTTCTGCCACATTCTTCTGGGTGGGGTGGAGTTAGCATTAATTCTGGGTAGGTGCTGGACACTAAACTTAATGCTAATTGGAGTGGGAATAGTAAATTAATTAAGTTTAGTGTCCAGCACCTACCCAGAATTAATGCTAACTGGAGTGGGAATAGTAAATTAAATAAGTTTAGTATCTAGCACCTACCTAGAATTGATGTTAACTGGAGTGGGAATAGTAAAATAATTTAGTTTAATGTCCAGCACTTACTCTGACTTAATGCTAACTGGAGTGGGAATAGAAAATTTGGTTTAGTGTCCAGCACCTACTCAGAATTAATGCTAACTGGAGTAGGAATAGTAAATTATTTAAGTTTAGTGTCTAGCACCTACCCTGACTTAATGCTAATTGGAGTGGGAATAGTAAATTAATTAAATCAGGGTAGGTGCTGGACACTAAACTTAGGGGCTCATTACGATGGCGGAAAAATAGCCACCGCCGGGCCGGCGGTGGCGATCGTTCCGCCATCGTCATGAGATTTACCCCCCGCCACATTATGATGGCGGTGGGTATCGCGGCGGACGGAAAGTCCGTCCGCCGCTTTTCCGCCGGTAGCAATCATTACGATTGCCTGGCGGAGCGGTCAGCATGCTCACAATGGCGGCGGAGCCTAGCAGGCTCTGCCGGCACAATTATGATGCCGGCAGAAGCCAGCCTTTCCATGGCGGTTGAACCGCCATTGAAAGGCTGGAGGAGAATGCCTTCAGGGGCCCGTTGCGGGCCCCCCTTGTGTTGGGGTGAGGTGTGGGTGCACTGGGGGGGTACCACCATGGTACCCCCCTACATTTCACTGCACAAAGTGGCAGGCACAGTGTAGTGCCTGCCACGTAGTGCAGTGAAATGCACAACATGCTCTTTTTAACATCGCGGCGGTGCTGCTGTCTGCAGCCACCGCCGCAATGTTAAAGGTGCGGAATCTGACTGCAGCGGTCCCATCATAATTCTATATGCGGGACCGCCGCACGCATGGCGGTCGGACCCAATCACCGCTACGGTGGCGGGCGGACCATGTCCGCCCGCCATCGCAATGAGCCCCTTAATTATTTTACTATTCCCACTCCAGTTAACATTAATTCTAGGTAGGTGCTGGATACTAAACTTATTAAATTTACTATTCCCACTCCAGTTAGCATTAATTCTGAGTAGGTGCTGGGCACTAAATCTAATTAATTTACTATTCCCACTCCAGTTAGCATTAAATCAATGTAGGTGCTTGCCACTAAACGTAATTAATTTACTATTCCCCCTCCAGTTAGCATTAATTCAGGGTAGGTGCTGGACACTAAACTTAATTAATTTACTAATCCCACTCCAGTTAACATTAATTCTAGGTAGGTGCTGGATACTAAACGTATTTAATTTACTTTTCCCACTCCAGTTAGCATTAATTCTGAGTAGGTGCTGGACACTAAACCTAATTAATTTACTATTCCCACTCCAGTTAACATTAATTCAGGGTAGGTGCTGGACACTAAACTTAAATAATTTACTATTCCCACTCCAGTTAGCATTAAATCAAGGTAGGTGCTTGACACTTAACGTAATTAATTTACTATTCCCCCTCCAGTTAGCATTAATTCAGGGTAGGTGCTGGACACTAAACTTAATTAATTTACTAATCCCACTCCAGTTAACATTAATTCTAGGTAGGTGCTGGATACTAAACGTATTTAATTTACTATTCCCACTCCAGTTAGCATTAATTCTGAGTAGGTGCTGGACACTAAACCTAATTAATTTACTATTCCCACTCCAGTTAACATTAATTTAGGGTAGGTGCTGGACACTAAACTTAAATAATTTACTATTCCCACTCCAGTTAGCATTAAATCAAGGTAGGGGCTGGACACTAAACTTAATTAATTTACTATTCCCACTCCAGTTACCATTAAGTCAGGGTAGGTGCTGGACACTAAACTTAATTAATTTACTATTCCCACTCCAGTTTCCATTAATTCTTTCTAGGTGCTGGACACTAAACTTAATTAATTTACTATTCCCACTCCAGTTAGCATTAAATCAAGGTAGGTGCTGGACACTAAACTTAATTAATTTACTATTCCCACTCCAGTTTCCATTAATTCTTTCTAGGTGCTGGACACTAAACTTAATTAATTTACTATTCCCACTCCAGTTACCATTAAGGGGCCGATTCCGATCTCGGCCGGTCGGGCTCCGAATCGGATTCGGATTTACCGGATCCGATTCGGAGCCCTGTTTCCCGACCGAATCGTACGCGGGTCCGGCCGAGCGAGTACGATGCAGGCACCCGCGAAATCTCCGACCGACTCGAACACGGCTTCAACACGCTCCGACCGACTCGCATGGACACGACTCGCACCGCGCTATGGAGACGTTTCCCGGCCGGGTAAGTACGATGCGCGCCGCGAGCAGTCCGATCGACTCGCGCCGTCCGGCTCGAAAAAGCTGTCGGAGCCGGACTTTGGGGGTCCGCGTCGGACCCCCTGTATGCGTAGGCGTGCGAGTCGCACACAGGGGGACCCATGGGTCCCCCTACCTGTGCATGTGCGCCGCGATGCGCATCGACGCGTACCTGCTGTAGGGGCGCCCTTGTCCGCCTCGCACCCATTGAGTCAATGGGAGCCCGCGTACGCGTTGTACGACCGGCTCCCATTGACTTCAATGGGAGTCCGACCGACTCGAGTCCGATGGCATGCGTGCGCATCGTACTCGTCCGGTCGGACTGCCAGAGTCCGATTCGGTCGGAAATCTCTCCGGGTCCGGCTCGGTCGGAGAGATTTCCGGCCCGAATCGGAATCGGCCCCATAGTCAGGGTAGGTGCTGGACACTAAACATAATTAATTTACTATACCCACTCTAATTAATATAAAGTCAAAGGAGTTGCCAGACACTAAACATATCTAATTTTCTTTTCACAATACAAAAAATATAATATCACTAAGTATACTCTACATTAAAATTTAATTATTGAATAATTCCTATAATAATTTAGTACACTATATATTATAATTATTTAAAATATTTTTGAATTTACAAAATTAAAATAGTTATATTTATACTATTTTCCTAATATTGTTTTCGAAATATTATATTTCACATATAAATAATATTTTATCTATATACCATACATAAAACTTAATATTAAAATATTATATTTTTGATTATTTAATAAATATATATTTATTATTAAATGTTAAAAAATAATACATATTTATATTTAAACTTTTAATATTTAATTATGACTAATAAACAATTAAATTAAAATAATATTTTTTTCAAAATATACACTATGAACACATTTTGTAAATATTTTTAAATATTTTATTAATGTTTTTATTTTTAAATATTTAAACAATATTTGTAAAACACTCCCCAACCTTATACCCTATAAACACAACTTCCAAATCCTAAAACAATAATTTCTAAATTCAAAAAAATATTTCTAAATTAAAATTTTACATTTTGAATTTATTAAAAATTAAATTATTTTAAAACACTCCCCACCCTTATCCCCTATATCCCCTATAAACCCAACATCCCGCTCCTAAAACAATATTTTCTAAATTCGAAAATATATTTTGTAAATTATAATATTAAATTTCAAATTTATTAAAAATTGAATTCAATTATTTTAAAACACTCCCCACCCTTATCCCCTATAAACCCAACATCTCGCTCCTAAAACCATATTTTCTAAATTCGAAAATATATTTTCTAAATTATATTTTTAAATTTCGAATTTTTTAATAAAATTATTTAATTATTTTAAAACACTACCCACCCTTATCCCCTATAAACCCAACATCCCGCTCCTAGAAAATATTATACAATTTTTATTTTTTATAACATTAATTTTTATACTCAAAACAAACTTTAAATACATTAAAATATAGTACAATAACGATATTTTAACATAACGATATTTTAACATTCGACATTACAAACTTCGATATTTTTTACAACACTTAGGGCCCGATTCTGATCTCGCTCGGAAGGGCTCCTAGCGACATCCGTCAGTAGCGAGTCCGAGTCGTACGCGTGATTTCTGTGCGACTCGTACAGCTGTACGAGCGAGCAAGTACGATGCACTTCAAGCCTCGCGCTACGACCGACTCGTACCCGTCAGCGATGCCTCCCGAGCGACTCAAATCTGTCCGACGCGTACAGTGCAATGCGTACGGTTTCCGTCCGGCCAAGTACGATGCGCATTGCGAGCAGCCGGTGCGAGTCGGAGCCTCCGGCTCGAAAAAGCTCCAGGAAGCGTACTTCGGGGGTCCGCGCCCGACCCCCCTTCACCCGGTGCCCTATGACTCGGACAGCGGGGGGACCCAGGGGTCCCCCTCACCCATGCATGTACGTTGCGGGGGGCACCGACGCGAACACGCGACAGGGGGCGACCTTTTCCAAGACGTAAATTTTTCATGATGGATGCCTATGTATGCGACGTACAACAGGCTCCCATTGACTTCAATGGGGCTCCGAGCGACCCCAGTCCGTCAGCGCTGCAGCGCATCGTACTCTGTCGCTCGGAGCATGGGTCGGTCGGTAAGCTCTACGGGACAGAGTCGGCCGTAGTGCTTTCCCAGCGTGATCGGAATCGGGCCCTTAATATCGATATTTTTAACATCGATATACATAACATCGATATTTAATACTATCGATATACTAAACTCGATATTTATGTATATCGATATTAAACCTTCGATATTATGTCTACTTACCGTGACCTGTGCCAACCAACTGTGGTTACCCACTTTACATTGACTGCAGCATTGATCCAGTGCTCTCTCCTTATCCATCGCGTCAATGATTTACATTTAAATTTCTTGGACCAGTGGCTCCATCGCATCCATACACTCCTGGCTGGGCTTCAGGCATTCTCAGCGCAGACACCCAGAAGCCTAAGGTGAGGCTTGGAATGAGGACAGGCCACTCCAAGTGGCTCTGGGACAATTGAGTGCCAGTACCAGCTCCTGGGCACCTTAAAAAGAATTTCCTCCTCGAACCACATGTCTTCCTCTCACAGACTTTCAAGTTCCAATCAAAGTGAAAGAATGTAGATCAGCCAGGCACCTACATTCCCCTTTTCTCCCGCCGCCAGCTCTCTAATGCTGCTAACTGCAGGTAAATGTATGTATTATGGATCCCCCACCAACTCTCTAAAGCTGGGCTCTGCAGGCAAATGCAGGTTTTAGAACTAAGGGCCAGGAAGGGTCTAACTTGGGGCAGAGGCTAACAGAACAGGGGTCAAAAAAACTAAAACCTTGATAAAGTGATAAGCTAGTATGTCGTATGCCAGACATAGGACAAGACACCAAGAGAAATAGGGTAAGAAAAGGAGAGAGGTGACCCAATTACAAGTAGATGGAACTAAGGGGGTCATTAGGATGGCGGGCGGACTTTATTCCGCCCGCCACCCTAGCGGTAACGGGACCGCCCGCCTGCCATGCGGCGGTCCCGCCACCCTAATTATGATGCGACCGCCACCGCGGCGGTCGCAACTGGCGATTTAACATTGCGGCGGGTGCTGCTGGCTGCAGCACCCGCCGCAATGGAAAAATGCCATGTTGTGCATTTCCATGCACAACGTGGCAGGCACTGCGCGGTGCCTGCCACCTTGTGCATGGACATGCAGGGGGGTACCCCCCAAGTGCACACCCCAACCCCCCCAAGGGGCCCGCAACGGGCCCCCAAAGCAAATCCCCGCCAGCCTTTCCATGGCGGCATTGCCGCCATGGAAAGGCCGTGAAAACCAAACATCATAATATGGATGGCGGTGCCTGCTAGGCACCGCCACCATATATGTGCCCCAGCTCCGCCCGGCTGGCAATCGTAACGATTGCCGACCGACGTAAAAGCGGCGGACGGACTTTCCGTCCGCCGCGATACCCACCGCCATCGTAATATGGCGGTGGGTAAATCACGTTACGATGGCGTGACGGTCGCCACCGCCGTGCTGGCGGTGGCGATTGTTACGCCATCGTAATCACCCCCTAAATAGTTTGGACAAAACCAATTCTAGCAGAATCAAGCCCAGGAACAAACATTCCAGACTACATTTAGAGTAATCTATCGCACTGCCTAGACTCTGATACATAAAGATTATTGGAGCAACATAAGGCTCCAAAAACAATAATCACTGGCAGAGCTGACACAGGTTAGGTGGAGGGCCGCAAGATCCACCGATCCCCTGTACGACACACCACAAGGATAATCCATAACATAATACAAAATTGTCACGTTATGCGTCGCAAATTATACAAACCTTTATTGGTAGTTATACAGTGGCTTCGTTTTGATTTTGTTTGTTTTAGTATATTATTGAATGGCATGGATTTTATTTATTCTAGACATTAACAATATAATTAATGTAGACTTTCCCAAAAATCTATTTTGTACACAATATGCAAATCTATATTATTTTAAATGATATGTGTACCAGGGAGGCTTGAGAAACCGAAATTCAAGTAAAATGCATTTGATGAATTTTGGCACTTTTTTGTGTTTAACAGCATAACAGTGCTACAGAAGGGCGGATCGAGGATAAAAAAGAGTAGAGCCAAAAACACCAAAGAACATGCAAAGAAAAATCGAGACCACCTGTGATGGAAGCAAACTCCACTAATAACAACCTTGGGTGTTGGTCGGTTTTCATGATTTAGTTTGAATAATCATATACAGTAGAAAGAAAATGGGGTGCATGGACGAGTCAGACAAGATTGTATTAATGAGCTCTAATCAATTCTCAAATGAGGTTATCTTTGGCACTCATTGTTATATATAGAAGTCACCATGGATGTAAAAAGGAAAGGTTAGTTTAATGTCAGAAGGTAAAAATCGCCAATGCTTTATTAAGGCAAAGGTAATTTGAACCTCTAAAGCTCTTACATCTGAAACTCTCATGAAAGATATCAAACACAACAAAGTTGCCATCACACCTGACAACTGCTTTAAACTCAAAAATCTATTCATTGGCTAACCTTCAAATAAACGAAGAAGTAAACTCACATCCCACATACAACTGTACCTGGGTCTAGGTGGTCTCTGTAACATAATGCCCTTCATTACTCTAAAAATCAGAGGATCTCTACCAAACCATGACCCGCTGCAACCGCAGACCTATAACAATTTATAGTTCTGTAACTTAAATCTTTCTCAAACAAAACCGATAAAAAAATTGATAACTCTATGGTAGATGCTTTCACAGGATCCAAACCCCTTTCCACGCACCAACAAAACCATCTTTTCCATGCACCAACATATCTCGACCATGTCCCTGATGCCCAAGATTCTCTGAGTAAATCCTGAGTCTGCTGCAAAAGTCCTGCGAACTGCACTCCTCCCCTGAAATCCTCCAAACAAGAAGGCTCAAGGCCCATTCTACGACCAAAGGATGTAAAACCCCTTCTGGCACTAAAAGAAAGTCCTCTGACTCTGGAATTAAAAAGGGTTCCTGCATTGCCATCTCCAGCAGACCTAGAAACAAAGCTTGTCCTGCCCAAAAAGGCATCACAAGAATTATTTGACATCTCTGGCTCCTCACCATCAACAATACCCTCTGTATCATTGCAAACAGAGGAAATGCATACCCCCGTATCTTCCTCCAATCTTGCTGAAAAGCATCCACCTCCTCTGATAAAGGATCTGGTCTCCAACTGTAATAACGGTCTAACTGGAACGTTAGTCTTGATGCAAACAAATCCACTTCTAGTGGACCCCAAACCTGAAGTATTCTCTGGACAATTTGCACATTTAACTTCCAATCGCTAAATTCCCTGAGATATCTGGAATTCCAGTCTGGCACAAAATTGTCCTGCCCCAGAAAAATACTCTGCCTATAGCCCAATCTTTTGTTCTAGACAATAACTCCAAATCTGCTTCGCAATCTGAGTCAAACTCATCGATCTGCTTCCTCCCAAGCGGTTTATATACCGTACAGCTGAGACATTGTCCATCTTCAGTAAAACACTGAAGTTCCTTAACTTTTTTACAAAACTTTGCAAAGCAAACAGACCTGCTTTCATCTCCAAACCATTTATGTGTTCCGAATTCTCCTCCAAAGACCATCTCCCACTAGTCTCTTGATGCTCCAAACACGCCCCCCAACCAAAGAGGCTCGCATCTGTTTCTAGCACAAAAGCCAGGCATACTCTGAAAATTGCATGGCCGTTCCAGGCCTCCAGATTATCCAACCACCATACCAATTCCTCCTGAGCATCGTCGGACAGAAAAACCTGATCTCCATACCACAAGCCTTTCTTTAAAGCCTTTATGTTTAATCATTGTAAAACTCTGTCATGAAACAGCCCAGGGAAAACCGCCTGAATTGAAGAAGAAAACAAACCAAAGCCCTCGAAGTAACACTTTCTTTCTTCAACAAATCTTTCACTTCCGATTTTATCTTTACCACATGTTTTTTCGGCAGACTCAGAGGGGCCGATTCCGATTCGGGCCGGAAAATGTACCGACCGACTCGGTACGACACGTACCGGCGCTGCCCGATCCTCCTAGTACGATGCAATGCATGTGAATTACGACCGACTCGTACGGAACACAAGCCGAACGAGCGAACCGCACGGAAACCAGCTATCCGGCCGGGAAACCACGCAAATCGAAATGACCGACGCACCAGGAAAGAACCCGACAGAAACGTACCCGCCAACTCCGACCCGCGCAGTACGATGCAATGCGTGGGAAACCAGACCGAGTCGCACGGAGCTCAAGCCGTACGACCGACACGCATACAAAACGGAGCTGAAGCAACCCAATACTCCGCGACCGACGCGTACGCCGCACATGAAATCCATCAGAAACACAGCGTGAAAGACTCGGAGAGGCTCGCACGAGCCAACTGCAGCGTCCGACTCCGACAGAAGAACGTCTCCTACATGCCCAGAAACTACAAAGGAAAAAATACAAAAAAAAGGGCCAAACAAGCAATGACAAAGTCAATAAATACTGGGGGGAAATGGAACAAAGACACACCCACAACTCCACCCATATAAAGGCCACAAATCCCTACCATGATCCTTTGCAAATTCAACTGACCTGCCAGCACAGAACACCATCAGACAGCAACCACAGACACACCCACAACTCATCCATCACACAAGCCACACACCATTAGCACCTCCCTAATAGCACCCTCACATACACCCAGCAAAACTGACACTCACCTAGCCTCACTTGCACACTCACACACACATCAATCCCCACCACCACCCATCACCATGCCCCCAAAGAAGAATCCAAAGTTCCTAGACAGTGAATTGGAAGTGCTGGTAGATGAAATCCTCAGGGTAGAGCCACACTTGTTTGGTACATTGGTCCAACAGACCCCCATGTCGCAGAAAACCAAGATGTGGGAGAGGATCGTCGACAGGATGAACGCACAATCACCATGTTTGCGTACAAAGGAAGACATCCAGAACAGGTGGTATGATGTGCGCAGGAGGGTCAAGGCCCTACTCAAGAAGGATTACATCTTGAGCCATCGCACCGGCAGTGGCCCTCCTGCCAAACCAGTATAACCCAGGCCCTGGGAGGAGAAGGTGCGGGCCATCCTACCACCAGAGAGCGTACATGGACTATCAGACATCCCAGAGCCTGGTGAGTACACAACCAATATACCCAATATCGTGTGACAATACACACACATCACTGTCAAGGGGATAGTGAAACCATGCACTGTTAGCAAAGCCACAGTAACCAAAAGATAATCATCCCAAGATGTGTATGTTAGTCAGACAAACACAATACCTGCCATCCCATAGTGATATGTAACTGTGTCATGACATGTACAAACCCAACAACAAATAGAGCAAGGCAGTGGCACAAATCTAAACAACAAACACTGTCAGACATTTTGCCACCACTAGAACACCACCTCACCGGGAAGCTCACTGAAAGGAAGGAATTCTGTGTATGCTGGTGAAGTCAGTGTAGCCAACAGCATGATGGGAGTCGTAGTCACAGATATTGGTCACCCTCACAATTGGCCCATCAACACCACTCTGAACCATGATCACATCACAGGGAGTGGAAAAAAACTGACAAGATGGCTGACACTGGGTACTGCTCTGGGGAGCACAAGGCCCTGCTGGGAACTGTGCACCAACAAACAACAGGACACCACTGTAAGCCATCTTGCCATTGCTGTCACACTCACACACACACACAGTGAAGTCCACTCAAAAGGAAGGAAGTATGGGCATGCTGGGAAGGGGGGTGTAGGCAATAGCATGAAGGGAGTGGTAGTCACAGATATTGGTCACCCTCACAATTGGCCCATCAACACCACTCTGAACCATGCGCACATCACAGGGAGTGAAAAGCCACTTCAAAGATGTCTGACAATGGTGCTCTGTTGTGGGAGCACAAGGCCCTGCTGGGAACTGGGCACCAACCAACAGCAGGACACCACTGACTGACATCCTGATAGTCAACCTGCACCCACTGCAAGGGTGGCATGCTTCATGGTGGGATAACTGGGCTGGGGGAGAAGGAGGGCCGGATGTCAACCAAATACCACCAATGCTGGCCATGCACACACCTCAACATTCACATTGAAATGCTTCAGGTTGGCAGGACAATGTGCTACACCAATATCAACCTCTGACTGTGACAACTTAGGACAATGCAATGTGCAGGCCCGCATCCAGAGGTACAGTCACAACTGTCAGGTGTTTGAACCATTGATGCCTGTAGAAACATAACATACATTGTGTGTCTCTTCCAAAAACAGGTGATGATGGGGACACAGCAGCAGATGATGAGGAGTCCCTGTCCCAGGCTCCGGGGGCCCCTGAGCTCCCTGGTGTGGAACAGCCTCTGCCCTCCTCTGATGGCGAAGACCTACCTGGCCCCTCCGGTGTGAGTCAACATGCAGCACCAGCAGGACCCCCATCTGCACCCCCTGCACCCACTCCTCCAACATCTGCCAACACACAGACCACCCCCGCCGACACGGACAGACCAAGGACCACCAATGACAACAGCACAGGGGCCGGCCCACCGTGAAGCAACGGACAACAACCCCAGTACCAACCCCCAAGGGGGCCTAGGGTCACCTGTGCGTGCCACCGCAGGTCCCGCACGTGTGGCCAGGGGTGGTGGGAGGGATGGTAGGCAGAGGTCGCTGTTTGCAGAGGGGTCTGGACTGCTTGATGACCCACAACTGGCACGCATTGCTGATGCGTACCAGAATAGCACCGGAGAGGTCAGCCAGGTAGTGGGGATCCTCAAGGACATTCAACAGCAGCAGGCTGCCCATCATGCCCGCTGGGACTCCCACATGTCCCGTGTGGAGACACACATGTCTGGCATGGAGTCCAAGTGGGACACATTGGAACAACTGACAGCGGTGCAGAGGGACATATTGACATGCCTCCGCCAGATTAGCACCAACATGGCCACACCTCCCTGTGTGCCCACAACATCTGGTGCCGCAACAACTGCAACTGCCACAGGGAGGGAGGATGACTCTGGCGGAGAGACCTCTGCACCGCAGCAGCCTGCACGTGAGGTCCCCCAGAAAGAAGAGGGGTCGTCCGAGGAAGGAAAACTGAGAGCCCGATGGCCATGTACATCCCCCAGGAACCCAACACCTGTTCAGGAAATTCTCCTTTGTGTGCAAACTGTTCACCCTGTCGAATGCAACCCAACTCTCCCACATGACATGGGAGTTTAAGTTGGACCAATGTATCAGATGACTGTGGACTTTACTCAGGACATTTCTGCTAGCAACACTTCCAACTCATCTGGGAACTTTGGATTCCAATCCCAATGTACAGCACCCACCATCCTGTGCACTATCCTCACACATGTATGTAAATAAACTCACTAATACACCATACTTGCCTCTGTTGTGATTACAACGTTGTTTTTGTCATGGAGATGATGATCTGCTAAATGACACTGTGCATGCTAACTGCTACAGCAAGTTCAACACCGTCATGTGAGTCATGGCGACATGACACATATGAGGGAGACACACCACTAGGGCTACACAACACATACACACCAGGGCCATCTGACTCATCGCCTACACTGATGTTGCCAGGAAATACAGTGGAATGCATAGACACCACACCTCTTCAGAGTCTGTGTCAACTAGCCCACAGGTGAAGTAAGCAAATGTCAGACAGATGTGTGACCACAGACAACGCACATCCCAAAGTGAAGCACAGGTTTATTACACATTTGCAACATGTTGTTTCCACTACAGATGCAAGGTCATCCCACGTGGCAGTGGCCACACAGTCACCAAGTGTAGAGGAAATAAAGTCCAGGGGTGTGTGGCACATCACCTGCAGGGAAACGACTGCTTCCACCCTGGAAGTTGAATCATGGTGTCGGGGGATCCGAGTTGACCAAACAACTCTGAAAGTACCCTGTGAAGGACAGACATGACACACAGTCAAAAGCACTGAAGAACAGGACAGAACTGCAATACTCATGCCCAATACATGTCACAAGATACCTACACAAAGCCAAGTTAGCATGTCAACACTGTTGGGGAGTACAGACTACCTGTAAGGACACATCGCTGCACGCATACAGTCAAGTAGCACATGGCCACACTCAAACAGCAACAGAGCACCACCAACACATATCATGCAAACTCAAATCATTGACATACCAACTCTGTATACTCACATTCAGCTGAAGAAGTTGGCGATGAGCTGTGTGCGGACATCACCCTCATCATCATCATCATCACTGGCTTCGTGGCCCAGGCCAGGATCCTCCACAGGTGGCGGATGTTGGTCATCGTCATCCAGGATGAGAGGCAACTCCTTCCGCACTGCCAGGTTGTGTAGCATGCAGCAGACGATGAAAATCTTGCACACCTTTGCAGGGGCATATGGGAGGGCCCCTCCTGTCTTGTCCAGGCAGCGGAAGCGGCTCTTCAGGAGACCAAATGTCCGCTCGATGACTCTCCTTGTCCGACCATGTGCCTCATTGTAGCGCATCTGGGCTGGTGTCACAGGGTTCCTGAGGGGTGTCAGCAACCACAGCATGTTGGGGTATCCGGAGTCACCTACATACAGACAATTGCACATTAGCTGAGTTGGAAAAGAGGGTGGAATACAACATTGCAGAACACACACAATGGTACAAAGTCAGCACCCACCGACAAGCCAGGCACGCTGGTTCGGCATCTGTGACATCATCCTCGGGATGCGACTACTCCTCATGACGTAGGCATCGTGTGCAGAACCGGGGAAACGTGCACACACATGTGAGATGCTCATATCTGCAAGACATACCACCAGGGCATTGATCGAATGGTAATGTTTCCGGTTCCTGTATGCTTGCTCATGTGCCTGTGGTGGTACCAAAGCCACATGTGTCCCATCAATGGATCCGATGACATGTGGCATCCTCCCCAGGGCATAGAAGTCACTCTTCACGTCAGTAAGTTGTTGACGTTTAGGGAAATAGATGTAGTGGTTCAAGTATCTCAACATCACCTCCAAAACATCGCGTAGCACACGGCTGAACATGGTCTGTGACATCCCACCTGCAGACGCCACAGTGTGTTGAAAGGTACCGGTGGCAAAGAAGTGTAGGGCTGCCATCACCTTCACCTTGGGGGTCAGCGCTGCAGGGTATGGCCGGCCAGGTTGCAAATGTGGGGCCAAGCGCACAGCCAATTCCTCAATAAGCGGCCTGTTGAAGCGGTACCGTCGGATGCAGTCACGTTCCACCATCGTTGCAAGGTCAGGGAATGGTCTATGGACAGCTGGTGCCCTGCAGTGCATAGGTGAACAAAGAAAGATTGTCAGTCACCCCACATATGTGGCATTGACCATACTCAATATCACATGATACATCATTACGAGACACAAGTACTTGATGTGTGTGCCGTTCTATATGGACATATATGGCACCTACATGGCCAACATCTAACATCTCAGTTCAACATGTGTTGACAACAAGTTCCAGGTCGTGCTATGGGAAATCATTCGGCTGTGTCACAGTACCCATGTACTGCTGTCACGTTCCAAACACACACCACAGTGACAAGTGAGGACAGATGTGCCCCAGGCATCACAGCTCTTTGACAGGTTGATTCCCAGGGACCCTGTATTGCCACATGGACACTGGCATGACATGGCGTATCATGTACACGTCAGCAAAACAACCATGACTCCCACAGGTAGTGGCCCCTGTTGCCTCTGCAGGACAGACATGGACGTCTGTGACACACACACGCACAACATAAAAGTCAATGCACAAACAACGTGGATGTGGAGACTGTCTCCCATTGTGCACATGGAATCAGAGACATCTGAAACACAACATGCACACAGACTGTGGAGGGCCATCACAATTGTGGCAATGGGTCACCCTGTGACGTACATACCATCCCACATGGGTCTCAGGGTGTATGTGACATAACACACACATACACAACCTGGAGATGTGACCATGCCACATGCTCTGAGATGAACATTTGCACATCACAGTGCTCATGTGCACAACACACAGAGGATTCTGTCCCCATGAACACGTGCACAGCCTGGGAGTGGCTGCCCACAAGTGCCACACAACAAACCACATGTTGACCCCCATACACACACAGGTAATGCAGCCTTACATGCCTTAGGATACAGTGTGGACAGGCTGTGGTGTTGTAGGTGTGCCCCTGAGTCCCTGTCAAGTAATTGTGTCTGGCATACGTTCACCAGTGACAACCATGGTGACATATGCGAGTGACTTGTGCAGGGACGCGTCGTACAGCAATGGACCGATCGGTGCGCACGCATTGGACATTGCATATGATGTGGACGGATGCGTGTCGTTTCCCTAAATGCGCGTTGTACAGCAATGGACCGATCGGTGCACACGCATTGGCCATTGCATATGATGTGGACGGATGCGTGTTGTCATCCGAAATACGCGTTGTACAGCAATGGACAGATCGGTGCGCACGCATTGGCCATTGCATATGATGTGGACGGATGCGTGTCGTTTCCCGAAATGCGCGTTGTACAGCAATGGACCGATCGGTGCGCACGCATTGGTCATTGCATATGATGTGGACGGATGCGTGTTGTCATCCGAAATACGCGTTGTACAGCAATGGACCGATCGGTGCGCACGCATTGGCCATTGCATATGATGTGGACGGATGCGTGTCGTTCCCCGAAATGCGCGTTGTACAGCAATGGACCGATCGTTGTGCACGCATTGGCCATTGCATATGATGTGGACGGATGCGTGTTGTCATCCGAAATACGCGTTGTACAGCAATGGACCGATCGGTGCGCACGCATTGGCCATTGCATATGATGTGGACGGATGCGTGTCGTTTCCCGAAATGCGCGTTGTACAGCAATGGACCGATCGGTGCGCACGCATTGGCCATTGCATATGATGTGGACGGATGCGTGTCGTTTCCCGAAATGCGCGTTGTAAAGCAATGGACCGATCGGTGTGCACGCATTGGCCATTGCATATGATGTGGACGGATGCGTGTCGTTTACCGAAATGCGCGTTGTACAGCAATGGACCGATCGGTGCGCACGCATTGGCCATTGCATTTGATGTGGACGGATGCGTGTTGTTTTTCGAAATACGCGTTGTACAGCAATGGACCGATCGGTGCGCACGCATTGGCTATGGCCTGACATGGCAACGGACGCGTTTTCGAAGCTTTAACGAGTCTGATGCAGTGAATTCAGTTGGCCACCCACAACAATGTTGCAAATTCATGGGTGTCATGAAGTTGAACTTTTGAAGGATGCTGTGGGCGTGTATAAGTGGTGCAATTCCATGGATTGGCCAGATTCAGAAGATGCAAACGACTTGGACCTATCACTTTGGACACATGGGACAGTATCTGCATCTGCAGCACACATATAATGCTGGCTGTTCCCCTGAGAGCTCACTTGCCTGCACTACATGCTCCAGGATGACATCTGCCACCACCACTGCTGCTGTATCTGCATCCTCTGGCTACTGCAATGGCACGTACTGTGGAGAGAGCCCCAGCCTTCATCACTGAGGAGAACCAGGCCCTGCTGGACAGCCTCCTTCCACAGTACAGCAAGCTGTATGGGAAACCAGGGGAGCAGGTGAGTGTGCTGTCCACTGCCTTACTAAATGTGCATGTTGTCTGACTAGCAAGACTTACAGTGTGCACACCACTGGCTAGCATGCTCACTGAGTAGTTGTCACCCCCCAAAGTGTGTAGTTACATGCACTCAACAGGTATAGTGCAGTAACAGTGCATTCCAACAAGGTTTTACTTCCCAGGCAATGATACCATTTGGTAACTGCTGGCAAACTGTTCATAGCCATAGTTGCACTGCCTGTGTACATCATATGCCCCTGTGATTGAGACATGTATATCCAACTGTGTGATGCACGGAAATGTTGCATGTGTAGTAATGGCCTTTTCACTTTGTCATCCTCACAGGTTGATGCCCACCAGAAGCAGGACATCTGGCTGACCATCGTCCGGGCAGGACGATCGGTGGGGGTCTACAGGCGCAGGATCCGCAACTGCCAGAAGAGGTGGCAGGACCTTCGGGGCTGGACCCGGAGGATCGCAAGGGTCCAGCTGAAGCTGTCGCCTCCTCGCAGGAGGGGCGGACACCGGACCCTGACCCCCACATGCTCCGGATCCTGGCAGTGGTCTTCCCGGACCTGGATGGGCAGCTGAAGGCCAGACAGCAGCAAGGAGGGGTGAGTCCATGACTGCACTGTGAACTTTGTCTGACATGCTATGTGCCCTCCTCTGGCCTGGTTAAACCTCCACAGTACATCAGTCTTGTGGTCCAGGACCCATGTCCCTCAATTGTGACATGCCCACTCCTCATCTGATACCCAGGTGTGGCCCTTACAGTCAGGAAATTGTGTCACTTGGGTACTGTGTCCTTGCATTTTGCTTAGCTCAAGGTGGGGGACAGCATTTGTTCCCGTAACTTTGTGGAGGGCTTCAGGGGTGGGTCAATTGCTTACACAATGCCTGAGTTCTGACATGTAATCTGCGTGTAACTTTGATATGTGGTCCAATTGCTGATCTGACTCACCACATGTGCCTGGGGTATTTGGCACACACCCATGCTGCGGGTGGGAACAATGTTTGGGCCTCAGGAGTATGTATATCAAGTGTGTCACACATGCTTAGCCACCTGCCTACTGTCCAGGGCTCATCCCTCTTTCACGTGGAGCAGGACAGTCATGCCTACTCCAGGGCATACAATACACTCTGTACTCCCACTCCCGTGTATCAGCTGACACGTTGTGCTCAGTGAAATGTTCCCTCAGGTGTCTGCCTCTGTGTCATTGTGCTGTGGCTTTGTTGTCAGGACTACTGGGCTGTTTATCGGTTAGGGCTCAGCATGCCATCTGAGATGTGACCATAGGAGACGATACTTGTGTGACATATAGGTGTTTGATCACTTGACTGTGCAGACTGGTGTATGCGACTGTGAAGTTCAGGCAGCTGTTTTTCATTCACAGCAGACTGTGAGGTGCTCAGGTTCAGAGAGTTGTGTTTCATGTCTCCCATATGTCCAATTGGTATGACGTGGACAAATAAGAGTTCAGATGATGTGGTTTGTGGGGGATGGATATGTGCACTTGTCAGCTACAGAACTTGCATTCCCCATGACCTAGGATTGTGACACAGTGCAGACTGTTGTTGGCTGGCTGCCCTGCCCATGTGACTGGAGACAGTGATGTATGACTTTGCAGGCATGCCTGTGCCATGGCATTAAACTTCCTAAGAGTGATCCTGCAGGGGAGTGACATGTGCTACATGCACCCCATTGTGGAATTGACTATCAGGACATGGGTGCATCATGGTGTCTGGTGCTGGTATGCATCACATGCATTTCAAATTAGACTCTGGCCATCCCTTTATCCGGACACCTGTACTGTCTCAGTGGCAAGAGATGTGATGTGTGCATGTTCACATACTTCACCGTGTTCTCTGCAATGTCCAACAACTGTGTAGGTGGTGCATGTGTCCACACTGGGGTATTACCATCCGACAGGCACCAGACAGATGGGTGCAAGGCCAGGAGGGATGTGAGTGCCATGGTTGACCATCAGACTGGCAATTGGCTTCTCCTAATCTGTGTGAGCACTTTTGGCAATGTTCAACTAAGGATGCCAGGGCTTGCTCTGTAATGTGCTGTACTTACTGTGGTGTATGCGGTCAGTGCAGGTGACTGATGTTTGTCTGTTTCCCTAATTGTTTGCAGATACATCCACGGCCACAGGAGGGGACAGCTCCACGGACCAGGAGGAGCTGCAGAGCCAGACTGGGTCAGCAGCCGATGAGTGGTTGGAGGGACCCAGTGGCACGGAGGGCGAGGGGAGCCACACCGAGGAGTCCTCAGCACCATCCACCTCAGCTGAGGACCACAGCAGCTCAGAGGATGACTCCCTTGTGGAGGCGGGTGTCAGCAGCCACCACACCCCAGCTAGTATGGCTGGCCCGCCACCACCACCACCGCCCTCCCATCGGCTCCCATTCCAGAGGTCCGTGGAGGCTCCCGTGTTCGGGAGCGTGTCTCCTTCGTGCCAGGCACCGCACCCCCTGCCCCTGTGTCCCCTGCTGCCCTGAGTGAGGAGTCTGTGTACTTACTTCGCCAGCTCCATGTAGGGCAGACATCAATGCTGAGTGTCCTCCATGCACACACCACTCTGTTGACACAGCTGGTGTCGTTCATGGAGGGCATCTCATCGGGCATGTCTGCCCTACAGAGGAGCAATCAGTCCATGGCCTCCTCCCTGACGGCAGCAGTGTCCCTCCTCCAACAGTCCCTCACCCCTCCTACCTCTGCCCCATCCACACTTCCTAGCACCCTACCTGTCCCAAGCACATGCACACCTGCACAATCACGCAAACACACAGACACGAGCAGCACAGAAACACCCAAAACAAAGTCAAAACGTGCATGCAAGCATCCTCAGGGGACTGATACCACACCCACAGGGGATGGGGAACAGACACACACACAGGCATCCACAGTCACTCCGCAGTCCTCCGATACCTCTCCCTCCAAGACCCCTTCCCTTGCCTCACCTGCAACCCTACCTACAAAGCAGCTCTTCCTCTGTGACCTCGGCCTCTTCCCCTCCGATCCAGCTGATCCAGCATACAGGGGGAAGAGGAAGTCCACCCACACAGAGTGGAGTGCCCCTCACCCCCGGACACCCTCCCCCAGGCACAGACAAACTGAGGCCCCCACCCGCAAGTCTCCCCGGACCCGGAAGAGCAAGACCCCGCCACCGCCCTGCAGCTCAACCACACAGTCTCCTTCCTCCATCCCTCAGGCCCCCACTACACAGGTTCCCCCACCCACAGATACACCATCCCCAAAATGATACGGCCTTCTCCCCCTACCACTTGCTCTTCCAGCCCACACCCCCCGCTGCGCATGTTTGTGCCACTGGTGTGGAGACCGTGACCTCCCCCTCTGTCCTGCCCACCTTACCTGAACCCCATTCTACTCCCCTGGAGATAGGCACTGCAGTGGAGTCCACTACCACCCCGTCTGACTTGGGCACTGCAGTGGGGAACCTGTTCACTCCATCTGCCCAGCCCACTGCAGTCGTGCCGGCACCCACACCATCTGACTCATGCCCCCAGTTGTGCCGGCACACACCATGTCAGACACCTCCACTGCAGTTGTCAGTGACTCTCCAGCACCCACCACCCCTTCCCTGCCTCCTTCTGGTGAGCCCTGATCCTGTCCCTGCGGTGCCTGGCCTGCCCCCCGTATGCCCCTCCGAGGGGAATGTCCCTGGTCCGTAGCAGTGCAGGCAAGCAAAGGGTGACATCTGCCACTGTCACCCTGTTCGGACTTTACTAATGGACTGGCCATTGGCCTTTGTGTTTTTTCAGGACTTTCAATTTTACACCCACATATGCTGAATAAAGCTACTTTCTGTTCTCTAGTGGTTTTGCTTCAGATGTACATGATGTTGATGATGCTAACCATGCCCTTGCTGCAGTGATGGCGATTTTTGATATCAGGAAAATGAAGTGTTACTGTGCAGGACCCCATGTGGTCCAGGGGGAATGTGTCCTATCCTGGTGTGTATCCATGTCATCCTTTGCAGCAATATGAGGGTGTCATGTTTTCAATATTTGGCAATGGGATTTCCTACTTTTATTTGCAATATCACATCTGTGGCTTACACCCCTGCACATCTGTTGTGCTTGCCATTGTTCAATTTGTCTATTTCCCTGACCGTGTGACCATCTCCACTGGACATGCAAGTTTGGGCATCAATGGGGAAGGACTTATCTGTGTTATCAGTGCAACTTGCTATACATGTGTGTTGGATCTGTGCAGATGATTTCGGTGACACTCCCATGACCAGGCTGATGTGACGGGAGCCTTCATTTTGTGCTAATTGTTGACTGAGTGACCAAGTGTTCTGCTGACATGATAGAGCCCTGCAGAGACAACGTATGGCACAGCTTTCCTTACACAGGAGTGGAGTCCCCTCATGGCAGTGTGTAATTCCGTGACATTGCCTGAGCCCAAGGTGTGTGTTGTGTGAGCATGTCTGTGTGTGTTCACTTCCATTTTGCTACACAGGCTGGGATCCCTAGTGATGTTCCTATTTGTGATGCTTGCTGAGTTGACCTATGTTCCCCCAAAATCTTCGCCGTGGGTTCTCTGGGATGTGGGTGCATGGCACATTACTGGTCATCAGGGTGTCATCCATAGGTGTGTTTGCTGTCAGGGCTGAGTTTGTGGGCAAACGCAGATGAGACACAGTCAGGATTCCCCTTGGCACTTGTTGGTTACACAAGTCATGTAATTTACAGTTTGTGGTAGCTTTCAGTGATTGTGACACGTTGTGTGTGTGACTGCTGCCACTCCTCAGGTTCAGAGCTGCAATGTTGGAAGTTGTCTATGTGTGTTCTTTGTGGGTGACCTTGGCTTCTTCATTGGTGTGTGACTGTGGCCAGGATCCCATTGATTGGGGTGGATTTGACGTCATGCCCATGTACGGCGTACTGTGCAGTGTGTCAGACATTCACGAGTCTTGTTGACTGGCCATGTGTGATGGGTTTCTGCACCTTAGTTCCCACCACCACCCCTGGGATTGTCATGGGTGCATGTGCAATATCACCAGTCCATGTGATCTTCACTGCTGCACATTGGTGGAGATCAAGGTGTGTGGTGTTGAGTGTGTGCAAATGAGAGTTGTTGCACGGCTAGACCCCTACCTCCATATTGGCCTTGGCTGACAGGCCGTGCTGATTGATTTGTGCTTGTGTAGGTGTGATGGTAGTTTGTTGCTCTGGACACATGACTGTGGTTCACAGTGTGAATGACATCTAGCTTTGTCATCACAGTGGGATTATCATGCAGGCCAGTGTCACCACAATGTGGGGTCCCTGGGGGTAGTGCTGTGGTGGGTCTGTGTCTTGCTGTGTTAGTTGCTGTTCCTACAAGCTTGTGTGACATGTGTAATTTGGGCTCCCTCTCGTCTAACAATGCCTGATTGCCCACATAGGGGAATCAGATCCATGAGTTACTTTTGT
Source organism: Calotriton arnoldi (assembly GCA_963921515.1). Taxonomy (NCBI): domain Eukaryota; kingdom Metazoa; phylum Chordata; class Amphibia; order Caudata; family Salamandridae; genus Calotriton; species Calotriton arnoldi. Next base: position 1,215,105 of record CAWUFW010001731.1, read on the forward strand.
GTGGCACTGTATACACATCTGTGTAATTGGGATTCAGGCCTCCTCATGTGTTGTGTGGTTGCCTGGGGACACTGGCACACACCCCCATCACCTGTTGTGTTTGATATGCAGTGTGAGGCTGCCTGTTTGTGTTTGTGCATCTGCACCACTGCATTGGCATATCTTTAGTGTGCCATTGGCTGTATGTTGTTTGGTGGGTTTCCCCTGCTGTCCCTGGGACTCCTAGGTCATGAGTCATCACAATGATCATGGTTTGTATGTCCCATTGCTGCCATGGTATGGTATTTGTTCACCTCACATCTACAGTCTCCACAGGATATCTACATTTGTGTGTCCATTGGTGCAGATTTGTGGGTCTGCATTATGATGGTCACTTCTGTCATTGTGTAATTGATGAATGTTGACAATGTCAGCCCCCATGGGTGATGTTTGTCTGCACATGGCCAAAGGTATGTCTTATTTGCACTGCACTGTTTGCCTCACCCAATCTATGTTGCTATGGGACACAAGCACTACTTTGCCACTGATGTGTTTGTTGTTCTGTGACCAGGAATCATCCATGCTGTTTGGCATTTGCAGCTTTTTCCATGACAACACTTACATTTTGGTCACTGTGATGATGGGGGTTTAGACCCCATTGCCACAATGTTCAAAATGTGCTTCAGCTATGGAACCCACACTTACCTTTTGGTCACTGTGATGATGGGGGTTTGGACCCCATTGCCACAATGTTCAAAATGTGCTTCAGCTATGGACCCCACACTTACCTTTTGGTCACTGTGATGATGGGGGGTTAGACCCCATTGCCACAGTGGTCATGGTCTGCTTGCATTGTGGAGGCCACACATATTTATGTGTGACACATGTGATAGGGGGTCACATTGTATGTTCAATGTCATGTTCAGTGCTGTATGCATTTGACACAGACTACACACGCTTGTCATGGTGTTGGGGGATGTCTTTTCTGACATTCCTTATGTTGGAGTATGCTGGTTGTGTCATGCATTACCCTTCCTATGAGTAGGGGTGGTGTTGGTGGTAGGCATCCATCCCCCTATGAGTGGGGATGGTAGTAGTGACAGGCATCCAGGCCCCCCTGAGTAGGGGTGGTGGTAGTGGTAGGCATCCAGCACCCATGAGTAGGGGTGGTGGTAGTGGTAGGCATCAATTCCCCTATGTGTGGGGATGGTAGTAGTGACAGGCATCCAGCACCCCATGAGTAGGGGTGGTGGTAGTGGTAGGCATCCAGCCCCCTGAGTAGGGGTGCTGGTAGTGACAGGCATCCAGCACCCCTGAGTAGGGGTGGTGGTAGTGGTAGGCATCCAGCCCCCCTGAGTAGGGGTGGTGGTAGTGGTAGGCATCCAGCCCCCCTGAGTAGGGGTGGTGGTAGTGGTAGGCATCCAGCCCCCATGAGTAGGGGTGGTGGTAGTGGTAGGCATCCAGCTCCCCATGAGTAGGGGTGGTGTTGGTGGTAGGCATCCAGCACCCATGAGTAGGGGTGGTGGTAGTGGTAGGCATCCAGCCCCCATGAGTAGGGGTGGTGTTGGTGGTAGGCATCCAGCACCCATGAGTAGGGGTGGTGGTAGTGGTAGGCATCCAGCCCCCCCTGAGTAGGGGTGGTGGTAGTGGTAGGCATCAATTCCCCTATGTGTGGGGATGGTAGTAGTGACAGGCATCCAGCACCCCATGAGTAGGGGTGGTGGTAGTGGTAGGCATCCAGCCCCCCTGAGTAGGGGTGCTGGTAGTGACAGGCATCCAGCACCCCTGAGTAGGGGTGGTGGTAGTGGTAGGCATCCAGCCCCCTGAGTAGGGGTGGTGGTAGTGGTAGGCATCCAGCCCCCATGAGTAGGGGTGGAGGTAGTGGTAGGCATCCAGCCCCCATGAGTAGGGGTGGTGTTGGTGGTAGGCATCCAGTACCCATGAGTAGGGGTGGTGGTAGTGGTAGGCATCCAGCCCCCCATGAGTAGGGGTGGTGTTGGTGGTAGGCATCCAGCACCCATGAGTGGGGGAGGTGGTAGTGGTAGGCATCCAGCCCCCCCTGAGTAGGGGTGGTGGTAGTGGTAGGCATCCAGCCCCCCTGAGTAGGGGTGGTGTTAGTGGTAGGCATCCAGCCCCCTGAGTAGGGGTGGTGGTAGTGGTAGGCATCCAGCCCCCTGAGTAGGGGTGGTGGTAGTGGTAGGCATCAATTCCCCTATGTGTGGGGATGGTAGTAGTGACAGGCATCCAGCACCCCATGAGTAGGGGTGGTGGTAGTGGTAGGCATCAATTCCCCTATGTGTGGGGATGGTAGTAGTGACAGGCATCCAGCACCCCATGAGTAGGGGTGGTGGTAGTGGTAGGCATCCAGCCCCCCTGAGTAGGGGTGGTGGTAGTGGTAGGCATCCAGCCCCCCCTGAGTAGGGTTGCTGGTAGTGACAGGAATCCAGCACCCCCTGAGTAGGGGTGGTGGTAGTGGTAGGCATCCAGCCCCCCCTGAGTAGGGGTGGTGTTAGTGGTAGGCATCCAGCCCCCCCTGAGTAGGGGTGGTGGTAGTGGTAGGCATCCAGCTCCCCCTGAGTAGGGGTGGTGTTAGTGGTAGGCATCCAGGCCCCTATGGGTGTGTATGGCATTGGTGATAGCCATCCCTCCCCTATGGTTCTGCTGTTGCTAGTGTACGTCATTTCTGCATCCCTATGTGTGTGTGACATATGTCGGGTACGTGTCGTTTGTTTGTGTAGTGGGTGTTTGACTTACCGTCTGCGCCCGTACGCGTCCGTACCGGTCCCGGTAATAGATGTAGAGTATTGGTAGGACCTGCGCGATGGGATTCATGGTTGGTTCGTCTCGTTCGGGTTTCTCGTTGCTTCGACTCGTACTCGTCGCTGGCTTGTTCGTCTCGTAGCCGTGGATCGTCTTGTGGCGCGAATCGGAGCTTATGTGCGGCTCTCCCGGATGCGCTGACGTGCCGGACGTAGCGACGGGTTCGGCGCGTACGGAAGGCGCATCGTACTAGTCCGGCCGGAAGGTGCTGTATATTTGCTTCCGTGCGACTCGATTCAGCGTTTACGGATCCGGCTCGGGCGGGGCACAGGAGCTGGAATGGGTACGTACGGCTGGGTCGGGATCTGGGCAGTTATGCGCATCGTACTTGCTCGTTCGAACGAATGTTCGAATCGGTCGGGAAACACGCGTTCGGCTTGGTTTTTTTCCGGACGAATAGTGTTAGGTGCGCTTCCGGCCGAGATCGGAATCGACCCCAGACAGAGTCTTTTCCTTCGTGTTGACCATGAAACCCAAAAACTCCAAACACTGACTGGCTACCAGCACTGAATTTTCTCTGTTGATCAGAAACCCCAGTCCTTCCAAAAGATCCATAGCCACAAGCAATTGCTGTTCAATTCCTCCTGACTCTGTGACATTATTAAAAAATCGTCCAGATACATGATCATTCTTATACCTCTCTCCCTGAGAAACTTCACCACTGGTCTCAGAACCTTTGTAAAACACCAAGTTGCAGACGCCAACCCAAATGGAAGGCATGCAAACTGATGCAGAACTCCTAACCACCTGAACTGAAGAAACCTGTGACTCTCTTCCGCTATTGGAATCGTAAAATACGCACCCTTCCGATCCAATTTCACCAGTCGTATTCCTGCAATATATCCCTCAATAGATGGATCTCCCCCATCTTGAAATGTCTGTAAATGAGAAATTGATTCAACCCTTTCAAATTTATCACGGGCCTCCAACCTTTGTCCTTCTTTCTGACCAAAAAGATTGTACTCACAAATCCCGATCTTCCTCGGACACTCTTGCTATAGCTCCTTTTAGTAACATCTCCTGCACCTCCTTTTCCACTAAAATCTGTAGCTCCTCTTGAAAGACTAACTGGCTTAGCTTCCCCCTTTGTATTGGATCCTTTCCGAACTCTAAAGCATATCTCTGAACTGTGAGAAGTACCCACAGATCCTTTGTTAAAACTTTCCAATTGTTCACAAACCAACTTAATCTTCTCCCTACCTTTCTTTGGATAAAACCAAAAGCAGTCTTCATATTTACCCTGAAATCCTTGAGCAAACTGTGCTCTTCCTCTGGACTGGGGTGGTCTGCTCGTTCTTCCCTTCTGGGGATAAAACCCCGTGGCGGACTGAAAACCTCTGAATGTCCCACGGGCCTGGGACTGATACTGGGACCGTGTAAATGATCGGCCAGGGAAACGGCCACTTACCCCGGCCCGATCAAAAACATTTCTGCCAAACACTCTTCTCAAAGAGGACTGTGCTTGTCTAGACTGGTGAAGATGGAGACATAATTTCCGACCCCCTTCAACAATCCTTCCCCAAACAAATAACCCTTAGGGTCCTCAGAAGGCTCTTTTTTGGTAAAATCTCTCAGCTTGGGACTTCTCCTCATCAACACTGCCTTGCGTCTCTCAGCCATAATTTCAGCATTTGCGTTTCCGAGGAAACAAACTGTTCTCTGTGACCATCCGTGCAGCAACTCATTGTCTACCTGTACAGATTTCATCTTTACTTCCTCATCCATGTCCAAAATTCTGGCTAATGGCCCCAAAATATCCATCAAACGATCCTGACACTGCTTTGGTGCTCTTTCTAACCCTTTTCTTAGATCACGGCCCATCATAAACAGGAAACTGATTAAATCAGGATCCAAATCAGCGTCACACAAGTCTTATTCTCAACAACCAGCCAAGAACACTCCGCTCTCATCACGGCCCTGGCCTCTTTCTCTAAAGGGCACCTAACCCATAGTTTAAAAAAATCTGCCACATGTGGATGTGGCCACCAGTCTGCACTTCTCGGATGTTTTATCATCTCAGGACTGAACATATCATCTCCTTGAGGATCTTCTACGATCCCTTTTTTTTTCTTTCCTTCTCTATTTTGTCCACATCCATATACCATCCATCATCAAAATAGTCATCTAAAATGAACTCATCATCTCCATAATCCTGACTGAATCCCCCTCCATGCACCTTTTCAGTTTAATATGTGCCGCTAACGACACCATCTTTCGTGCCGCGTTGGACACCTTCTTCATTTATTGCGCTTGGCACAACTTTCTCCTTACTCAGAAATCTGACACCAACTTCAACATTTTTAGTTTTTCTCCTTCTTTTCCTAAATCCTTTATCTTTAGTTCCCTCATCTTCATCTACTGACCAAAATTCATCCTCTGCAAAATCCACAGCCTTTCTTTTTCTCTTAAAAACATTCTCAAAAGCCTCCTTTACAGTTGTTCTTACTTCCTCCTGCACCAACTTTCTCAAAGTTGCGTCCCCAACACTTGAAGATTCACCTTCCTCACTCATTTCTATTGATTTTCCTTCTTTTTTTAATGCTCTTCCCTATCATCTGATAAATCACCCTTTGTTAACACTTCTAAAGAATCTACCTTAATATTATTATAATTTTTTTGTATTTTTATTATATTCTCCGCACTGCCGTTATCCTACCTACACTGCCGACTGTCAAAATGCTAAGAATCAGCTGTTCTGACACTTGGCCCGAATTAACAATCGTCATTACCTTTCCCAAAATGGAGATCCTCCCTTCAATCCATTCTGTACTAATGCCAGAGACAACCTTTTGCAAAATGGCCGCTAAGCGACGTCGTCACACACATTTGCGCAACAACGTCCTGTTCACCAATTTCAGACGCCTCAGAGGAACAAGGTTATTCCCGAGGCGCCGTCAAAAGAAACACTCAATCCCAGTCACGCGTGCAAAGGAAGCCTTGCGCAACACAGGACGGTGCCTTCTAACTATTACCGCTGCTGAGCTCGAGCCCGAAGCGGTTGCTCGCGCCCCACGCTAACGGCACTTTTAATCTGTTACCTAACACAATGTCCATAAATTAAAATATCTACCGATCTACGCTGCAAACTGTTACCGATACACTATGAACTCATAAATTGGGTCAACAATAACAAACACATAAATATAATTACTAGTTCACATTTACTATTATTAAAACCAAAAGAAACATACAGAAATCATTCATAATTACTACATTTTAAACATTTGTAAATTTAAACTGAATATATACACCACCGAAAAAGACTATATTAACAATACTTATCTGTCAAGGAGCAACAGATAAAAGCGGAAGATGGCTGTTGTGATGGAAGTTATATAGGCTTATTAAGGGACATTCTAGTTCTGGAATTTTGGTGTTGGTGATGTTTACTTTAAAGTGCTGCAAGGAGCTGGCAATAAAAGATATATGTATAATGCTAGCCTCTGGTCTTGACATGAAATTAGCTGCCACTGTTGGCAGTTGTCTTAGAGAAAGGAGTGGATATTGAGACCATCCAAATGTGAAGCTGTATGTTTGTGCTGGCCCACTTTAAACATGGAGACCTTCCTTTTTGTGTCAGCTAAAAGCCTGAAAGGTGTTTGGACAGTCTGGGAAGGACGGACCTCTCTGGAATTGTGGTGGGGTGAATGCCCATCCTTTAGTTGGGAAGCATGAAGCCTGCCAGCTTTCACACTTACAATGAGCTGCTGGGCATGCCATCCCACAAACCCAGTCTGTTTCCAGCTGTCAAACCTCCAGAGACTGTAAGAACATTTTGATTTTCTTCTGCTAGACATGGAGTGCCCAGACGAAACTCCATACCTTCTCACCCATGGAGCCGCAGGAAACAGGAACTCTGCCATGGAAAGAATCATCAGAGACTGTTGAGCATTATTTCAAGGTTTAAACCCTTTCGGAACAATGCGCTGCAGCTTCTCTTAATGGATGAAATCCTCAAGTAAAAAATGAAACCTTAAATACATAGACCATGCAAGTGAACATCTCAGAAATCAATTCAAAATGGATAATTCATTTTGCTACAAGTGTTTATTAATCAGTTCTACGAAATGAGCCATTCACAAAATAGACAAAATCTCTGCTTGACAAGGGGAACCCATGGGTGTAGAGGGACCAGGGGTACATAGTATTGTAAAGGAACAGGGTTCCTCATCAAAAACATGTAGAAATAAGAATACAATAGGGATACGATGATACCTATATATGTTGTCCAATAGACAATTTTCAATCATTTATTTGCACAAATATAAGAAAAATAGATGGGAGAGAAAACAAACGAAAAATCAGTCAATTCTGACATAGAGAATTCAGGCATTTGTATGAGATAGAATTAAATAAATATGTTTAGTCACAATTCAATAGTACTACTGCCCTTGTGTACATTACTTTCAAACATTATAGTAGAGCCAGAGTACAGGAGTCGACAATGTTTCTATCCTTACAAAATCATAGGATCATCATCAGGAAATTAAATACAGCATGCACGAGGATTAGTTACACAAAGGAAAACAACCATATACTACAACTGCCAAAACTGAGTACTCCGGTGTCTCAATGGAAACATATTCAAGGATAACAAGGCCATCAAGGGTTGATCCTACTTGTAGTAAATCAAGGCATAGGGGCCACGTAAATGTCTTTAATGAGGGCGGGCCTGGCCGGGAAAGTGCCTGTGGGCAGCTTGAGATAGCTGGTGCCGTGAGGCATACGTGTGCACACCAAACGTCACAAGGATACAGGCTATCTTAGGCTGCCCTTCAACACAAAAAAGGAGGGGTAAGGGAAACGAACCACCCTACTCCGGTCCCCCAAAAAGACAGCTTAAACACACCAGAAGGAGTAGGGGGTGATAACATATCTCTAGATGTGGTGGCACGTGCTGTGTGTTCAAATACTGCCCTCACTCACACAGTTGTGTGACATGCTTCATCATAGGGCTGCTTTAAAACACCCCCGCGCACCCAACGCCTGGGGTGGAGCAATAGGGTAGGGGAAGACAAGACATAACACAAAAGAGAGCAATATAAATTGGCTGGGATCACCGGTAGTGAAAGTGCAGTGTGAATTAAAACTAGCTCGGAGGTGTCACTGTGCGTCAAATTTATTCCTGGACCCTCCGGCCAGGGTTAAAAACGTGAAGGATGGTGGTGATTGGGAGAGGTTATGAGCTCCTTACACCCCTCCTTACTGCCAATTTGTCGACATGTTTCAGCCGTTATTATGTGCCCCTAGTGCAGGGTCATGCCGGCCTTCATCAGGACTTTACCGGTCCCAGGATCTAGGTCACCTCGTTTCCTGAAGTACGGTAGTGCCAGAACTATTTGTTCCTGCACCGAGGTATCCCCTAAATAGTACTATCCCGTGGTACTACATGGGAGAGAAAAAAAGGGGGACAAGGAAACATAAAAAGATGAGGTCACTACTATTTAATCCCTCTCGTAGTTATGCTTACTGTAATATTACAACAAATATCAATCCACCACAGCTCGGGAGTATTACCCCGAAAAAACTCCTATATTAGAGATAATCAAACGTTGCTACATAAGATGTATCTGTTACAGGTTTAACTACTCAAGGAGTAGGTGTAGGTCAATGTACATGTGCACCATATGTAGCATCTCTCACTCAAACACATGGTAACATAATGCTTCGTCACTTACCGAGTTTACCTTAAAACATTATTTAAACTGGCGAGAGACAAGGAGAGACCCCCTGTAGTCACACTCTGGGGGAGACAAATCAGGAAGAAGAAAGTCATAGTGGTTAATAGATTGTATGACACGTTACTGAGATTTCTACCTGGAACGACCCGAATGGGTCTATAGGTGTAAATCTCCTTATTAATACGTCAGCAGACGTGGGACCACAAAAAAGAGTGGTCGCTTTAATGCCACATAGTATAGGCCAAGTCTAGCTAATATATGCGGCTATCAGGAACGAAGAAAGACAGGTCCGTCAAATCAAGGTATCTGGACAAAGATCATGACGGTAGGAAATGCCCCCGAGGCCCATGAATAAGAGTACAATGCCAGTCCCTGGTACGGAATCACCAAATGCCCCCAAAACCTTACTACATCAAGGTAGGTGCTCCTCCTGACGACCGTTTGTCCGCTCTCGCCGTGTAGGTTAACGGGGGAGTAGGGACAGCTGTCTAAATACCCAGATCGGCTCCCCATCGTCCCGTGGCGGTTTCCAGTCACGTGGGAGTCGTGATGACGTGTACGTCGTTCACGTCGATGACGGAGGCCCACACGCATCTGGTTGCCGGGGAAACAGTGTCAAACGCTGGCTACTAAGCGTAAGCCATTCCTTCTTGCCCGGTACAGCAAAGCTCATTAATGAATGGGCATAGCAGACCGTTAGGATGATATTAGAGATCTGCTATTTATCACATGTCCTCTCGCATGTTGTATTTATCCCTATGCGCGTCATGTTGTCGTTATCAAATATACGTTGTTCCTTATTACTTTTTTTTATCCGGTGCGATCAACTTTATTAGAGCACGGGCATAACAGACCAAAAGGGTTGTATCAGAGATCTGGTCTTAAACCCCAGGCTCTCCTGAACCTCTTACATGTACCCCTCTAATTGCTCCTAATAGGTGCAAATAAGGATGCAGTAATAAAATCAAACTACCCCTTGCCTAAAATAATGCATTGAGTGGAGTTAAGAGGATAAAGAGGGTCGGGTGTGGGGTGGGGCGGAGGGCGAGCTTTCCTCGTGGGATGGAGAAAAATACTGTTAAAAGTAATAAGGGTACCCTGAGTAGTAAGGCAGTCCCTCATACAATCTCAGATTGAGGTCTAGAGTGTAAGCTGCATTGGGGGCATGTCGACAAATTGGCCATAAGGAGGTGTGTAAGGAGCTCTTAACCTCTCCCAATCACCACCATCCTTCACGTTTTTAACCCTGGCCGGAGGGTCCAGGAATGAATTTGACGCACAGTGACTCCTCCAAGCTAGTTTTAATTCACACTGCACTTTCACTTACGGTGATCCCAGCCAATTTATATTTCTCTCTTTTGTGTTGTGTCTTGTCTTCCCCTACCCTATTGCTCCACCCCAGGCGTTGGGTGCACGGGGGTGTTTTGAAGCAGCCCTATGATGAAGCATGTCACACAACTGTGTGAGTGAGGGCAGTATTTGAACACACAGCACGTGCCACCACATCTAGAGATATTGTATCACCCCCTACTCCTTCTGATGTGTTTAAGCTATCTTAGGCTGCCCTCAGGCATTTTCCTGGCAGAGCCCGCTCTCATTAAAGACAAAAGACCGTCCTTTCAGAAAGCTTTTCTTTCAGTCATCATTAGTGAATCCCACCAAATGCTTTCACGTTCTTTTTCTAGATATAACATCAGCAGGAGTGCCATTCACCGGGGGCTCTACCTTAGATTTCTTCACCCCCATTGGTATATTGGATTCTCGTGAAGGAACACAAAAAGCGGTCTAAGAGCCATGTGCTGCAGCTCATCCTGAGGAGGGAGGAAGGGTGACAGAAACACGTATTGGGGGGGGGAACTCAGTTATTTCCTCTAACTGATCTCTTGGAGGGAGGGAGGAGGGGAAGTATCTTTTACTCATATCCAATGACCCTTTTGTGTTCAGCCGATCTTCACTGAACGCTGTAAGACTAACAAAGGACATTCAGCCTTACAGGGTCTATGGTACCATCCTGGGAGTTCTGCCTATCTTCTCCTTTCAACGCCTTTTCTAGAGCCTGCTTGCTTGCTCTCACTCTCTATCTCTCTCTCTCTCTCCATGGGATACACGCACACTACTGGTTTTGGACTAACAGTCTAAAACTGTTGTCTCCTTCCAAGACAAACAATGAGCATTTAACAAGTAAACAAAGAAAGCAACAGAAAATAAGCACGCTTATACTTCACTCCATCTTTCAGTTGCACTAACTTTAATCTGACCTGATTAGTGGTTGGAGTGCTGAGCTGTGCTCCACCCCAGTTCTTCTGGAGAAATCCCTCCCATACATTTGCGCTTGGGGTCACCATGTGGAGTCCAGTCCAGCTTTCTTCCCACCTCAGGCTGAAAATAGGCAAATCCTGGCCCAAGGAACCATTTCCATGAAAGAAAATCAATAGCTTCATGCCTATTGGAAGTCTAAAACGTGTTTATCAAAGTAAAATAGCGAAAATAAGCACTCAAAGAGACTGCCTTTACCTCCTGAGCTATTGAACAATGCAATGCTAAATCCTCCCACAATTTATATACTTCTATGCATTTTCAACTGTTAAGCAGCAAGACAGTGGGAGTATCAGTAGATGTCAGCCTTCCTTATGAGACAAGGATGGGGAAGACCTTGAAAAGATACAGATAATGTACATTTCTCAAACGCTGAGCTAGTCATTTGTGGATCCTTGCTCACAAGTGCCAATACGAAAAAGAGGCTGACTGCATCAGAAGTGTGAGTTCACTGTAGGCCTAAGCATACCATGGGCATACAAAATGGCTATGATTAAACATGCATTTTCATTTAATGCAATGTAATTGGCATAAATAATTGAGAAAGACAGAACGAGTTAACAATAATGATGTAATTTCCTGTTTGATACTTGTGTGATTACCAAAAAACATGGCTCAGGCAACCAATACTGAACCTATCACTTATTACTACAAAATTACACAAGAGAAACGGGTGAACAAGAATGGGGGATCAGCCACCATAAACCCCTTTAGAGGACAAATGCCCTTATCAATACGAAATATGGTATTTCAGCACTCCAAGGGGCCCATTACGATACCCGGCGTAAATAAATCCGCCAGGCATGGAAGCGGCATAAATCCGCCCGCACACACCGCCTGAACACCGACCACGCCATTATGAGTACACAAACCGAAAACCGCCATCGGCGGAAAAATCACACAAAATACCGCCCGCCATCGTCCGAGTCGGAGTCAAACCGCCCGCCACGGACGGAAACACGCACGACAACACAAAACCGCCCGCCCACACGGCCGACACACCGCACGTGAAATTACGATCGCACCGCCATGAGCGCGGAAAAACAACAAATATACCGCCCGCCAGCGCAAACAACGCCGATGAGAATCGACACGGCAGAAGCCATGGCGCCAACGTACCTGCACAGAAACCATCCGCACACAAAACCAATAGCACACAACATGGCCAACAAGTCCACACAGCAAGGCACACACAAATACACAAGCACAGTACACATCCCGAAAACACCCCCCGGACAAACAAAAAATACAAAGGCCAGAACCCCAGACACAACACACCTGAAAACAACAGACCATGAGGACACACCCACATAGGTGAGTACAAAAGCAGCACTCCCACAGACCACAACCCCTTGCTACATTGCAAACCAGAGAGGAGAGGAGAGGACACAGTGACACAGCAAGGACAGCAGCACACCACAGAAACGCACACATCACAACAACCACCACCACCACCAAACACCGGCACCACAAACCCCTGCACATTACACAACACACACCGCACCAGCACCACAAACACCATGGCACCACAAAGGATGCCCAAGTTCACGCCCATGGAGCTGACGGTCATGGTCGATGAGATCATCAAGGTGTACCCACAAATCTATGGGAACATGGTCCAGCACACACCACTAGCCACCAGAAACAGAATGTGGAACCGGATCGTAGACCAGGTCAATGCAGTCGGGACCCTGCCCAGAAACAGAGTCGAGATAAACAAACGTTGGAATGACGTAAAGAGCCTGGTCAAGAAGAAGGAGGGCAAAAACAGAGAGCTGGCTGCCGTCACTGGCGGAGGGAATCCCGCGCTCTTTAAGACCTTCAAAGCGTGGGAGGAGAAGGTGCGAGTCGTAATCCATCCGGAGATCCTCGCCGGATTAGCAGGGGGAGTGGAGGCTGGTAAGTACAAACTAATGTATACCAGCACACCGCTATGTACTCACATGCGCAACTACCATGCCACAGCTCCCAGGGACAAACACCCCCATGTCCAGCACACAATACACAACACATCACACACACATGCAACAGACACTACCACACACAGCCCAAACGGAACAACTGTAAGATGCGTGGGGACATGTGTACACTAAGCCAGCCACGTAACCACCAACAGGTCCCCAAATATGCCAGAAGCGCCACAACGAGCACCCACCACACCCATGTGTCCGCCACAGCTGCACTAACCGACAAGTAACAGGTAAGTGGCAGGAACACAAAGTGCAGTGGGTGGGACGGTGGACAGCCCAAGTACAACACACACCAGGCCCCAGTCCCACAGCACAGCAAGGAGGAGCATCCCCCACACCCCACAGCCACGTGTCAGCCACCGCAGTGCACAACGACAGCCGAAAGGCAGACATCACGGTCCACAGCAATCGGTGTCAGTGGGTGTACAGCCACCCCCACTACACCCCCCACCCCCACAGACCTGCAACATGGAGCACCCCCCGCTTAGAGCCATGTGGCATCCAGTACAGTGCACGCACGAACAACTTGCAGGTGGGAAACTGGACAGGGCTGGATTACTGGAGGCATGAGGACCATAACACCACCAACACATGGGACATGTCACGTAGCAGACGAACACGCAGCACCGCCCACCGTCACGAACAAGTGAACAATGTGCACACGGACATGAACAACAGACTCACACCCCACATGACCCATCAGAGACATAGCAACACCCAAGGAGCCACGTCTGCATGCACAAGCCACACTGAATATAGTCCCACACGGCAGCCACTGTGCAACTCATCACACACAACCGAAACACCATTGAAGTCCTGTCCATGTAGCCCCCACTGCCTGTCAACCCCACACCCCACAACTACGCCTATGTAAGACAAACAACACTAGACGCAACAGAGCGGAACAACATAAATGCACACGAACACCACTGAACCCATCAAACTCACAGACACACCATGCACATACAACATACCATCCATCCCATCCGTCAGCCCCAGTCTCATGAAAGGCATGTCATCCGCACAGCTGCCACACATACAGCAGTCACGCTAAGACACATGCCCATGACCAACCATGTGCCAGAAGTCAATTAAGCGCACAACACACTGTGAGCAACAACACACAACATGGGCCACACCCCCCCGAGCACTGCAGTGATGCACATGGCACAGGGCAGCACGCACACCAAGGAGATGGGACAACTGCAATACGTTGGCTGGCACACAACTATCACTCACTCATAACGATGCGTCCAATGCCATGTCCAGTAACCACAACAGACAGCAAATATGCAGGGCATGTCAGGCATGCACACACCTCAGACCATGCACTGTCATGATGCCACAACACATGTCACGTTCGGCACCCATGGCTCACAGCATGTACCCCAAAAGCATATCCCCTCCCAAATGCGAATCTAGGGCATGGCCCCCATGTTGCCATATGCGTTCCTAAGCGTTCCATTTGAACCCCAAAAGCATATCCCCTCCCAAATGCGAATCTGGGGCATGGCCCCCATGTTGCCATATGCGTTCCTAAGCGTTCCATTTGAACCCCAAAAGCATATCCCCTCCCAAATGCGAATCTGGGGCATGGCCCCCATGTTGCCATATGCGTTCCTAAGCGTTCCATATGAACTCCAAAAGCAAAGTACAAACCAGACCCAGGATGGGCCAGGAGCCCGCATACACCAGAGTCACAATGAGTAGGGGCACAGCAACACACCCATCGGCATGGCCAATCCGTCCCATGCCACATGTGCACAGCACACAGTCCCATTGCCTAGCACACACAACTACAGATGCCACAGCCACACACTCGCCTCCGGGAAACCCATGTACGAGATTGCACGAACTGCCAATGTCAGACGACTAATACATACTTCGCCAGGTGCAACATAATAACAAATCTCATTCTCTCCACAGGTGACGAACTGCCGGATGCTGGGGATGGAGACAGCAGCCAGCACAGCCAACCCACAAGCCCCCAACGAGGACACACGGATCTGGAGGATCTGTCCTCCTCTTCGGACACGGACCACCAAGCTGGCCCATCTGGCGTGGCAGGGCCCAGCCGCTCCCCAGGACCCCTCCTACCCACCAACCCATCATCCAGGGATGCTGAACAGTCCCAGTCCCCTGCTGCCACTGTCGTTGCGGCCACACCCACGGTCATTGCGGCCACTACCACTGCCGCAACCGCCACCATCGCCGCACCGACCACCACCGCCTCCACCACCACCACGTCTTCGCTGGCACCAGCCCCAGCGCAGGTGGTGGCCCGGCCGACTGGATCCACCCTGGGAGCCACAGCGAGGACCGTGGTGTGCAATGTGGCTAGTGGGCAGGCCGGTGGCAGCAGGACTGGTAGGAGGAGCAGGGTCAGGAAACGCCAGCCTCCCCTGGGTGCCATGCCCTGCCTCAAATGGCCAGAGTCCTTGGGGCCTATGAAGAGGCCCAAGGACAATGGGCCAGGTCTGCTACTGACACGCGGGAGGTGCTGGGGGTGCTGAGGTCCATGGACGCCCATATGGGCCAATTCGTGTCCCGTATGGACCAACTCGTGGACCTCATGGGCCAGCTGGTGGTGGCGGTGGGGTCACAGGCAAGGCCAGCAACACCACCTCCGCCACCACCTGCTAGGGCGCAGGGTCGGGCAGCAGTGTCCACTTCCCCTGCGTCCACAGCCAGTGAGCACACCTCACCCACCACCAGCAGGTCGCCACCACACACCCCCTCCCAAACGTGGAAGGGGCCGTCCGAAGAGGAAACAGATCTCCCGGGAGGACTTCGCACGCTCCAGTCGCAAGTGAGGCAGCCAGCCAGCCTTCCGCCAGCCTTCCTTGACCAGCCACTGCATTGACTTGCTCTACGATCCCACTCCACACAGCCAGCTGGATGGCATGTGTGTGTTGGACTATGGACATAGAACCAGTGGGTACACCCTGATCATCACGCAGCCATGACCGACAGCTCATTGTCACTGCACGCACCACTTTTGTCATCACCTTACACACAATCACATGTCACAGTTTGTAATAAATGCACCTTTTTCACTAACTGCTGTTTGTGCCCTGTGTTTTATTTGTACGGAATACAACGGCCACCTTGGGCGGAAAGGCACCTGATGCGTGGCATGGCAATGGAATCCGGAGGACCTGTAGGGACCTAGGGGTGGGAGACAGAACAGGAGCACATTCAATGAGTGTGTCACACACCCATCACACAGTACATGTCAACAACTACAAGCAATGTACACACATCGCACAGAGCAATAGGGCACAATGCCACAGTCACCAACAGTGGCATACTACCCTGGCCATGGAGCGTTGACACACTGCACGCAGTGAACATACGGCCACCCTGACACAGCACACACACACCTGCACAGATACAGACACATCATCCGTCGTACATGGACACTCACCGTCAAGTGAAGTAGCGGGCGATGAGCTGCTGGCGCACATTCACAGCTTCCTCCTCTCCGCTGTCCACCTCACTCGAGCTGTCCTGGTCTGCGGGCTGGGGCCCTGGTTGATCTCCGTCATCCACAATGAGGGGGATCTGCTTCCGAATGGCCAGATTGTGCAGCATGCAGCACGCCACCACTATCTGGCACACCTTCTGTGGGGAGTACGCCAGTGCACCCCCGGTGCGGTCCAGGCACCTGAACCTGGACTTGAGGAGGCCAAAGGTACGCTCGACCACACGTCTGGTCCTCCCATGTGCCTCATTGTGTCGATCGTCTGCTGGGGTGCGAGGATTCCTCAATGGACTGAGCAGCCATGCCCCATTCGGATACGCAGAGTCACCTGGGTGTGAGGGACACAGAGAACCGTTGCAATTCCAACTGGACAGGGGACAGCATCGCACAACCAGCACGCTACACCACTCCACATACTCACCGACAATACAGGCACGATCCTGTTGCAGATTGGCCATCAGTCGTGGCAAGATGCTGTTGCGCATTATGTGTGCGTCATGGGCCGAGCCTGGAAACTTGGCACACACGTGGGTGATCACCATGTCCGCAAGGCACACCACTTGCACATTCAGGGAGTGCGTGTGCTTCCTGTTGCGGTACAGGTGCTCAGTGGCCTGTGGTGGAACAAGGCCAACATGAGTGCAGTCAATGGCTCCCACGACGTGTGGGATTCTGCCAAGGGCATAGAATGCACCCTTCACTGCCGCCAATTCACGAGCCCTGGGGAATCTGATGTACCTGTTTCGGTACAGCATCATGGCTGCCAGTACATCCCTCAGCACCTTGCTGAACATGGGCTGGGACATCCCTCCTCCACTGCCCACTGTGTGCTGGAATGACCCAGTGGCGAAGAAATGCATGGCGGCCATCACCTTAGCCGTGGGGGTGACAGCAGTCGGATACACCCTGCGGGGACGGAGATGGGGCTCTAACATGGCACACAGTCGATGCAGAGTTGGCCTGTCCAGCCGAAACTTCCTGATTACCTCTGTATCGTCCATGTCCGCCAGCAATTGGTATGGGCGGTCAATGTTCGGTCTCCGCCTGGGTTAAATGGCAGAGGACACATGTCAAAGCAACACGGCACATAGCAATTTCGCATACACATCACTGACATGACTGAGCAAGCACATGAGCCACAGCCCAGCTGTCAAGCTGGGACGGCACGGCCACAATACACTTACACAGGTCTCCCAACAATGGCAATGGCAAGTGAGACATACCACTGCCATGTGCATGCACATGGGGATCTAGGCCCCAATGACTTGCGGGCGTGCTGATGGGGACTGACTGCATATTCGTCAAGCGGCAACGCCACGGCAACATGAGTGTCTGCTGAGCATGGAACTGCTTCCGAGGCTGGATGAGTATGGCACACGACGACGACGATGTGGGCACGGGCTGGAGCGGCCAATACAAGTGGGACCTGTGGCACGAGGGGATATGAGACAGTAGTAGGTGTCAGCACTGCACCCTATGTACAGCACTGTACGGATCACAGCTCCCGAAACATTGACTGGTGTCCACATTGACAGCCCCATGCCAAGACGGCTGTGTGCTTGCAGTCACACGTCACAGGTGAGAGGTTACATTGCACGTGCCAGGTGGCAGACGTACATAGTGGGAGCTGGCATGTGTGTGCATGTGTCTCCTGTTCAGGATCCACCAGATGGGCGCTGACTCTGTACTGACCATTGGACACAGCATGTTCCGTGGAAGGCTTGTGTGTGTGGGATGGTGGCACTGGATGTGCCTCCGTTGGGTGGGGGGCCATGCACAGGGCGGGTACGTCGATGATTGCGCATTGTTGGTCACGGTGGGTGCACCAACTAAGATGTGTTGCCCTGTGTTCAATTCCTATGTCCGCATGATGATGGACTGTGGATGTGGGCAGACTACACATTGGTCGATGTGCTGTCTATATGCATGTGCCTTCACACCAGGCACAGCTGCCCCTGCACATGTGACCCCTGCTGGACTCGCTGCTGGGTCTGTGGAGCTGATGCACCTTCTGCGCGTGGGGCGGACAGCTCTCCTCACTTCCCTCATTGCGCATGTCATGTCTTTGCCGCAGGTGACATGGATCATGGAGGGCCCACATGTACGCGTGGGTAGGCTACACATGATTGTTCACTGGTCGCCACCCCCAGTCAGTGTTTCGAATGGGAAGGTTGTCGTGCTGGTGGTATGTTCGATGTGGCGGATGGGCGGGCCTAGGTGCGGGCTTACATTCCGGACATGGGGGGTAGTTGGATTGGCGACTAGTTGCAGTACACACGGGACACGTCTCTTCCTTTCCACATCTGGGTCATCCCTTGTACTAACTGACAGTGATACAGTCATCTTCACCCCAGCCCTCATGTCCTCCCCTCGCCCCCCAATATGCATGCTCACCTGCGAGGCTAGCGCTTGCACAGGCAGCCCCAAGCTCGCACCAGAGAGGGCAAGGAGTGTATGTGTGGGTCCAGGGTATGATGTGTGGCGGGACGCCGTCCACCTGCGTGGTGCCCCAAATGGAGACCCGGCCTGCATGGACTATGCATCACAGTCTTCGCCTTCCGGATCCGCCACCTGCGACACCCAGTGGCTGTGGCTGCCCTTGCGGCCAGGCCGCGTCCGTCTGTGGCTGATGGCCCACACATTCACTCTTTGGCCTCTCTGGGGAGGGCTCGGGGGTGGTGGCGCACGCGCTTGCACTTAGTCGCAATGGCATGTGGCGTGGTTGGTATGATGGGCAATGGATGGGATGGTGCGAGCCACCTCCCGTGACGTCAGTGCTGCTCGTGCTGTGGTGCGTCCCCCTACACTTCCATTTGACTTGTGCCATGCTAGACGTTGAGGTTCTATTGCCTGCGTGATATGACCAGGAGGAGCGCGAGGAGACCTCTCGCACACCATGCTCCACTGCCATCCCGTGCCCTGTATCGCCTGTGCGGATTGACTATGTTGGGGTTACACCTGGTCGACTGGGGCTGTGTGTGCCTTGTCAAGGGCATGGCGGGCGCACAACAGGATCCAGCTTGTCCACAGAGGGTGGGCTGAGGTGCGCCTGGTACCGCTTTGTACGTGTGCCCGGCTGCTGTGCACACACGTGTTCACCTCCCCGACAGGTGTCCTCTCACAATGCCCAGGGAAGCGGTGGTGTACTGTTCATGACCCCTCCCAACACGGCGTGCTCCAACTTGGCATGTGCGCATCTACCCGTCGCACCCACCCACCTGAGCACTGCGTCCATACGACTTCACACGACACATGTGTGTCTTCCACAGTAGTGCTACTCATTTGCGTTGACATCCAATACCAGTGGACTACATGGTCATGTCACGACTGCCGTGTACTTCACATACTCTCATCCTCTCTCATTCGTACTTGTGAAATGAGTCAGCGGAGACAGTTTTGGTTTCAAACATTATATTGAGTCTTCTGTCCTCTGTGATGCAGTATAGTGGACACTACTGGCAGCGGAATACATGTTGAGGATATACTGAGCATGATTACAAATGGGATAGGGTGTGGGGTTACATCTGCTTGGCCAAGGCTGTGCTAATGTACATTTACGTATAGCTGCGGAGCTGCGGACTTTGACACAGACGGTATACATGTAGCCTACCAGACCGCTCGGCATCATGGGCACAGTCCATCTCAGTTCCATGTGACAGGTTTGCTGCGGTTGTTCCTCATGCACGCGTGCATGTGAGATGACATCAGGGCATGTGCTTGCGTGCATGCAGCGGCGTGCCACTTGTTGTTGCACTGTGGTGGTTACTGGACATGTCACAGTCACTGGGGTCGTGTTGTTGTTGTATGCACTTGTCGTCCATGCAAAGGTCCTGGTATGGGATTCCCGGGGCGGGGGTGGGAGGGGTGCAGCACCCACAGACTCCAGGCGACCTATTCATGTCCACTGAGCGGTGTGTGTGTCCATGTGCGCTGGATCCATGTCGTGTCCTGGTTGTTCGTGCAGTTCCGTCCATGTGGGTGCGATGCACAGAGCCCATGCCACTGCCTCCCAGGATGCATGCGGTGTTCCTGGATGTGATGGGGAACAGTGTGCATGTCCCGGTCATATCCGATGTCATGGCGATGTCGTTGATGGTGTGGTTACAGTTGCCGGTCGTTTGGTATGGCTGTTGTGGTGGTGACTGGCCAGTCCGTGCGGAAGCTGAGCATGGGTGCGGGGTTGGACTTCATAGGTCACTCGGGGAACCTGCGTTGTGGTCCGACGTATTTACAGGTTGTCAGGTATGCGATGCCGTCCAGCAGGGCTTCCATGTCATTGGTGGTGTACATGTTTGCCAGCCAATGAAGCGGATGGTGGCTGTCAAGGTGTTGTTCGTAGGTTGTCCCTTGGAGGACCATGATGGGGCATGCTGGGTGACATTCGATGTAGCTGTTCTCGATGATCCGTCGTGTGGAGGCACAGTGGTTCCATTTCAGTGCGGGTGCGATGTTGGCCACATACGCCATGCCCCCATAGGCAGAGCAGGCCCTGTCGTGTGCGTCCAGAGGGAGGAGTAGTGGTAGCAGGTCCGCCTTCAGACATGCCGGGTTGGAGAGGCATATCTCGACGGGATGCTGGTAGGGACACCTCCGACAGTAGAAGACGGGCATGACGCAGCTGAACAATGTGATGCGGTAAGTCAGTCGGTAACTTACGTTCAGCAGGGACAGGAGATCGCATCCCAATGTATGTATCGTGTTGGTTTGGTACAGCTTGAGCTGTTCGGCGTAGTTGGGTAGGTGTGTTGCGGTTGCCATTTCGCAGCGGTTCGTAGAGGTGGCGTGCTCCGGCTGTGTGTGCAGTCTGCAATGTGCACGCTCCGGGGTTGCTGTGAGCTCTGTGTAGTCGTGGGGAGACAGGACTTGTGTTCTGTTGGCTTGTTTGGAGGACACGGGCCCTCTTCCCACATGCTTCTCAGACAGTTCAAGGTCAGTGCTGTGTGACTCCTTCCAATTAACTTGCATGTGGCCGACATGGGGAGTGTTTTCTTCTTTCTTCCCCGTCCGTTGTGTGCTTCTGTGATATGCGCTATCTGCCCTGTGGTCGGTCTCCTCGGCATGCCTGTGTTGGTCTATTCTTGGACAATGGCTGTATTCACCGGCTTCTGTCGTAGGGCTGTGGTTTCGGTGTTGGAATGGAAGGTCATTCAGTGCTGTCTGCTCTCCCTTGTGTGGGCGGCAGGCTGCCTTTCCGCTCTGCGTTGGGCCTTGTGTGTGGATGTTATTCTTGGGCCACCTGTTGTCGGTCCCCGGGCTCTTTGGTGTTCCGTTTCATGTGTCTTGTTCATATGTGCAGGGTGGTATGGGTTTTTCAGTGTGGTACTGGCGTTCCTCTTCCCGAAGGGGCCCTGCTTCTCCTAGTTGGTGTTGCCGCCGCTGTGTGCTTCGCCATGTTTGTTACACTGGGGTGTGTCCTGCTGTTGCGTGACTTCACTGACATGTGTGCGTCGGTTGTGTGGCGTTGGGTGTTGTCCGTGAATTGGGCGTTGGGGACATGTCTGTGGCCGGCCTGTCACGTGTCATGTGCGTTCGGGGTGGGGCTGATGTGTGTGCTGCTTGGTTGTGTCCCTGTGTCTGTGTGCGACGCATGCATGGCGCTGCGGTTGGCCTCTGCGTTGTGCGCATGTGTGGCGGCGTCATCGGCGCTTTGGGGCCGTGACGGGGTGGTTGGTTCCTAGTCCCAGGTGGTGTGTACACATGTGTTCCGCGATGTTAGGATTTGGCCTGTGTGTCATATGTGGATGCAATGGTGGATGTGTAGTGTGCACGCGCTGGTGGGGGGTTGTCCGCTTTTTCCGCCCTTGCACTGTGTGCGCTGTTTGCGTGCACTTGTTGTGTGTGTGCCTACCTGCGTCTCCGCGGTACGTTGCGTCCTTGGTGGTGCATCAGCAGAAGCATGGGAAGGGCCTGCAGTGCTGGATTCATGCCTGGGGTGCCGCTTCTTCGTTGTCCGTGCTCTGCGTCCGTGTTTCCGCCTCTCTTTCACGTGCGGTGTCTCTTGCCGTGGGAGCCGTTTGTTTGCGGCATCGTAATTTATGCGCCGGGCGGGACGTGTTTCGTCGGACGGTGTGTGTCAGTTGTGCTGCGCCGCTACGTGTGCGGGCGCACTTTGATGGCGGACGGTGTTGCTGGCTTGCCGGCGGTGTTTGGCCTGCTTTTCGCATCGTAATTGGGCGGGCGTGTGGACTGCTGCGTGCCGGCGGTAACTGGTGGTTTTTGCATCCGCCAGCACGGCGGTTGTGCTTCCGCCCGCCATCGTAATGAGCCCCTAAAGACTGAAAATAATTCACAACAATAGGTCAAGTGCCCATGCTTCCATGTAGTACATGCAGGGGAGTAGCCAGAAAATTAAAATACCCCCATTAGAACATAAGTTCAGATGGCACCCAGCAAGTGAGCCCAATCCTCACTAGAAGAGCTCCCTTTTCTCTTCCATCCAAGCATCTATCCATTCTTTTTCTTTCATCCTTCCATCACCCTGCTATTAACTACAGTTTCACCTTTACATTCTGCCATCCATTCACTGTTTCATCCATCATTCAATCTTTCACTATTTCATCCGGATCACTGACAGAATATCGAGTACCAAAATATCGAGATACAAAAATATCGGGACATAAATATCGTTGTCAAAAATATCGACCTCCTATCTTCATAATGGTAAGTACAAAAATATCGAGAAAAAAATATCGTTAAAAATATCGAAGTACAAAATATCGTTTTTTTATATGTATAAAAAATAATAATAAAATAATAAATGTAACTTAAAATTTTTTTTTAGATTTATTTGTAAATTTTAACAATTATAATAATAAATGTAATTTAAAAATAAATTAAACATAAAAAGTAATATAAATATATTTACTTAAAAATAATTAATAAATAATTTTAATTAATTATAAAATATTACAAATATATTAAAAATTATAAATAAATATATATATACATACACCTCTAACATAAAAATTATTTTAAAAAAATTATACTATAAATTAAAATATTTAATATTTTTTAAACCTACATTTTACACTACATTGAGTGCAACAGTAGGGAAAGTGTTGGATAGCGTAGGGGAAAAAATACAATTCCCACTCCAGCGAGTGCAACAGTAGGGAAAGTGTTGGACAGCGGAGAGGAATAATTTACTATTCCCACTCCAATGAGTGCAACAGTAGGGAAAGTATTGGATAGCGGAGGGGAATAATCTACTATTCCCACTCCAATGAGTGTAACAGTAGGGAAAGTGTTGGATAGCGGAGGGGAAAAATTACTATTCCCACTCCAGCAAGTGCAACAGTAGGGAAAACGTTGGCTAGAGGAGGGATAAAAATTACTATTCCCATTCCAGCGAGTGCAACAGTAGGGAAAGTGTTGGATAGCGTAGGGGTAAAAATTACTATTCCCACTCCAGTGAGTGCAACAGTAGGGAAAGTGTTGGATAGCGGAGGGGAATAATTTACTATTCCCACTCCAGCAAGTGCAACAGTAGGGAAAGTGTTGGATAGCGGAGGGATAAAAATTACTATTTCCACTCCAACAAGTGCAACAGTAGGGAAAGTGTTGGATAGCGGAGGGGATAAAATTACTATTCCCACTCCAATGAGTGCAACAGTAGGGAAAGTGTTGGATAGCGGAGAGGATAAAATTACTATTCCCACTCCTGTGAGTGCAACAGTAGGGAAAGTGTTGGATACCGAAGGGGTAAAAATTACTATTCCCACTCCAGCGAGTGCAACAGTAGGGAAAGTGTTGGATAGCGTAGGGGTAAAAATTACTATTCCCAATCCAATGAGTGTAACACTAGGGAAAGTGTTGGATAGCGGAGGGGAATAATTTACTATTCCCACTCCAGCAAGTGCAACATTAGGGAAAGTGTTGGATAGCGGAGGGATAAAAATTACTATTCCCACTCCAACGAGTGCAACAGTAGGGAAAGTGTTGGATAGCGGAGGGGTAAAAATTACTAGTCCCACTCCAGTGAGTGCAACAGTAGGGAAAGTGTTGGATAGCAAAGAGGAATAATTTACTATTCCCACTCCAACAAGTGCAACAGTAGGGAAAGTGTTGAATAGCGGAGGGGATAAAATTACTATTCCCACTCCAATGAGTGCAACAGTAGGGAAAGTGTTGGATAGCGGAGAGGATAAAATTACTATTCCCACTCCTGTGAGTGCAAAAGTAGGGAAAGTGTTGGACAGCGAAGGGGTAAAATTACTATTCCCACTCCAGCGAGTGCAACAGTAGGGAAAGTGTTGGATAGCGGAGGGGAATAATTTACTATTCCCACTCCAACGAGTGCAACAGTAGAGAAAGTGTTGGGTAGTGGAGGGGATAAAATTACTATTCCCACTCCAGCGAATGCAACAGTAGGGAAAGTGTTGGATAGCGGAGGGGAATTATTTACTATTCCCACTCCAACAAGTGCAACAGTAGGGAAAGTGTAGGATAGCGGAGGGGATAAAATTACTATTCCCACTCCTGTGAGTGCAACAGTAGGGAAAGTGTTGGATAGCGGAGGGGTAAAAATTACTATTCCCACTCCAGCGAGTGCAACAGTAGGAAAAGGGTTCGGATAGCGTAGGGGTAAAAATTACTATTCCCACACCAGCGAGTGCAACAGTAGGGAAAGTGTTGGATAGTGGAGGGGTAAAAATTACTATTCCCACTCCAGTGAGTGCGACAGTAGGGAAAGTGTTGGATAGTGTAGGGGTTTAAATTACTATTCCCACTCCTGCGAATGCAGCAGTAGGGAAAGTGTTGGATTACGGAGGGGTAAAAATGACTATTCCCACTCCAGTGAGTGCAACAGTAGGGAAAGTGTTGGATAGTGTAGGGGTATAAATTACTATTCCCACTCCTGCGAATGCAGCAGTAGGGAAAGTGTTGGATAGCAGAGGGGTAAAAATTACTATTCCCACTAAATAAAATTCAAATTTAAGAGCAAACAAAATATCAACTACAATACAAAATGTAATAAAAAAGCCAAAAACAAAACATATATAAAAATATAAAAATTTACAAAACATAGAAACATATTATAATGTAGAAAAAATCTAAAATTTACATAAAAAGATTATTTTTTTTATTTAATAAAAAATTAACAAACAAATATTTTGTAATAGCAATTAATTTTAATCAAAAAAATATTTCTTACATAAATGTAATCTTTTTTTTCTACCCTATAACACCACACAATTTACAACACACATCTAAATTTTTAAAAAAGTGCACCTCCACAATTAACACAATTAATTATCAATAAAACAATTATTAATAATTAAAAAACACATTTAAATAGGTAAAAATTAATGTACTAACCAAACGTTACAGCTATAGAACCTAAATCCCCAAACAAAAACAAAAAACAATTACCAAAAATATTTGTCAATTAATAAATTAATATTAATGATCAAATAATGATTAATTAATTTAAACTGAATTACTTTTCACCCTCTACCCCAATAAACACCAAAACACACACCTAAAAATATTTACACAATTTCCATAACTAATTTTACATTAATAAATTAATATCAATTAACAACAAATCATTAATTAATTTTAAAATATTTACTTCCCACCATTTACCACTATAAACCCCACAACTCACACATCAAAATAATTACACAATTGCCATATTTAAATTTTAATTAATTAATTAGCATTAATTAACAAATAATTAATTAATTATAAATAAATTACCTTCCACCATATTCCCCTATAAATGCCACCACCAATTTCTTAAAACTTGACACAATTAACATAATTAATTAACAATTAATTAATTAATAACAATTAAGCAAAATATAAATAATTATTAATAAATTAATTCACACAACACTATAAAATAAAATAAAATAAATAATATATAAAAAATATTAATAAATGTATTAAAATTAAGGGGCTGATTACGATGGCGGAACTATCGCCACCGCCAGGCCGGCGGTGAGGTCCGCCGGCACTGCGGACCGTGATTCTCCGACCGCCAGATTATGATGGCGGTGGGATCCTCACCGCGACCGTGGCGGAGGCAAAGCCCGTCCGCCACGGAACTGCCACAGGCAATCGTTACGATTGCCTGGCGGAGCAGTCAGCATGCTTACAATGGTGGCGGAGCCCAGCAGGCTCCGTTCGCAGAATTATGATGCTGGCGGAAGCCAGCCTTTCCGTGGCGGTTGAACCGCCATTGAAAGGCTGGCGGGGATTGTTTTCGGGGGCCCGTTGCGGGCCCCCCGTGTGTTGGGGGAGGTGTGGGTGCACTGGGGGGGGTACCATGGCCCCCCTACATTTCACTGCACCATGTGGCAGGCACAGTGTAGTGCAGTGAAATGCACAACATGCTCTTTCCGACATCGCGGCGGTGCTGCTGTCAGCAGCCACCGCCGCAATGTTAACGGTGCGGAATCTGACCGCAGCGGTTGCGGTCCCATCCTAATCGGGTATGCGGGACCGCCGCATGCATGGCGGACGGTCCCAAACACTGCTACGATGGCGGGCGGACCAAGTCCGCCGGCCATCGTAATGAGCCCCTAAATTACTTCCCACCCTACTCCCCTATCAACCCACTCCTAAAAAAACACAATTAACATAATTACCAATTAATTAATAATAATTAACAACCAATTAATTAATAATTAATAATAAATTAATTTCCACAATAAAAAATAAAAATATTAAATAAATATTATTTAATAAAAAATAGCAAAACCAAAGTTTTGAACATTGCAAGCACTCACCCTCAGTAAACTGATCTGGGTTTAATCCATCATCATTCTTTAGCTCACTCCGCCACCCCAGTTCAGACATGGCCATATGCAAATCAGTCTGCCCCTGTGCCTCATGGGAACAGTCCAGGGAAGACATGGCTTGGCAGTTGGGGGCGAGTGCTTGCACTGTTCAACACTCCGTCCATCATCCCCTTTGGTTTTGCTTAATAAAAAAATATTCATAATATAATTATATTTAAATTACTTCCCACCCTATTCCCCTTTAAACCCACAACCCGCTCCTAAAAAAATGACACAATTAACATATTTACCAATTAATTAATCGATAAAAATTAACAGCCAATTATTAATTAATTAATAATAAATTAATTCCCACAATTAACACTATAAAATCAAAATTAAATAAATACTAATAAATACAAATTAATATTCAATGTAATATAATTAAATTACTTCCCACCCTATTGCCCTATAAACCCACAACCCGCTACGGAACTAAAACGCAAAATTTAATTAAAATAAAATTAATAACTTCTAAAAATTTAACACATATTTTAAAAAACAAATGCAATACTTAGACAAAAAATAGAGCACATATATTTAAAATACATACTAAAATACATAAAACTAACTAAAAAAAACGATATTTTTAAGAACTATAGGGCTCATTACGATGGCGGAGGGACCGCCACTTCCGGGCCGGCGGTCCCTCCGCCATCTGGCTCCCATATCCCCCGCCACATTAGAATGGCGGGGGGATCGCTTCACGCTTCCGCCACGGCAATCGTCACGATTGCTTGGCGGAGCGGTCAGCATGTGTGAAATGGCGGCGGTGCCTGCCACGTTGTGCATGGAAATGCACTATGTGCCATTTGTGCATTGTGAACGGTGCTGCAGCCAGCAGCACCGTCCGCAATGATCAGGGGCCTGGATGCACCCGCCATAGTGGCGGGCACATCCTAATGCACTCAGCGGGACCGCCGCCTTACCGGCGGGCGGTCCCAGCTCCGCAGCGATGGCGGGCGGATTGATGTCCGCCCGCCATCGTAATGAGCCCCTATATTTTTGCAAACGATATTAATGACTTTGATATTTTTGAAAACGATATTTCTTACCTTAAACTCGATATTCTTTTTTTTTTTTTTTTAAGTTTTTATTTGTATTTTCCAAGAAACAAAAGAAAGCATAACAAAATCGGTTGCAGTCGTGCAGAGACATACATATGCAGCCCATATCACATATAATCCCACATCGCTACCCCTTAGGGCGACTTGAACCTTCAATTCCCACCCATTCACATTTCTCCATTGCAGTGTCTCATGTTTCTTCCCCTTCTGGAGTGCTTGGAAACGAGAAAGCCGGTACTCATGTTTGGGTTAAAGGAGGGACCCCTAAAAGGCCCGCTAACCATCTCACAGCCCCCCATCTAGCCCATAATATGTCCTCCATTTGC
The DNA here is from genome assembly GCA_963921515.1 of Calotriton arnoldi. Lineage (NCBI taxonomy): Eukaryota > Metazoa > Chordata > Amphibia > Caudata > Salamandridae > Calotriton > Calotriton arnoldi. The sequence goes on from CAWUFW010001731.1 coordinate 1,243,535, forward strand.
CCCATACCTTGCGGAATTTTCTCGGGCATCCTCTTGCCTTGTAGGTGACCCTTTCTGCCACCATATACATATCCATTCCCGCCTTCCACTCTCGGAGCTGGGGCGCTATTGCGGCCCCCCAAGTTCATGCTACATCCCGTTTTGCCACCACCAGGGCTAACATAGCGAAAATGAGCTGCGGGCGGCCTAAATCCACATCCCCGGGTATACCCAGCAGTATGAATTTAGGGTCCAGTGGTAGTGTTGTTTCTAGAACCTTGTTCAGTTCCCCCAACACCTTCTCCCAGTAGGTCTGTATTACGGTGCAGTCCCAGATGGTATGATAGAAATCTCCCTGTTCATGGCCACATTTCTGGCAACTAGTGTCGCTGGCGCGGCCCATTCGATGAAGTCGGGCCCTATCATAATAGACTCTATGGAATATCTTATATTGGATGAGGCGGAGACGGGATTTAATAGCCACCTCCCGATGGTACATCAAGGCTGCTTCCCAGTCTATGTTTTCAAGTGTGCCTAAGTTCAGTTCCCAGGTCTCCCTCAGCCTACCCAGCCTGTCTGGTGCATTATTATTCAAGGTTCGGTATGTGAGTGATACTGCCTTAGTAAGCACATGCTCCTGTAGCAGGCGCCCCTCCAGTGGTGCATATTCTGGTAGCGAGGAGGATAAGGAACTCTCCGCCTGCCAAGCATGTCGAAGTTGCGCATACTTAAAAAACTGGGAGGTGTGCAACCCAAAATCTGTCTGCAGCGCGCAGAAACTTTTAAGTTTACCTTTGGCTATGATGTCCCCTATGGTAGAGATGCCTATGGCGTCCCACCCCGCAAAGCCTCTCAGTTTGTGGATTTCTTTTAGCCAGGGACAGTGCCAGAGAGGCGTCTGTTTAGTAGGTTTGCGAGCCCACCCCAGTGCCTTTGACGCTCTGTCCCACACTTCTATCGTGACTTGGGTGGCCGGGAGAAGTCGTCCCCTACCCCGTCCCCATAGAGATAATACAGGCAAGTACGATTCGCCATAGTGTCCCTTTCCAACCTATAGGTGGGGTGGTCTGCCGTGGCGTGTATCCAGTCATTCACCGGGGTTAGATGTTCTGCCCAGTAGTAGGCCTCTATATCTGGCAGCGAGATCCCCCCATTGTACTGATTACGGTGCAGTGTAGTCAGAGCGATCCTTGGTTGTTTCCCGAGCCATAGAAATGAGCGCAGTTCCGCATCCACAGCTCGAAAGGTCTGTCTTGAAAGGGGGAAGTACTCGTTCTGAAGGGCATAAAGGAAGCGGGGCAGGGTGATCATCTTAAACATGGCCGCCCGGCCTAGAATTGTGAGGGGAAGGGATTTCCATCTCTGTGCGTCTTCTACGAAATTGGTTATTACCCGTTGGATGTTTCTCTGGTAGGAAAGCCTCTTATCTGTGGTGAGGTAAATCCCTAGGTAGGTGAACCCAGTATGTGCTATCTGGAGGGCCCCAGGGAGAGTAGGCCAAGCGGACAAGGCGCTAGGACTGTAGATGACCGACTTGTGCCAGTTTATGGTGTAACCTGAGTAAGTCCCATATACATCCATGACGTCGAATAAAGTGGGAATCGTGGTAGTCGGGTGAGTGATATAAAGCAAAATGTCATCGGCATACAGCGTGATCTTTTCTTCCCCAGTATCTGTTGGTTTAATTCGGAACCCCCTAATCTCTGGGCATTGCCTAATCACACAAGCCACTGTCTCGATCGTGAGAGCAAAGAGCAGTGGGGAGAGAGGACAACCCTGTCGGGTGCCCCTTCTGATGGGGAAGTCTCCGGAGATCTGACCATTGACCTTAACCCTTGCCCGGGGATCTCTATAGAGGAGACCTACCCAGTGCCGAAACTTGGGGCCTATGCCAAATTTGACCAAGGTGGCCTCCAGGAAGGGCCAGTGTACCGCGTCGAATGCCTTTTCCGCGTCCAAAGACAGGAGCAGATGTGGGTCATCTCGGTCCTGAACCTCCATGAGCCAATTAAGGGTCCTTTGTAGATTCAGCCGGGTCGTCCCGGCCGGGCAGAAAGCCCGTCTGGTCCTGGTGTACTAGGGTAGTGATTACCTGACGGAGTCTCAAGGCAAGGATAGTCGCCAATATTTTCACCTCTATATTAAGGAGGGATATGGGGCGATATGAGGCACAGTCAGTGGGGGGTTTCCCCTGTTTATGAATAGGGATAATCGTGGCCATTCGCAGGTCCAGAGGCAGGCTTCCCTCTTGGGACGCGTCTTGGAAAAGATTCAACAGGTGGGGGCCAAAAAGATCTGCGCACTTCTTATAAAGTTCTGCAGGGAGGCCGTTGGGGCCGGGGTCTTCCCAGGACGTTATCTGACTATAGCCAGTTTGATTTCGTCCACCGTTATATCAGAATCCAGCCCCTCTCTATCATCCTCGTCTAATGACGGTGTGTGAATGTCCGCCAGGTAGTCTCTTATGGCCGAGAGCGCCCTCAGCTTCCGGGCTTCATAAAAGTGTTGATAGTAGGACGCGAACGTCTGTACTATCTGTGTATCACGTGTCTGTGGTATCCCCTGGGGGTCCACAACACTCGCCACCCACCGGGCATCCACCTCTCTACGACTAAGCCATACCAGGAGTTTGCCCGACTTGTCTCCCACGTCATATAGCCTATGCAGGGTCGCCTGGGCCTGTGCCTTAGCCGCTTGCGTGGCCAGAGCTCTGTAGTGATGCTGGACATCTGTTAACTGTCTCAGAGCCTGAGGGTCTCTCTTCGTGAGGTGCCGTCTTTCTAGGGTAAGAATCTGGGCCTCCAGTGTGGCGAGTTCTTCCTGGGCCTTCCTCTTTTCCCAGGCTATCCGGTTCTGGGTCCTATCCCGTAATAATGTTTTATATGCTTCCCATATCACCACTCCGGACTGCACCGAGCCAAAGTTTTCTGCAAAAAAGACTTTTGTGTCAGTTTGGATACCCTGGAGCACGTCCTTGTTCTGTAGGTCCCATGCCGACAGTCTCCATCCCCCCCGTCCAGTTCGGGCCCTCTCACCCACTCGAACATATAGGGGCGAGTGGTCAGACAAACCCCGGGCCATGTATTCCGCCTCGTAGCTGTCCTGGATTGCCCCGTGCGGGAGAAATACGTAGTCCAGTCGCGAGTGGACCCTGTGGGCCCCAGAGTAGTACAAGTACTGTCGGTCCCCCGGGTCCAAGTGTCTCCACACATCCACCAAACCCAGAGTGTCGGCAAGGCGGGCCAATTGTGTAACCGGGGGCGGATGGGCATGTTCACCCGAGCGGTCTGTAGGGACATGCATCAGGTCGTTAAAGTCACCCCCAATGATGTGTGTCGATCCCGGTGTCTCCAGCAATATGTCTGTCACCCCGTGTAATGTCCTGGTCTACAATTTCGGCGGGGCATAAACTGATAGGATGGTAACATTTCTCCTACTCCATGACCCTGTCACTCCCACATAGCTCCCTTGGGGGTCTAACCATGTACGTTTTACCGTGAAGGGAGGTGACTTTTTAATCAGGATGGCGACTCCTCTAGAGCCGGAGGTGTACCCCCGCATGCGCCAGGACAGTATATGCCCCCCGAGCAAGGAACCCACATTTCGTGCCTTTAAGATGGGTTTCCTGCAAAAGCACCACATCCGGGTGGGTGCGTTTTATGAAAGACGACACCAACCCTCTTTTAATTTTGTCACCAAGGCCGTTGACATTCCAAGTGAGTGCCGTGAAGGGGCTATCCTCCGAACCCATCATGACAGGTTATTGTGTAGTGGTGGGACATGTATGCGTGTACGGTGAGGTGATGCCCTGTATGGGGAATTTGATTGATTGCGTACGCTCTGCGAACTCTGTGACTGTACCTCAACAAAAACACAATGAACCATAAAAACAGTGCAACTGGTTGAAACCCCTTACCCTCTTCCCCCACCCCACCTCCCCCCCCATTTTCACACCCTCTGCCAGACGCCCGATGTTGTGCATAAGGGTGGTAGAGGTCTGTCGCCCGCCCCAGCCCCAAGCTTATGCTACAAGTTCAAACTCCTGCAGCAACCCAAAGAACTCCAAGGAAAGAACAAACCGAAGAAAGGGAAAGACAAAGCAAAGACTAAGGACAGAAGATTCCAGAAGAGGGAAGGGGAAGACAGAACGAGGGGAAGAAAAGTAGGAAGGAGAAAGAGAAGGGGCTGTCCAATGCCCAAGTCTGTGGCCTCTCCTGGCCTTTCGCCCGCGATGGAATGGAGCTCTTCAGCTGCTCTGCATGGCTAGTGGGTGATGTGTCGGGGGCAAATGTCCATTCAACAAACTCCGCCATAGTATTCTGATTGCACGGCAAGTCTCTGAAGCTCATAATCAGGAATGCGAGTCAGGGGCCTCCCCCTGTGATGCCAGAGTTTCTGCTGCCACGTCTTGTTCCATTGCCACTATTTCAGCAACCAAGGGATGTAGAGAGGGCTCGTCTTCTCCCTCGTCTCCGGATGTGCTGTCCCTAGTGTCTGTCTCTGTACCAGGTTCACGGCGGTCAGGGAGGCGGAGGGTGTGCGAGCCTGCTGACAGGCGAGAGTCCAGTGAGCGTCCACTGCGCCGCCGGACCCTGCCACTGCCTTTCGTGGCATACGGCGTTGTCCCCTGCAAAAGTTCTCTCCGGTTTCCCCGGGGTCTCAGTGTCCTTTGAAGACCAGAGGGTTTCGGGGTGTTCCTCGCCAATGTCTGGCCGTGGCGCGATGGGACGTCTAGCTGCTTCAGTACTGGCCACTACTCAATCCATTGCCACGCTTCCTCCGGTGTTTGGAAGAAATGGGTCTTCCCCATAAATAGTACCTTCAATTTCGCGGGAAATAGAAGCATATATTGAATCTTGTGCTCCCTGAGTTTCGCCTTCACAGAATCAAAGGTGCGCCTTTGCTTCTGGACCTCTCTGCTGTAATCCGGGCAGATCATTATACGGGTGTTCTCAAGTCTTATATCTCCAAGCTTCCTTGCCTCTCGGAGGATCATGTCCCTGTCTAGGAAGTTAAGAAAACGAGCTATGATGGGACGCGGTTGCGCTCCCGGGGGAGGTCGCGCCATCAGTGCCCTGTGCGCCCTTTCTATGCCGAAACGAGCAGAGAATTTATCTGTCGGGAAGGTGCGCTGGAGCCAAGAGTAAAGGAAGTCCGACATGTTTGTCCCCTCAATGCCTTCTCTAAAACCCACAAAGCGAAGGTTATTACGCCTCGCCCTGTTTTCTGCATCGTCGACGCGCCACTGAAGGTCTTTGTTCGAGGACTGGAGATCTGCCATTCCTTTGCGGAGGTCCTGAAGGGAATCCTCCGCCTCGCCCAGTCTGGTCTCCGATTCCGTGACTCTGGCTGCCAGGTTGCGTAGATCCTGCCTCAGGAGCGTCACCTCCGTGCCCACCTCTCCAATCTTCCCCTCCAGTGCTGTCCTGGAGGACTGGATCGCCTGAAGAAGAGTGTCCATGTCGGTGCGGGTGGTCAGTCGCTCCTCCGGGGGAAGGGGTGATCACTTTTGTGTAGCGGTCCATTTTCCCCTGGCGCGGTGGCTTCGGGTCTTTGTCCTTGCCCATAGTCGGGGATACAGTAGTGGGTCGCGAGGAGAACAGTGGTAAGGCCGGGTCCAGGCACTCAAGCGGTGGAGGGGGGGGGAGAGCTCTTCACACCCCCCTGATGGACATCCGGCCGGCGTGACTCCAGACCGCAGAACGCTGCGTCGTCTCCACTGCGTCCAGCCCGGCTCCGCTAAGATATTATAGGCCCCCTCCGGACAACCAGGGATCCAGGGCCTCCAGCCGATGGAGAAGGCAGGGGGCAATCCACTCCACCACCACTGCAAGAACAGAGGGGTCGAGGCCGGTCAGGGCCGTCTGGGTCCAGTAGGGGTACCAGCACCGCCTACACACAGTTGAAGGGTGGCAGAAGGGGGGCCCCGCTTCACCATGGCACCGTAGCCACGTCCGGCTCTTTTCGGCCCACCCCCGCTATGGCAGGGCGGCGGGGGACGGTGACGGTTACCAGCCTGCACGCGCAGGCCTTAGGGCCTCACCGGGCCTCCCTGGTGTAGTGTCTAGGCCTCAATCCTCAATACTCAGCCAGAGCCCGCTCCAGCCCAACCCCGGCACCATCTCAGAAGGGAGCGAGGGCACATCCACAAAGTGCGGGGATCCCGCCGCGGGGGCCGCAGTCCGTCGCGTAGGGCCGTTGTGCTGGTCACCGCCTTCCTCCGTCGCGGCCCTCAGGCAATACTACCAGGTGGCGCAGCGCCCCGCACCCGCCCGGCTCACCTGCGGTCGCGATTCAGAGCACCGCCCGTCCAGCTCCGTTGATGACTGCAGGCCCCACAGCGGCAGGGCGCGCCTCTCTCGTCCAGCCGTCAGCAGGGAGCCTCATGCCCGGGGTGCGCCGCGGTCCGGCAGGGTCGGGCCGGATCAGGTCGGGAGCATCCACGACGCCCCCCAGTCTGGGCACAGGGAGCTCGGAGGCCGATAGTCCTCCCGATCGCCGCACAGAGGCTCTGTGTCCCAGGGGTGCAGCTCAAACTCGGAGGGCTCGCCGGGCCGTCTCAGCACCGTGGAGGCGCCATTTTGTCGAAGCGGGTGCGGAGTCTTTCCAAGATCGGTAGCGGCGGTGCGGAGGCCGATAGTCCTCCCAAATTCCCTCAAATGTGTGGCCGGGGTGTCAGCATCTCCTGGAAATCAGGTGCAAGTCTTGTCCGAGCCTTCGGACTGCCGGATTCGTAGACGGATGGAGCTTTCAGCCGGAGCTCGGCGAAAGCACGTCCTAAGCGGCCATGTTGTTGGCCACGCCCCCCTTAAACTCGATATTCTTGACCACGATATTCTTGCAGTCGATATTTCTGTATCTCGATATTCTGCACTCGATATTAGTGCAAGTCGACATTTCCAACTCGATATTCTGACTCTTTACCATTTCATCCATCAATCCACTCTGCCATCTACCCGCCCACTCTACCATCGCTCCATCCACTCTGCCATTCATCCATCCCTCGCATCAATTCATCCACTCTGCTATCCCCATCCATCCACTCTGCCATCTAGTCACTCATCCTTCCACCCACTCATCCATCCATGCTTTTACTCTGCCATCCTTTCACCTGTCCATCCACCTATCGATCCCTATACTCTGCCACGCTTTCACCTGTATACCCACCTATCCATCCATCACTTTACTCTGCTATCCTTTCACATCCCCATCAGGCTATCTTCTCACTCACTCACTTATCCATCAGTCCCATTACTCTGCCATTTATTTACCTATCCATCCACCTAACCATTCACTCATTCATCCACCCACTCATTCGCCCACTCACTCACTCATCCATCCTTCCTTTCACCTTTCCTTCTATTCAATATTCCTTCCATCTTTCCCTTTTCTAACACCCCTTCTTTCGTTCTTCCTTGCTCCCATACTGATGCTGTATTCCTATTATAGCTTTTTTCTGCCAGTTGCAGACAGAGGAGGCCCCTAAAGAACCTCACCTCCTGCTGTACCTGCTAGAGCCGGGGTTTCACGACGACCCTAAGTACAGTAAACCAATCAAGTTATTGTTCATTCCTTTATTGATGGTCTTCTTATAAAACATTTTTGTTTGTAGCCATAGCCAACGCGTTTCATCCCAGGCACTGAAGGGAATTACTTTGCTTGCATATGTGCTCTGGAGTCCTGTGTGCTCCAGTGGGCAGAAGAAAAATGTAAATGACACAACAGCAGATGGATGAATCAAGAGGGTTATGTTAGCTGAAAGTCCCTAAAAGTAAAGTATATTATATATAAAAATTTATAAAACTCAAAAAAGGTATTGGCTAATGCCTCACCTAAATAGGTTATTCCTCCATCTTTTGTGATAATGCTGACTGTTGTTTTGCCTGGAAATTCAGGCGGCGGCTTGAAATCCGCTCAAAATTTACTGAATTCTCAAAATTTGTTGCAACTTTTCCAAACACCTAACAACTGCAGAGAATAAAGAAATATGTGGTTTCCACAGAAAGATCAGTGCCACAGATTTGGACTGTCCCTTCTGATAGGTACTAGGGTACCCACCTCACTCCCTGCCATCACAGACACTGTCTCCAGTGATAACCTTTTCACCAACAAGTCAATAATGTCAGGTGTGCAAATCTAATTAGTTCAATTAAAGTAAAATACGACTACAGAATGCATGAGGGTGTCAAACAAACGGCCCAGAACGGCGAACAGTGTCTGTCAAGAATTCAGGGAGGTGGTCCCTTTCATGGGTAGCTTGAATCTGTCACTGGCGGGTGATATAGGAAGCTAACATTGGTAGAATGTCCGAGAAGATAACCCTGGTAGACAGTATGGCAATCTAACAATGTTGGGCATACAAGAAGCTGGCTCTGTAGAGCAGTGAGGAGCTGGCTTTGGTGGGCAGTGAGAAGATGACACTGGTGGGTAGTGTCAGGAACTTGCATGAGAGGGCAGTGTAAGTAGCCGGCATTGGAGAGCACTGTTAGAAGTTAGCACTAGGAATTAGTGTTTGAATATGGCACTGTGGGCAGTGTGACAGGCAAGCACTGGTACAATTCAGGCACCAATTAATTAATTCTGGGACTTTTTGCAAAGACTGCATCCACACAATAGAAGTATCCAAGCACCAGAGGACACAATTTATTTGTTGCGCTGTACAGTAACACTCACTCATTAATTTACTCCTTCATCCAGACCTCCAGGGGCCATTTGGGCCAGTTCACCTGCGTAGCATAGAGGGTTCCCTTGCAGAGCTGTCACTCACCAGAGTCGAAATCATTCAAAATATGCGAAGCATTCAAACATACCACGAAACGGCAACCTATAGCCCTGGGCTTCCTAACCTTTGAAAATAGCAATATCCGACAGAAATCTGAACACGGCATAGGGGATAGGTGTGTGTTTGTATGGTGGGGAAGGAGGGGGTGTACTTGTGTGTATACATGAAGGAAGTTGGATTTTAGAATGTAATCATACACGCCACCATCACCTATTTAGGTGGGAGAGTATTTTTACCCCCCAAAATATAATTATTTAACCTTTCTCTCTCTTGAAAATTACTGCAATTCAATGGAGTTTAATGGGAAACTTTAATTACCACAACGCATTTCCCTAAATCTTCCTCTTACCTGTTTCCAAATGTTGGTATGTGTGGATTTATGGGAAGAGTGGATGGATGTGTGTTTACATGTCAATCTGTACTTAGCAGCGTGTGATACTTTCAACAGGTCCTGCCTTTTTTTATACACATGCCTTTTCATTGTTGCAGATTTTTAAATTAATAATTCTGAGTGTAAAAGTGAAAATAAAGCACAATACAAAGTGGTCCTACCCCAAGGCAGTACTGGCTGAAAGTGTAATGCATGACATAATGACATCATACCTGTCAACTCACCCGAATTTACAGGTGTCACCTGCTTTTTATTATGTTTTTTGCCAGCCTGACACACAAAAAGCCTCAATAGACTTTAATTGAGTCACCCGCTTTTCAAATCTATACCACCCTCCAAAAAAGTGTAAATTCCCTGTTGGTTTTAATAGGATTGACCCTCTTAAACGCCGGACTTCACACACATTGTTGAGGCAAGAGGTTGACAGGTATGTGACATGGGTGCACTTAGCAGTTGTTTGTGAGTGGTGCTTGAGTATGAAAAAAAGATGTGTGTGTGGGCCTCTGTCTGTGGGGGGTTTTAAACGTTCATATGTGAGGCAAGTACAATTCTGCATGTGTGCATTTACATGTGCTTATGTATTGTTCGTGATAACATTACTTCCAATTTACCAAAATGCCTTCATTTTACGTTCTCACGCTTAGAACTCCCCTATATCAGTATAAAATGTATGGGAAATTGTTTTTCCGGTTGCTTTTCTGATTCTTTTTGATGTGCCCCCCAAATCTTGGCATGTACAGCCTTAGTCCCATATTTGCTGCTGGCCAAAGTGTGAAGAAATGTTAGAGGTGAGGAGGTCAGGAAATTGTGAGCTGCAAGTCCCAACACCACGGAGTGAGCTGCATTCCTCCCAGATTAAATGGGCTTGCCTAACTTCAGCAGCATCCCTCGCCTTCACGTGCAGAGGCCCAGGGGCAGCCTTTGCGCGGGAATCCATCGTAGGCCAAAAGGGGCAGCACAGACCACATACTTGCTTCTAGTGTGAAAGAGGCTGCTTTATTGAAGACAGGTGCACATGGCAATAAAATCATCCTAGGCCTTAGCCTCACAAAACTAGACCTCGCTATACAGTACTTCACCTAACTTCCCCCTACACCCAACCCATAAATTCCCCCCCCCCGTAACATCCTTATTTTGCAACTGTAACTCATCCTTTGGCATTGAACTGTCAACGTTTACATCGATAAACACTTTAACTTACATCTATTATCATCTATCTACGTATCCAAACTCTTTCCTTTGCATCCTCCAGGTTTAACTTTATTACCAGCCCCCAACCCCACCCCCCATTGTCCTGCTTCCCTTAGGTTCACCACCATCATCTTAATGTATAATCATGGCAAGTGAAACTGACTAACGCCACTCAGAAAATGCCTATCGCCTACCACCCTTTTCTGACCCCCCCAGGAAACTACCTGCACTTCGTTCCCCGTCAATGCTGTCTCAAGCGCTTCTCTGATCTGTACCAGATATAGCTCCATCCCATACTTTGATAAATGGACCCGTTCCCATCTGAAAAAATACGGTGCATCGAATTTCAGCTCCAGATTTTCCACCCTCCCAAACCTTTCCTCCCTACAAAAAACCCTCACATATCTCTGTTGATCTTTCGGCGGGCATTATCAATAGTGGCTGGCTTAGCCGCCCCTCTCCATTGTTGCTGCGGAACAAATTCTGTCCATATCACAAATGTGCCTGCCCACTGCCTCCTAATCTCTAACATGTCCCTCTTCATCTCCTTTATCCGGGCAGGGCTCTTACAAACCACCAGTTTACTTTCACCTATATGTAACACGAGAATGTCAGGACACTTGTGCCTCCTCATTAGTTTATTTAAACATTGTAATAGTTCCTGCCACATCATACCACGTTTTCCATACCACTTTACTGTAAACAGCAACTCATCCAGCCCAAGGTTCCAGCCACAACCCTTCTGGAGCTCATGCTTTTCAGCCCATTTTTTAAATGAATGTCCTCTGTTCCATATCGACAATTCAAAGCTTCCAGCCCAGCTACCAAACCTATAAAGAACACAATTGTGAGATACCAAATTGACACAATTCAGAAACCCCCTGTCTGTTCCTTGCGCACATAACGCCTGAGGTAGTTTGACGACCAGTGGTCCAACCGCATAATGCTCTCCCTGTCCCAGCCCCTCCGGACTGCCTCTGTGGCCGCATCAATTCTAAAAGAATGTGTCCCTAAGTGCCCTAATTGCTCCCCAATGCTTTCCGCATTTGTGCCCCATGGACGTGACAAAAAACTCCCCCCTCACTAACCCGCTAACTATCCTCCACTCTGCACCCCACTGTACTGGACACACACGTTCTGGACTGGGCAACCCGGAAGCCGACCTCTCTTTCCCAGCGCCCTTTCATCTGTCTTGGATTGTTGAATGCACAGTTCAAGCCCACCCTCTACCTTCACCATGTCCCCCCAGTCCAGGGCCAGGATAACATTTCTACCCAGCAGCTCCGAAATCCGGAAAGCCCCAAAAAACATCCATGACATTAGAATAAAAAAAGCACCCTATTCTCCCCTTTCCTTGCATAAGTCTGGCAACACCACTATCATTCTCCTGAGCAACCGCCGGGATAAAGGCTTTCACAGCCGAGGCCGATGACCCCTCTCCCTAGACCATCCCTCTAACATTCTCCTACCCTTTTCCCCGACCATAGGAAGGTATCCCTAGAAAAGCTTGCCCATTAATGCGATTCCGGCCAGTTTCCCTGCTATGGTGACCTCCAAGAGACCTCTCCCAATCCGTGTGAGGGTGTGCTGAACTACATCTTTTTCCCTGTCCCACTGTTCTGACCTCCACTTGGCCCCCACTCCTCAAACTCTTTCCAGGCCAAAGCATACGCTTTGCTGGTGGATACGGCTAACGACCCTGCCTCCAACTTCAGCATCCTCTTTCTCCTATGCTCCACATGTGTGCTGGTACCATAGTCTTATCTTTTTAAGCTGCCTCCATGGCCAAACCACTGTGACCGAGACAAATCGTCAGCGAAGTTATTGTCCACACCTGGCACATGCTTAGCTTCAGTGTCGGCCGACACAATGAAGAAGTGGTTGGGTGGGAAAACGGGGCGCTGGGGAGTCAGGGAGGGGGAGAACACAGGGGGACGGGGGTTATAATAATAATTAAAAACACTTACCTTGAGCTGCGGCTGCCTCCCGTGTCGCCCCTCCGTCTTCTCTTCCTGGTCCCAGGCTCCCAACATACACTGGTGCAGACTCCCTGTGCAATCCCCACACTGCTCTCATGTAACAGCAGCGTGGGATTGGTCTGAGCAGGCTGAAAAGACGCTCTGCTCAGACCAGGGAGGCTGAGGGGTTTCTCCAGCCCGGCTGTTCAATGCAGCCGGGCTGGAGAAACCTAAGTGCGCATGTGTGTTTTGGTCAGAATGAGACGGCCGGCCAAACACATATGTGTACTTAGGGAGTGCACATAGCTCTCCTCCTCCCCCTCCCATGCCTCGGCCCGCCGCTTCCTGAATGCACTGGCTCAGAGCTGGCAAGTGAAACATAAAACAATTTAGGTAATCGTTTTATTTTTCACCTGCTGGCTCGGAGCCAGTGCGGCGATTTTCATCTGCCATTGCGGAGGAGCCGCCCCTGCTTAGCTTTAAAAGCAACATCATGTTTCAAACAATACATTACGAAAACTCGCAGCTGTTTAAGTCCATGTTCATCTCTTGCTGACATATTACATACTTACTGACATATTATCTACTCTGAATAAAACCTTTCTGTGAGCAAGCTCCTGCCTCCATAACATCACTGCTACAACTAAAGGGAAGAATTCCATTAAGGCAATGCTCCAAATCCATGCTTCCATGCCGCTGGCCATCTTCCGCACACCACCTGCCCTGCCAGTAAAGGCCAAACCCTATACCCCCTGACTCGTCCAAGTATATCTGGACGACCCACTCACATTCTTTTGGGTGATCATTGGAATTCTATTGAAATCATCCAACAACCTGCGCCACATGTGCAAGTCTTCCCTTGTACCTGCAGAGAGACGCATGTGACATGCCCAAACGCCTACAGAAAGTCCTCCCTGTCCTGACTATTCTACACGCAAAGTTCAGATGTCCCAGCAAGACCTGAACCTCCTTGACGGTCACCTTTTGTTTGTCCAGCATAGCGCCCAATAACAGTTGCATTTGCACCTTCTTTTCCATTGGGAGGCGCGCTTCCATGGATACAGAATCCAGTTCAATACCTAGAACAAAAGCACCATTGCTGGCCCCACAATTTTTTCCGGAGCCAGCAGTATCCCTATGTCCAGGGCCGGACTGGGAACCGAAACCGGCCCTGGCAAACTGCTTGGCCAGCCCCCCTTGGGGGCAGGGGGAGGGGTGCGGCCGAGCTGTTTGCTAGGGCTGGTTTTGGCCGATTTTGTTACAGGGGGCCAATATTGCCGGCCCCCGGTAACAAAAGCGCCCCCCCCAGGGGCCCAAAACCAGCCCCCGGCCTGGCGGCCCACCGGTGAAACGCCCGGTGCCCGCTACGACCAGTCTGGCCCTGCCTATGTCGCACATGAGCGCTTGAAAACTTGTCAACTGCTCTTGACAGTCCGCAGAATCAGGCATCCGCACAAAAAAGAAATCATCCAGATAGTGCGTTACAGTCCTCTTACCCGTGTGTGATGTAAAAACCCAGAGTAGGAAGAAGCTTAACAGGTATTGCACAGCCCATTGGTAAAGCCTTATCAATGTTTCACTATCCCTCAAACTGTATGCGGAGCAACTGAAAATTCTCTGGATGAACAGGTAACAGCCGGAAGGCTGACTTAATGTCACACTTCGCCATAAGTGCGCCCCTTCCAATTTGCTCCACCAATGTCATGGCCACATCTACTGAGGAATATGACACCGACATATCCTCACCTGAGATAAAATCATTAACTGAGCTCCCTTCCGGCCATGACAAGTGCTGTATTAGCCTGAATTGACCCTGTTCTTTATTTGGCACCACCCCAATTGGTGACATAATCAAATTGGGCATTGGCCATTGCTCAAACGGTCCTGCCATCCAGCCCTCTTGCACTTCTTTAGCCAACTTCTCTCTCACAATTTTTTTATGTGTCGCCACTGATTCCAAATTGTCTGCCCAACTTGTGACCCGGTGGCCCCTGTATCCCAAACGAAACCCCTCCCGGAAACCCTCGCTCAACAACTTCGCATCTTGCCTGTCATTATAGTGCCGTAACCAATCTTCAAGCCGGTCGCCCTTAACTGGCGTACTAGCCTTTTCCCATAGTGCCATGAGCCCCTTCATCCTCACCTGTTCATTGCGTTGCTCTGATGTCCATTATAGCCCCTGTTGGGTTGGTTCCACCATCCTGCCTGTGCAATCTGTAAATTTCCTCCCGCCCCCTAACACGGAACGAGTGAATGTTTTACCGAACACTTTGAACATTTGCGCCGGAACTTACTGTAATCTCTAGTACAAGAGCCTTTATTGAAATCCCAGCACGTCCCCATTGTTCCACCCTGCACCTTAGCCTCAGAACACCCCCCTTTGTGGGGGCCGGACTGAAAGGGCCAATACACCAAAGGTAATCCACTCGCTGTGTACGTTATCTTGCCGAACTTGACCGACCCCATCGTCTGTTGATACAAGTCGGTATCACTTTCCCCTCACTTTGTCCCTGTGTCCCATGCTATTCAGGCCCTAAATTCCTCGTCATCATGTGCCCAGGCATACCCTCCATACGTAATGTGTGCTCTGCGAATTACATCCATGTATTTAAATAAGGATACGCATCGCTCCGGATATTTTTCGCAATATATGCTTGCAAAAATTAGAAAGGACGTCGTCAAGTAGTTCTCTATTGTCGTAGGCACTCTCGGCCCTCTAAACAATTCAACTTCTTCCTTCGACTCCTCCTTGGCTCGCAATTCCCTGTGGAGGAGCTTCAGCATCTCCACATCCCCCTTCCATTTTTTTCCTTGGTCACTAGCATTAGATGCGCTCCTAGCGGCTTGGTTACCCCCTTACACGGCAGTCTCTTAATCATTATTTCTTTACTCTCTTTAACCTTTATGTCATCCCCATGCTTTCTCCTTAGCATGCTTCTCTTCTGCCTTCCCTTGCTGGACTTCTTCTACTCCCTTTGCTATTGTTTCTAATGCCTTCGTGCTTTGACCTTCCATCCGTGTCTTACCCCCATCTTTAGCCTTGTCCGCCTGTCCCTCCGTGCCAACTCCTGTGTCCTTTATGTACTGTCCTTTCCTCAAACGGATGTCCCCATGACCTGATTCATCCCCCACATTCACCCCCACGGACACCTTGCCTTTGTGCATTGTATTGTCTCCTGTGTCCCTGGTACCGTTACCTAGCGTTAAGGTCGGCCTCCTCCGTGAATCCAGCCGCCCAACCAGTTGTGAAAGGGCTCGCCCACCAGCTGTCTTCATTCTGCTGTGGTTCCTCTACTATCTCCCCTTCTTCTAGACTCATTTCGTCATAATCCAACTGTTCCTGCTCCTCATCAAAATACTCCCTCCCTGCTGGCCCCGTGGCCCTGTCATCAAACCTGTCATCCACCTTTCTGTTTACGCAGATGTCCCTCTCCGAGGGAGGACAGGGTGCCATAGTAAGCCCTCCTGCCTCAGTCCCCCGACTGACGCCGTTGCTCACTGCCCGAGAGGCTGCACTGACATGTCCCAGTTGTTGCACTACCAAGGCCACCCCAGACCTTCGTGTGACAGTGTTGTTGCCGTCCAACGACGCTATTGGCTGACCACCCTAGACCCTACCATCTCTTCTCCTCAGAGTCTGTGAGTCGCATAAGACTCACCCAAGTCCGCATGTCTACTTGCCGCGGACCCTGAAAAAGAAAAGGCAGGTCTGGCGTGCTGCTGATAATGTCCCTCTCTCCTGCTCCTCACTCTGGTCTAGCACCCACAGCCAACTACCGTCCACGGTTCCCTCCTACTAGCCTCCCCATCTTGCACACTAGCCTGTCTTTGCCCCCTGTACCGAAAACCATGGGCCCCCACTACCCCCTCCCGCCGAGTGCCCCCCTCCTCGCCGGTGCCACTCTTCCCCCAACCTCGCTCTGTGCGTAAGTCTGCTGCGGGGCCTTTTGCCCACACCTTGACCCCTCCACACGCACCAGACCCTCTCCTTCCTCCTCCTCCCCAGGCCTTCCTCATCACTCTAAAGCTGCGTGATTAACACGGACGCAGGCCCAGTCACACACTGTTGGGCACCCCCCCCCCCCCCGGAAAATCCCCATGCCTTCTCCCTGCAAATCCCCATGCCTTCTCCTTGCCCCACACTACCCCCTGTGCCTGTCACTGCTCACACCCTCCCTTCTCACTCCAAAAACCCTGTAACGCTCTGGGGCCCTCTCTAGCCCCACTAGCTGATAAAATAAACGGGGGTTCATTTTACTGCTCTCTCTTCAGCCCCCTCTCTCACACATCCCCTGCCCTCTCCACTCCATCTATCCCCTTCATTCCATGGGGTTCATGCCTGTTATTTTCTCCTCCCCCCTCCCAGTCTGCTGTCCTGTGGCAGACAGCTCATCCCTACCCCTGTCCCCTCCCACCTCCCTCGATCTCCTGGGGGCTTCCCTCCCCTTCTCCCTGGTCACACTGCGCTCCCTTTCCAGGCAAACCGCATTGCTCTGACGCTCCGCGTCAATTTCTTGGCCCACGGCCTCAACCTCGCCTGACGGACGGGACTTGGACTCGCTCCCTCCCCTAAAAATTAAAGTGGGCCGACATGTTGGGCGTTTCCCCTTGCACACAACACACGTTCCTCTCGGTGCCGCCCTCCTAGCTACCGAGCAGCCCCTTGTGCTTAACAGCGCACCCCTGCTTCCAGGTTGGCCACGACGCGGCAGCAAGCATGCAAGGACCACGGCCGCCACACCACCCGCTGCACGCCACGCCGGGAGCGCCATGACACACGCGCTCGGGGTAAGTAGATCTATGCGACCTGCCTCAGCAATCAGGCACTAGTTTCTTGGACCATGACATCTTCCATCTTCCTCCCCTGATAACTGCGCACTTTAAGCACTAAGAAAAATTTCTCCTGACTCAACTGGCGGCTACCGTGTCAACTACCGTAATGGTGGCCGCCAACCTAAAATGGCCGGTTATATATTGGGCATGAAGCCCAAAGCAGCAAAGCCCAATTAAAGCCTTAAGAAGCCCAATGTAGCCTGGGCTGCACAATTGCCCCACACTGTCCACACTCCCTGGGGGTGCACCTGTTGGTCGGTTGCCCCCAAAGCCCATTGGAGTGAGAACCCTTGTGAAAATGTCCAATAATAGGGAGTAGCTATCTCTCAAAACTACCACTGGCAGAACCCGGTCCCTATCAGATTTTCCCTCCTCCCCCTTCCCCTAAGCCCCTCAAAAGATATGAGGGAGGTTGAACCATCCAGGAATAAGTTCATGAAAAACACCACCGCACCAGCAATCAAAGTGAGACTTGAACAAGTGGCGGACTTTGACTCGATTTTATAAGGTTTTACTAAAGATGATTCTTGACTTGCTTACCATTTTTTCCACAGTGTTTTATTTAACTTTTGTGGTTTTTATGGGGTTCGGAGCCTATTGGAGCTTGATGCCTGCATTTACATCCCTCACCAGTCTTTTTTGTGACAACTTTTCTTTCAGCTTTACAATTTAACACAGTGCTTTACAAATAAAGCAAATGCATCGATGCATTCATGATTTGCAATTGGCAAACATGCTTTGTATGCAGATATGCCAATATTTACAAACAAAATCGGGGGACTTTTTTTTCCTCCATCAAGGGACTTTCTTTCCTTCATTCACATTCACAGAAGTGAGTGACGTTTTAAACTAGAAAGTTCAAATAACGCCATTTTTAGCCTACCAGAGGGGAATCTGATTCATGAGAGCTGGCAAGTACTGCTATGAAAACGTGTAGCATAACATTTGATACATAAAAAATACAAATCGAAAAACAGCTAAACTCAATGAAAAAATTTGCAGAGGAGAAACTAGAACAAATAAAGAATTTAAATGGGTATTGGTCTACTGGCTTAATTTCTGACCTCGGCACTCCAGAAGTTGTATTTTATTCCCACCTTTGGCATTTTACCAAAAAACCTTCAAGGCAGTTCTTGAAATGAGCAGCTTTGTTTGTGGGAGAATTCATCATCTCCAACTAGGAAAAGCCAAGCATCAGGAAAGAGTTGTCTATATATATGTAGAAATGCATGTGTCATCTGCGCATATGTAAAAATGCATCTGATATATGCCATCTGAGTACCAGTAAAACCATATTAGCTGTGTGTCGTCTGCGTGCAAGTGAAACCGCACTCTGAGACTATTGATAATACAAAAAACAAATTGGAGAGAAAGATGAGGAAGCTAGAGAGCTCGTTCGTCTCCCCTGGTCATGAACCTGTAAGTTACGTCCGTCACTAACCTATGCGCACCTCAGCGTGTGAGCATAGGATTCACTCTGAGCCGCGGGTCCTGATGAAAGACACTTTAAATTTCATGTATGGCTGAAACATGTAGACCACATCATATTAATTCACTTTTCACATAATTTAAGGAGACGTGCGAGACCACTGTCTCACTCACAATCATCAAATTTTTTTATTTTTAATCCTGCCCCAGGGACCACATAATAAAAGTATCAGGTACCCTGTAGGTAGTTTTAACTTACACTATCACGATTTCCACCGTCACAAAAAAACCAACCCTGCTGTAATCAGGCGTCGAAGCACACCTAGGAGGCACTAGGCCTTCTAGGTGGGAACCCGATGATGAAGCATGCCACCAACTAGGTTGGTGGGTGAGGGTTCTTCTAATAAACCAACTGGTTTCCCTGTCAAGGAGGCTAATATTCAATTAACCTTGGAGATTGGGTTTTCTAGAGCGCAGCTCTTTGCTCGTTCTCTTTGTTGAGATGTATACATAATACAAGCCATTGGCTGCAAACAGATGTTGAACAGTAGGTGCATAAAATCGCCACAGGGAACATTGCAGCTCTTGTGGAGAAGTTAATGGAACCATTTAGGTCTTGTCTGCAAAACAGGAGGCTAGCATGGTCTATACAAACCCATGAATACCAGCTACATAGAGATTTTCGGTCGAGGTAGAATGTCGACAGTGTCAAAGGTTGATGAGAAACTGAGAATCAGGGCTACGATATCCACCTCCCTTCTGTCGAAGGTCATAAAAGCCAAGGAGGACCACTAGTTCTGTGCTACCTCCATGTCTACAGCATGCCTGAGAGAGTTCAAGCAGGAATTGTCCTCAATAAAACCCTAATGCCTATCCTTTACTGCTTTTCCTAGGATCTGGTAAAGTGAAGGTAGTAAGGCGATGGTCAAGAGTCCAACACTAAAGTGAACTTCTTTTGCCAGTTAACCATACTTCATTGTGTTTATAAATGCAAAGCTCTCTTGTATTGCTTCCAACAATTTCCTAAAGCAAAACGTGTTCAAAGTAGTGACTTACAGAACCTCAAAAACAATCATAATGTTTCGGAAGAGACTCAAACCTTACTGCAGTCGGGGTTATCCTCAATCATTGCTAAATGAATTCCCCCTGGTGCGGGGGACCCCTATTATCATACTTTAGAATTTTCTTTGGGCACTAATCAACGCATAGTTTTGGCTAACTTCTATAACAATGTGCCACCTGGGGAAATTAGCATTGTGGTTGGGACGTTATCTGGGACTTTGCTAGATATCTGCAATGCGGACACTTCAGATTGTATGATTATTTTGATGGGGGATTTTAACTGCGCAATATGTAATTCTGTTGATACCAGAACATGTGGATTTGAGAATGATGGCGGGGTGCGTAATACTCACTTCTGTCACACGCCGCTGGGAGATTTGTTTAATGAGATTGTGCATACTAACGACTTAGGGGCCGATTCCGATCTCGGTCGGAGGCGCACCCAATACCATTCGGTCGGGAAAAAAGCCATGCGAATGCCTGTTTCCCGACCGATCCGTACAGCATACCGAACGAGTAAGTACGATGCGCACAACAGCACAGAATCCGGCCGAGTCGTACTCACCCAATCCAGGTCCTGTCCTCCGACCGAGGCGAATCCGGAAACGCAGAATCGAGTCGCACGGAAGGGAAAATGCAGCTCCGTCCGGCCGAACAAGTACGATGCGCTTTCCATACGCGCCGAACCCGTCGCTACGCACGGCACGTCAAAGCATCCGGGAGAGGCGCACATAAGCTCCGATTCGCGCCACAACACGATCCACGGCTACGAGGCGAACATGCCAGCGACGAGGACGACGCAAAGCGACGAGGACGACGCGAAGCAACGAGAAAGACGAACGACACGAACCAACCATGAATCCCTTCGTCCCGATCATACCAATATTCTACATTTACTACCGGAACAGGCACGGACGCGTACGGCGCAGAAGGTAAGTCAGACACTAACCACAAAACACATACAACACGTACACGACACATCACACACACACACAGAGGGATGCAGAATTTACTTACACCAGCAACAGCAGCACCATAGGGGCGGGATGCCCATCACCAATGCCACATATGCACACAGGGGCCTGAATGCGCACCACCACCCCTACCCAGGGGGGGCCGGATGCCAACAACTACTACCACCCTTACCCAGTGGGGGCTGGATGCCTACCACTACTACCACCCTTACCCAGGGGGGGCTGGATGCCTACCACTACTACCACCCTTAGCCATGGGGGTGCCAGATGCCTACCACTACTACCACCCTAAGTCAGGGGGCTGGATGCCTACCACTACTACCACCCTTAGCCAGGGGGTGCCAGATGCCCACCACCACTACCACCCTTACCCAGGGGGCTGGATGCCTACCACTACTACCACCCTTAGCCAGGGGGTGCCAGATGCCTACCACCACTACCACCCTTACCCAGGGGGCTGGATGCCTACCACTACTACCACCCTTACCCAGGGGTGCCAGATGCCTACCACCACTACCACCCTTACCCAGGGGGCTGGATGCCTACCACTACTACCACCCTTAGCCAGGGGGTGCCAGATACCTACCACTACTACCACCCTAAGCCAGGGGGCTGGATGCCTACCACTACTACCACCCTTACCCAGGGGGCTGGATGCCTACCACTACTACCACCCTAAGCCAGGGGGCTGGATGCCTACCACTACTACCACCCTTAGCCAGGGGGTGCCAGATGCCTACCACTACTACCACCCTAAGCCAGGGGGCTGGATGCCTACCACTACTACCACCCTTAGCCATGGGGGTGCCAGATGCCTACCACTACTACCACCCTTAGCCAGGGGGGCTGGATGCCTACCACTACTACCACCCTTAGCCAGGGGGCTGGATGCCTACCACTACTACCACCCATAGCCAGGGGGTGCCAGATGCCTACCACTACTACCACCCTAAGCCAGGGGGCTGGATGCCTACCACTACTACCACCCTTACCCAGGGGGGTGCCAGATCCCTACCACTACTACCACCCTTACCCAGGGGGGCTGGATGCCTACCACTACTACCACCCTTAGCCAGGGGGGTGCCAGATGCCTACCACCACAACCACCCTAAGCCAGGGGGGCTGGACGCCTACCACTACTACCACCCTTAGCCAGGGGGGTGCCAGATGCCTACCACTACTACCACCCTTAGCCAGGGGGGGCTGGATGCCTACCACTACTACCACCCTTAGCCAGGGGGGCTGGATGCCTACCACTACTACCACCCGTAGCCAGGGGGGGTGCCAGATGCCTACCACTACTACCACCCTAAGCCAGGGGGGCTGGATGCCTACCACTACTACCACCCTTAGCCATGGGGGTGCCAGATACCTACCACCACTACCACCCTTACCCAGGGGGGGCTGGATGCCTACCACTACTACCACCCTTACCCAGGGGGTGCCAGATGCCTACCACTACTACCACCCTTACCCAGGAGGGCTGGATGCCTGTCACTACTACCACCTCTACCCATGGGGGCTGGATGCCTACCACCAACACCACCCCCACTCATAGGATGGACAATGCATGACACAACCAGCACACCACAACCTAGGGAATGCAAGAAAAAGACATCCCCCCAACACCATGACAAGCGTGTGTAGACTGTGTCAAATGCCTACAACACTGAACATGACTTTGAACATACAATGTGACCCCCTATCACATGTGCCACACATATATGTGTGTGGCCCCCACAATGCAAGCAGGCCATGACTATTGTGGCAATGGGGTCCAAACCCACATCATCACAGTGACCAAAATGCAAGTGTGGGGTCCATAGCTGAAGCACATTTTGAACAGTGTGGCAATGGGGTCCAAACCCCCATCATCACAGTGACCAAAAATGCAAGTGTGGGGTCCATAGCTGAAGCACATTTTGAACAGTGTGGCAATGGGGTCCAAACCCCCATCATCACAGTGACCAAAATGTAAGGGTGGGGTCCATAGCTGAAGCACATTTTGAACATTGTGGCAATGGGGTCCAAACCCCCATCATCACAGTGACCAAAATGTAAGTGTGGGGTCCATAGCTGAAGCACATTTTGAACATTGTGGCAATGGGGTCCAAACCCCCATCATCACAGTGACCAAAATGTAAGTGTGGGGTCCATAGCTGAAGCACATTTTGAACATTGTGGCAATGGGGTCCAAACCCCCATCATCACAGTGACCAAAATGTAAGTGTGGGGTCCATAGCTGAAGCACATTTTGAACATTGTGGCAATGGGGTCCAAACCCCCATCATCACAGTGACCAAAATGTAAGTGTTGACAAAGAAAGAGCTGCAACTGCCAAACTGCATGGATGATTCCTGGTCACAGAACATAAAACACATCAGTGGCAAAGTAGTGCATGTGTCCTATTGCAACATAAATTGGGGGAGGCAAATACTGCAGTGCAAATAAGACATACCTTTGGCCATGTGCAGACAAACAACACCCATGGGGGCTGATACTGTCAACATTCATCAATGACACAATGACAGAAGTGACCTTCAGAATGCAGACCCACATATTTGCACCAATGGGCACACAAATGCAGATACCCTGTGGAGACTGTAGATGTGAGGTGAACAGATACCATACCAAAGCGATACAAAAGGGGATGATGGACGGAACGTTTGAGCCAATCAAACACTCACCCCCAGTCAACTGATCTGGGTTTAATCCATCATCATTCTTTAGCTCACTCCACCACCCCAGTTCAGACATGGCCATATGCAAATCAGTCTGACCCTGTGCCTCATGGGAACAGTCCAGCCCGAACTGCCAAGCCATGTCTTCCCTGGACCGGAAACAAGCATCCTAGGACCGGTTTCTGGCATTCCAGCCGTCATCAGCCAGGCTTGCTTGAATCCAGTGGCAAAGTGAGCAAGGGACCCACAGTCTGGGCATACCCCCGCCAACTTAGGGCGAACAAAGCGATACAAAGGGGGATGATGGACGGAACGTTTGAGCCAATCAAACACTCACCCCCAGTCAACTGATCTGGGTTTAATCCATCATCATTCTTTAGCTCACTCCACCACCCCAGTTCAGACATGGCCATATGCAAATCAGTCTGACCCTGTGCCTCATGGGAACAGTCCAGCCCGAACTGCCAAGCCATGTCTTCCCTGGACCGGAAACAAGCATCCTAGGACCGGTTTCTGGCATTCCAGCCGTCATCAGCCAGGCTTGCTTGAATCCAGTGGCAAAGTGAGCAAGGGACCCACGTCTGGGCATACCCCCGCCAACTTAGGGCGAACAAAGCGATACAAAGGGGATGATGGACGGAACGTTTGAGCCAATCAAACACTCACCCCCAGTCAACTGATCTGGGTTTAATCCATCATCATTCTTTAGCTCACTCCACCACCCCAGTTCAGACATGGCCATATGCAAATCAGTCTGACCCTGTGCCTCATGGGAACAGTCCAGCCCGAACTGCCAAGCCATGTCTTCCCTGGACCGGAAACAAGCATCCTAGAACTGGTTTCTGGCATTCCAGCCGTCATCAGCCAGGCTTGCTTGAATCCAGTGGCAAAGTGAGCAAGGGACCCACGTCTGGGCATACCCCGCCAACTTAGGGCGAACAAAGCGATACAAAAGGGGATGATGGACGGAACGTTTGAGCCAATCAAACACTCACCCCCAGTCAACTGATCTGGGTTTAATCCATCATCATTCTTTAGCTCACTCCACCACCCCAGTTCAGACATGGCCATATGCAAATCAGTCTGACCCTGTGCCTCATGGGAACAGTCCAGCCCGAACTGCCAAGCCATGTCTTCCCTGGACCGGAAACAAGCATCCTAGGACCGGTTTCTGGCATTCCAGCCGTCATCAGCCAGGCTTGCTTGAATCCAGTGGCAAAGTGAGCAAGGGACCCACGTCTGGGCATACACCCGCCAACTTAGGGCGAACAAAGCGATACAAAAGGGGATGATGGACGGAACGTTTGAGCCAATCAAACACTCACCCCCAGTCAACTGATCTGGGTTTAATCCATCATCATTCTTTAGCTCACTCCACCACCCCAGTTCAGACATGGCCATATGCAAATCAGTCTGACCCTGTGCCTCATGGGAACAGTCCAGCCCGAACTGCCAAGCCATGTCTTCCCTGGACAGGAAACAAGCATCCTAGGACCGGTTTCTGGCATTCCAGCCGTCATCAGCCAGGCTTGCTTGAATCCAGTGGCAAAGTGAGCAAGGGACCCACGTCTGGGCATACCCCCGCCAACTTAGGGCGAACAAAGCGATACAAAGGGGATGATGGACGGAACGTTTGAGCCAATCAAACACTCACCCCCAGTCAACTGATCTGGGTTTAATCCATCATCATTCTTTAGCTCACTCCACCACCCCAGTTCAGACATGGCCATATGCAAATCAGTCTGACCCTGTGCCTCATGGGAACAGTCCAGCCCGAACTGCCAAGCCATGTCTTCCCTGGACCGGAAACAAGCATCCTAGGACCGGTTTCTGGCATTCCAGCCGTCATCAGCCAGGCTTGCTTGAATCCAGTGGCAAAGTGAGCAAGGGACCCACGTCTGGGCATACCCCCGCCAACTTAGGGCGAACAAAGCGATACAAAGGGGATGATGGACGGAACGTTTGAGCCAATCAAACACTCACCCCCAGTCAACTGATCTGGGTTTAATCCATCATCATTCTTTAGCTCACTCCACCACCCCAGTTCAGACATGGCCATATGCAAATCAGTCTGACCCTGTGCCTCATGGGAACAGTCCAGCCCGAACTGCCAAGCCATGTCTTCCCTGGACCGGAAACAAGCATCCTAGGACCGGTTTCTGGCATTCCAGCCGTCATCAGCCAGGCTTGCTTGAATCCAGTGGCAAAGTGAGCAAGGGACCCACGTCTGGGCATACCCCCGCCAACTTAGGGCGAACAAAGCGATACAAAAGGGGATGATGGACGGAACGTTTGAGCCAATCAAACACTCACCCCCAGTCAACTGATCTGGGTTTAATCCATCATCATTCTTTAGCTCACTCCACCACCCCAGTTCAGACATGGCCATATGCAAATCAGTCTGACCCTGTGCCTCATGGGAACAGTCCAGCCCGAACTGCCAAGCCATGTCTTCCCTGGACCGGAAACAAGCATCCTAGGACCGGTTTCTGGCATTCCAGCCGTCATCAGCCAGGCTTGCTTGAATCCAGTGGCAAAGTGAGCAAGGGACCCACGTCTGGGCATACCCCCGCCAACTTAGGGCGAACAAAGCGATACAAAAGGGGATGATGGACAGAACGTTTGAGCCAATCAAACACTCACCCCCAGTCAACTGATCTGGGTTTAATCCATCATCATTCTTTAGCTCACTCCACCACCCCAGTTCAGACATGGCCATATGCAAATCAGTCTGACCCTGTGCCTCATGGGAACAGTCCAGCCCGAACTGCCAAGCCATGTCTTCCCTGGACCGGAAACAAGCATCCTAGGACCGGTTTCTGGCATTCCAGCCGTCATCAGCCAGGCTTGCTTGAATCCAGTGGCAAAGTGAGCAAGGGACCCACGTCTGGGCATACCCCCGCCAACTTAGGGCGAACAAAGCGATACAAAAGGGGATGATGGACGGAACGTTTGAGCCACAGGGTCAGACTGATTTGCATATGGCCATGTCTGAACTGGGGTGGTGGAGTGAGCTAAAGAATGATGATGGATTAAACCCAGATCAGTTGACTGGGGGTGAGTGTTTGATTGGCTCAAACGTTCCGTCCATCATCCCCTTTTGTATCGCTTGGTCGCCCTAAGTTGGCGGGGGTATGCCCAGACGTGGGTCCCTTGCTCACTTTGCCACTGGATTCAAGCAAGCCTGGCTGATGACGGCTGAAATGCCAGAAACCGGTCCTAGGATGCTTGTTTCCGGTCCAGGGAAGACATGGCTTAGCAGTTCGGGCTGGACTGTTCCCATGAGGCACAGGGTCAGACTGATTTGCATATGGCCATGTCTGAACTGGGGTGGTGGAGTGAGCTAAAGAATGATGATGGATTAAACCCAGATCAGTTGACTGGGGGTGAGTGTTTGATTGGCTCAAACGTTCCGTCCATCATCCCTTTGTATCGCTTTGGTCGCCCTAAGTTGGCGGGGGTATGCCCAGACGTGGGTCCCTTGCTCACTTTGCCACTGGATTCAAGCAAGCCTGGCTGATGACGGCTGAAATGCCAGAAACCGGTCCTAGGATGCTTGTTTCCGGTCCAGGGAAGACATGGCTTGGCAGTTCGGGCTGGACTGTTCCCATGAGGCACAGGGTCAGACTGATTTGCATATGGCCATGTCTGAACTGGGGTGGTGGAGTGAGCTAAAGAATGATGATGGATTAAACCCAGATCAGTTGACTGGGGGTGAGTGTTTGATTGGCTCAAACGTTCCGTCCATCATCCCCTTTTGTATCGCTTTGGTCGCCCTAAGTTGGCGGGGGTATGCCCAGACGTGGGTCCCTTGCTCACTTTGCCACTGGATTCAAGCAAGCCTGGCTGATGACGGCTGAAATGCCAGAAACCGGTCCTAGGATGCTTGTTTCCGGTCCAGGGAAGACATGGCTTGGCAGTTCGGGCTGGACTGTTCCCATGAGGCACAGGGTCAGACTGATTTGCATATGGCCATGTCTGAACTGGGGTGGTGGAGTGAGCTAAAGAATGATGATGGATTAAACCCAGATCAGTTGACTGGGGGTGAGTGTTTGATTGGCTCAAACGCTCCGTCCATCATCCCCTTTTGTATCGCTTTGGTCGCCCTAAGTTGGCGGGGTATGCCCAGACGTGGGTCCCTTGCTCACTTTGCCACTGGATTCAAGCAAGCCTGGCTGATGACGGCTGAAATGCCAGAAACCGGTCCTAGGATGCTTGTTTCCGGTCCAGGGAAGACATGGCTTGGCAGTTCAGGCTGGACTGTTCCCATGAGGCACAGGGTCAGACTGATTTGCATATGGCCATGTCTGAACTGGGGTGGTGGAGTGAGCTAAAGAATGATGATGGATTAAACCCAGATCAGTTGACTGGGGGTGAGTGTTTGATTGGCTCAAACGTTCCGTCCATCATCCCCTTTTGTATCGCTTTGGTCGCCCTAAGTTGGCGGGGGTATGCCCAGACGTGGGTCCCTTGCTCACTTTGCCACTGGATTCAAGCAAGCCTGGCTGATGACGGCTGAAATGCCAGAAACCGGTCCTAGGATTCTTGTTTCCGGTCCAGGGAAGACATGGCTTGGCAGTTCGGGCTGGACTGTTCCCATGAGGCACAGGGTCAGACTGATTTGCATATGGCCATGTCTGAACTGGGGTGGTGGAGTGAGCTAAAGAATGATGATGGATTAAACCCAGATCAGTTGACTGGGGGTGAGTGTTTGATTGGCTCAAACGTTCCGTCCATCATCCCCTTTTGTATCGCTTTGGTCGCCCTAAGTTGGCGGGGTATGCCCAGACGTGGGTCCCTTGCTCACTTTGCCACTGGATTCAAGCAAGCCTGGCTGATGACGGCTGAAATGCCAGAAACCGGTCCTAGGATGCTTGTTTCCAGTCCAGGGAAGACATGGCTTGGCAGTTCGGGCTGGACTGTTCCCATGAGGCACAGGGTCAGACTGATTTGCATATGGCCATGTCTGAACTGGGGTGGTGGAGTGAGCTAAAGAATGATGATGGATTAAACCCAGATCAGTTGACTGGGGGTGAGTGTTTGATTGGCTCAAACGTTCCGTCCATCATCCCCTTTGTATCGCTTTGGTCGCCCTAAGTTGGCGGGGGTATGCCCAGACGTGGGTCCCTTGCTCACTTTGCCACTGGATTCAAGCAAGCCTGGCTGATGACGGCTGAAATGCCAGAAACCGGTCCTAGGATTCTTGTTTCCGGTCCAGGGAAGACATGGCTTGGCAGTTCGGGCTGGACTGTTCCCATGAGGCACAGGGTCAGACTGATTTGCATATGGCCATGTCTGAACTGGGGTGGTGGAGTGAGCTAAAGAATGATGATGGATTAAACCCAGATCAGTTGACTGGGGGTGAGTGTTTGATTGGCTCAAACGTTCCGTCCATCATCCCCTTTTGTATCGCTTTGGTCGCCCTAAGTTGGCGGGGGTATGCCCAGACGTGGGTCCCTTGCTCACTTTGCCACTGGATTCAAGCAAGCCTGGCTGATGACGGCTGAAATGCCAGAAACCGGTCCTAGGATGCTTGTTTCCGGTCCAGGGAAGACATGGCTTGGCAGTTCGGGCTGGACTGTTCCCATGAGGCACAGGGTCAGACTGATTTGCATATGGCCATGTCTGAACTGGGGTGGTGGAGTGAGCTAAAGAATGATGATGGATTAAACCCAGATCAGTTGACTGGGGGTGAGTGTTTGATTGGCTCAAACGTTCCGTCCATCATCCCCTTTTGTATCGCTTTGGTCGCCCTAAGTTGGCGGGGGTATGCCCAGACGTGGGTCCCTTGCTCACTTTGCCACTGGATTCAAACAAGCCTGGCTGATGACGGCTGAAATGCCAGAAACCGGTCCTAGGATGCTTGTTTCCGGTCCAGGGAAGACATGGCTTGGCAGTTCGGGCTGGACTGTTCCCATGAGGCACAGAGTCAGACTGATTTGCATATGGCCATGTCTGAACTGGGGTGGTGGAGTGAGCTAAAGAATTATGATGGATTAAACCCAGATCAGTTGACTGGGGGTGAGTGTTTGATTGGCTCAAACGTTCCGTCCATCATCCCCTTTTGTATCGCTTTGGTCGCCCTAAGTTGGCGGGGGTATGCCCAGACGTGGGTCCCTTGCTCACTTTGCCACTGGATTCAAGCAAGCCTGGCTGATGACGGCTGAAATGCCAGAAACCGGTCCTAGGATGCTTGTTTCCGGTCCAGGGAAGACATGGCTTGGCAGTTCGGGCTGGACTGTTCCCATGAGGCACAGGGTCAGACTGATTTGCATATGGCCATGTCTGAACTGGGGTGGTGGAGTGAGCTAAAGAATGATGATGGATTAAACCCAGATCAGTTGACTGGGGGTGAGTGTTTGATTGGCTCAAACGTTCCGTCCATCATCCCCTTTTGTATCGCTTTGGTCGCCCTAAGTTGGCGGGGGTATGCCCAGACGTGGGTCCCTTGCTCACTTTGCCACTGGATTCAAGCAAGCCTGGCTGATGACGGCTGAAATGCCAGAAACCGGTCCTAGGATGCTTGTTTCCGGTCCAGGGAAGACATGGCTTGGCAGTTCGGGCTGGACTGTTCCCATGAGGCACAGGGTCAGACTGATTTGCATATGGCCATGTCTGAACTGGGGTGGTGGAGTGAGCTAAAGAATGATGATGGATTAAACCCAGATCAGTTGACTGGGGGTGAGTGTTTGATTGGCTCAAACGTTCCGTCCATCATCCCCTTTGTATCGCTTTGGTCGCCCTAAGTTGGCGGGGGTATGCCCAGACGTGGGTCCCTTGCTCACTTTGCCACTGGATTCAAGCAAGCCTGGCTGATGACGGCTGAAATGCCAGAAACCGGTCCTAGGATGCTTGTTTCCGGTCCAGGGAAGACATGGCTTGGCAGTTCGGGCTGGACTGTTCCCATGAGGCACAGGGTCAGACTGATTTGCATATGGCCATGTCTGAACTGGGGTGGTGGAGTGAGCTAAAGAATGATGATGGATTAAACCCAGATCAGTTGACTGGGGGTGAGTGTTTGATTGGCTCAAACGTTCCGTCCATCATCCCCTTTTGTATCGCTTTGGTCGCCCTAAGTTGGCGGGGGTATGCCCAGACGTGGGTCCCTTGCTCACTTTGCCACTGGATTCAAGCAAGCCTGGCTGATGACGGCTGAAATGCCAGAAACCGGTCCTAGGATGCTTGTTTCCGGTCCAGGGAAGACATGGCTTGGCAGTTCGGGCTGGACTGTTCCCATGAGGCACAGGGTCAGACTGATTTGCATATGGCCATGTCTGAACTGGGGTGGTGGAGTGAGCTAAAGAATGATGATGGATTAAACCCAGATCAGTTGACTGGGGGTGAGTGTTTGATTGGCTCAAACGTTCCGTCCATCATCCCCTTTTGTATCGCTTTGGTCGCCCTAAGTTGGCGGGGGTATGCCCAGACGTGGGTCCCTTGCTCACTTTGCCACTGGATTCAAGCAAGCCTGGCTGATGACGGCTGAAATGCCAGAAACCGGCCCTAGGATGCTTGTTTCCGGTCCAGGGAAGACATGGCTTGGCAGTTCGGGCTGGACTGTTCCCATGAGGCACAGGGTCAGACTGATTTGCATATGGCCATGTCTGAACTGGGGTGGTGGAGTGAGCTAAAGAATGATGATGGATTAAACCCAGATCAGTTGACTGGGGGTGAGTGTTTGATTGGCTCAAACGTTCCGTCCATCATCCCCTTTGTATCGCTTTGGTCGCCCTAAGTTGGCGGGGGTATGCCCAGACGTGGGTCCCTTGCTCACTTTGCAACTGGATTCAAGCAAGCCTGGCTGATGACGGCTGAAATGCCAGAAACCGGTCCTAGGATGCTTGTTTCCGGTCCAGGGAAGACATGGCTTGGCAGTTCGGGCTGGACTGTTCCCATGAGGCACAGGGTCAGACTGATTTGCATATGGCCATGTCTGAACTGGGGTGGTGGAGTGAGCTAAAGAATGATGATGGATTAAACCCAGATCAGTTGACTGGGGGTGAGTGTTTGATTGGCTCAAACGTTCCGTCCATCATCCCCTTTTGTATCGCTTTGGTCGCCCTAAGTTGGCGGGGGTATGCCCAGACGTGGGTCCCTTGCTCACTTTGCCACTGGATTCAAGCAAGCCTGGCTGATGACGGCTGAAATGCCAGAAACCGGTCCTAGGATTCTTGTTTCCGGTCCAGGGAAGACATGGCTTGGCAGTTCGGGCTGGACTGTTCCCATGAGGCACAGGGTCAGACTGATTTGCATATGGCCATGTCTGAACTGGGGTGGTGGAGTGAGCTAAAGAATGATGATGGATTAAACCCAGATCAGTTGACTGGGGGTGAGTGTTTGATTGGCTCAAACGTTCCGTCCATCATCCCCTTTTGTATCGCTTTGGTCGCCCTAAGTTGGCGGGGGTATGCCCAGACGTGGGTCCCTTGCTCACTTTGCCACTGGATTCAAGCAAGCCTGGCTGATGACGGCTGAAATGCCAGAAACCGGTCCTAGGATGCTTGTTTCCGGTCCAGGGAAGACATGGCTTGGCAGTTCGGGCTGGACTGTTCCCATGAGGCACAGGGTCAGACTGATTTGCATATGGCCATGTCTGAACTGGGGTGGTGGAGTGAGCTAAAGAATGATGATGGATTAAACCCAGATCAGTTGACTGGGGGTGAGTGTTTGATTGGCTCAAACGTTCCGTCCATCATCCCCTTTTGTATCGCAGATACCATACCATGGCAGCAATGGGACACACAAACCATGATCATTGTGCTGACCGATGACCTAGGAGTCCCAGGGACAGCAGGGGAAACCCACCAAACTACATACAGCCAATGGCACACCCAAGATATGCCAATGCAGTGGTGCAGATGCACAAACACAAACAGGCAGACCCACACTGCACATCATACACAACAGGTGAGGGGGGGGGGGTGCCAGTGTCCCCAGGCAACCACACAACACATGAGGAGACCTGAATACCAATCATACAGATGTGCATACAGTGCCACACAAAGGTAACTCATGGATCCAAATCCCCTATGTGGGCAAGCAGGCATTGTCAGATGAGAGGGAGCACAAATCACACATGTCACACAGGCACGTAGGAACAGCAACTGACACAGCAAGACACAGACACACCACAGCACTACCCCCAGGGCCCCCACAATGTGGTGACCCTGGGCTGCATTGCAATCCCACTGTGATGACAAAGCTAAATGTCGTTCACACTGTGAACCACAGTCATGTGTCCTGAGCAACAAACTACCATCACACCTACACAAGCACAAATCAATCAGCACGGCCAGTAAGCCAAGGCCAACATGGAGGCAGGGGCCTAGCCGGGCAACAACTCTCATCTGCACACACTCAACACCACACCCTCGACCTCCAACAATGTGCAGCAGTGAAGCACACATGCACTGGTGACATTGCACATGCACCCATGACTATTCCAGGGTGGTGGGTGGGAACCAAGGTGCAGAAACACATCACACATGGCCACTAAACAAGACTCCTGAATGTCTGACACACTGCACACTACGCTGTACATGGACATGACGGCAATACCACACCAACCAATGGGATCCCAGCCACAGTCACACACCAATGAAGAAGCCAAGGTCACCCACAAAGAACACACATAGACAACAACCAACATTGCAGCCCGGACCCTGAGGAGTGCCAGCAGTCACACACACAACGTGTCACAACCAATGAAAGATAACACAAACTGGAAATCACATGACAGGGGCAAACAACAAGTGCCAAGGGGAAACCTGACTGTGACCCATCTGCGTCTGCACACAAACTCAGCCCTGACAGCAAACACACCTATGGGTGACACCCTAATGACCAGTAATGTGCCATGCACCCACATCACAGAGAACCCAGGGAGAAGACTTTGGGGGAACATAGGTCAACTCAGCAAGCATCACAAACAGGTACAACACTAGGGATCACAGCATGCACAGCTAAACGGAAGTGAACACACAGACATGCTCATACAACACACACCTTGGGCACAGGCAATGTCACAGGAGTACACACTGCCATGAGGGGACTCCACTCCTGTGTGAGGAAAGCTGTGCCATATGTTGCCTCAGTAGGGCCCCATCATGTCAGCTGAGCACTTGGTCACACAATCAACAATTAGCACCAAATGAAGGCTCCCGTCACATCAGCCTGGTCATGGAAGTGCCAACGAAATCATCAGCACAGATCCAACACACTTGTATAGCAATGTTGCACTGACAACACAGATGAGTCCTTCCCCATTGATGCCCAAACCTGCATGTCCAGTGGAGATGGCCACACGGTCAGGGAAGTAGACGAATTGAACAATGGCAGGCACAACAGATGTGCAGGGGTGGAAGCCACAGATGTGAAATTGCTACTGTAAGTAGGAAATCCCATTGCCAAATACTGAACACATGACACCCTCAGATGCTGCTATGGATGACATGGATATACCACAGGATAGGACACATTCCCCCTGGACCACATGGGTTCCTGCACAGTAACACTTCATTATCATGAGACCAAATATCACCATCACTGCAGCAAGGGCATGGTTAGCATCATCAACAACATGTACATCAGAAGCATAAGCACTAGAGAACAGAAAGTTGCTTTATTTAGCAGCATATGTGTGTAATGAAAACTGAAAGTCCAGAAAAAACACAAAGGGCAATGGCCAGTCCATTGTCAAAGTCCAAACAGGGTGACAGTGGCAGATGTCACCCTACGCATGCCTGCACAAAACCAGGGACAATCCACTAGGAGGGGCAACCGGGGGGGCAGGCCAGGCACCGCAGGGACAGGATCAGGGCTCACCAGGAGGAAGCAGGGAAGGGGTGGTGGGTGCTGGAGAGCCACTGACAACTGCAGTGGAGGTGTCTGACATGGTGTGTGCCGGCACAACTGGGGGGCATGACTCAGATGTTGTAGGTGCCGGCACGACTGCAGTGGACCCTGCAGATGGAGTGGACAGGTCCGCCACTGCAGTGCCCAAGTCAGACAGGGTGGTAGTGGACTCCACTGCAGTGCCTACCACCAGGGGAGGAGAATGGGGAACAGGCAAGGTGGGCTGGACAGAGGGGGAGGACACCCTCACCACATCAGTGGCACAGACAAGCGCAGCGGGGGGTGTGGTGCTGGGAGAGCAAGTGGCAGGGGGAGAAGGCCGGATCCTCTTGGGGATGGTATATCTGTGGGTGGGGGAACCTGGGGCAGGGTGTGGTGGGGGCACCTGTGGAGTGGGGGCCTGAGGGATGGAGGAAGGAGACCTGGTGCCTGAGCTGCAGGGCGGCGGCGGGGTCTTGCTCTTACGACTCCGGGGGGACTTGCGGGTGGGGGCCTTAGTCTGTCTGCGCCTGGGGGAGGGTGTCCGGGGGCGAGGGGCACTCTGCTCCGTGTGGGTGGGCTTCCTCTTCCCCCTGAATGCTGTATCAGCTGGATCGGAGGGGAAGAGGTCGAGGTCACTGAGGAAGAGCCGCTGGGTCTTTGGGGTTGCAGGTGAGGCAAGGGAGGGTGCTTTGGAGGGAGAGGCAACTGAGGACTGCGCAGTGCTCGTGGATGCGTGTGTGTGTTCCAGGGCCCCATCCCCTGTGAGTCTGGTTTCAGTCCCCTGACTGTGCGTGCGTGTGCGTTTTGTTTGTGGCGTGTGTGTCTGTGTGCTGGATGTGTGTGTGCTGGTGTGTGCCTGTGCCAGTGTGTGTGTGCTTGGGACGGGTAAGGTGCTGGGGAGTGTGGATGGAGCAGAGGCAGGAGGGGTGAGGGACTGTCTGAGGAGGGACACTGCTGCCGTCAGGGAGGAGTCCATGGACCTATTGCCCCTCTGTAGGTCAGACATGCCCGATGAGATGCCCTCCATGAACGACACCAGCTGAGTCAACAGAGCGGTGTGCGCATGGAGGACACTCAGCATGGCTGTCTGCCCTACATGGAGCTGGCGAAGGAGGTACACAGACTCCTCACTCAGGGCAGCAGGGGACACAGGGGCAGGGGGTGCGGTGCCTGGCCCAAAGGAGACACGCTCCCGAACATGGGAGCCTCCACGGACCTGGGGAATGGGAGCCGATGGGAGGGCGGTGGTGGTGCTGGTGGTGGCGGGGACAGCAACACTAGCTGGGGTGTGGTGGCTGCTGACACCCGCCTCCATAAGGGAGTCATCCTCCGAGTTGCTCTGGTCCTCAGCTGAGGTGGATGGTGCTGAGGACTCCTCGGTGTGGCTCCCCTCGCCCTCCGTGCCACTGGGTCCCTCCGACCACTCCTCGGCTGCTGACCCAGTCTGGCTCTCCGGCTCCTCCTGGTCCGTGGAGCTGTCCCCTTCCGTGGCCGTGGATGTATCTGCAAACAATGGGGAAACAGACAGACATCAGTCACCTGCACCAAACGCACACACCACTGTGAGCACAGCACATTACAGAGCAAGCCCTGGCATCATTAGTTGTACATTGCTAAAAGTGCCCTAACTGAACAGGAGAAGCCAATTGTCAGTCTGATGCCAACCATGGCACTCACATCCCACATGGCCTTGCACCCATCTGTCTGGTGTCTGTTGGATAGCAACACCCCAGTGTGGACACATGCACCAACTACACAGTAGTTGGACAGTGCAGAGGACACGGTGTAGCATGTGGACATGCACACATCACAACTCTTGCCACTGAGTCAGTACAGGTTTCCGGATGAAAGGGATGCCCAGAGTCAAATAGGAAATGCATGTGATGCATACCAGCGACAGACACCATGATGCACCCATGTCCTGATAGCCATCGCCACAATGGTGTGCATGTAGCACATGTCACTCCCCTGCAGTATCACCAATAAGTAGACACATGCCATGGCGGAGGCATGACTGCTAAGTCATACATCACTGTCTCAGTGATGTCTGACTTGGCAGCCAGACAACAACACACTGCACTGTGTCACAATAGTAGGTCATGGGGAATGCAAGTCCTGGAGCTGCACAAGTGCACATGTACATCCCCCACACAACACATCATCTTAACCCTCATCTGTCCAGGTCATACCGATTGGACATATGGGAGACCTGTGACACTACCCTCTGAACCTGAGCCCCTCACAATCTGCTGTGAATGGGAAACAGCTGCCTGAACTTCACATTCGCATACCCCAGTCTGCACGGGCAGCTGATCAAACACCTATGTGACACACAAGTATCGTCTCCTATGGTCACATCTCCAGTGGCATGCTGAGCCCCTACCGAGAAACACCCCAGCAGTCCTGGCAACAAATCCACAGCACACTGACACAGAGGCAGACACCTGAGGGGTCAAATCACTGCGCACAATGTGTCAGCTGATACACGGGAGTGAGAGTACAGAGTGCATTGCATGGCCTGGAGCAGGCATGACTGTCCTGCCCCACATGAATGAGGGATGAGCCCTGGACAGTGGATAGCTGGCTATGTATGTGTGACACACGTAATCTGCACACTCCTGGGGGCCCAAACATTGTTCCCACCCGCTGCATGGGCGTGTGCCACATACCCCAGGCACATGTGGTGGCTCAGCTCAGCAAGTGGACCGCATATCAAAGCAACACGCAGATTACATGTCCGAACACAGGCGTTGTGTGAACAATGGACCCACCCATGATGCCCACAACAGAGTTAGGGAAACAGATGCTGTCCCCCACCTTGAGTGAAGCAAACTGCAAGGACACAGTCCCAAGTGACACAATTCCCTGAATGTAAGGGCCACACCTGGGTATCAGATGAGGAGTGGGCAGTGCACAATAGAGGGACATGGCTCCTGGACAACATGACTGCTGTACTGTGGCAGTTGAACCAGGCCAGAGGAGGGCACATAGCATGTAATACAGAGTTCACAGTGCAGTCTTTGACTCACCCCTCCTTGCTGCTGTCTGGCCTTCAGCTGCCCATCCAGGTCTGGAAACACCACCGCCAGGATCTGGAGCATGTGGGGGGTCAGGGTCCGTGTTCCGCCCCTCCTGCGAGGAGGCGACAGCTTCAGCTGGACCCGTGCAATCCTCCGGGTCCAGCCCCGAAGGTCCTGCCACCTCTTCTGGCAGTTGCGGATCCGGCGCTGTAGACCCCCGCGGACCGGACAGCCCGGACGATGTCCTTCCAGATCTCCTGCTTCCGATGGGCATTAACCTGTCAGGATGACAAAGTGAAAAGGCCATTACTACACATGCAACATATCCGTGCATGACACAGTTGTATATACATGTCTCAATCACAGGGGCACATGATGTACACAGGCAGTGCAACGCTGCCCATGGACAGTTTGCCAGAAGTCACTACATGGTATCATTGCATGGGAAGTAAAACCTTGTTCAAATGCACTGTCACTGCACCATACCTGTCCAGTGCATGTCACTACACACTATGGGGGTGACAACTACTCAGTGAGCCTGCTAGCCAGTGGCGTGCAGACTTTCAGCCTTGCTAGTCAGACAAAATGCACATTCAGAAAGGCAGTGCACAGAACACTCACCTGCTCCCCTGGTGTCCCATACAGCTTGCTGTACTGTGGAAGTAGGCTGTCCAGCAGGGCCTGGTTCTCCTCAAGGCTGAAGGCTGGGGCTCTCTCCACAGTACGTGCCATTGCAGGGTCCAGAGGGGGCAGAGACAGCAGCAGTGCAGTGGCAGATGTCGTCCTGGAGCATGTAGTGCAGGCAAGTGAGCTCTCAGGGGAACAGCCAGCAATATATATGTGATGGAGAGGCAGATACTGTCCCATGTGTCCAAAGTGATAGGTCCAAGTCGTTTGCATCTTCTGAATCTGGCCAATCCATGGAATAGCAGCACCAATACACGCCCACAGCATCCTTCAAATATTCAACTTCATGACATACATGATTTTACAACATTGTTGTGGGTGACCAACTGAATTTCCAGCAACCGACTCGTTCGAATTTCGAAAACGCGTCCGTTGCCAGGCTAGGCCATTGTCAATGGGTGCGCACCGATCGGTCCATTGCTGATCAACGCGTACAGGGGTACAACGCGTACCCGCACACATTGAATACAATGGGCCGGCCGGGGGCACCGATCGGTCCATTGCGGTACAACGCGTACAGGGGTACAACGTGTACCCGCACACATTGAATGCAATGGGCCGGCCGGGGGCACAGATCGGTCCATTGCGGTACAACGCGTTCAGGGGTACAACGCGTACCTGCACACATTGAATGCAATGGGCCGGCCGGGGGCACCGATCGGTCCATTGCTGATCAACGCGTACAGGGGTACAACGCGTACCTGCACACATTGAATGCAATGGGCCGGCCGGGGCACCGATCGGTCCATTGCGGTACAACGCTGTACAGGGGTACAACGCGTACCCGCACACATTGAATGCAATGTGCCGGCCGGGGCACCGATCGGTCCATTGCGGTACAACGCGTACAGGGGTACAACGCGTACCTGCACACATTGAATGCAATGGGCCGGCCGGGGCACCGATCGGTCCATTGCGGTACAACGCGTACAGGGGTACAACGCGTACCTGCACACATTGAATGCAATGGGCCGGCCGGGGCACCGATCGGTCCATTGCGGTACAACGCGTACAGGGGTACAACGCGTACCTGCACACATTGAATGCAATGGGCCGGCCGGGGGCACCGATCGGTCCATTGCTGATCAACGCGTACAGGGGTACAACGCGTACCTGCACACATTGAATGCAATGGGCCGGCCGGGGCACCGATCGGTCCATTGCGGTACAACGCGTACAGGGGTACAACGCGTACCTGCACACATTGAATGCAATGGGCCGGCCGGGGGCACCGATCGGTCCATTGCGGTACAACGCGCACAGGGGTACAACGCGTACCTGCACACATTGAATGCAATGGGCCGGCCGGGGCACCGATCGGTCCATTGCTGATCAACGCGTACAGGGGTACAACGCGTACCTGCACACATTGAATGCAATGGGCCGGCCGGGGCACCGATCGGTCCATTGCTGTTCAACGCATCCCTGTACAAGTGACAGGCATATGTCACCATGCCTGTCTCAGATGAACATATGCCAGCCACAGATAGCTCCCAGGGAGTGAGGGGCACACCTACAACACGACAGCCTGTCCAAACTGTATCATAAGGCATGTAAGGCTGCATTTCCTATTGTGTGTATGTTGGTGTACATGTTGTCCTGTGGGTGTCACCTGGGGGCAGCCACCCCCAGGCTGTGCACGTGTTCATGGGGACAGGATCCTGGGTGTTACGTGTACATGACCACTGTGATGTGCAACTGTTCATATCTGAGCATGTGCCATGCTCACATTTCACGGTGGTGTATGTGTATGTCATGTCACATACCCCGTGAGTCCCATGTGGGACGGTATGTTTGAGCCAGGGTGTCCCAGTGGCAGAATAGTGATGGTCCTCCACAGTCTGTGTGCATGTAGTGTTTACAATGTCTCTGTTTTCATGTGCACAATGGGAGACAGTCTCCACATCCATGTTGTGTGTGCATGGACTTTGATATTGTGCGTGTGTGTGTCACAGACGTCCATGTCTGTCCTGCAGTGGCAAGTGGGACCACTACCTATGGGGGTCATGGTTGTTTTGCTCTGGTGTATACCTGATACTCCATGTAATGCCAGTGTCCATGTGGCAATACAGGGTCCCTGGGAATGTACCTGTCGTTGAGCTGTGATGCCTGGGGCACATCTGTCCTCACATGTCACTGTGGGGGGTGATTGTGACACGGCAGCAGGAGATGGGAACTGTGACACGGCCTCATGATATCCAATGGGCCAACCTGGGCCTTATTGATGCCACTTGTTGAACCGTGATGACAGATGTTGGCCATGTATGTACCATACATGTCCTTACGGAACTGCACACTTCATGTAGTTGTGCCTCATAATGATGTATGTTGTGATATTGAGTGTGTTCAATGCCGCATATGTGGGGTGACTGACAATCTTGCTTTCTTCTCCTCTGCACTGCAGGGCTCCTGCTGTCCATCGACCATTCCCAGACCTGGCAACGATGGTGGAACGGGACAGCATCCGACGGTACCGCTTCACCAGGCAGCTGATTGAGGATTTGGCAGTGCAGTTGGCCCCACATTTGCAGCCTGGCCGGCCGTATCCTACAGCGCTGACCCCCAAGGTGAAGGTGATGGCAGCCCTACACTTCTTTGCCACCGGTACCTTCCAACATACTGTGGCGACTGCTGGTGGGATGTCACAGACCATGTTGAGCTGTGTGCTCCGCGATGTTTTGGAGGCAATGTTGCTATTCCTGAACCGGTACATCTATTTCCCTAGACTGCAACGACTCACTGACGTGAAGAGTGACTTCTATGCCCTGGGGAGGATGCCGCATGTCATTGGCTCCATTGATGGGACACATGTGGCTTTGGTACCACCACAGGCCCAGGAGCAGGCCTACCGTAACCGCAATCACTACCACTCGGTCAATGCACTGGTGGTGTGTCTTGCAGATATGACCATCACACACGTGTGTGCCCGTTTCCCTGGTTCAGCACACGATGCCTTTGTGATGAGGAGTAGTCGCATCCCCAGGATGATGGCACAGATGCAGAACCAGCGTGCCTGGCTTGTCGGTGTGTACTGACTTTGTGCCATTGTGTGTGATCTGATCTGTAGTATTCCGCCCACTTTTCCAAGTCAGCTAATGTGCACTTGTCTGTCCGTAGGTGACTCGGGATACCCCAACATGCCGTGGTTGCTGACACCCCTCAGGAACCCTGTGACACCAGCCCAGATGCGCTACAATGAGGCACATGGTCGGACCAGGAGAGTGATTGAGCGGACATTTGGTCTCCTGAAGAGCCGCTTCCGCTGCCTGGACAAGACAGGAGGGTCCCTCCCATATGCCCCAGCGAAAGTGTGCAAGATTATCATCGTCTGCTGCATGCTCCACAACCTGGCAGTGCGGAAGGAGTTGCCTCTCATCCAGGATGACAATGACCAACTTCCGCCACCTGTGGAGGATCCTGGCCTGGACCACGATGCCAGTGATGATGATGATGATGAGGGTGATGTCCGCACACAGCTCATCACCAACTTCTTTAGCTGAATGTGAGTATCCTGAGGTGTCATGTCAATGATGTGAGTTGGCATGATATGTGTAGGTGGTGCTCTGGTGCTGTTGGAGTGTGTCCATGGGCTACTTGACTGGATGTGTGTAGCGATGTGTGCTTACAGGTGGTCTGTACTCCCCAACAGTGTTGACATGCTAACTTGGTTCTGGGTGGGTATCTTGTAACATGTATTGTGCATGAGTTTTGCTGTTCTGTCCTGTTCTCCATTGCTTTTGACTGTGTGTCATTTCTGTCCTTCACAGGGTACTTTCAGATTCGTTTGGTCAACTGTGTCCACCGACGACGTGATTGTACTTCCAGGGTGGTAGCTGTTGTGTCCCTACAGGTGATGTGCGCAACACCCATGGACTTCCTTCCTTCTACAGTTGTTGACTGTGTGCCCGCTGCCAGGTGGGATTACCTTGCATCTGTAGTGGTTACGACATGTTGCAACTGTGTAATAAACCTGTGCTTCACTTTGTGATGTGCGTTGTCTGTGGTCACACATTTGACTGCCATTTGCTTACTGCACCTGTGGGCTACTTGACTAGAACTGGGAATAGGTGCGGTGTCTGTGCATTGCACCGTCTTCCCTGGCAACATCAGTGTAGGCAATGAGTCAGATGGCCTAGGTGTGTATGTGTTGTGTAGCCCTGGTGGTGTGTCTCCCTCATATGTGTCACGTTGCCTTTACTCACATTCCTGTGTTGTACTTGCTGTTGCAGTTCGCATACACAGTGTAATTTTGCAGTTCATCATCCCCATGACAGCACCCACGTTGGAATCACAACAGAGGCAAGTATGGTGTATTAGTGTGTTTATTGTGATACATTTGTGTGAATAGTGCATAGGATGGTTAGTGCTGTACATACATCTTGCAATCAGAAGTTCCTAGGTGAATTGAAAGTCCTGGTAGACAAAATCCCCAGTATCGGGGCCACAGTTGTCTGAGACATTGGTCCAACTTGTACTCCCCATGTAATGTGTGGGAGTTGTGTTGCCGTCAACAGGGTGAACAGTTTGTGCACAAAGGTGAACATCCAGAACAGGTTCAGGCTTCCTGGGAGTTGCAATTGGCCATCGGCCTCTCACTTGCCCCTCCTCGGACGACCCCTCTTCTTTGGGGGGGGGCCCTCAAGTACAGGCTGCTGCGGTGCAGGGGACTCTCCACCAGAGTCATCCTCCCTCCCTGTGGCAGTTGCAGTTTGTTCAGCACCAGATGTTGTTGGCACACAGGGAGGTGTAGACTGGTTGTTGTTCATCTGGCGGAGGCATTGTAAAATGTCCATGTGCACCGCCGTCATCTCTTGCAGTGCGTCCCACTTGGACTCCACGCGGGACATGTGTGAGTCCAAGCGGGCATGATGGGCAGCCTGCTGCTGTTTCATGTCTCTGAGGAGCCCCACTACCTGGCTGAGATCTCCGGTGCTGGACTGGTACGCATCGGCTATGCGTACCAGTTGTGGGTCATCATGCACACCAGCAACCTCTGCAAGCAGCGACCTCTGTCTCCCACCCCTCCCACCACCCCTGCCGACATGTGCAGTGCGTGCAGTGGCACGCACAGATGACCCTGGTCCCCCTTGGGGGTTGGTGGTGGTGGTGGTGTCCATGGCCCCACGTTGGTCCAGGGTCCCTGTGCTGGTGTTGTGGTGGTGAGCCTCAACAAGGCCTACCAGTGCTTAGGAGTTCACCCTTCCTTGCACAGAGTCCTCAGACCGCTAAGAAGAAGTTGGCACAGAAACTGGGAATAGAAAAGACAGAGTTTATTAAACCTCATGAGGTGGAGTTACATTCACACATCACCCTTCAGTAATGCATGAAGTAGCACACTGAATGGAAGGACCTTGGTCCTTTTATACCCACACAGGGGCTCAAATGAAGGCGGTACAAACACAAATGCTGGTTTTAGATACATATAAGGTCATACAAGAAATGCACAGTCGACAAGTGGGTGGAGCTAACAGTTTCTACTTCTAGTAGACACATCCTGACATTTATAAACTCGGAACAGCTGCAAGCTCAACTGAGCATGTGCAAAGCAAAAAGAACTAAATATAACTTGTCTCTAGGCAGATTTCAAGAGCAGTTAACAGGAAGGTAGGACAGAGCACATGGCAAGCACATGGCAGCACATGGCAACCAAAATGGCTGCCAGAAATACAAAATGGATTCCACAAAGCGGACAATTCAGCCTCTGAATACAGGCTGTCTTCAGCTAATGCTTAACTTAAGTGCTGCCAAATTACAACAGACGACCCTTTCAGCATTGGCTGAAGACATTCGTTTATCTGGGGTAATCTAGATATTCATCCCGTACATCTATTAACATTATTTCGGCCACCTCTTTATTCAACATTTGTTGGGCCTTTGTTTCAGCAACGTTCCCTTTGGCAGGTATACAAGCAGAGATGCAAATGGAGCAAAGCATTGGACCACATTGGATACATACACAGCATGTAAAAAGTATCAATCATTACATACAGGATAGTCAGTAGCTTCCAGCCCCAAGCAGAAACAAGAGTCCAAAACCATCCAGTAAAAGTCCAAGTACCAGTCTCTGGATGAATTTCTGCAGCAATCTTATGCAGTTCTGATATTGCGCCACATACTGAAGGTGAGTGATCCGGTAGCAGATTCCTGACCACCCAACAGGTAATTTATAATATCCGTTATTTCCACACACAAAATACGTATTATGCGAGGCTGTGAAAGT
The DNA here is from genome assembly GCA_963921515.1 of Calotriton arnoldi. Lineage (NCBI taxonomy): Eukaryota > Metazoa > Chordata > Amphibia > Caudata > Salamandridae > Calotriton > Calotriton arnoldi. Next base: position 1,287,577 of record CAWUFW010001731.1, read on the forward strand.
GCTGTTATTGGCACCTTTAATGGTCAGGATTACAGTACACTCACTCCTCCCCACTGGAATTCTTCCAACGTTACAAATACACAAATCTGCTTTAGCTTTTGTCACAGAAATCACAAAAGGTCCAATGTTCTCTATTATTCTCACATTTGTGAAGACATATGGTGTTGAAATATTGTCACTTTTCCCATTCCGTCCCTTTGGCTTGTGGATAACCTTCTTTATTTTGATAACACACTTTATTAAGTTGATCCCCCTCAAAAATGGGACGATCAAAGGGGTACATTACTAACAAAAAAGAGAGTCCGTGGGAAATTGAAGCCGCTGTACAACCATCCAGAGGGGAGTCTTCTCCCTGTGTCCGTTTGAGCCTCACAGGCAGGCTCTTGTTGTTCCCACGGTGGAGCTGCACAACTCGCAACTCAAGAATCACGGCCCAGTTTGAGAAGAAAAAGTCTTTCTTTCAGAATAGGGCAATCACCCCCCCAGGGCAAATACCCTCAACGATCCTGTCCAGTGTCTCAGGCAGTGCACCAGTTTTCTTCACTTTAATCTAATAGGCACCAAGGGCACAGCACCTGTACCCTAAACTCAAGTCCTTCCCTAACTCCTGTATTGCACCGCTGGCGCACTGCTCTTTTGTTGGGGCCACTGATTGTAGCCAATATGCTCAGGCATCCCTTGATCAACAAACAAAGGCGCAGACTTGCATTCACTTGGGGACCAGGACGCAGAGGCCTGATGCTGGGATATGTGAAGCAACCCTTGTTTCAAAGGGGGTCACCTCAAGTAAAAGCCTCCTTGCCGTCCTTTTCGGTCTGTGACTCTCTCAGCTGGGCATCAAAAACTGGATCCACAGAAAGATTTCTCCATCCTGATTTGTGACCCGGTCTTTCGCCCAAGACAGTGGCAGGGGTACACACTTCACGTCCCAGTGCTTCCGGCCTTCACTGAGGTCCTAGTTGCCAGCAACGCCTGTGCTGGTTCCCTTTATCTTGACTCCAAGCTGGACTGGTGCTGACTCCCAGGCTGGATCTGATGTCCGGGCCCCTCTGGCAATGGTTGTAGGGCAGCAAATATCTATTGGTGGGCAGAACAAAAAGTCTTTAGACAAGGCACAGAAATAATCTATCAACAGAGAGGATAGTCTCAGAATACTTCCTTAGTCTTGGGATGCCCCATTCATTAGCAAGGCACCCAAGAACCACTTCATCTTATCTGAGAATAAAAAAACACCCTAGACCTATTGGCAAGTATAAAAGGAACTTTTTGGTGAACTGACAAGAATAATACGTCACCCAATCCCAAGCAACCAAGGAAGTCTGTGTTCATTTACTAAATTCTGAGGAAAAAGAGAAAAACAATACAGACATACTCCAAATCCTTACATTCGTGCATTCCTATATTATTCATCTGAAGAACCTCAAGAAAAAGGAACTTTTCTACAGTTCTACTTATGAACCTCGCATTACTTGTACAGGACTGCAGACACTTCTAAAATAATTTCTCTTAATAAAAACACCTACATTTTACACTTAAGGTCATGCTTTCATGTTATAGGCGCAGCAGGAAAAATCTAAAACTGCTAATTTAACAGGGATTCTTATTGCAAAAAGAACTAAACTTCAACATAGTGGGTACATAAATTTCTCCAGCAGAACATGTCGTGACAAACAAACTCCTATAAAACAATATTTTCCTTCAAAGTGTTTGCTAAGGATCACATGAGCGTCTTTCCTGCATTCTACTTTTCACGATCCGGACTATGCAACATCATTTTCAAAAGGAAAAAACCCTATTCTCTAGCTCTAATAAGGGCTGTCAGCTCAATTACACAGACTAGCTAATAAAAGACTAGCAATGCCCTTGCAAAACTGTATAGAACATGAGAATAACATAAACAATAATGGTATTGCCACCTGAGATTTTTGAACAGAAACCCCCACTATATAGTTCCCTTTAAAGGTCAAATAAGGGAACATCAATCTGTTCTACTCATTCTTTCATACAGGATGGGCAGTAACATAGCATATATTTTCATCATTTTATTAATTCTAACAATTTTAAAACAGTATTACTGAATAGCCAATGAAATATCTCATGGGCATTTCCTAGACAGCTTAGACAGACTCAATAGAGAGTGAGAAAAAGAGAGAGAAAACATAAATTTGCCTACCCTTAATTTGCCCAGGAGCTAACCTCCTTCCCCCATTTTGACAGTAGGAAAACCTGAAAACAGGTTTACCTTCTGTCAACACTATTTACCCCTATTAGTGGCAACTGGGCACAAACAAACTTGTAGGAGATATCTTAGAAAGTGGCTATTCCCTGATTCAGCCTAACACAAGCACATTGAGTACTTTAGAAAGCGTTAATAACCAATGTACCAATTCCTTGAGCAATTGTACTAGATTAACATGAGGGCGCATGAATGCAAACTAAAATCCATTGCCTCCTTATCTCAGCCCTTGCACAGTAATCTTTAAGCTAAAACCATTATTTTTATATACATGGCAGAGCTATGCTTTACTCAAGGCTTTTCCGTCTTTTCAGATGACTGCGCAAAACTTGCGTTTGCCAAAAATAGGAATCAAAGCTTCTCTTCCTTTCTCTGCACTGTCATCTCGTCTTTCAAAAAAGTTTCAGAGGTCAAAACGTCAAAGCAAACCTTGCTCTGGGCCCTGGTAGGCTTCTAAATGTAGAACTCGACCTTTAACCCTTTATCAGCTGTCCTATTTTGTGCAAGGCTTTCCATGCGGTCTTTCCAATTCAAAGCAACTCTGGAGAATCACAGCTGAAAGGCAGTCCTGTCCGGTCTGTTTGCCAGTAATTTAAAGGTAGGATAATAACGTCTGCTGGTTTCTGTATACTTATTTTCATTTGTGTACAGTGTGTGGTGTGCAGTAGGTCAGCTGTTTGTTCTATACTGGCATGTGTACCAGCTCTGAAGCCTGAGATCAGTTTAAAACCTGCCCTGAGTGGCAGAACTGCTTTTAAATAGTGAATTTTGCTCAATTTCGACTTTGGTGGTAGGGGCACTTAAAAATGAATATCCTACAATATTTTTGCATAATAGGAACCCCCAGAGTGTTCTCTAGATAGCCCAGGAATGGGAAATCAGAAATGTATAAGGTATACCCTTATAAAAATGAGTTTTGTACGGCTGGGTAAAGTGACATTTCACATTTAAGTTTCCTCCTATTGCGGTACAGCACTGCTTAAATTCAACTTTGATGCTAGGAATTCACAGTATGATGATTAGGCTCTATAAAGATGAAAAAACGAATTTAAAGCATTTATTTTTAATAATATAGATTTTTTCATATAATTAAAAAAATTTTTTTTTTTTTTAATAAAACCAACCATTTTGATGATTCCACATTTGAAAAGCAAGCTTCATTCCTAGCCTATCATATTTAAACGCATTAATTTATAACCCTAAGCACAGAAGCCTTACTTGAAACATGAAAAGTCTGCGCCACTTTTTAAAGGACAGTTATTATTTAACATCAGAACCACAGATGTACTTATGTAAAAAGGCAGTAAGAAAGGAAATCCCTACTTTCAATGTTGTTCTCTGTTATCCAAAATAATGAAACTGGTTTTTTGAAACTTTTAAAATAATGCAGGCCTTTATACCAGTTTTACACTGACTTAAAATTTTGCTGACTCAGCATTCCTGTCTGTGGCCGTGATCAGGAATAGCCATATGCTATTTATGCAGCTGTTGTTTGTCAGCAGGCGTCGAATTTTCACGCCTTTCTCAGGAAAAAACCCTTTGTTATTTGTAATACCCTGACAGAGTTAAATCCCCATTTGCTGTGTCAAACAGCTTCTTTTCAGTTAGTCAGTTTAAACACAGCTGTTGGAAAGCTTTTTTTCTCTGGTGCTGAAAGAAAGCATGTCAGTCTATTTAAAAACTGAGGCATTTCAATGCAGTCAAATCTATTTTTCTATAATGTGTATTTAGTTCAGCAACGACCAAATTCACTCAGATGATGTGAATGCCTTTTAATGTCTAATACAATGTATCTAAGGAAAATGCTGTAACATTTTGTATTTTAGTCTATTTATTGCAAACACACAATTTCGTTTTTCTTCCTCTGTATGAGGCGTATTTTAATCCTATTGAATACGAATTCTAATTTTATCTTTAGCATTGTGGCAATTTGCACACATGTATAGTGTCTTACTCTGTCAATTTAATAGTAACATGCAGCTGTTTAGCATATGTTATATAATTCATTTCTGGATTTTTATTTAATATGTAAGTAACTAAATGACATTTTGCATAACAGAATGATGACAGCAAAAAAAATATAAGCAAACTCATTGAGCTCATTCCAGACATTTACAGAAGGGGGTCATACACTCAGAACACACAATACAGCGCGCTTAAGGCTAGCCATTCTTACACAAAGAGCGCAATCGCTATTTACTCACATAAATATCACCAATGTCAAACCACAAACCACATAGACATTTAAACACACATTTAACCCACAAATCAACACTTAGGACAGAAACAAAAGACAGCTTACAAACTGTACGCAAAACCAAACTATTTGTAAATACTAATTGTAAGTCATATGTACAAGAAGAGCTCTCAAAAGTAGTCCAAAAGACTTCCATGTTCAAGAAGCCAAAATACACCAAATTCGCCAGTTTTGGCTGGTAGAACACTCAAAAAGCGCTCTGCATATCACCACTTATGAATGTTACTAAGTGAGCAGATCAGGATCCGTTTTATGTACATATTTAGTTCCATGGGGTACTTAGTCACCAAGAAAGAAATATCTTTTTACTATATCTAAACCTATTTAGGTATCCCCTCTGAGGGGAGTCAACTGAGTACTTACTAAATCCATATTGGTACCTCCAAAACAGCAACACTTTCTACGAAGTGTGCTAGAAGCAGGCATGCCAAAAAATAGTGCAGAATATGCAGTATTATAATCAAAGTAGCGCTTAAGGTAATCTTCGTACGTTGCGCCGTTCAAACAACTTAAAATAGAGAAAAATCTCCTCATTACCTGCCTATATGTATTGCAATACATATATAATTACAAAACAGATTCCAAAATTGGCCAATCATACAAACAAAGCCACAGTAAGTGTTACTAAAACTACCTTACCAATCAAAGGCATCAAACCAACAGCAAGTGCCGCAAAACGGCTCTTACCAATCAAATGGTGTCCAGGTTCCAACTGCCAAGTTCTCAAATCGACCAAATGGTCACTGCACGGCGAATCAACAGAAGAGATCTCAGTCGAGGACCGGCGCCGCTGGGATGGTCAGATCAGAAAGAAAGGAAAAACGCCATGGGTGCCAAGACTCGGGTCTCCTCAGGCAGCGATCGCGTCCAAAAGTGAGATTCCAATCCTTCATCTCGACCAGTCCTTCGGGCATCCGAGTCGCCGATGAGCCCCGCGTTGGAAGCGCCAATTTGTGGTGGTGAGCCTCAACAAGGCCTACCAGTGCTTAGGAGTTCACCCTTCCTTGCACAGAGTCCTCAGACCGCTAAGAAGAAGTTGGCACAGAAACTGGGAATAGAAAAGACAGAGTTTATTAAACCTCATGAGGTGGAGTTACATTCACACATCACCCTTCAGTAATGCATGAAGTAGCACACTGAATGGAAGGACCTTGGTCCTTTTATACCCACACAGGGGCTCAAATGAAGGCGGTACAAACACAAATGCTGGTTTTAGATACATATAAGGTCATACAAGAAATGCACAGTCGACAAGTGGGTGGAGCTAACAGTTTCTACTTCTAGTAGACACATCCTGACATTTATAAACTCGGAACAGCTGCAAGCTCAACTGAGCATGTGCAAAGCAAAAAGAACCAAATATAACTTGTCTCTAGGCAGATTTCAAGAGCAGTTAACAGGAAGGTAGGACAGAGCACATGGCAAGCACATGGCAGCACATGGCAACCAAAATGGCTGCCAGAAATACAAAATGGATTCCACAAAGCGGACAATTCAGCCTCTGAATACAGGCTGTCTTCAGCTAATGCTTAACTTAAGTGCTGCCAAATTACAACAGAGTTGCTCCTTGTTCTGTCCATGTCGGCAGGGATGGTATTTGTGGTGACAGTCGTTGGAGGGGTGGGTGCAGGGGGTGCAGCTGGTGGTCCTGCTGGTGCTGCAGCTGGTGGTCCTGCTGGTGCTGCATGTTGACTTGCACCGGATGTGCCAGGTTGGTCTTCTTCGTCCGAGGAGGGCAGAGGCTGTACGACACCAGTGAGCTCCGCATCCTCTTGAGCCTGGGACTGGGACTCCTCAGCGTCTGCTGCTGTGTCCCCATCATCACCTGTTTTTGGGAGACACACAATGTATGTTATGTTTCTGCAGGCATCAATGGTTGACACACCTGACAGTTGTGACTGTGCCTCTGGGTGCGGGCCTGTACATTGCATTGTCCTAAGTCGTCACAGTCAGGGGTTGATATTGGTGTAGCACATTGTCCTGCATTATTTGGGCATTTCTATGTATTTGTTGGGGTGTGAACATGGTCTGCATTGGTTGTATTTGGTGACAGCCGGCCCTCCTTCCCACCCAGCCAGTCAGTTATCCCACCATGGACTGTGCTTGCATTGCAGGGAGTGGAAGTTGTCTTTCAGGATGTCAGTCAGTGGTGTCCTGCTGTTGGTTGTTGCACAGTTGCCAGCAGGGCCTTGTGCTCCCCACAGCAGTAGCCAGTGTCAGCCATCTTGTCAGTCCTTATCCACTCCCTGTGATGTGAGCATGGTTCAGGGTGGTGTTGATGGGACAGTTGTGGGGGTGAGCTATGTCTGTGACTATGACTCCCATCATGCTATTGCCTCCACCCCACTTCCCAGCATTCCCATACTTACTTGCTTTTGTGGGGAGTTCAGTGTGTGTGGGTGTGAGAGCAATGGCAAGATGGCTGACAGTGGTGTCCTGCTGTTGGTTGGTGTGCAGTTCCCAGCATGCCCTTGTGCTCCCCACAGCAGTAGCCAGTGTCAGCCATCTTGTCAGTCCTTATCCACTCCCTGTGATGTGGGCATGGTTCAGGGTGGTGTTGATGGGACAGTTGTGGGGGTGAGCTATGTCTGTGACTATGACTCCCGTCATGCTATTGCCTCCACCCCACTTCCCAGCATTCCCATACTTACTTGCTTTTGTGGGGAGTTCAGTGTGTGTGGGTGTGAGAGCAATGGCAAGATGGCTGACAGTGGTGTCCTGCTGTTGGTTGGTGTGCAGTTCCCAGCATGCCCTTGTGCTCCCCACGACACAGCAACAGTGTCAGACATCTTTGATGGGCCTTTCCACTCTCTGTGGGATGTGCATGCGTGAGTGTGAGCTTGCTGGGCCATGTGGTGGGGGATGTAGAGCTGTGCCTACGACTCCCATCATGCTATTGCCTCCACCCCCTTCCCAGCATGCCCATGCTTCCTTCCTTTTGACTCTGCTTCCCTGTGGGGTGGGCTGCCTGTGCTGACAGGATGGCTGGGAGTGTTGTCCTGGCAGTTGTTTGGCTAAAAGTCCAAAGAGTGTCCCTGTGCTTCACACAACATAACCCAGGGTGGTGGTTCTTTGTGGGATCTTCAGTTAGGATGTGAGGCATTGCATTCTCCCAGGTGGGTTCTGTGGAGTATGTGTTGAGGGGGTGTGTGAGGGGAGGTGCTTGTGACTATGGTCAGTGCTGCAAGTCCTCCTTCCCACCCAGCCAGATATCCCACCATGGAACGTGCTTGCATTGCAGAGAGTGCAAGTTGGCTTTCAGGATGTCAGGCAGTGGTGTTGTGCTGTTTGTTGGTGCACAGTTGCCAGCAGGGCCTTGTGCTCCCCACAGCAGTAGCCAGTGTCAGCCATCTTGTGAGTCCTTATCCACTCCCTGTGATGTGAGCATGGTTCAGGGTGGTGTTGATGGGCCAGTTGTGGGGCTGAGCGATATCTGTGCCTACTACTCCCATCATGCTATTGCCTCCACCCCCTTCCCAGCATGCCCATGCTTCCTTCCTTTTGACTCTGCTTCCCTGTGGGGTGGGCTGCCTGTGCTGACAGGATGGCTGGGAGTGTTGTCCTGGCAGTTGTTTGGCTAAAAGTCCAAAGAGTGTCCCTGTGCTTCACACTACATTACCCAGGGTGGAGGTTCTTTGTGGGATCTTGAGTTAGGATGTGAGGCATTGTATTCTCCCAGGTGGGTTCTGTGGAGTTTGTGTTGAGGGGGTGTGTGAGGGGAGGTGCTTGTGACTATGGTCAGTGCTGCGAGTCCTCCTTCCCACCCAGCCAGCCAGATATCCCACCATGGAACGTGCTTCCATTGCAGGGAGTGGAAGTTGTCTCTTAGGATGTCAGTCAGTGGTGTCCTGCTGTTGGTTGTTGCACAGTTGCCAGCAGGGCCTTGTGCTCCCCACAGCAGTAGCCAGTGTCAGCCATCTTGTGAGTCCTTTTCCACTCCCTGTGATGTGCGCATGGTTCATGGTGGTGTTGATGGGACAGTTGTGGGGGTGAGCAATATGTGTGACTACGACTCCCATGATGCTATTGGCTACACTGACTTGCCCAGTATACACAGAATTCCTTCCTTTCAGTGGTCTTCACTGTGTGTTGGTGTTGTAGTGGTGGCTACATGTCTGGATGTGTTTGTTAGTTCTATTTGTGCCACTGCCTAGCTGTAGTTGTAGTTGTGTTTGTACATGTGATGACACGGTTAAATGTAACTTTGAGATGGCATGTGTTGTGTTTATCTGACTGACATACACATTTTGGGATGATTCTGTTCTGGTTGCTGTGTAATTGCTATGAGTGCATGGTTTGACTCTCCCTTGACAGTGATGTGTGTGTGTATTGTGGCAGAATATTGTGTACATTTGTTGTGTACTCACCAGGCTCTGGGATGTTCTCTAGTCCATAGACGCTCACTGGCGGAAGGATGGCCCGCACCTTCTCCTCCCAGGGCCTGAGGTATACTGGCTTGGCAGGAGGGCCACTGCCGGTGTATTGGCTCAGGAGGTAGTCCTTCTTGAGCAGCTCCCGGACCCTCCTGCGCACGTCATATCACCTGTTCTGGATGTCAGTCTTTGTGCGCAGACATGGTGATTGTGCGTTCACCCTGTTGATGATCATCTCCCACATCTTGGTTTTCTGGGAGATGGGGGTCTGTTGGACCAGTGTGCCAAACAGCTGTGGCTCTACCCTGAGTATCTTGTCTACCAGGACTTCCAATTCACAATCTAGGAACTTGTGATTCTTCTTGGGGGGCATGGTGATGGGTGGTGATGGTGAGTGATGTGTGTGTTGGTGTGCAGGTGAGGGTGTGTGAGTGTGTGTTTTGCTGGGTGTATGTGAGGTAGCTATTTGTTGGTGTGCTGATGGTGTGTGGCTTGTGTGAGGGATGAGCTGTGGGTGTGTGGTTGCTGTCTGTTGAGTGCTGGCAGTAGAATGGCATTTGCAAAGGATCATGGTTGGGATTTGTGTCCTTTATATGGGTGGAGTTGTGGGTGTGTCTTTGTTCTCTGTCCCCCCCCCCCAGTATTTATTGGCTTTGTAATTGCTTGTTTGGCCTTTTTTTGTGTATTTTTCCTTAGTACTTTTTGTGCATGTTGGAAACGTTCTTGTGACCTAGTCGGACCCTGCATTTGTCTCGTACGGTCTTCTCCGTTTCGTTCACGCTGTGTTTGTGCAGTTTTCTATGCTGCGTACGCGTCGGTCGCGGTGTTTTGTGTTACTTCGGCTCGGTTTTGTATGCGTGTCGGTCGTACGGCTTGTCCTCCGTTCGACTCGGTCGTGGTTTTCGCGCCTTGCATCGTACTTTGCGGTTTGGAGTTCGCGTATACGTTTCGGTTGGATTTGTTCCGGGTGCGTGTCGGTCGGTTCGATTCGCGTGTTTTTCCGGCCGGATTGTTGTTTTCCGTGCGGCTCGGTCGTTCGGCTTGGGTTCAGTACGTGTCGGTCGGATTTGCACGCCTTGCATCGTACTTGGCGTGTCGGGCGCCACAGGTACGTGTCGGTCGGAATAAATTCCGGCTCCGAGTCGGTCGGTGCTTTTTCCGGCCCGAATCGGAATTGACCCCTTAGGCTTTGTGAATGACCTTCTAACCCCCCCTGTACCCATGCCATGTACTTTTAATGGAAGAGGACTAGCGTCTACAATCGATTTTATGTTAGTCTCATGCTCATCTGCACCCAGGGTCTCTTCTTTCAAGGTTGGTGACAATCCAATGAGTGACCACTTTCCGCTTTGTTTGGAGGTTAAATTTCCTCCACGCAAACTTAAGAAGGTCAAACAAAATCATCCAATAACAGGCAACCTCGAATTGAGCAGAACAAATGGATATTCTGTACGATGGTCCAAAGTGGACCCAGTGGCGGTAATTACTAAACTACTTAAGAGTAGTAAATCATCATTTGACATCTGTTTGAATGAGACATCCCCATGTGATAGCATTGTACATTCTTTTTTAGTTATATGTAATGAGATCAGGAGTTTATTATCTGCGAATCGTCATAATAATCATAAAGAACAAGGGTGGTTTGATAAACAATGCACACAAGCACACACTAACCTGAAACAGGAGTTGCACAGACAACATAGATCCCCTAACCGGGTGAGACAGGCTAGATTAGAGTACAAGCGGGCCATCACGGATAGAAAATGCATCTTGAGACAGGAAGCATGGGAAACTCTTCATACAGCGGCTTTACAGAAAGATAGCGCGGCATTTTGGAGGGCAGTAAGGGCCCCCTTTCTATCCGACGGTAACGGTCCCACAATTGAGATCGCAATTTCGGAGGAGGCATGGATTAACCATTATACTAAGGTTTATAATGGGCAAGGAATTTCTGATCCACAACAGCTCCCTACCCTCACAGCTCAGCTAGATAGTGTAGAGTTGCAAGTTACACTGGATGAGGTAAATAGAGCGCTCTCCAATAGTCTGTGGGGCAAGGCCCCGGGACCAGACGGAGTGCCGGTTGATTTATTCAAATCTAATATCTCCCTCTGGGGTCCCATATTAACTCAAGTCATAAATGCCAGCTTTAGAACATCAATACCAAAGACTTGGGTGGAATCAATAATTATCCCAATATTTAAAAAAGGTGATCGTCACGACCCGGGGAGCTATAGACCAATTTCCCTTCTCGACTCAATGGTAAAAGTGGTGGGCCGCATTGTTTTGGAGCGCTTGCAAGACTGGGGAAAAGACAATCAGGTATTGTCCGACCTACAGTATGGCTTTCGAGAAGAGCTAGGTACTACAGAACAAAGCCTAAATCTGTCTATTTTGATTGGCAAATATACCAAAGCAAAAAAAGGGCTGCCTGTTTTTGGTGTTCGTGGACCTCACCGCGGCCTTCGACTCCGTAAGGCTCCGTATGGGAGGTTCTCGTAGCATTGGGGGTTGACCCAAACATAATAGCGTTACTGCAACAATTGTATAATGGAGCCTCAGCCAGTGTTCGCTATGGCATAGGAGGGGAGCGCACTGATTCATTCCCCATCAGGAGAGGGGTCAGGCAAGGGTGTGTCCTGGCCCCCTTCCTTTTTAATTTGTATATAAATGGCCTTGGCGAAGCACTGATTAGGCAGGGACAAGATTTCCCTCAAGCTGGAGGGCGACCTATTCCAGCCCTTCTATATGCAGATGATGCGGTTTTAATGGCGTGGACACAAAATGGCCTGCAGAGGGTCCTAGACAGTTTCAATGACTTCATGAAAGATCTGGGACTTAGTATTAATGTTTCTAAAACTTTTGTCATGAGATGCGGCAAAAGGATTCAGAGAGTAAGGGAAATGTTTTTGGATGGCAATAAGTTAGCCACAACAAGGAACTTTTCGTATCTCGGCATTCTATTCAACCAGAATGACACCTGGTCCCAAACGATAACTACTAAAAAACTCGCGTTTACCAGATCATCCACAGCCCTAGCATCCTTTGCTAAGAAATTGGGGAAGAAGCCGCCAGGGGAGCTTTTGCAAATATTTAAAGCAAAGTGCATCACAGCCGCTATGTATGGGGCAGGAGTGTGGGGCTTTGTTAATACCCTCCCACTGCAGCAGGTGGAAAATTCCTTCTTGCGGTATATTTTGTCCGCTCCTCCGAGTACGTCCTCCTTTGTTTGCCACGAGGAGCTGGGTCTTCCTTTTATTTCTGATCTCATCAGATTGGAACCAGTACTCCTGTGGCATAGGATCTGGACCAAGGAGCAGACAAAGTTAAATAGAGATATTATGCAGGATAGTTTGGGTCTGGACGGGGCCTTAAAGATTCCTTGGATTAACTTTATATGTAATTTCATGAAGGACCTAGGTCATCCGGAATATTTTACGAATCCGACCACTATGTTACCCGTGTCGAGAAAGGCACTGAGAATGGAGGGTTTACAATTATTGGGCTCCCTGAGACTGGCAGGGGAAATGGTGAAACCTAGCGTCATGCACCACCAGCTAACGCTCTTCTGTATACGAATGGAGCCTTACTTATTATTTGTACCAGGAGCCTTCGATAGGGTGCTTCTGACAAGATTTAGATTGGGTAATGTCCACAGAATAATGACAACACCATTTATGAATGATTGGTCACGTAACTTGACACTTTGCTTTTGTGACAAACATTCTGAGCAGTCCACGATTCATTTAATGTTTTTTTGTAAATTTTATGAACAGTTGAGGAAAGTGTGGATACTCCCACTTTTAAGACGTCAAGGTGTAAGGCAATGCCGTCCAGCTTTTATCTGGTTGCAGCTCTTGGAAGATGAACACATTGCGTGGAGAGTAGCCAAGTTTTTAAAGAAGGTTATCCTGCAGCGGAAACATATGATCTTTGATGCCCTGTAATCCCTGGGCACTTCCTTTGCAGTGAATAGCAGGTTTTAAAATAATGTATTTGTATTTGTATGGTTTTATGACACCTTAAATACACAGTAGTGTATTTTAGTTTTTATCTTGTGTAATTCATAATGAAATTTTATATGAATTTTTCTGATGTGTATGTGCTTTTATGATTGGTACAATTACAATCGAATAAAGCTTTCCTTGACTTGGCTTGACTTGAATTCCCCCTTATATCCAACACACAAGTATCAGAACGAAATATGGTATCTCAGAAATGCAAAGACTGAAAATATTTTAAAACAACAAGTCAAGTGTCCGTGCTTCCATGAAGTACAGTAAACCAATCAGGCTTTTGTTTATTCCTTTAATGATGGTCTTCTTATAAAAACAATTTTTATTGTAGTCATAGCCAAAGCATTTCATACCTCTTGGGACTTCTTCAAGGCTTATTTCAATTCCATTTATGAATGTCTGTTACCACTTGCAATCCTCCAGTGATGTGTAATTGACCTTTATGGTCCAGTGAACAATGTGGTTCCATCGAGCGTTCTATGCAGCATCCATGTGTTACATACAAGCAACCCAGGACCGGTTTCGCCCTAGTTATGCGCTCTTCAGCCGGGTACAGCTTGGTTCCAGTGTGCATTGGACCCACGTTTGGGCATCACTGTCCCACATAGGGCAACACTCTAATGTATACAAAAAAGTGAGTGTTCCGGTTCAGGGAGGACCTGGATTGGCAGTTCGGGTTGTATTGTTCCGATTGGAGCATGGTCAAGACTGATATGGCGATAGCTGGGTCCAAGCTGAGGTGACATGGTGTGCAAATAACGATGGATTGGGATACGGCCCCAAGTAATTACTATTGACTGAGATTAATTCAAGCATTCCATCCATCACTTTTTGTATACTTTAACGCTCCTATTTATTGCAGGTCTTCTGTAGAGTGACCTAGACCCATGAAGTGACAGCGCTTCACAGCAAACTGGTAATTACTGAATACAGTCTATTAATTTAATTGCATTGAAGAGCAAAGAATCCTAATTGCATTAAAATTGGAAATGGCACTTTGGGGATCCCCCCTTCTCATTTCTTGGTCCTGCTTGACAGATCTGCATGAAACTTGTCAAGAAGGAGCCAAACAAGATGCACTTTTCTTTTGTAAAGTTTTGTGCAGATTCGTCAAATGTCACCGAAGAGAACTAAAAATACCTTTTTTGTGGAAACTCTGATTCAATCGTTTTATTGTTTGCCATGCTTCCAGCCACTGGCCCTCAGATTTAATGACCATGGGGTTCTAGTCTGCTTCCAGGCTCTGTGGCCTTCAGCGTTACTGATACTGGACTCCTGTCCTGCTCTGAGTGTCTCTTGATATCACTGTTAATGATTTGGGAGACCTGGCCTGTTTGTAGTGTCTGTAAGCCTCATTTTTAATCACAATATGGTTCTGGCCTGCTGCCAGTGTCTGTGTTTGAAGGAATCCATTTTAAATGCCATTTAGAGTTCTGGTCCCCTCCCGGTATGGAGGGTTTTAATGGTATTGCTATGCTGCCATGCTTCCTGGGCATGGGGCTGCTGACAAGGTGCTCCACGAGGACTGCCCCTACCCCCCATCATGCACCGCAAGATCTACATGAGTCTTTTAAAGCGCTGGCTCTAGGACATAGCAGCAGGCGAGGCAGTGATGCAGGTGCCTACAGCCCAGAGCAATTCACAATCTGAAAGAACAAACATTCTGAGTACATAAGAGGTTTATGCTGTTAATACGTCAGACTCGGTTAGAGGATTCTTTTTGTCAGCAAATTAACGTGGTTTGAGCTGCTGCTGTACCCATGCCCAAGAAACAAACACATGTTGTCATAGCAGTTGAGAAGTCCACTGCTATTTTAATATACTGCTTAAAAGTCCCAGTTTGTGCTTTTCAGAAGATAGCAATTGGAGGGGGGATCTTGGGGTGAAATATCCGTGGAGAGGGTGGACCAGCAGTGGGTTGAAAAGGACCCATACTGCCTTCTTGCAATATGCTGAAAAAACACCTGTGGAAGTTCTGCTTTGTCCTTACCTACTGTTCTGTGTCCGACTCTAAACCATCATGGGGCACACATAAGCGCGCCCTCACCCTTTATTCCTCACTGCATGGACCTCATCCAGCGCCCTCACCCTTGCCCTGTGGCCTGAGGGCTTGGCAGCCAGCTCGGTCAATGGATCTGTAATCCTATCAGTTGAGTGTGAAATGATAGCAGGTTCAGCAGATACTCAACACCAGCTCAGAGGAGAACACCCATTCTCCATCTGTCTGAGACCCCCAGGTGAAAGGTGTCCTGGGGACAAGCAGTCACAGCTTTCAGGTGGACATGAAAAAGGGCAAACGCACGTGAACAAAGACACACACTAGAACAGGTGTGCACACTCTGACACAGGGACAATATGCACAAGCATATACCACACCACAGACTCAGACACACACACAGATTCACAGGCATACAGACACACACTTAGACATGCACACTAGAAAAACTTCAAAAGGGCAGTAGTGGGAGAGCAAACAACACATTATTTATTATACTTAAGAGGGCCACAACAATTTTCCATTTATTTTAAGATGTTTTCAGGTTTCGCAGATTATGATGCATTTTGGGTCATTATGTGGTCACCGGTTTTATCACTCGAGCACTTCTCTTTGTCACACACACAAAAATATTTTGTTAATTTTTATTTTCGAACTTAACAGTACAGAAACTATCACCGACAGAAACTATTCATCATTAGAGTTGGCATGCTGCAGTCGGGGGATTAACACAGAGGGATGAGTGGCATATCGCCTTACATCAAAAGTTTCAGTCTGTATCCTGTGACACATTAAAGTAAGTTACCAAGCGAATGTATATAACACCATAATCCCATGAAATTTAGAAGATCCATCTAAAAGGTTAGGGTAGAGTGGCAGCATTCCCAATGAACATCTATATGCTCCTTTGCAATACAACAGAGCATAAAGGCCTGTAGCATCTTAGAAGTAACTTAGAAAGGCGGTATGTCATGCAGCTGAGGTAAGTAGACCCATTAAGGGCTCCATATATCTTTGGGCCTTGGCATTGGTTGCATCAGGTATGCATATAATTATTTCTGCTTGTTACAATATACACGAGAGTCTAGAGTATCTCTGCGGCCCTTCCTCTTCCCCAGAGGCACGCCAAATGCCGTTTGGCCAACAGGAGGGACAATGCTGCAAGGTTCCTATTAGATCAGGGAACCTTTTTTACCCAACCCATAAGAGCGATCCGTGGGTCCAGAGGCACTCTCCAGCCGATTATATCTGACAGAGTGGGAATTATCTTGTCCTAGTTAGTCTGTACACCAACACGTGCACAGGCAAGTGTAGAAAACCATCACCTTCCCACCACATCTAACACATCTTGCGTTATCTTTAAGTCTGTAACTCCAAAGGGTCTTAGGAGTATATTACACTCTCTGTAGGAATTTTTAAGTGGATAATAGACACATACAAATATTGTGCAAATTTTTTCCAAGAACACCAGGATTAGTGGGTAATTACTAACCATTCAAGCCAAATAATCAAAGCATACTTTTATCTTGGCTGAACTGGAGCAAAGATCTTCCGCATATTTGAGTTACCAAAGGTATTACCACCAATGATAGCATAAGGACAAGTGAAAGGCGTCACTCAGAGGTATCATGGGTCTGTGGTAGATATAGCAAATTTAAGTGCTATAATAATATGGAATATTCAAGCAAATTTCAACAAAAAGAATTTATTAGAAAAAAGTAGGCCCCAGATTGAAAGCAGCTAAGTGGCGAAAGTGTGGCATGTGTGGCAGAAAACCTTGGGAATTGAAATGAGAGAATTAGATTACTCAAGTAAATCCAAATGTTTAAAGTTAGCAAGAGTTTTAATGTAAATAATGGCTACAGTTTCTTACCACAGTGGTCTTTTAGCCAAGCTAAAAACCAGCAAAGCTGGTGGAAAATGCTCAAAAACGAATGAAATTCCACTTTCAAAATTTCTCTTCAAACCAGCAAACAATCCACCACGTTAATTGAACAAAACAAACGTTTTGATTCCTTTTGGGTGCCAAAAGCTGTTTCAAAGTTGGTGGCTGAGATGCTGTTTGCCTAAGACTATTGCTCAATCCACACATCAATGAGAAATGGGAAGAAAGTAATTTGCTTACTTCCAACCTTATGCTGATGCTGGGGAGGCAAAGGATACTTGTACAGAGGACTGTTGCACACAGTACTAGTCCTCACAATAACCCAATTCCATTCACTGATACCACATGCAATCTAGGACAACCTGCCGTTTTGTTACAATGAAGATCTATGTGGGGCTGGTGGGCTAATGGATCACAGACAGGTTCAAATGCATTCATGCATACACACCCCTTTCCCATACTGGTGAAGTGACAGCAGTGACTGTGGTTGCAAAGATAAATTGTTCAATTCCATATAGTCTTGTGACTTCAATATTTAGCATTTAACTTGACTTTGGGTTTTTTCTATGTCTTTTCTAACGTATGGAAGATTTGAGCTAGTGCTGTAGTTGACTAGAATTTCAGGGTCAGCTGTGGTTGTGTCTTTGAAAATGGGGTTGTTTAAGATATCAGTAGTTTCAGGGTTAGTGACAGGACCTTTTTGATGCAGTAGTCTAGACATGGCTCTACAGGCAACACTAAACAGCTTGTCCCTCTCTATTGGCTTGATTGCTTGATGGATGACATTATAGTGGGCGGTAAAATCGGTGAGAAGCGAAAACCTCAGGGTTCTTGAATATGTCCTCCTAGATTCTTGTTATGTTAGATTTAATGAATGTTGGCAGAACCCCTCACTATTGTTGGAATGAGCTAGGTGCCATTTTTAGGTTGAGCCTAGAGTAGCGCGCAAGCGCTGCTTCTGGCGAAGCATTATGTAGGGGATTCGAAAGCTGACCAGACGCTCGTGCGTCATGGCCTTTTCGTGCGGTTACCGCGCGGCCGACATCTGTTTCCCATTAGCGTGCCCAGACGCGGGCGCGATAATTGGGAACACATGCCGGCCGTGCGGGGAAAAGGCCATGACGCACGAGCGTCTGGTCAGCTTTCGAAAGCCCAGGCTGCCGCGCTCGTTGTTTCTTGGTATTTCACAGTTAACCGCCCTTTCTGGGTTTCATTGCTACAATATTAAATATGGAATGTGCCACCAATCTAAAACGGAAAATGACCAGATTTCCTCTTTCGGTGTTGAAATGGCTGAAGTATTTACAATTAGTCTGTCTTAGTTTCGGCTGTCATACTTGCTACGGTGTTTAAAAGGAGGTTGAACAACTGCATAAATCAAATCTCGCAGACTGCAGCATTGGCTTTCCTCCAAAATAAACCATTGTATCACCCTCAATGTGGTGCTTTATATGTATTAAGACGTGCTTAAAGATTGCATGTGGTGGTTGCTTGGGTGGCAGCCGCTGCTTTCGCAAATACTCCATTTAGATTAAATTAACTGATGTAGAATTTACATCTAAATGTTGTTAATGATGACAGTACTCTGAAGAATACAGGAACTACTGCATCAATTGTTAGAATCGTTAAACTTTTAAACGAGATTAAATGTAATAAAGACTATTTAATTGTGTGTTTTATAACTAAATCAGCTTCTTAGAATACAATAAAAGTCCCTGTTCTTAGCAAAAGGTGTTGTTAACCTTTTACAAGATGAAGTCTTTACAGTTCTCGGTTCGCTCAGATTAATAAATGACAAGATATATCAGTACTGCTTGTTGTGGAACAATCTTCTGACTTGACGGGAAATTCCTTAAATGCTACTTTTCCCACATCGGCGCTTTTAGTTATCTTGCCTGAGTGCCTCTCGCTGTCTAGCCAATGACATAATTCCAAGGCATCGCACCACATTTGTAAAGCCTCGAGATTTATAAGTTCACTTCTCAGGTACCAGCATGCTATGCTCCTTTTTCATGCAAAGCAGTTTCATTGGGGCATCCTTTGCCGTGGCTCCAATTTCTTCAGATTGAGTCTTGTTGGGAAATGCATCACTGAACATCCACGGATGCTTTTCAGTAAGTCATGTATGTACCCCGCACAGTATTTCGAGTTCAGTTATGTCTATGTTGCTACCAGCATTTACCATCTCTTTCTTTCCTTGAGAGTTAAACAAACCTGGTCGGTACGAGGATTTCCAAACTGAATAAATCTAATCAAAATGTTTTTGCAATCCAATGGGGCAATGAAAATCAGGTAAACACATTTATTTATTTCAATTCTGCATTTTGTGTGCTACACGTGCAGTGCACATGAAATGTATCTACATCAAACATACAAGCTATAAAATCCCCTAATTTTCCTGAGTGCCTAATAGCTACTGTTTAATTTTTTTTTTTTACTGTGCACTTGGCCAAGATGACAAGAGAAGCTCATAACGAGAGAAGCTAGTGAATTATGTCACTCAACGCAGTGATCAAGGGACTTGATACTGCTCACGAACGTCAGCTGCTTCTGAACATATAAATCTGACACAGGAGTTATTTGTGATCGCAGTAACATTATATTATTTCAGAAGGAAGTATAAATGCTACCCACTGGAACAGTTATTCTACAGAATGCTTTTCTTGAGTAATACCATCATAGTTAATGTAATGACTATACTACGTACCACTATGGCTGAACTGTGCTTAATATGACTGCTTGTGGTACCAAGCTGATATGACACTTTGACGGCTAATCGGGGTGCCCGTGAAATATACCTTGTTTGGCAGCGGTTGTTTTTCTGATCTAGATAGTTCATTTTGTGGTTCATTTTCATTCAATTTGTGGCGCGGGAAACCTGACTAACCTGCAACACTTCTAACAGGGAAGCCACCTCTGGAGGTATCTTGGCACACTCCTGCCGTGACTGTCTTTAATAACACCTTATAAACAAACATGTAGCATGCCATTATTGTGAAAGCGCTCTACATGAAAGTATTGACTGAAGTAAATTTCGCTTTGAAGTTTTAGCATTCATGCAAAGCTTTGTATCATTTAGCTTGTAACGCGTACAATGCAGAACTAACTTGCTTCTACGTGTTGCAGCATACATAGTGAGAGCTGTTAAGTTTTCATTGGCTTTGAACAGTTCACTTTTGGTTACATTGACAGTGTCCAGTCAAAACGTATATAATATACAGGTAAGATCCTGTGTTTACAGTTGGCAGAACCCTGCCCTCCTGGTGCCAAAACTTAGAGGTTATGGTTGCAACGACGTAGTGCATTAGGCTTTATTGAGGAGAATTGGACAACATAAGTGTGGTCTAATGGGGCAGCCTACATGTTAGATTAGCTCATCATTGCTACCATCAGAGTGGATGGAGGCTGATCTTGCATACATTGCGTGTGTCACAAAGGTGTTTGCGGAGAAGGACTGGGTACAAACTCGGTCAGAGGAGGTTTGTGCGGCAAGATAGTGCTCTGAGTTCATGGGGAATAAGTAGTTTAAGTTGTGTTCTGATCTTGAGCCCCGGGGCCTTCCCCTGTAGGTTGTTCCCTTCAGGAGGGTCAGTTACCCAAAATGTCAGTTTCCCCTACGTATTTGGTTATGGTGAAGATCAGAAATTATACATTTAGTCTAAATTGTGTGTAGGGTTGTATTGGACAATTTATTTTTGTTTTTGTGCACATGTGGGTGGTGTTTGCTTTTTCATGTAAGTCCAAGAGCCTTCAATGTGATTATCCTTTACTGTGAACTAGGATGACTTGGAAGGTAGTTTTCCCGCCAAGAATCGGTTTTCCTGCAATGTTTTGCACCTTTGATAGTGCTTTATTTTGGTACCCTGATAGTTTGATAAATAAACATTAGTTACCATAGTCTGGAGGTAACCATCAACCCTCCCTCCCTTTGCAATGAGAAGGTGTTGCGTCCAGAAGATAAAGTAGCCTTTCCTGGGGAGCTTACTTTGTCGCATAGATGCTTTGACACCTGCCCCTACGTGTAAAATCAGGTTGAGGTCACCATCCCAGAGTGCTCCCAGGTTTCTTACTTAAACTGTAATGAGAACTCAGTTGCCTAAGATGAAGAGGGTAGGCAGAAGGTGTCTTTTAGTTTTTTTTAATAAACTGAGCTGTTTAGTTTGAGGATGGTTTACTCGGCCATACCCCAGTGCTTTTAAGTCCTTTGCTTATGGCTTCAAACTGTTTGAGTTACCCCATAACACAGTTATTACTTCATGGCATCCGCGTAGCAGTTAGTTTGGGAGTGGTAGGTGTGAAGCATGTTCTTGGAGTGTTTTATATAAATGTTAAAGTAATCAGGGTCTCGGCAGGTGACCTCGTTGCCAACGAAGAGAAGATCTCCCATCCTCAACCTTTATGTACACTTATCAAGGAATGATAAACCATTTGTTTGTTGGTTTGATGTTGGTCACTGTTTGAAGTCTATGGAGCCGGATGTTGTCGGTGTCTAATGTGGCAGAACGGTTGAGTTGAATCGGCAATCTGAGGGATCCCTCTTTAGCTAACTCCAATAGATTGTTGCACATGTTTACCAGTGTGCTCTTTATGCAGTGTTTTGGTGGATGTCTGAATTGATGTTATGATTCTGTGTTGTCTCAGTTGTCTAGTGACATTTTGTCGTAATAACGTTGAGATCTGTGGAACGGCTGTAACAGGGGAGTAGTTGTGTGGTGCACCGTGCAGTTTTTGATATGGGTGGACTTCGGGGTCAGCTTAGCTGCTGTTGATGTTAAGACTGAACTGTTCCTATTGGAGCAGTGTCGAGGCTGAGTTGCCTATGGCAGGATCCAAACATGAGGTGGCATGGTGTGCAAAATAACGAGGGACTAGGGAGCAGCATGGTTAATTACTAGTGGCTGAGATTAATTCAGGCATTCCATCCATTACTTTTTCATATACTTTCGGTCATGGAACATAGTCCTGATGGTTGCTGGGCAAGTCCGAGGCTCTAAAGGAGCTTAGAACACATTGTCTGGAAAGTCACTGTGGGATTTTGTTTGTGTCTAAAGTTAATAGCTACTTTTTTATTTTTATTTATTTTTTCAATGAAGGTAGCCAGAGTTTTGCAGAATTCCTGGGGTTGGGATATGTATGAGGCTTAGAACAAAGGACAGATTAATTTCTGTACTACATCAAGGGGCTTCTGTGCACTGTTCCGGTCTCTTAAGTACTTGGGGCCTCATGTACAAAGTGTTTTAGCGGTCGCAAACCCTCATATTTTGTAAATCTAAGGGTTTGTGCCCGCTAAAACACTATTTGGAATGTACTAAACCCAATTAACGATACGGAAAAGGTTTTCCGAATTGGTAAATGGGTTAAGCAAACAATAAGGAATCTGTATTTGAGAGGGGTGAGTTTATGGAATCCCTTCCAAATAGCTATTTCCTTATGGTATGTAGTAATGTTTTGCGACCGAAATCCAATGTGTTTTGAAATTCAAGGGATTTTTAGAAGAAATATTTGCACCTTTACACTTTCCCAAATGTTTATCCTTCATGATTGCAGGTTGTGTTTCTCACCCCCTCCCCCACCCATGTACAGCATGCCTTTGCATTGTGCTTCTGTTTGCACTGTACCAGTCCATATTTTGCCACTCCAGTGTTTTCAAATAAGTCACTACTAGCTTGTCTTGCTTTAATGTTAACAATTATGCTTGTCGCATGGATCAACAAGCATTTTGCAATGCAATAGGTCTCGCATTTGCGAGAGTTCATGCTTTTGGCATTGTAAATGACAATGTCTTTTATTTATCTGTTTTGATAATTAACACATAAATAAAAGGCATTGTCATTTACAATGCAAATAGCTCAAACTCTTGTATATGCGAGACCTATTTCATTTCAAAGAAGCGGCTGCCATTGTCCTGAGCTGCTTGGAATGTGAGAGCGCGCATGGTGCACTGAATGGTGCAGGAAAGCATGTCATGCCTGCAGTAGGAGAAACTCGTTAAAGAAAATAGTGCTTGGAGACTAAGTAAGACATACCGTGTAACAACAGAAGTAAAAGGCCAGTCCTCGTGGGAGGTTACAAATGAAGACAAGGCTGTACTAATGAGGGACTAACAAGCCTATTAATGAAGTAGAAGCTAGCATTTACAAAGGACAATGACACAAGCCAATAAAAAAATATGAGCGGAGAGTGGGCTCACCTTCAAGTCCATACTCTAATAGAGCAGCGCATGTCCTGCCCAGGCTCGACCTAAAAAGGGGCTAACGTGACTTTGAAAGCTGTTGCATTTATAGACTTTTCTTCAACATCTAGGGATATTAGCATTTATGGGCCCTCTTCCTCCCCCAGATATACTAACTTAAAGGGTATCCATGTGAATGAATCGTGAAAAGTAACGTGCTGTGAGTCTGCATAAGTGCAAGTTTCTGGTCTTATGGACAGCTCGGGTTCAGGAAACTTGGGGTCACAAAGCATTAAATGGTAGACAAACAGTTATAGGCTTAGAATTGGCTGACTAATTGAAATTCTTTATGGCATATCTCTGAAGTGGAGAAATGACAATCTCTGGGCGAACCTTTGAGGATTTGTATGAAAACGTAAGTTTGTTAAATGATGCTTTACACCGCGCCCCCCCCCCCCTTTTTCAGCTATTCCACTTGTTACATACATGGTAGGAGTCAGATCTTGGTGTGAGGGTAAAATTGGTGACTGCTCAGAATTTACCGTTTTTGGAGGGGAGAGCGTAACAGGATTGATTGGAAGTTGTTTACTGCATGGCAGGTCTTGTTTACAGACTCAGATGATTTTTAATAGCTTGCTGCACTACTTACCTTTGAGGTGAGGCATTGTAGATTTTTGCACTCATTTGATAATTGGTTTCCTTACCTGTGGACTATGCTCAACACCGTATCTTCCTGAGATGACTATAAGGGGCTTGTTCAGTGGTCCGGTTGGATAGAAGTGGTAATTTTTCTATGGGAGTAGTGGACCTTGGGGGGGCCCCTCCTGCCTGAACTTGGAGAGAATCAGCTATGTTCACACAATACTGCCCAGTCGCACTGCAGTGGGCCTTCAGAGATATTTGAGTCTGTTAGGTATTTGGCTGTAAACTATTACCAGAACGTGATTGCAGTAAGACCAATATAATCTTTTGCCTTCTCAGAAGGTGGAGAATAAGACATCTGAGCAGCAAGTCCAGTCATGTAGGTTGTTGCTATTGTTTCTTTGGAGTAGTTGAGTCTAGTTAATTTACACTAGGTCTCGATATTTTAGGGGAGATTGAAATCTCACCAATCATTGGTCATGGTTCCTTAATTGCATTTAGTAACAAGCATTGGCATAGCCAATTGGTCTCGCCTTTGGGACCTTATAAGTGTTTAGTTATCCAGCACAATATCCTTGGTGCAACAACATCAACTGTTGCATGGTTAAACACTTATAAGGTCCCAAAGGCGAGACCTATTGGCTATGCGAATGCTTGTTTCTTATTCTTATCTGTGGGCTGTTTAGTATGTGCAATTTATTGAAAATGTATCTAAGGTGTAATATTGATACATTTGGCGTTTTACTCTCTTCGCCCCTCCTGAGTGTTCTTCAGTAGTTTCTTTGGTGCATTTTGCAATGTATTCTGCCTGCATTGTTGTTGAACAAGTGACACTGGGGATCCATGTGTTGCCATGTCTTCTTCAGGTTGGCAATTTCTAAATTATTTCATTTATTTCCTGCTTGTTTTTTTTTTTGCTTAATTGTTTTTAATGTAAAGGCGTTATTATCCTAAGTATCTTGGTGCACTTTCTATGTAGAGTTGTTAGCAGAGCTTTAAGATCCCTCTTGCCTGGTGCATTAGTGCTTTAGACTAAATTAAGGTATACGCTCTATGGAAGGTGGTTGTGTCAACCTTCTTTCATTAGTTCAACATGCCAGTTCTGGGCTGTGTCTGATATGAGTGTGAGCGGCAGACTTTGACATGTTTGCCAGATATCTGTGATGAGCGTTTATGTTTGACCTCATGACGTTGTGGGTAAAGAGGAGATTTGCCCCCTGGCTTATTACATCCCATATATATATATTCTTGAGTTGGACAAATATGAGGACTCTGTGTTCTCGATTATTCCTACTGCACCTTTATTTAGGTGTGTATCTGCAAATAGCAAGACTTTCATCAGCACATTGTTTTTGTCTGGCAGTTGCAGAGCCATTTCAATGGTCTAATCTTAGAAGAAGCTGGTTTACTTTGTTTCACTTCTGCCAAAAAGGACATTTTTGACTTGACTGTATAACAAGTATATTTAACAAAAAGGAAATAGCTTTTTAAATACCATTTAAAAGGTCAAACAGCAAAGCCTATCTCTGTTTGAGGCAATTTGTCTTCAATACACATTCTTTCACAGACTCAGTTTTATCAACAAA
Source organism: Calotriton arnoldi (assembly GCA_963921515.1). Classification (NCBI taxonomy): domain Eukaryota; kingdom Metazoa; phylum Chordata; class Amphibia; order Caudata; family Salamandridae; genus Calotriton; species Calotriton arnoldi. The sequence continues at coordinate 1,312,740 of CAWUFW010001731.1, forward strand.
CACATAGTTTCTATCTACGTGTACAGAGAAACATGCTTTAGCTTTTGTCTAACCTTGCTTGAATTTCAGTTATAAAAATATTGCACAGTGAATCAGGCAGAATGGGGAAAAGTCACCTATGTTAACTTGGTGGTATGACGGAACCACACATGCGTTTATATATCACGTGGTCTTTACCACGAATGGGTTTACAACAAATTTCGTTGTAAAGTTATGATTGGTAAAGGTATATGCGTGGTGAAGATTACCCCCCAGCCCTCCCAACCTGAGCCCTAAAACCTGACCCAAGCCCTAAAAACACCCAGCCCCCTGCCCTAAAACCAACCCCCAGTCTTAAAAACAACCCCAACCCCAGCCCTAAAACCGGCCCCCAGCCCTAAAAACTATGCCCACCCCCTTCCCTGAGCCCTAAAACCCAGCCCTAACTACCCCGACCCCAGCACTAAAAACACAGCAGCCCCCCGCCCTGAGCCCTAAAATCAGACCCCAGCCCTATAAACTACTCCGACCCCCCGACCTGAGCCGTAAAATCCAGCCCTCAGCCAAAAGCTACCCCAACCCAAGCCCTACTCACCAAGCCACGTCCTGATCTTTCCTGTTCCTTCCATTCTCCCCGCCCATCCGCTCTGATTCTAGCTTGCTGACTGCGTTTACCACACATATGCGTGATAAAAGCATATGCTTTGTAAAAGCAAGCCTGGTAACTCTTGCGTTGAAACAGAACGCGTGGTTCTGTCCGCATTGTAAATGCTGTTTCCCTGTTAACTTTAGCTGTAAGGATCTGTTTCTTCTGAGATTTTACTCAGTGAATATTTCAATATTTCTCATTATCTGCTGTTGGATAAAATTGTAATATAGAAAATAAACAACAAGGGAGATAACGTGGCAAGAAAATCTGGAAAGAACCGTATTAGGTGGACACCTGGGCATTACCTAACCCATCTGATAGCAAGTACACTAATTACTCAGCTAGTTCTAATTCATTTTCCTGAACTCATTTCTTGATAGTTCCAGTGTTGCAAAAGACTGTTTGGGTGAATGTGGGGAACATAGAGCCATCTTATCATGCACCAACTGCTACAGTCCTGTTATATTCCATATAGGTACCCCAAATATAGGCTCGTGTAACATCCCAACCTTTCACCAATATTCATCCCTGCATTACATACATAACAGGCTGTTAGGACTGACCCTTTACCTAGTTACAGTACTGCTTACAGAACGTGGGGTTTTCCCTGAACAATAGCCTCATACGTTATGCATGAGGATCCTTGGATTCTTGGAAACTCAGCAGGACTACCATCTCCTGCATAATTACTATGTACAAGGTTCATTCCCGACGTCATCCTAAGTCCGACAGTGGCACAGCAAGGTAGAACCCCTGGGGATTCCTTCAGGTATATAAACATCACATCTTGCTGAGATAAGCAGAGGAGATCACGACTTCCATGCCGACACACTGACGCGTGACACTGAGGTTCCTGCATACAGACACTCCAGCTCGCAGTGGTCTAAAATCCCTTGCGGGGTGTCCAACCCGAGACCAAGATGGGGTCCCACAGTCTCTCACTTCAGGTAATGGGGTTGACTTTATCCTAGAGGGATTCTTGGCTTAACACCTACACACATGCTAGGTACACTTAGGTACATCTAGTTAGGGTAGCATCGTAGGAGCACGCATTATATTGTCATGTATTTTATATACTTGCCTATGTTCATGATTATAGCAGAATGGTAGAGATCAACCATCCTTTCACCTTCTTAGTGCTTCTAATCATTTATATCTGTTTCTGTCTAGTGGTTGTTTCAGCACACCTATTTTACACTAGAATGACGAGTGTTCAATAAATGCTTATTGAAAAACGTCCATATCGTTTATTCTGTGTATCTCTCTGAGACCAAGGTAGCACGAGTGACTGAGCGAAAAGTATTACACTGTTTCTACGGTCCTGAGGGATCAGGGTTGTCATGTTCGATAGTTGCCAAGAACTATTCTCTCCTTGGTAAGAGGAGTTTCTAGTGGCACTGTGAGCTAGCTGGTATACAAGCCAACATACTCGGTGGGGGTGACTGGAATCAGTCTGGACACCAAGCCCGCAGTGTATGTTGTCTAAACGCGCAGATCCTGAATAGGTTTTATAGGAACTACATGACATGGCGCCCAATGTTGGTTGGGTACTTATTTAACGGTCAAATCTGAGTATTTCAGTCGTGCTATTCTCACATTTCCCCAGAGTCGTCTGGAGTGGGAGGGGAACAAAAAATCCGCCACGGCCGAGTAGGCAAAAATCCTATGTATTGGCTGTTGGTTTAATCAAGCTTGAAGGATACATTGTTCCTATTGTGCATAACACCTTATCTCCGTCCCTTGAAAAGCTCTTCTTACTAAAAACAATGACTGAACAGGGAGACACTGCGCGAACTGAATATATCAGTCCAAGAAGAAGAAGATGCAGATGCAATACACATTTCAGAATATGTTAGAACTGCCATCACCTTAAAACTAGCCGCATATGGTTTAACATATAGGGGTGGGCAGGTAACATTCGTGATTGAGGCACACAAATCATTTAGAACAGAGGTATTCTATTCATGGGTTACATTCCCACATGCGAATGCACCAACAAAAACATTTCATTACTATACAGAAGATGAAATACCTAACGAATACTGTCCATACGAGGACATTGAAATTCCACTCACTTACCACGAACATATATACTGGTTTAAAGGCGCCCTACCCCATACAAGAAATAGAGTAAGACTCGGTCCTCTCGGAAGAGACAGAGCAACATGGCCAGTACTAGCAGCCTACACACCACACCCTGACATTGACACAATGCCAGGAGGAGATTTACTTACACAGCATAAAGAATTAATAAAACTTTACAGAAACATGACACAGTTTGTGATGAGAACACTCACACTTAAGCCAACACCGGCTACACAACCAGGACCCGTCCAAACTTCTACAACTAAAATTACACCACAAACATTACACACAGTGATGGGTAAATTGCCCACAAAACGTGAACAAATGCCATTTTGGGTGACTCAAAAAATAACACAGCTAGAGGCGGTATTTCCAAACACTAGCCCACATGAAAAGCATAGAATGCTAACAATTTGCTTGCTAATGGGAATAGCTCCCCCGATAGAGGATTGTACTTCTTGGGGTACAGTCTTCGCTGCAATATATACCAGAACTCATGGTATCCCTTCATTAGCAGTGATACCAGCCGTATTGAGACAAATACAGAACGAGAATGGAGCAGAACCTGCTCTGAACTTAGTGATGAAGTTATTAAATAACTTCGCCCAGGTATCAGCTATAATATTAGCAAACATTAAAGGGGAAGCAGCATCAGTGGCAATACGCCAACGCCTGAGAGATTTCACTCCTTTACAACAGGAGACAGAATTACCTAAAATTATTGAAACTGCTTATGCAGAATTAGGTAGGGATAGTTTGGGTGCTAGACCAGTAAAACCTCAATTAATGGGAGGTCCAGATAAAGAACAGGCAAAGCAAACAACAGTTTCTTCAAAGAAGAAATGGGACAATAACAAACAATAAAAGAATAAAGAAAATAGATCTCAATCCAGAGGTAGATCTACTCAACAGGAGTCGTCCGAAAGGAGGTATAACCTTAGGAGAACACAGACAGGAGGAGCATACAAAGTCCAGAGACACGCAATGCGCTGCGGTCTACGCTCCTAAAAAAGAAGAAAAACAAAAACTTAAACCTCAATTCAAAAAGAAGAAAGTAGCAGGTCTCAAGATCAGACATGCCCAGAATTCTGAGGACTCAACTACTGAACAGGGAATGGGCTCTGACGATGCTAGACAGCGCAGCAGAAGTAACAATAGCTCGCCAGAACTTGATGGAATTTCTGGTGACAGCGGAGTTGAATGAACATATCACAGTGGAAACACCTGATACTAGGGTTAGCATCCCACATAGGTTACTTGAGATAACACTCCGGATGGAAGGGGACAAACCCAGGAAAATTAAAGGTCTCTTTTGGGAGAACCTAACCTTTGGCTATGACATTTTATTAGCTGAAAAAGATTGGCCACCTGCTATTGTTATGAATTGCCCAAATGGGGAAACGGTAATTATGCCAGCTTTTTCCGACCTCGTCCCCCAATATTTAAAACATACATATGCACGGGAGTGGGCAGTAGCCCTTGCCCCAGCACGAAACCATGTTGGATTGGATGAAGAGTCAACCCACTACGTGATACCATTAAAATCTACTCCAACTCCACAGAGACAGTATCCCATAAAGCTAGAAGCTAAGAAACAGGTCAGGGAGATTTTAGATCAACTTGAATACCAGGGGGTGATTGAAACTTGCACCTCCTCAATGAATAATCCTTTGTTTCCGGTAATGAAACCCGACAATTCATATTGTCTAGTTTTAGATTACAGACATCTAAATTCATGCACGAAAACATTTGCAGTACAAAACGCACACAGTGGCGCATTAATGAATAACATTGTGCGGAAAAAATACAAAACAACACTAGACATCTCAAATGGATTTTTCTGCCAGAATATAGCGCCTGAAAGCAGATACTTGATGGCATTTTCAGCGCTAGGGTCCCAGCAGCAATTTTGTCGACTGGCCCAGGGATATAAAAATAGCCCAGGATTGTTTTCCGCCAGAGTAATTGAATTACTTCAAAATCTGGACGAGGAAGCATTGTCCTATGTAGATGATATTTGTCTAACGGATGATGACATGGAGGAACACTTGACGAGGGTGAGCACCATAATTTTAGGATTCGCCTCAGAGGGTTACAAATTTAACTTCAAAAAATCAAAAATTGGCCACCTCAGCATCCTATTTTTGGGATATGAGCTTTCAAGTGAAGGGAAAAGCCTGGCAGCTAACTTTTTAGAAAAGTGTGCGCTGCTCCAACCTCCAAAATCACTGAAAAATTTACAATCCATACTGGGATTCCTGAATTTCGGCAGAACATATATCTTGGATTACGTAGAAAGAGTCAAACCTTTCTACGACCTCATAAGACCTGATTTTTCAGTTAGGCAATGGACACAGGAACACACAGATACACTTCGCTCTCTGCAGGCTGACATGATAGCATCTAATACTTACAGACACGCGTAAATGTTCGCAACCTGGTGATCCGTATAGTTGCGGGTCAATCTGGGTACACATACCTCACATATAATGAAGGCGAAACAGTACCCATTGCTTACAAGTCACACTTGTATACAAATGCTGAGATGCATTTCGCATCCACAGAAAAAATTCTGACAGCAGTACAGACTGCTGTAGTGAGAGAAAGAGCACTGGCTCAGGGAAAACAAATAATTGTTGTGACTCCAGTACCGGTCTTAGAGGCTGCTACAAAAGCAAGCGTTCCAAATGCTAAGGCTTTACATCCACGATGGATACAATGGGCTAATTCTCTCACTGCATCAGATGTAGACTACAGGTACTTCCCAAGTCTAAAGACACAAGCATTCCTGCAATATGAACAGGAATATCCTCTCCCAAATGAAATTATGCCTCTAGATCAGTATGAATACAAAATTTACACTGACGGATCTGCTCAGCCAGCCATTGGAAGTAAACAACAATACAGCGCCGCATGTGTGACTGCAAAAGGTCATATGCAGGACGGAAAGTTCCATCCAAGCTGTACAAAAACACAGTCTCTAGGAGACTGCATGGCTCAGCTGGCAGAATTAAAAGCTCTATTACTGGCACTGATAAATATAGATCGAGAATTCCCCACGCTAATTGTGTGCGATTCTTTTTACTGTGTCCAGTCATATAATGAATATCTTCACTATTGGGGACAAAATGGGTTTAAAGACTCAAAAGGTGGCATAATTAAGCACAAAATGCTATGGGAACAGGTAGCGGAATTGAAAAACGAGCTACCAAGATCTCACGTGATACACACGCTGAGTCATCAATGTGATGGCGTTCACGTTGAAGGGAATTCATTGGCTGATGAAGCCGCAAAGGGGGCAGTACGAACTGCGTCCATAGCTGCAATCACTCGTTCAAAAACGAGAATAGACAGACAGATAATGGCAGCTGTCATTGCTTCACGCAAAGATAACAAAGCACTTCGGAAAGGTTTTCCACTCAAGTACTCCTACAAGTTAGATGCAAACAACGTTCCATTTGCTCAGATTCCAGGAGTGGGGGATAGAGTAATACCAACATGGATCGAAGATTAGGCTTAATTTTAGCTGCACACGAGGCTCTAGGTTCTGCGCACGCAGGAGTAACGGCGACGGTTTCTTTACTGAAACAACGCTATTGGTGGCCAGGGTTAACAAAGCAAACCAAAGACTATGTCTTGAAGTGCGACATCTGTCAACAGATGAAGGGCTCCACCATAACACGTCCAGCGCAGACACCATTGTTAATATTGGACAGACCTCTCGCGTGGGTCTATTTGGACCACTGCGGCCCCTTACAATCTGATGGGGCTTACAAGTACATAATGGTTGCAGTGGATTCCTGCTCGAGATTCCTATGGGTATGGCCTCAGCGCTCGGCTGACGCTCGAACTGTTATCAAATATTTGTGAGTCTTTATAGGGACATACGCAGTTGGCACATTACATTCTGACCGTGGCCCCGCGTTTAGCTCTAGGGCTTACAAGGAGGCCATGGGAGGTTTGGGTGTAGCACTGGGGTACTCCTCTCCGTACCATCCAGAGGGAAATTCGGTTGTGATGAGGAAAAACCGGGACTTAAAGCAATCATTAACAGCTAGAGTATTAGGCACAGGTGGTAGTTGGGTCAATCACTTATATGGGGTACAGAGGGCTTTAAATATCATGCCAAGAAGCTCTCTAGGAGGTGTCACTCCTTATGAGGTCCTATTTGGAATGAGAATGTGGGTACCTGACCTAGATTGTGAAGGCACAGTGGCGGATGAAAAACCTTTCGATATCAATAAACTTTTGGCTGTCTTACAGGAACTGAATGAATCACGGGCTCTACAGAGCAATGTCCAAGTGAAAAGGTTTGCAACTGAGGAAGTCAAGTCAGACACGGCAAGACCTGTCTGGATTCCTAAAGTCGGGGATCTGGTCAGAGAAAAGATAACGGACAAAAGAGAATTTGGACCATCATACAGAAAGCCTGTACTTGTCCTGGCAGTTGAAGGAACAAGAACTGTCCTTCTGCCGCCTCTTGCTGGAAAAAAGGAGAAAGGATTCGTCCCCATTGATCTGATAAAACCACACTATGTGGCCGATACTGAATAGTAGGCCTCGTGGGCTCCTGGGAAGCCGACGCACTCCTCTCGCTACCATACAGGAAGTTCAAACAGAAAGGCTCATCACGTTCGAAGAGCTGCCCATACGGAATGATGGACTAAGCAACAATGCCATGGTACTCATTCCCCTTGAACAAGGAATACAAAATCAAGAAGAAAGACAAATTTCAATTCGACCTAACACTGATGTCTACATAAATATGCCTCAACAAGCACCATCTACAAGTTCAACAAAACCTGCTGAGCTACCTAAAATAGATCGTAATGCATCTGGCTATTCCATCGACTTTGATACCTTTTCTTTGGATCCAAGTGAACCTGAAACAACGCCAGCCCCAATTTCTCGTAAACAGCAAATCAAAGACTTCTACATTTTTCTTAAAAAGACTTACCTGGTGTCACCTTGGATAGAGCTTAGTAGTTGTCTTCTGCTTACTCGTTAATGGAACTTACCTCCGCCAAAGATCTGCACCATCAAAAGTGAACTTGCTCCTAAAACCTCATGTTTCATCACAGCGTCAACAGAGAGACTTGTCATCAGTGAACATTACAGCAGTTCCTATACCGGATGGTATAGTATGGGACAAGGTTGATTATGATATATTCGGACCGACAGAACTTTTAAAAATACCACATTTATTTAAAATTTCTTGAATGATATCATTACCTCCAGTACATTTTCCGATGATTGGGATTTTAAAACTCTGAATAATATGTTGTCTGATTTAGAACAATCTGCCGCATTTTCTAGCAATGAAATGTTAGAAGACACATCATACTTTAACCAAATCTATTGTTATCAACATATGGTCATCATTTTCAACACAAATCTAGTAATCCTAGAAATGTTTTCACATATCACCAATGGGAACATTGCCCAACACCACCGAAAAGTAGTTCGAAAACTTTTGCACAAAAATTTTCATATTTTTCAGGGTTTAATATTTCAGACCCGACCTCATATTACTATAAGGTTGCACCTACACCTGCACAGAAAAATATGTTGACTAAAACCAAACAGATTTACTTTGCGTCCTTTATTACCCAACTGTCTGAACAGGATTTCGACTTATGGAAAGACACTATAGACTTAAAATCAGTCTGGGGTTCTAGAGACTGGGAAGTCCAGGGAACAGAAGCACTATTTAGAGCATGCCTCATTACTCAGCAGATGATATTTCTGAATGAGACTGTGCAACAGACTTCCTGCCTTGGAATAGCCAAGAACAAGGATTTGAATACACCTTGGATTCCACCACCATCACAGGCCGAGGGTAATTTTACATTATTGAAAGGGGATACATTAGATGACATTTTTCAATACAATAGATCAGACCCCAATTGGAAGGGATGGTTGGTTTGGCCCACAGACACTAATACGTGTCCAGAAAGATTCAGGGGTACCACCGAAGGGTTCAGTATCCATAGGCCAGACCGACGCTATGTTCAAAGAGAACATCCGGGGGTGGTGACATCATACAGTGTTGGGAAGTTATGCCTCGATTGGCTAAGAACCTCAACACTAACACAGGTGAAACAACACTTATCCTTACTAACAGACGATGTGGACCTGAGGGATTTTTTATTAGGTCCCAGAAAGCCACGTCAGAAACGTTCTATTATGCTGTCTATAATGAAATTTGGAAAATCGCCCAACAAGAAGCAGCAGAGAGACTATGGGAAATAGATAGGATCAATTTAGAAAAGGCGTTAGCCGTAGTTGACAATGGTATGACTATATTAACTTCCAGGATTTATTCACTGGGCAACATTGTATCTTCTGCTATTGATGTATTAGAACAAGATTTGTCCATACTACAGCACGGACAGTCACAATTACGTTCTATTATGTTATTAAGCTGGGCGCTGCAATCATTGCGCGCAGGTTATGTGCCTTGGCGTTTTATCAACAGTACGTCACTATTTTCTGCATCCAACTAATGGAAAACAGATGAAAATGGCATAGAGGGGAGCAAAATATACAATGCTGCGTATTGAAAAACTGGAAAGACTACCCTTTACTGTGGCAAAATTACCGTCCACAGAGTGGTTAATCCATGGCCATATAACCTTACCGGTCACAACTTTCCAGTTTCAGTATTGCCTAGAACAACAACAGGCAGGCAGATATGAAGAAATGGGTAAGGAATTCATCAGGGAATCTTGGGAATTACCGTACAGATTTCGATGCAGGAGTGGGGATCGAGAAGTGTTTCTAAGTGGTACAAACTGCGAGAGCGCTTTGAGTGGATCTCTCATATGCCAGGATATTATGTTACACGGGGCCTGCAATGGTTCGGTAGCAAACCTATCCTGCCACTTGAGGGGTACCCCAGCAGCTGTGATTACTCCGGTATTCAAGCTACTTTCGAATGGGAGTTACTTGATGCTGAACAATCAAGGTTGTTGTGGCATGCTTCCAGGCTTCGCATATCTGGTAACCGTGAGCTCAGGGTTACTTGCTGTATGCAAGTATTGTTTCCACCGACAATGCAGCCATAGAGGCGCCGTTATGGCCTTCACTAAATGTTTCTCTTATACGGTTTGATACTTTGAGGGGTATGAAAGCCATGCTTTTACAGAAAACCGTGCCCTTAACCTCCGCCCGGGAGACTTTTGATCTCCAGATCACAAGGTCCTCGGCCGAGATACAGGCGCTCATACGTACAAACTGCCCCTTCCATTTCGCAGAAATGGTAAATCATATCTTTACCATGTCTGATACGACGGGTATACTGCACCTATTTAAGACCATAGGTTCAAGACTGTTAAGCACCTTTCAGATGGTCCTCAGAGTTATACCAAACTTTACTATCCTTGGAGATTTTAATTTTTATCTAGAAGATAAAGATAATAGAGAAACGGCAGTGCTTTTAGATACATTTGGAGCAGTCGGATTAACCCAGTTAGTGGAATCCCCTACCCATGAGGCTGGGCACACACTGGATGGTGTTTTTTCCACGGTTCATGGGCTCATAGTAAAAGAAATCCTCCCGTTGACGTGGTCAGACCACTCACTAATTAAGTTCTGTCTTCCATGCACCACGGCGAGACAGGTTGGTACCACTAAACTACCTGTTTCTTCTTGTAAGGCATGGAGTAAAGTGGATAAAACAATACTTCGCGCCCACTTGGAGAGTTCACCACCTCAACTTCTGGGCCATGTGGACTTAGCGGTCACCAATCACACTAACTGGATTCTTGATGCAGTTAACGCCTCGGTACCCACTAAAATAGTATCTAGAAATAGAAATACCCCTTCCGCACCCTGGTTTTCGGAATCACTTCGGAAAGAAAAACAAAACTGTTGCCGAATGGAACGTCGTTGGCGAACAAACTATCACGAGCCGGAAAAGCAAGCATATAGGCTGGCTTTAGTGAATTATAAAAACTCACTTATATCAGAAAAAAGGAATTATTTTACTCATCAGATCAAGGCAGCCAATAATTCCTCTAAGGAATTATTTTTGGTAATAAACAAACTTACTTTACCCTATAAGACAGAAAAGAAGGGCAACCAAAAGTTCTGCAATGATATTGCTGCAACATTCAAATCTAAAGTCCTGGATATTTTTAAAGCCTTTAAGGATGGCCCAGGGCCTTGCTTTTCGGCCCCAGCGAACTGTCCCGACCTCGATAAAAGTACTCTGATTACTTTTTCCCCCGTTTCCTTGGAAGTAGTAGAAAAACTCTTAAACGAAGCCAGGTCAGGATCTCCTATGGATCCGTGCCCACCAGCACTTCTTAAAGAAATAGTGGATCTGGTGAGTCCAGGGTATGTAGATATCTTCAACTCTATGTTTACCTCTGGTACCTTCCCTGTTAGTTGGAAAGAGACGTCCATCCTCCCTTTGTTAAAAAACCGACCTTAGATGCATTTAACCCCAATAACTATCGACCCATAGCCAGATTGCCTACACCGGCAAAAATAGTGGATAAAATCATGAATACTCAATTAACTCAATTCATTAGGGATAACAACTTGCTGGACCATTCACAGCTTGGGTTTCGTAAAGAACACAGTACGGAAACGGCACTTATTAAAGCTACCGAAGAGATTAGAGCGGTAATGGACGTAGGAGGCACAGCTGCTCTTGTGCTCCTTGATTTATCGGCCGCTTTTGACACGGTTGATCACACTCTTTTGCAGCAGCGGTTAGAGAAGTTGGGAGTAGGGGGCTCTGCCCTGGCACTACTGTCTTCCTTCCTGAAGGATCGGAGATCAACGGTGTCACTTGATGGTTTTGACTCGGCCCCTTATATCTTGCCATGTGGTGTGCCACAGGGCAGTTCACTAAGTCCTTCTTTGTTCAACATCTACGTTTCTGAACTGGCCCCATTGATCCGTGAATTTGGATTTAGTTTGACGTCATACGCTGATGATACTCAGATTGTGGTAGCTGCATACAAACATCAAACCTCTCCCATCCAGCAGTTTCAAAACTGTATGGGTACAATCAACAAATGGATGAGTGCACATTGCCTCAAACTCAATTCTGAAAAACCGAGGTTTTGATCTTTGGTAATATGCAGCCAACCTGGGGTAATCTGTGGTGGCCGGCAGAGATGGGTACACCTCCCATACCAGCAGCTAAAGTCAAGAATCTAGGTGTTTGGATTGACAATAAACTAACACTTTGTCAGCAGACCAACACCATCGTCTCGGCCTCCTATTTTCTTATAAAGAAAATAAGGAAGATACTTCCGTACATCCCCGTGGATACCAGAAAAACGGTAGTTACCTCTCTTATTCAGTCCAAGTTGGACTACTGTAATGGGCTATATTTGAATGTGCAGAAGCAGTGTTTAAAGAAGCTTCAGATGGTCCAAAATTCAGCTGCTCGTCTTTTGCTTAACATCCCCAGGCATATAACGGTATCTAAGGAAATCCGCAATTTGCACTGGCTCCCTGTTTCCCAGCGTATTAAGTTTAAGGCTCTGTGTCTTGCCTACAAAGCTTTGAATTGTGCAGGTCCTTCTTTTCTCCAGAATCTCTTTGTATGGTACAAACCTACCAGACACTTACGTTCGGAGGGGGCTAGACTTCTTACAGTCCCCAGAATCCGCACGGCGCATTGGGGTGGCCGTAGCTTTCACTATGGCACCTCCAAACTCTGGAACACTCTTCCAATGGAACTCAGGAATGCTAGCTCCTTAGTGAGTTTTAGGAAAAAGTTAAAGACCTGGTTATTTCAGGTCTAGACGCTAAATGTGCTCACTGTGGTCCTCAGCGCCAAGACACCTCCGGGTATTCGTGCGCTTTTATAAATTTCATTAACATTAACATTAACATATACACTCCGTATTCGGAAGCATTTTTGGAGGACTTCCGCTGATCCTGTTTCTAATAGCAGGTATCCTGATTGTAATTTTTCTGCTACGCAATGGACGTCCCAGTCACCAAGGAGATGGAAACAGTGCTCCTGGAGCGTAAATACCGTGATCGCATGGTACAACATCTGGGCACACCTCGCCTAAGGGAACTGAGTGCATCTTGGTTCCTGTCATTTACACCAGTCTGGATGGACTGCATCTTACCTGTTCTCCGATGCCTGTTCTGTGGAGAAGAATGCGTGTTGGATCTCTGTCTGACACTTCCATCAGTTGCGCCACCGGACTTTGATGCTTTACTGGACCCGAAAATGGCCCATGTTCTGCAGTGTCCCCAGCGTATTCCTATGTTGATGGTGGCATTCTTAGAGCCTCCACAGGAAGTTTCTGCTCCTGTAGGAGTGGATACCGGCTCCTCCACTTACAACAAGGCCTTGGATGGAGCACAGGCTGCCCCAGCTTCGGCTGCAGGCAGTATGGAAGATCATCTGTGCTCGATTGACGTACTCTGCGAGGTGTTACAGGGATCGTCGTCTGCGAAGGCAGGAAACAGCGATGTTGCGTCTACCAGCCAGGACACATAAACATTTGCCTCATAATGTGCTGGGAAAAAATTCGGCTTTTTAAAAACAAAACTCGATATTGGAAACTCCAAAACAAATTAACACTTTCTTTTGACCTGCATGGCTTTCCAATGCTTGTAGTCATTCAAACTATATATACAGACACATTAGAGCTATTGCTTGAGTGACAATTTCTATTTTAGCACTTTTTAGAGGTTCTTTTTAAAACATTTTTTAGCTGAACTAATGGTTTATACTACATATGTTTGCGTACCAGTACCAAGCCAGGTAGTATGTTAGAATTAGATTATGTCGTCTAGTTGGATGAGGAGTGGGTGTTATATTCCATATAGGTACCCCAAATATAGGCTCGGGTAACATCCCAACCTTTCACCTATATTCATCCCTACATTACATACATAACGGGCTGTTAGGACTGACCCTTTGCCTAGTTACAGTACTGCTTACGGAACGTGGGGTTTTCCCTGAACAATAGCCTCATACATTATGCATAAGGATCCTTGGATTCTTGGAAACTCAGCAGGACTACCATCTCCTGCATAATTACTATGTACAAGGTTCATTCCCGACGTCATCCTAAGTCCGACAGTGGCACAGCAAGGTAGAACCCCTGGGGATACCTTCGGGTATATAAACATTACATCTTGCTGAGATAAGCAGAGGAGATCACGACTTCCATGCCGACACACTGACGCGCGACGCTGTGGTCAGTGGTCTAACATCCCTTGCGGGGTGTCCAACCCGAGACCAAGACGGGGTCCCACAGTCTCTCACTTCAGGTAATGGGGTTGAATTTATCCTAGAGGGATTCTTGGCTTAACACCTACACACATGCTAGGTACACTTAGGTACATCTAGTTAGGGGAGCATTTTATTGTCATGTATTGTCATGTATTTTATATACTTACCTATGTTCATGATTATAGCAGAATGGTAGAGATCTACCATCCTTTAACCTTCTTAGTGCTTCTAATCATTTTTATCTGTTTCTGTCTAGTGGTTGTTTCAGCACACCTATTTTACCCTAGAATGACGAGTGTTCAATAAATGCTTATTGAAAAACGCCCATATCATTTATTCCTTGGTATCTCTCTGAGACCAAGTGAGCACGAGTGACTGAGCGAAAAGTATTACACTGTTTCCACGGTCCTGAAGGATCAGGGTTGTCATGTTCGATAGTTGCCAAGAACTATTCTCTCCTTGGTAAGAGAAGTTTCTAGTGGCACTGTGAGCTAGCTGGTATACAAGCCAACAAACTTGGTAGGGTGTCTGGAATCAGTCTGGACACCAAGCCCGCAGTGTATGTTGTCTAAAAGCGCAGATCCTGAATAGGTTTTACAGGAACTACACGACAGTCCTGGACGAAGGAAAATTATTTCGGGGTGGTTCCACTGCAGACTAAATACTTGATTATGCAATTCTCTAAAGCTATTTAGGAATTACTATTAATGAGAATGCAGTTCAAGATACAGGAGTGGTTTGGCAGCCTGTAGTAGCCACATTTAGAAGCAAACTCAGACTGTCTAGCTCAAAACAGAAAACGGAAAGGAGGGTGCTTCCATGCTGGAGGGACACCGGGTGTCCTGCCCTTGTTGTCCTGGACACTGCCCTGGCTGCTCATGCTGCCTCTTTTCTCTATGTAACTGGGAGGCAAGTGGGCCGGGCCTCACTTCCTCACCCCGCAGCTCAGATAGGGCAGACTCATTAAGACCTACCACTGGGGACCCTCCACTGGGCCCCAAGAGATGACAGAACACTCTGGGCCACTTTGAGGGCCCCGCTGCATAAACCATTTGGGGACTCCAGGAGGGCTGTGAGTGCAGATGTGTCACCTGGCAGAACCCAAGGAGGACACTAAAGGAGAGCAAAATGCTCCCAGCATCTCTCACTCAGAGACTCACATGACGCCCTTGAAACCTTTACCCCCAAACTTATAAGGCCTACATCTTTCCGTGATACGTCCAACAATGGGGAAGGCTAAAGAGCCCAACACACAAGCCCTAACAATGATGGACAAGTTTACAGTGCAGCCATCGAATGGGGCCGGCCACTCAGCAGAGGCCCTTTTGACACAGCAAAACCCGTCTCCAGCGACCTAGGCACTATCTTAGAGGCCATACAGTCCTCCAGGGAGGTGGTTGAAACCAAGATAGGGAAGTGAAAGTCAATGTGTTGCTCCTACACCAAGACCTGCAAACGTGGCCAGCAGGGTCTCCAAGGCGGAGGGCAAAGTCTCAATTTTGGAAGAAGAGGTGGTCACACTCAAACACAAGGGGCCCGATTCACAGAACTAACTTACGACAAAATCCTAAACTTACTACCATTTTGGTATTCACAGAATGAACTTACTCATTTTGGTATTCACACAATAAACTTACTCATTTTGGTATTCACAGAAGACACTTACACATTTTGTGTAACTTACACATTTTGTGTAACTTACACATTTTGGTATTCACTGAAGGCACTTACTCATTGATGAGTAAGTGCCTTCTGTGAATACCAAAATGAGTAAGTTAATTCTGTGAATACCAAAATTGTTGTAAGTTCATTCTGTGAATACCCAAATGTGTAAGTTCATTCTGTGAATACCAAAATTGTTGTAAGTTCATTCTGTGAATACCCAAATGTGTAAATTCATTCTGTGAATACCAAAATTGTTGTAAGTTCATTCTGTGAATACCCAAATGTGTAAGTTCATTCTGTGAATACCCAAATGTGTAAGTTCATTCTGTGAATACCAAAATTGTTGTAAGTTTAGGATTTTGACGTAAGTTAGTTCTGTGAATCAGGCCCACTGTATATAATCTCCTCTCCACTACTGCAACCCTGGAAAAATCATGCAGAGGACACAGAGAACATATCCACACGGGATAATCTATGATTTATCTGCTTTCCAGAAAACACTGAAGTCCCACACCCAGAAAAATTCCTAGAAATGTGGCTAACATCTTGGATGCTGGCAGGGAAGCTCTCGTACTGATGTATGGTCGAACGGGCGCATCGTTCCTTGGTCCAATGCCCACCCCCGGGAGCTCCTCCCGCCCACTGATAGCCCCCATCCTTAACCACAGAGACAGGGATGCGATCCTCTGAGAGGAGCCATGACTTTTGAATCCACTTGTACCATGATATTTCCTGACTACACCAGGGCCATCCAACAGCGGAGGGAATCCGACAATGAGGTTAAGCAGAAGCTTTGGGCTATGAATATACAGTACATGTTCATATTCCCTGCCAAAATTAAAGTAAACATGACTCAAAAATGTACTTCTTCAAAACCCCTTAGGAAGCCTAGGAGTAGGCAACCCCAAGAATGACTCCTTGGAAAAAGCCACCACCAGGCTGCAACTCTTTAGACCACCGCAATCAACAGCCGTCTACCATGGCCCAATGAAGAATGACATAATGGAGAGAGAGGAGGCGTATCTACAGCCCATTCCGATCCTCAGATCCCTGGTAGAGCCTGCAGCAGGGAGAGACCCGTGAAGATTCAAACAAAGCACAGCCCGGACCTCGATCCACCATCCGGCAACAACCCTGCGACCACAGGTCAGGCCTTTTAACCATGGTAGGACAGACTGGGGCCCCAGCAGCTTGCATTACTGAACTAGTAATAGGAAATTGAAAGCATTAAGCCTGATCTTAGTCATTACAGATATATCCTGTAGAAGAGGCGGTCCCATGCTCATATTTTGCCCAAATTTGATATAATGGTTTGTGTTCAAGGGTTTTTCAGGGCGACTGATGCTTCAAGGGAAGAATTATGTGGAAGTGGGAGTTTGGGAGGGGGTTGTTTTGCATGGGTTTGTTTCTATTTGTGATTCAGTCCTTAACCGTTTAGCATTTACGCACACAATGTCATATAGTGATACACTGTGGGCTAGCAGTCACCATACGCAAACAGAGACTGGCTCTTCCTATATCCTCCAGTCTGTGCACTTCCGCTTTTTGACTATCCACACTATGATCAAATTTGACCCCGATGACACACTAAGATTATGTCCTGGAATGCTAATGACCTCCTAGATCGCCTCAAGCGGACTGCTGTCCTTCGTCATGCTAAACAACTCATGCCTGCTGTATTGATGCTACAAGAGACAGCCTTGCTGGGAATGCACTGCACCTTCCTGAAACACTTTGGATATGATTAAATATATCACGTAGGGATCCCAAGGAGTGGCACTCCTTTTACACAAGACATTTCCATTGGTGGCGAGTTCCGCCATCTCGGACGCCCAGGGTCGCTTTGTGGGTCTGGAGGTACGTCTTGAAAGACAGCAATATAACTTCCTGAGTACATACATACCACCCCAGTTGCCCGAAGCTCTGAAGGCAATAGAAGGGGCAATCCTTGTGTGGCCTCAAGGGGTCACAATAATAGAAGGGGACTTCAATGCCTCCCCCAATCCTTCAGTTGACTCCTCAAACACTCCCACAGTGAGCCAACTGTCCCTGCCCAAGCAACTTTCGACTTGCATGGACTAATTGGGGTTGTGCAATGCCTGGACGGTATGGCACCCTAGAAATCGGGAATATACACACACCTCGGCCGCACACAAGACGTTATCTCGTATAGATCTACTTCTCCTCCCAGCCACCAACATCCTGACAGGAGCTATGATTCCTCTCATGGGGAATCGTGGCCCACTCACACATTACCGCCCAGTTTGGGAGGGCAGATAACACTCAACGTCCGATCTGGCAACTTAATGCATGGTGCCTAGTCGATACCTGATTACTTATTAACTGAACTCCAGGCTTACTTTGAACACAACAAGGGTACTGGCTCATCTCCCAGGACACCATGGACGGCTGGAAAAGCCACCATAAGAGGCCTAGCACAAGGATATCTTAGACGTAAGTAGAAAGGAAATCTCAGTCACATTACTGTGCTTGAAAACCAAATACTCAACATGAAAAAGCTAATTCTGATCGGCCCGTCAGCGACCTTATACCTAGCTTCAAATCTCTAAGGCCTCACTGAGAAAAATCTCACTTAAAGAAGCTTGGCATTCTTGGAAGGACATCCAAACAGCAGGTGTAAGAACGGGGAGATAGAGAGCCGAAAAGTATTGCACTGGTTGGCCACTAAAGAAATGACCTCCCGGATTGTCCCCAAAATCACTGAGCCATCCAGTATCTGCAGATGTACTTCAGCGGAGAATGCAATGGCATTCGCCGATTCCTACCAGAAGCTCTATGATTACACTCCAAACCCAAGAGGAACAGGACCACCTGTCCCTAAATGAATATCCCTCTACCACAGCTCCCACCACATCTCTGCTCAGACTTGGAAGGGCCACTTATGCTAGAAGAAATTACGTATTCATCTATATGAAACAGGGGAAAACTCCTGGGCCCGATGGGTTCCCTCACGAGTTTTACCAAATATTTCTTGAATTACTCGACCCCCCAACTCCTTGACTTGTATGCGGAGGCAACTACCACCGGAAAGTTCCCTTTTGAGCTCAACGTTGCTATAAAAGTGATCCTCCCAATGGCTGGACAAACACCCACTCACTGCTCATCTCCCTGATCAACGTGGAGATCAAAATCTATACCAAAATATTTGCTAACAGGCTCCAAAAAGCTCTCCCTATATTAATCCACAAGTACCATGGAGGCTTTGTGTATACGTTGTATACAAGCAGCCCTAGCTCACGCTTCAACCCTGCATTAACCATGCACCCTCCTCTTAATAGACTTCATAAAGGCCTTTGATGAAGTCGACTGGTCCTTCCTGTTCGAGGTCTTAAAGTGAATGGGTTTTGGAGCGCGATTTAGAGCCTACATGCAGCTGCTGACAGTGCTTAATTTGTAAAACATTAAGTGTCATGGCCCTTCTTGAAAGGCCACTGCAGCCTGCAGCACCCATAGCCTGCCAGCACTGCCAATGGCAGTACTAATATAACACCTAACCATTGCACTCCTATAACTGTGACAATTCAGCCTATTTCAGGCCAAACAAAGCTATAATAATGGCATGAGAGACTGGTATTATTCATTTTCAGTGTATAGTGACTTAATAAACACGGCTGTTGTGCTCATCTCAAAATTAAAAAGACAGTGCCACCATGTGGTGGACTGCCACTAGAGCTGATGCTGACAATTAATTGGCAGTGCAGAGCACCGGAAACCACCGGCACAAATTAAGCACTGGTGTACACCACCCATACCGGCTAGGTGTGGGTGAACGGGGTAAATTCTGACACCTTCTCGATTTGTAGAGGCAACAGGCAGAGGTTTGATCTATCCCACTTCTATTTGCCTTCGCCATTGAGCCCTCGGCATGGCTCATCCGCTGCGATGCACGGGTTCAGCGTTGGCAATGGAATGGCCTGATGGAAGATAAGATTGCTGTATATGCAGATATCCTCCTCTTCCTAGCCACCCCGCTTCTCTCAGGATCTCGCTCCCTGGAGATATTAACCTAATAATTAAGATCTACTATTCAGCTAATCTCTGCAAAAATGAATCTCCAGTACATTTGTATGGCAGGGCAGTTCCAAGATACATGTATAAAATCTGTTGATTTATACTGAAATCTGGAATAATCAGAGTTCTCCCTGAGGCCGTATTGGCACAATCTGGCAGAAGCACAATCATATCTTTGGACATATTTAAATTGTATAAGCCTATGTCGACTATTTAGGGAGACATTTTTAAAGGCAGAGCAATAAAACAGCCAGTCTGTTTGCCCGTCTTGTTGACATTTGATTTCCCCTGTTGTTTTCCCACTTCTGGCAAGTGTGTATAGATGGGAAATAAAATGTCTGGGGCTCACATTCTGAATATTGAATGAGACAAGTCCCTACAGAGCTCAGGCCTCCAGGTGAACTGGTACAAGTCACTCCTGGCCCCTATCCAAGGAGATCTGAACACTGTAAACTGGCACACATCCATCCCCATCCAAACACTAAGCTTTCAATATCTAGGCTTCTATATCTCCAGGAATCCCAACTTAGCCTGGAGCCTCAACCTTTCATCACTTATTACTAAAAAGAAACAAGACTTCCAGAGATGGGAACAGCTCCCACTTAACTTACTTGGGAGAGTGGTGCAATTCAAAATGATGATCCTTCCCAGATTCTTGTATACCCTCCAACATTTTACATTCGACATTCCCAACTGTTGGTTTCAGAAACTCAATACTCTGACCCACAATTTCCGATAGGCGGGCTGACCACCTCGTATAGCACTGAACAAATGCAGACAGTCGGTCTGCGAAGGGGGGTTAGGGAAGGCAGACATCAAACTACATGTCCCTACTCGGATGGTGAATAATGAATGGTTGACTGGGGGATGGAATGACCCAGCATACCACTGGAGCTCTCTCGCTTAGGTCTGAATGCCATAATGAGACTGCTCTATGGCGATCCCGTCCGCACTATCTCTCTGAGATGTCTGCAGTGATCATTATGATATGGAGGGCAGCCCTGCACTTTATGGGATAGGACAAGACACTCACGCAGCTTACTCCACTATGGGTGGGACGTGGCTACATCATAATGTACACCTCAAAGGCTTTGGGAAATGGGACAGAATTGGACTTATACCCTTAGGCGACATCTGACAAGGAGGGCATTTATGCTCTGTCCAAAACTTACAACAGCAGTTCTCCCTATCCCGCACAGAATTCCACAAATACCTGAAACACTGCCATGCCCTGTCATGTCACCTGCGTTACTCTACTGAGTTGCCCGAATACAGCGGTGGGCATACTACGAGCTGGAGAACAATGGATAATTGGCTTGTGACTAAGAGTGCAATGTTGAGGTCTATGAATACTACTCATGTGCTAAACCGGAAATAGATTGTACTGAATGTTCTAAAGAAAACAATAAAAAATTTGTTTTTTTAAAAGAAGAACCTTCTGTCACTTATGGCAAAAATGTATCTTGACAGTAAAAGGACAGAACGTTTCAAGAAAATAGATGACAGATTCAATAATCATGGCAATACATAAACCAAATTCAAATTATCACCCTATTTCACTAATGAATGAGGATGTCAACATATTTAGGCAAATTTAAAGTACGCAAATGGAAGGTTATCATAAGCTACTGACGAATAAGGATCAATTGGGCTTTGTAAGATTAAGGAGGGAGTAGCATAACACTAGGCTGTTGTCCGACGATGAAATTGGCCTTCCTTCAAAATATTCTAGGAGTTGGTATACACACACAAACTCCCAGCAAACCAAATCAACGACAACCTGCAACTACTCAGGGAACACATAGACTGGGTCAAGAAGAAAGTCAACACACATCTACTCACCCTTGAGAAGATGTACACGCCCACTACCAAATACACTGCTTCCCGATTTCGCAGAAAACTCATCCACAACAGCAGACTCACAACTCCCCGAGACAACAAGCTTCACTAGCCAAGAAGAATGAACAATCATCTCTCAGAAGAAGAGATAAACACTCAGGGCGCACAGAAAACCTCACCCGACACAACATTGAACATCATCAAGACATCCAACTCCAGAAACGGGAGATACAACCCTCTACAAGTCAATCACAACAACCTGATCCCAATCGCAACGAACACAATGTCCACCACCGTAACTAAAAAAACAGTAACAAAACTGAAATGCATGCTGCACAGTTGCAGATCAGCTGCAAAACATGTAACTGATATAGCAGATGTGATCTGAGCACATGATCTGGACATTCTTTTCCTAACTGAAACCTGGCTCAACCCAACGGCAGCTCCAATAATGGACCTTCTCATTCCACCGGATTTTGCCATCTTATATCTAGACTGCACACTGAAGCAGGGGGGAGGTGTCGCTATAATTTACAGCAACTCCTTAACCTTAAACTCACTCTCGCTAGAAGACACATCATCATTTGAACTCTTGGATGAAATCAAGCTTGAAAAGAAACTGCTTGCGAAAACACTCCTTTTATACCATCCACCGAGTAACAACACAGACTTCCTGGAGCAACTTATGGAAACGATCACAATCAATGCTACCTCACTCTTTAATACAATATTATTAGGAGTTTTCAACATGCACTGGAACAATGACAAAGATCCCACAGTGGCTGCACTCAGTAACCTGCTCCACACAAGAAACTAAAACTAAGGGTCAAATGAGAAGTGAAAAACATGGGTGAGGGATTACAGCAGAGTAAACAACAAAACTGGTGGGGCTACTCTAAACCTCCTTGGCACCTCGAAGGGACCAAACATTGTTTCAAGAACTAACGCACCTCTACAACAGCAGTATGACCGACATAGTTCAGAAGGCTGCGCCATTAAGTCTAAAAAGGGAAAAGAAAAAACCTTTAGTACGGTGTTTCAACCAAAACATAAACAATGAAAGAAGACAACTAAGACATCTGGAATGACATTGGAGGAAGGACCCAAACACTACCCTCTTCAAGCAGTTGAATCACATACAAAAAGGCTGCCTTGAATGCCAAAACAGCAATCAAATCACAATTAGACAGAGTGAAAAACAGGCCCAAAAAACTCTTTGATATAATAAAACAACAATCAGGAAAACTTACAGAACCCACAATGACAAACAATTCGATAGACACCAATAATGCCTTCTACAGTTTCTTCAAAGATAAAATCGCAACCATAAGTAACTCTATCCCAGCCAAGCTTGCACACAACCTAGGGGATCCATCAACCACACTCTCATAGCACACAGCAAGAATACTGACCAACACACCCCAAGTATCCCAAGAAAAAACACAGCCTTCTTGAACAGTTTCAGATCTCTGTCTAAGGGGGAACTCCAGAAAACCATTTAAGCAATGAAACCACCACTCATTTCGACAATCCCATTCCTTCCCACCTACTAAAAGAGGTCAGCCAATTCGTCACTCCCTTTTGGACGAAAATCGTAACTGCATCTCTCCCACAAGAATCCCTCCCAGAATAACTAAGATGGGCCAAGTATTTCCCCTACTATAAAAACTGGGCACTGACCAGAAAGACATAAACAACTTCCGCCCAGTATCCAGTCTGCCTTTTCTGGCTAAATTGGTAGAAAAGTGCGCCCATGATCAGCTCCTTAACTGGTTCACCTCCTTCTTGCAGAACAGACAACAAAGAGTCAAAATAGGCACCACCCTACCTGATGTTGGGGGGTTCCACAAGGATCTACAATTTCACCAACGCTCTTCAATCTATAGACGGAACCACTCACTGAAATCCTTAAACAATCAAAAATGTTGATGATACTCAGCTCTACATCAAACTTTCCTCTTAAGAGGATATCCGGAGTCTGGATGACATCCTGAGGAAAACACGGGACTGGTTGGCACACAACCATATAAACCTAAATCCACTGAAAACTGAATTCATTCTTTTCTCCCCACCCCTTAGATCCCAACAATGGCAACCTTGGTCTCTTAACATCAAATCACTAAACTGCACCTCAACTATCTGCGACTCTTCAAAATCACTAGGCATCACACTAGACTCAAATTTACACATGCAAGCTCACATACAAGCTGTAACTAGAAGAAATAGCCTGCATCTGCACCTTCTAAGAAAACTAAAACCCTTCATACCACAAGGAGACCTCAAAACAGCAGTTCAAGCTCTAGTTCTCTCTAAACTAGATTATGGGAATGCCACACTCATCGGTCTACCCAAAGCCAGCCAAGCCACAATGAAAGCAACAATATACGCAGCAGCAAGACTTTAAACAGGCACACGTCGTTATGACTGCATTCCCCCATCACTCAGAGTCCTCAACTGGCTCCCAGTTGAAGCTTGGATCCAACTGAAGGTTGCATTCATAATGCACAAAGCTCTACACAATTCTGGTCCTAAATACTTGGTGGATAGAATCAAACTATCAGGAGGTTGCAGGGGTTCTAGAAGTGCTAAATTCCTCATACTAGAACCAGCCAGATTAAACAAAAGTAAAAATCACAGCCGTACTTTCGCCGGATCTGCCCCAAAAACCTGGCACCCCGTACCACCCTGAACGAAATCAATTACCTCCCCCAAGCTTTTCAAGAAGGAAGTCAAAGCAGTACTACTAGAAAAACAGGTGTCATGAGAGAACCATTTTAAAACTGTCATCTCACCCTATTTGATATTGTATCCTTTTGTGTTATACCTTGCTCTTCAAATTCTATGTATAGCGTATCTTAAGTGACAGGTGTTCTTAATGCACTGCAACCTCATCAGCTCTCTCTTTGTACAGCGCTCTGATACCGTGATGGTCATGTTTGCGCTTTATAAAACACAATAAATAAAAAATAAATGAAAAATAAATATGCACCTCAGGCAAAAAGATTAGTGGAATGTGTGAACCCGTTGGTTAAGAGTTGTGCTCTTAAAGCAGTGGAGAGTAGAGTTATGCTCAATAGGATTTTGAGAGAAAGGTTCTGGGCTCATTGTAGTAACACTCATTTTCAGTATTCAAAAGGAAGGAGTGTTTGTTCTAAGGTCAATTCTGCATGGTTGAGGTGCAATACCAACAAAACTAAAAAGAATGTTCTGTTGTAAGGAGTAAGAGATTGGAATACCAGGAAAAGTACAAGAGTTGGTATGATTCTAAGCATAGTGTGAAAGGAAGTGGAATCTAGGAGATAATGTTCTTGTTAAGAAACCTGGCTTGTTAAGAAAGGCAGATCTATGTATTTTGGCCCTATAAAAATTAGCAAAGTGTTAAAAATTAGGTGGTTTTGGAGTCAGGTGAAACCTGGAACATGTCGATACTGTCTCGCAAGGACTGTGCTTTGGACCTCAAAAACTTCAGGCCCATCTCTCTGCTTACATTCACAGCCAAGGTCATCGAAAAGGCCGTCAACACCCAGCTAGCAAACTTCATCTAAGCCAACAACGTCCTAGACATCTCCCAATCCGGATTCCGCAGCAACCACAACACCGAGACCGACCTTCTTGCCGCCACTGACATCTGTGCCCTCCTCGACCAGGGCCAAACGGCAGCCCTCATCTTCCTGGACCTATCATCAGCCTTTGACACTGTCTCCCACCGCACACTAGCCACCAGACTCCACGACGCTGGCATCCGAGGAAAGACCCTAGACTGGATACGCTCATTCCTCACAGGCAGAAAACAGAGAGTCAGACTCCTGCCCTACCTCTCAGAACCAACAGAGACCAAATGCGGAGTAGCCCAGGGATCCTCTCTCAGCCTCACCCTCTTCAACATCTACATGGCCCCCCTCGCAACCTTCGTCAGAAATCACGGTCTCAACATCGTCTCCTAAGTCGATGACACCCAGCTCATCCTCTCCCTCACCAAGGAACCCAACATCACAAGGGACAACTTCCAAGAAGGGATGAAAGCCGTCGCAACCTGGATGAAGAACAGCTGCCTGAAACTTAACTCAGAGAAAACAGAAGTCCTCATCCTTGGCTCCACCCCCCTCAGTTTGGAACGACACCTGGTGGCCCCCCGCCCTCGGAAACCCACCCACCCCGACGGACCATGCACATAACCTCGGCATCATACTGGACTCATCGCACACTAGGAACCGCCAGATCAACGCCGTATCCTCGGCTTGCTTCTACACCCTTCGCATATATGGATCCCCTCCGAATCCAGAAAAACGGTCACGCACACCCTCATCACCAGCAGACTGGACTACAGCAACAACCTCAACGCCGGAATCAACAAAAAACTCCTCCGCAAGCTCCAGACCGTCCAGAACGCCACAGCCAGACTAATCCTCGACATCCCCCGGGCACAACCACATCACCCAACACGTCCGCAATCTACACTGGCTCCCCATTGAAAGAAGAATAACATTCAAGCTGCTCACGCACGCATACAAAGCCCTCCACAACATCGGACCAGAATACCTCAACAACCGTCTCTCCTTCCACGCCCTCAAGAGAAATCTCCGATCAGCCGACCTCTCCCTGGCCACCGTCCCACGCTTCTACAGGACCAGAGCGGGTGGAAGGTCCTTCTCCTACCTCGCAGCCAAGACCTGGAACGACCTCCCCCTTCACCTCCGGCAAAGCTCTACACTGCTCCAGTTCCAGTTCAGGAAAGACCTCAAGACCTGGCTCTTCAGATGACCCCCAACCGAGCCGCACACCACCCACTCCCGAGCGCCTTGAGACCCTAACGGGTGAGTAGTGCGCTTTACAAACCCCTGATTGATTGATTGTTTAGCAGGGAACAAGCTGGATATGACAACAGAAGCACAATGGGGAAAACGACAAGGATGAAGATTTCTCAAAAGAAACAACCATCAGAAGAGGGAATAAAGAGTGGAAGGGAATAAAGAGTGGAAGGCACTAGAGTGTTGTAAGGATTTTGTGCATCATCAATTGCTTCGTTTTTGTTGTGTCATTTATGCTTGTATTGTGTTATTTCCATATTGCAACAATTTTTTTTAAGATGTTATTTATGTTCAATTTATCATAGTATGCTTTACATTTGTTGAGAGAAGATGTTTTATGTCTTGTTACATTAGGACATCCGGATGGTTAACCAAACATTCTTGGTTACAGTATTAGGGTTTGAAGTGAGGCAGTTGATGCTGGGCCACTGCTGCTGTAACATCTTGATGGTGTATGTTTGCATCAACTCCCAAATAAATCTTCTCTTTCATATTTGGAGTATGACCTTTCTTGGGAGTGAACACAAACAGTTTACCCATAACTGGCATAATTAACTTACCTATAAGTCCCTAGTATATGGTACCCAGAATGTACCTGGGCCGGTAGGTTAAAGGTCAGTCACCAGTGGGCTGCAGCTCCTATTGTGCCACCCACTGCAGTCACATGGCAAACATGACTACATGCCTGTCATGTGTAGCACAGCTGTGCATGTTTAAACTGCATATTCGACCTGCCCAAGTAACCCCTTTCAACAGGGCCCAAACAGAGAACTCTAAACATTGTGGATGGAAATGATCACCAGCCAAACTCTAAATCAGCCATACAGTCCGTTCTGGGTGGCTGACTTTAGCCATCTGGTCAATTGGTGTTGGATGATTAACTTAATAATCCAGCGCACTGCAATTCTTACCTTTGTGCACTGAACACAAGGCACCCAATTCACAAAAAATGTTTTGACCAAATAACAAAAATGCAGCGTTGCCGTCTAATGCTATACAAAACCAACAAATAAATAAATGAAATAAGTTCAACCTGATTGTGATGGCCACGCCTTATTTTTGAGGCGAGGCTGCATCCTTCAATAGAATTCATGATTTCACGCTCTAATGAGCTTCCTTGAGAATTTCCACTATATTCAGGGCTGGACTAGAAATCAAATCATCCTTGGCAAAAAGATTTAAACCAGCCTCACAATGGAGGAAGCCGCAACTAGAATTGGTACTTGAGGGCACGGTTGAGTTATGACAGCTCATCCTGTGCTGAAAGTAGCCCGCTAGCCTGCGGCAACCAGTAAAATGCCAGAGTGGTGCAAACAATTGTCAGTCCACCTTTACAAACTCTCCCACGCACCCAGCCTTACAGGCCTAGACACAATACAGCTCAGCTGGCTCACTGGTTGCAAAAGAAATTGACTTCCTGTCCACTATACACCAATCATGGCAACCTCTTGGTAACATCCATGTAAGCATTAGCAGCTGGACCTACGAGCCCACTCGAAATGCAGCCTTTTTTCTTAATTAATATGCCAAGAAATACCATGGTGGTGTACCGGCAATATACGAAAGAAAACCTCTGGCAACTAGTATTTAGCAAATGCAGATATTTTTAAAGATTAACTTGAATTATAGGAGCTGGAAGTAGGGATGCTGCAGCACCCCCAAATAACCATTCTGGAGGTGTTTGAGCAATAAAGATACCTTTAAATGTTGTTTTTAGCTCATCACATTTGTGGCATTCAAAGACAGAGGTCACATGTCATGTTATGTCTTCTGACAAACTGCTGCTCATTCTTTTAACTTGGAGATTAGTGTTTACATTCCTTTCTCTGTCTGCAAAGTGAAAGTATTTTTTTAAAGTGAACTATATGAAAATCTTGCTAAAATCAGAGGAAAGGCTGTGGGGTGTCATTTTTCATCAATACAACAATCGGAATACTTGTAAATGAACTGTACAAATATTTAAAATATAACAGCAGTTATAAAAGAACAAATTAAGCACTTTTTTGTAATTCTGGAAACAAATATTTGAATATGTTCAAATTAAGACACTTGGTGATGCACAAATGACAAATATTTGTTGAGGCACAATTTCCACGTTATTGTTCGTGCGCTATATCGTTTTATCAGTAAAACCGTAAGGCTGTCCAAAATTTGTGGCCAATATAGCCGAGAATGCGCTGTCTGTAAATTACATTGTGCTGCCACACCATGATTTAATAATACATTTGCAACAGTATGCTTCAAAATGCACCACCAACTACTTACCACAACCATACCACTCTCTTGCTGAATGGACGTGGCTCATTTGCTACACTTGTTTTTTGGGTGACACACTTGGATTTTTCACAATTCTTATTAATTCAGTGAGGTAAAATTGATGGTAGCCCCTCCAGGCTGAAAATTGTTCCAGCACCAATGAATACATTTCCCAAAAACAGAAGCGAAGAACGAGATTCAAATCAGAAGGCTGAAGGGTAAGAGGAAAGCCGCCATTTCGCTTTGTGACCTTTTGACGGTGGTGACGCACGATAGGCCCAGACAGCCGAGAGCTGCATGTCTGTCCGCAGGTACCGAGGGGAGGGGAAAAGATGCACGCGGGTGATTGAGGGATACTCAGAAACACGAGGAGAATGTGTGTCCCCTCAGGCAGTGGGTTGTCCCCGGATTGCGTTACGAGCTCTCCTCACACCGGGTGTACAGTGACAGAAAACAAATCACTGTCCGAGCGGGCGTAACTCAACCGGCTTCACCTCCAGCTTTGCAGGCGAGTCCCCGGGGAAGGTTCGAGATAAACCTCAAACTATCCAAAAGGGGAGAAAATAGAGCGGTGACTTGAAAGGCCCGCGCGCATTGTGGGGCGCGCTCTTTGGAGTGTCATTACATTCGACTGGAGTGTCTTTAGTGATAGCTGGGCTTGGCGGCCCATTCTTCCTCCGTCGCCTTTCATCTTGGCGTCTGTTCCTTTATCTTCGTCAGAGTACCATCAGTCAGTCTCGTAGTTCATACCAAGTTGATGCCATCATGGAGGAGCCATCCCGGGACACCCCATCAAAAAGTGAATCTGAATACAGTTCACTACAAGGTCAACTACAGGGACATCCTGTGTTGTTGGATGGCCGTCATACAATAACGGCTTCACGGATTTGCTCTGAGAAAGTGATGGGAGAGGGAGTGCGTTTCGGGGATGGTGGCGGGTAAGGGAGTTTGCAAGAAGTCTAGAGGTGCATCAAAAAACTTTTAAAGACGTGGATGTTTTATATGCACTGTTCCGACCTTGAGTAGCAAGCGCCTAGATACTCCTTCGGCAATGAGTGGCTGCGCTATAATAAGTACCTATAACAATGCAATGGTGCCCCTTCCTCCCCCCAGGGCTGGATCAGGTCAGGTGTGGAGGATGTCCCCCTGCACCTCAGCCTTAGGCCCAGGGGTGCACTGTTTGGCCAATTCCACTACACAATCAATAATGCACAAATACCCGGCTCATGGTCTTGACGCTGAGCACAGTCTAGTATTTTATCCTTCAAATAGAACGCCAGGTGATGTTCCCTCACCTCTGGGGAGTTGGATGTCATTGCCACACCAACCCTTGGCTGCGTAGTAGTTCCTGAATAATCCTCAACAACAATCAACAATGATGGGTCTTGAGCTCCCATCTTTATACCGGTTTCACAGACAGATGATGTGTGTTCTGGGTCTGCTTTCTTGGTTGCCTCTTATGTGTCCTGGACAGGCTACCTTCCAGGCCTGACATCTGCAACAAGGATGCTCTGCCCAGCAGGACAGTTTCCTGGTAGAGTGCCCACCACAGAAGTACAAAGAGGTGTGAGGGGGGCATGGCCAACCATCATGGCCGCGAGGAAGTGAATCCGACCGGCTCCGCGTAGAGCCCCGTAATTATTGTCTTCACAGCCCGCGGCACTCGGTGAAAACACCCGGGGATGCCGGTGCCCAGCGCACGGTGACAAGAGGACACACTCTGGAGCCCCTTACTACTGAGGGAGTGCCCGTTCTGGGCCCGGACCGAGACGGCAGAGCTGCGGAGGAAACCCAAGATGGGGACGGCGGCTGCTAGGCGCCGGGGCGGGATGCTTCCCTGCAGACCACGGCAGGACTACCTAGACGGAGCCTGCCGTGAGATATCGCCCCCCGGGGGACGGACTCACCTGTGCTGGAGCGGAGAGGGGGCTGGACCTGGGTCCCGATGAGGCCTGCAGCACTCTCAGTGTTCCAACAGGCC
Organism: Calotriton arnoldi; assembly: GCA_963921515.1. Taxonomy (NCBI): domain Eukaryota; kingdom Metazoa; phylum Chordata; class Amphibia; order Caudata; family Salamandridae; genus Calotriton; species Calotriton arnoldi. The sequence goes on from CAWUFW010001731.1 coordinate 1,343,255, forward strand.
GCGGAGGAAGACGGCCCACCGCGCAGCACTTTAGCCAGGTGGGAGCGCGCTGGTGGGGAATGGAGCGCGAGAGGAGGGAGTGGGCTTGCCCTGCGTCTTTAGCTTGAATCACAGCTGGGAAGAGTGGACTTGGAGGGCTACCTGAGCGGCCGGATAGACTGTGACTGACCTTAACATGGGGCCCGAGGGGCTCCAGGCACCGCGTGTCACCATGGGAGGAGGCTGGTTCGGTGCAGGGGGCGACTTGGTCTGAGAGACCTTCGCTCTGCAGTGGGAAGCGTGTCTCACCAACTACATAGACAACCTTGAGATTCGGCCAGAAACCCCTGGGGAGGCAACCACCTGGGTCCATGCATACGCTATCGAAAAGCCCATCTACACAGACGTCCTGAGCTTACAGAGAAGGACTCCCCTTTGCCCCCAGCTCTCACGACCGGGCCAACAGCACGTACTGATCGGGGGCAGCACAGCGCAAACCGAGGCACACGCCCCTATGCCACAGAAAAAATTTCAGCCCAATAAGGTCTACACCTATTTTGGTTCGACCAGGCCTGGTGCGGGGAAGAGGAAGAGAACCCAGCGGCTGCAGGGATGGCACTAACCCGGGAGGACCTGCTGGCGACCTTAAAGGAGTTCAAAAGAGAACTCAGAGAGGACATCAAGACTAACATTGGCGCCTCGTTTGACGTCTTCAGAGCAGAGATGGGAACAAAACTAATCGTGCTGTAGGCAGACGTGGACTCAGTTGGGGAATGGTCTTGCCTCAGAAGTCGCCAGATCATGAAGCCTTTTGGTAGCTTCGTGGACTTCCTAAACAACAGTTACTGTTTTAGTTTATTGTTAGTGTTTTTAATGTGGTGCCTAAAATGTGTGGCTTTTGAGTGGATCACTGTGGGAGGGGAGGGGGGGGGGGCTGGGGGTGCTGGTGCCCTAGTGGATGTTACAGATCTCGTGTCCCTATGGGGAAGATACACAACTTTATTTAAATGGCAGTTACTTTTATGTCATAGAATGTAAGGGGCCTCAACTCCCCTAACAAGCGGCAATGTTTGTGGAAATTCCTGGGGGACCATCAGGTACGCTTGGTTGCCTTACAAGAAACCCATCTTAGAAAAGGGGAAGACCAATGCTTGAAACATAAAAATTACCCACTAATTTTTCGCTCATCTAACGTGGCGAAGCAGAACAGGATAGCCTTGCTGTTTCAATCTTCGATTCACTTTCAACCTCACGACACCAAAACAGACAAAGAGGGGCAGTTCCTGATGGTTAAAGGAGTGCTGATGGGATGACCCTGCACCATAGCCACGGTCTATGCTCCCAATGTTGGGCAGTTGGATTTTCTTCTCACATTTCTCTCTACTCTGGAGGGCTTTGCAACGGGGGACATTATTTTAATGGGAGACTTTAATCTTATTTGGGATTCCACAATAGACACTACACACTCGTAGAGGTCAACGGGAGGAGTCTTTAATAAATCACTAAAATCATCTCTGCAGTAAATGGGCCTGCTGGATGTCTGGAGAGCCCTTAATCCCTCAATGTGAGACTACTCTTTCTTCTCCCACTCCCACAGGTCGTACTCTAGGATTGACTATATTTTTGCCAGCCAATCACTCTTACAGTCAATCCCGAGTGCCCATCTACACCCCATAAGCCTCTCAGACCACTCCCCGCTAGCAATCCTACTAAACTGGCCGGCTCCACGCTCCAAACTTGCTAGGTGGTACTTTCCCAATATTCTATGCCGAGATAGGCTCCTCCGGGATGACCTTACGGAGTCTATCAAGGACTTCTTTATCACTAATGTCCCCGCAGACACCTCTCACCGGAACAATTGGGACGCCTTTAAGGCAGTCATACGCGGACAATGCATCGCATTGACCACCTCCTTGAAAAAGCTCCAGTCGGAGGAAAGATTATCACTGTAGGAGGAATTACGAGAAGCAGAGAGGTCACACAAAGACTCCCCATCCATTCTCTCTCTGCGGAAAGTCACAGGACTAAAAGGAAAGCTCCAGGCAATTTATACCAACAGAGCAGAGAAAACTATTTTGCGCCTTCAAGCCAGGGGATATGGGGGCAATGATAAAATAGGCCCACTGCTGGCTCGACAGCTCAGAATGAAACAAGAAAAGAATACGTTAAGCAGATAGTCGACAGTAGGGGGACCATACACCTTAGTGAGGAGGGAAAGGCAGAGACCTTCTGCAACTTCTATCGTGCGCTCTACACTGCGGATCCCCCACTAAAACAGGACCAGTCCCGTTACCTGGACTCACTGGTGCTTCCACAGGTCTCTCCGGCCACCAATGACGAGCTTAGTCGTCCCATAACACAGGAGGAGGTACAGAAGGCAATAGACGGTCTCAAGCTCCTGAAAGCTCTGGGTCCTGATGGGCTAACTGCCCAGTTCTATCGAACGTTTGCAGCTGAGCTAACAACCCACCTCACAGACCTCTTTAATGCCAAGGCAGCAAGCCAGCGCGTGTCTCCATCCATGGGGGAAGCTTTAATCACGATAATCCCCAAGGCGGGAAAAGACCCCCAATCATGTGCTTCCTACAGTCCCATAGCTCTGCTGAATTTAGACGCTAAACTATACTCTAAGATCTTAGCCAGCAGACTGGAGGATGTCTTACCTACTCTCATTCACCCCGACCAATCGGGCTTCATCAAAGGTTGCCAGACCCACGACAACCTCCGCAGAGTGTTCCACCTAATCGATAAAGTCCAGATGAAACACATTCCGGCGGCCCTCCTTTCCTTAGACGCAGAGAAGGCCTTCGACCGTGTCGATTGGTCCGTCTTATTGCGCACCATACGCCACTTTGGTTTTAGTGAGGCCTTCTTGGGAATGGTGAAAGCTAACTATGGGTCCCCGAGATCCCGTGTACTAGTGAATGGAGTAGCCTCGGACTTCTTTAGCCTCGCTCGAGGCACCAGACAGGGCTGCCCCTTGTCCCCCATGACTTGCACCCTAAGTATTGAACCGTTTGCGGCAAGGATAAGATCCAACCCGGGGATTAGTAACATTAGCTTTGGCTCAGACGAGCATAAAATCTTGCTCTTTGTTGACGATGTCCTGTTACCCATTACTAACCCCAGTGCTTCCCTACCGCCTATACAACCCGAACTCACTTACTTTGAACGAGTGTCGGGGTTTAAGGTTAATCTCTCTAAGTCCTTCTTACTTAATTTGACAATGCCCCCAGAAATGCAAAGGGACATTGAGGGCGCTTCCCCCTTTTGGTGTGCACGCAAAGAAATTACATACCTGGGCATTAACATCACCCCCAAATTGGCAGACCTCTACAGAGCTAATTCCCCCCCCCCCCCACCCCCTCCTGCTGCGACAACTCAAAGCCAACTTTAAAAAGTGGAGCTCTGCCTACATAACGTGGATAGGCCTACTAAAACGCTATTAAAATGAACGTCCTACCCCGCCTTCTTTACCTCTTCCAAGGCCTCCCAATCACAATAGACAAAGACCTATTCATAGAACTCCAGAAGATGACCATAACATTCATTTGGCAAGGACAGAGGGCTTGCCGTTCCCAGCGACTCTTGACAAGACCACGCATGGAGGGTGGTCTCTCCCTCCCCTATTATGGTTTGTATCACAGAGCTGCTCAATTACGGGTCTTGGGGGAATGGTCCCTTAAGGCCTCAGACAAACTATGGCTACACATGGACAGGCAGATAGCGGGAAGAACTATCTGTGGGATTTGCCCTGGAAGCCGAAATCAGACAGGCCTAACAATGCCTATTTGAGTATCCCCACAGCTATCACATTGAAAGTGTGGGATAGTGTGACTAAAACACTGCCGGTAACAACATTCCTGTCCCCCTATACCCCTATTTATTTCAACCCCGCCCTCCCCCAGCGCTTATAGAAGGTCCCTTTGATAAATGGTGGGAGGGGGGGTGGGGTGCCTCATGATATCTGACCTCTTCCAGTCGGGAGAGATACGGTCCTTCGCGGTCTGTGCTACCCTTTTCAAGCTACTGCCTACAGAAGAATATCATTATTTTCAATTAAAACACTGGATACAGCAACCCCAGGTGCGACAGGCCGCAGCCAGGGTTCTGCTCCCCATAGAAAGGTTTGTCCAAACCGGTAACACGACTAAAGGCTGCGTCTCCTTTTTGTACTCCCATCTTCTCACACTTGGTCCACATCAAGCTCTGCGCCACAGAAGGTTCTGGGATGACATACTAATGGCTCCTATCACAGAGAAACAATGGGGGTCCCTCTACAAAGATATCACCAAATATAATCGCTCCATGTTTTTGAGAGAAGCTCATTATAAAATTATGTATGAATGCTATCTCCACCCCCAGACACTACACTCTATTTTCCCAAACACTTCCGACAGATGTTGGCAGGGCTGTGGACTCATGGGAGACTTCCGGCACATTTGGTGGGACTACCCCTCTATTCAACCCTTCTGGAAAGAGATCCTCTCCCAAATCAAACAAATCCTGGGTTACCCGATCCCTGCTTCTCTAGACACACACTTCTGGGGATAAGTGATCCCGGCCTAAAATACGAAACACAAGGGGACCTCTCGATTATGTGGCTATGCTTGGAGTGGCCAAGATGGCCATAGCAGCTGCATGGAAAAAACCCGAAGCCTCCTCTCTAACCCAATGGCACGCCCGTCTGTGGCGGGCTCTAGCCCTCAAACGGATGACAGATGTCATTGAAGACTCTCGTAAGAGTTTTGACTATATCTGGAGTCCCTTGGTGGACTACCTGTCGGAGGGTTTACCACTATTTGCCTGCGGGCCTAGGTTACGAGCCCTCCACCTTTTCCTGACATGATAGAGTGAGCCCCGATTGGGGCCCATGGGGCGTCCAGCTCTCCAGGATTTTGTTTCTGGCCTCACCGGGAGCGGCTTCTGCCCCCCTTCTCCCTCAGGTTGGGGAAATCCCTGGGGCCACTGGGCGCTGGATGACACATGCCCCCCCACTCTCCTCCTCCACATCACGACTATGCCCATATGGCACCATGGAAATGTGCGTTTTTTTTATGTTGTGTTTAATTTGATAGCTCCCGTAATAGAGTGCAGAAGCAACATGAGACATGTACCTTGTGCCAGTAAGACTTTATATTATTGGAACTTTCTGCTCCTAGTTAAAAACCTTCAGGCATGCAGGGAACTTGTGATCAAACTGTGTATCATCTTTAGCTAACTGATGATCTTGACATGCGTATTGAGCTCGATTGAGCTACAAATGTTGTATATCTTTGTAAAATCAATAAAAAGATTTTGACACAAAGAGGTGTGAGCAGGCTGCACTCAGCTATTTATGACCCCTCCACACAGAGCCCTCGGCAGCCCCCCCACCCCTATGGACCACGCCCGGAACCTCAGCATCATACTCGACTCCTCCCTCACTATGAACCGACAGATCAACGCCGTCACCTCCACCTGTTTCAAAACCCTCCCCATCCTTCGCAAGACCTTCAAATGGATCCCTCCCGAATCCAGAAAGACCGTCTCTCACGCACTCATAACCAGCAAACTTGACTATGGAGACACCCTCTATGCCGGAATCAACAAATCCCTGCTCCGCAAGCTCCAGACCATATAGAACACCGCAGCCAGACTCGTCCTCGGCATCCCTCGACATGAACACATCACCCAACACTTGCAACACCTCCACTGGCTCCCCGTCGAGAAGAGAGTAACCTTCAAGATACTCACCCACGCCTACAAATGCCTCCACAACACCGGACCCCAATATCTCAACGAAAGAATCTCCTTCCACGTAGCCAAGAGAAACCTCCGATCTGCCGACCTCGCCCTCGCCAAATCCCCGCGCATCCGCAGAGTAAGAACGGGTGGAAGAGCCTTCTCCTACATCGCGGCAAAGACCTAGAACGAGCTCCCTAACAACATCAGACACGCCCCCCACTCTGCACACCTTCAGGAAGAGCTCAAGACCTGGCTCTTCGACTGACCCGGAGCTGCACCCCCTCCCCAGCACCTTGAGACCCTCGCGGTGAGTAGCGCGCTTCACAATTCCCTGATTGATTGAAAGACCAGGAAGAGAGACAAGAATCTGCACCCCTTCAAAGGACTCCTTTCCCTAACAAGATACTGCAGGCCACCCCCTGACATCTATCTAATAGCAGCTGCAATCAGAGTAATTTACAGCACAATGTGGCAGGAACTGCCATGGAACCTCTAAGGAAAGTCTGTCTCCTCTTTCCTCACCAAATTATCTGATGCACCTCCCTCCCATCCAGGAGATGCCAGTAATACACGTATGTTGTCTGAAGAAAGCAACCTCTCCTTCATCTCGTACTGTGGTCCAGACCGTGGGCTTCCAAAATGGAACCCTCAAACCTGCATCAGTCGTGCACAGCACACTATCATGTCTTGCACGCAATCACTTGTATAACACATGGGATGTCACGTTCAGGATTCCGGGTTCATCATGAGCAATGAAACTTTAGATGACTGGGCCTGTAAGTGCACATTCATGTCTCACAGGTAAAAAGCCTAGCACCAGAATTCACTAACACGGTATGCCACCACCACAGTGCTCCACACATGAAACCTGCAACAGGGACAGTTGTCCACTGCCACTATGATGGTGTGATTGGTGCACTCTTCCCAGTTCTGAACTAGGTCCAGAACCTATTATTGACAAAAGACTGGGCTTCCGTCAATGGACCCACATGGGATTAGTGTGTGGCATGACCAAAAATCAACACCAAGATCACAGGTATGCAGTTCTGGCATGCAGGGCAGAGAACAGAAGTACATCATGCAGGGGACATTCCCGTCCTAATACACCTGCCTCAAGAAAGCTTGTTTTTTATGCAAATCCATGCCTATCTTTTTTAGTAGATGCGTATTTGCATCAAAAAACATGGGTGGTTGCATAGCAACACCCATGTACCACCTATGGTATTCTCCCCTGACGACAATAGCGCTTAGAGTCACTTTGTGTTACTTTAGGCGATTTTCCAAAGTAAATCAGTATTTGCGTTGGAGAGTAAATCGCAATACAACACTTTGCACAGGGTTTATTTTGCTTTTGTTATGCAAACCTGGTGTTAGTAAATTTTCCTCATGATGTGGCTCCTACAGCAGGATAAGATATGCCTAATGAAGCCCCCTACCAGAAGGAGACAAAATACTCAAGTGGAGGGCTCCAAAACAGAGCATGGCACTCCAGATAAAGTTATGCAAATGGACACTATATTGAAATGGGACCTTCAATCTAGATATAGTTACATTGGTCTAGATATGGCTCAGAAATTGGATACAATGCACACAACGTGGCTGTTAAACTAGAGCAATCCGGTTGAGTAATCCAGAAGAGGACACAGTGCTCCAGATGGGTTCTCACAGATGAACTTGATGAGACAACACATCCATACCCATGCCTGGCATGAGTGAGGGCAGAATAAGCACATACCCATGTTGCCAATTTTATATTGATCATATGTTCCAGTTAAAGGGCGGGTGAAGATATATATGTGCTTTCAAGCCCTGCAGTAGGTTCATCTTATCTCACTGATGACCTACCTGTTCTCTCTCACACTCCTAAAGAACAGATGCGTGTGATCCAGTACCTAAAACAAGGACCCCATGGAGATATCTGTCCAAAGGAAACTTTTAAAACTCCCTATTGATCTCCAGATAAATGTTGAAACTGAGCAGACCACTATCTGCAAAGATCGCCTGCCAAGTGCCTGTAGATCTCCGGGATGGATAGATACCAACACAGACAGCTGTTGTCAGGGGTTTTGCTTGCTGTCAAGGGGCAACAGAACACTATCAAAGAAGAGAATGCTGCTGTGTTGAAACTAACTAGGAATTTAAGTATTTAGTCTCTTAAGGAATTATGGTCTTCAAAGTCTCCTAAACTCACAAGGAAGATGTGAACACACATTGAAATCCTGGCTTACAATAGGTGGCATGAGGTGGTCCACGCAGGTCTGTGTCTAAATAGGTACTCTACCTCATTGGACACCAATCTGCATGATCTTTATGACCAGTACTGTTATGTGCTGGATTGAGGCCCTAACATAGGTACGCTGTTTCAGAGGCTCAAATCCTTCGTGCCACAGAGACAGGCAGGACCTTTCACCTACATTGGCCCTCCCTTTACAAATAACGAGCAACAGAGTCTGTCCCTTATCTGACGTGTGCTCTGGGTGAACAAGACGGTCCAAATCTCAATACGTCGTATCCATGTCCAACAGTGACTAACCTATGTCACAATGAGTTCTTAGACAAAGACCCTTCGCTCTTGGGATTTTCCCTAGCACAGGATTATTGATTTCTCCAAGGACTCATTAAATATGCATGAACCACTATTTCCTAAGGGTTCATTCCTGACGTCTTCCTCTGACCGACTGTACGTCAATGCTAACATTCCAAGGCATCTATCAGGTATAAATATACCTCCCTTTGCCCAAGCAAACTAGAGGGGACCGAGACTTTCCATGCCGACACTGACGTGAGACGCTGCAACCTGCATCATGCCACAGCTCCAGCTGGCAGAGGTCCATCCACCCATCCTGGGGTGTCCAGCTCAACACCAGGATGAAGTCCCACTGAGGTAATGGGGTTAGACTAAATCCTAGGGGATTCTTGGCTCTCTAAGACCTACACACATGCTAGGTACACTTAGGTACATCTAGTTAGGCATCATAGGAGTATAGGCTTTATCTTAATGCATTCTGCATTTCATGTATGTGTTCATTACTATTGCACAATGGTAAAACTGTACCATGCATTTTTATTTAACTGCACTGCTGGCCATATTTCTCTGCTACTGTCCAACAGTTGTCGCAGCACATATAACCAGTACTAGAACAACAACTGTGCAATACATTTTATTGTAAACACACCCAACTGTTTCTTTTATGTACTTCTCTGAGATGAGTGACTGAATGAAAAGTAGTATATTGTTTCCACGATCCTGAGGGATCAGGGTTTTATTTTATGCGGTTGCCAGAAGCTATTCCCTTCTTGTTGTCAAGAAGTTTCTAGTGGCCTCTGAGCTAGCTGGTACACAGTAATTAAGTTTAATATACGCGATAGGGGCATACCGACCTCAGTCCTATGCCAAGCCTATAGTGTATGTTATTCCAATGCGCGGAACCTATTAGGGAAATAGGAACTACACTACATGGCGCCCAACGTGAATTTGGCACTTATTTAACAGTAGAATCTGAGTAGTTCAGTCATGCTTATTCTCAGAGACCCCTACTCACAAAACGCCAGAGACGTCTGGAGTGGGTAGGCACACAATTCCGCCACAGCTGAGTAGGCAATCTTCCTATGTATTGGCTGTAGGTTAATCAAGCTTGAAGGAAAAAGTTCCCGAACAATTGTGCCTTTGAAAACCTTATCTTAAAACCCTTTTTTAGGACATTTTGTTTTCACAACACAATGTCTGTCGAGGCAGCTGCTCCTGTCACTGGGACACAGGTCTCAAACGACGAAGAGGAAGCAAATGCAATACATTTTGCACCCAAAATCAGGCATACACTCACACAAAAACCCTCAGACATGGTTTAACAGACCGAGAGGGTACAGTGATATTAATAGAGGCATACGAAGATTATCAAACAGATGTGTTCTATTCTTGGGTTACATTCCCAGCAGTAAATGCAACAACTCAGATTTTTCATTCTTACATACATGAAAAAGTCCCAGCGGTCTACACTCCGTTCGAGGAGATTAAGATTCCGCACACTGACCAGGACCATAATTTCTGGTTTAATGGCGCCCTACAACAAATAGATAAAACCAGGTTCGGTCCACTAGGTAGACCAGGAGCTACATCGCCGACATTAGCCAGCTACACACCACATCCTGACATTGATATAGTGCCACAAGATGCACTGCTCCTACAACACAAAGAGTTGGTAAAACTCTTACAGAGCCATGACGCAACTCGTCATGAGGACACTTGGTGTCCAGCCCACAGTAGCTACAAATAACACAGCTCCAACACAGAGCACCGCTACTAAAATCACTCCACAAACATTACACACAGTAGTGGGCAAACTGCCCACAAAATGTGAACAGATTCCTTTCTGGGTAGCTCAGAAAATTATCCAGTTAGAAGCAGTATTTCCAAATACCACACCATTTGAAAGCATATAATGCTAACACTCTGCTTGCCGATGGGGATCACACCACAGTTAGAGGACTACACCACTTGGGGTACAGTCTTTGCTGCCATATATACCAGGACTCATGGTATTCCTTCCTTAGCAGTAATTCCAGATGTCTTACGACAGATACAGAACAAGTATGGAGCTGAACAAGCTCTGACCTTAGGTATGAAATTACTAGGTAACTACGACCAAGTATCAAAAATAATACTAGCTAACATTAAAGGGGAAGCAGCTTCAGTGGCGATCCGCCAACACCTAAGAGAGGTCGGTCTTATAGACCAACCACAAGAACTTCCCAAAATAATTGAAACTGCATATGCAGAACTGGGAAGGGACAGTTTAGGTGGGAAACCTTTTAAAACCACAGCTAATGGGCAGTCCTGAGAAGGACAATTCTAAGCAGACACCTACTTCTTCTAAAAAGAAGTGGGATAATAATAAAAAACAACATTTTTCAGAAAAGATTCTCAGTCCCGAGGTAGGTCTCCTCAACAGGAGCCCTCTGCAAAGAGGTATAACCTTAGGAATAGGGATAATATTAGGAAACCTGACAGGTATCAGGATACTGATACACATTCCTCTCGACAAACAACACAGGGAGAGAAGGAAAGTCAGCACACAAAGAAGAGCGCAAGCAGTCCAGGGACAAGCACGCTCAGGACTCTTCTAAAACAGAAGACAAACCACAATCCAAACCTCAATTTAAAAAGAAGGAAGTTGCAGGTCTCAAAGTTAGACATGCACAGAATCCTAAGGACTCAACTTCTGAACGGGGAATGGGCTCAGACAATGCTAGACAGCGCGGCAGAAGTAACAATAGCTCGCCAGAACCTGAAGGAATTTCTGGACAGCAAAATTGAATGATTACATCACGGTGGAAACACCAGACAAAAGGGTGAGCATCCCACACAAGTTATATGAAATAACACTCCGCATGGAGGAGGACAAACACAGGAAAGTAAAAGGTCTCTTTGCGAAGAACCTATTGTCTGGTTTTGACATACTGTTAGCAGAACAAGATTAGCCGCCAGCATTCGTCAGGGAGCGCCCAAAGGGAGAAAGTATATTTTTCCTGCATTTTCCAACCATGTTCCAGTTCACCTTAAACATACATATGCACGGGAGTGGGCAGTAGCCCAAGCTCCAGCGTTGTATAAAAATCATGCTGGATGGGATGATGCCTCAACCCACCATGTGATCCCATTAATAGTTTCACCACATGCTCAAAGACAATATCGTATTAAGCAAGAAGCTAAAAACACAGGTCAGGGAGATCTTAGAACAACTTGAATACCAGGAGATCATTGAAAAATGCACTTCACAAAAGAACAATCCCTTAGTTTCACTTATCAAAACATGATAATACATTTCGTCTAGTTTTCATTTACAGACACTTGAACACTTGCACAAAGACATATGCTGTCCAACATGCAGATAGTGCCGCATTAATGAATAACATTATGTGGGAAAAATACAAAACGACACTTGTTGTCTCAAATGGATTTTTCTGTCAAACTATAGCACCTGAAAACAGGTACCTAACAGCATTTAGTATATTAGAGTCCCAGCGACAATTTTTTGTCATCTCCCCGTGGGTATAAGAACAGCTCAGGGGTATTTTCTGAAAGAGTTACTGAATGGCTAAAGCACTTTGATGAAGAAGCGTTGTCCTATTTGGATGATATTTATCTAACGGACGACCTATTGGGGAAACACTTGACCAGGCTGAGCACCATTATTATGGGATTCGCCTTTGAGGGCTACAAATTTAATTTTGAGAAATCAAAAATTGCCCACCTCTGTGTCCTATTTTTGGGATACTAGTTTTCAAGTGAAGGGAAAAGCCTGGCAGCTAACTTTTTAGAAAAGTGTGCGCTGCTCCAGCCTCCAAAGACATTAAAACAACTTCCAATCAGTACTGGGATTCCTAGATTTTGGCAGAACATACATTTTGGATTTCGCAGAGAGAGTAAAACCTTTCTACGACCTTTTTCAAACCTGACTTTTCAGTCAAACACTGGACACAAGAACACACCAATATTCTTTGTTCACTCCAGGAAGATATTAGTGCTTCCAAACACATACACACACGTGTAAACTTGCACTACTTGGTACTCAGTATCATTTATGGTCAATGCGGGTACACTTATTAAACCTTTAATGAAGGTGAAACTGTACCAATCGCATACAAATCTCATCTGTACACAAACACAGAAATGAGTTTTAATTCAACAGGAAAAAATTCTGACAACCATTCAGACTGCTGTAGCAAAAGAAAGAGCACTGGCTCATGGGATGATGCATTATTGTCGTCATCCCAATACCGGGGCTAGCATTCCTAATGCCAAAGCCTTACATCCAGAATGGATACAAAGGGCTAATTCTTTTGCTGCATCAGACTTTGAATCCAGATTTGATCCAAGTTTAAAAACACAGGCATTCCTGCAATATGAGAAAGAACATCATCTACCAAATGAAATCTTGCCTCTAGATCAGTATGAATTTTTAAGATTTACACTGATGGGTCTGCCCCACCGGCTGCCTTTGTTAAAGAACAGATGCTGGATGGCAAGTTCCGTCCTCATTGCACCAAAAAACTACCTCTAGGCAATAGCGCGGCTCGGTTGGCAGCTTTAAAAGCCCTGATACTTGCACTTGTAAACACGGATCGAGAATTCCCCACACTCATTGTGTGCGATTCCTTTTACTGTGTGCAATCATACAATAAAGCATAAAACGCTTTGGGAACACGTAGTTCAGTTGAGAAACGAACTACCTCTGCCCACTGAAATTTTGCCTCTCGATTTATACTGACGGATCAGCACAACCCGCTTTAGGGAGTAAGTAAGCAAGCTTACAGTGCAGCGTGTGCCATCGTTAAAGGTAGCATGCGCGATGGTAACTTCAGACCAATGGTCACTAAAACTCAATCTCTAGGAGATTGTACAGCTCAGCGAGCTGAACTACAAGCGTTCAAACTGGCACTTGTAAATACAGATCGCAAATTCCCCACACTTATAGTGTGCGATTCCTTTTTCTGTGTTCAATCATATAATAAATATTCACACCATTGGGAACAAAATGGGTTTAAAGATGAAAAAGGTGGCATAATTAAACACAAAAATTATGGGAACAGGTAGTGGAGTTGAAAAATACGACCTACCAAACAAAAACTCACGTGATTAACACACTGAGTCATCAACGTGATGGCGTGCACATTGCAGGGAATTCATTGGCTGTAGAAGCCACACAGGGGGCTGTTCACACAGCTTCCGTAGCTGCGCACACTCGTTCAACAACGAGAATAGACGGTTAGAATATGGTGGCTGTAATTGCTTCACGCAAAGGCAGCACAGCAGTGCCTAAGAAATTTCCACTTATATACTCCTACAAGTTAGGTGCAAACAACATTCCATATGCTCAGATTCCTGGAGTGGGGGATAGAGTATTTCCAAATATGGATAGTAGGCAGGAATTAATCATTTAAAGCACACAAGGGCTTGGGCTCCGCGCATTCAGGGGTAATAGCTACTATTTCTTCATTGCAAACAGTGCTATTGGTGGCCAGGGTTCAGAAGTCAGGCTATTGGCTTTGTCTTGAACTGCAAAATCTGCAAACAAATGCCAGGCTCCACCATCACAAGACCCGCGCAGGTCCCTTTGCTAGACAGCACCAGACTGTCCACTTGATCGTGTCATGTAACAGGACCACTGTGGCCCCTCAAATTTTGAGGTGGCTTAAAAATATATCTTGGTGGCAGTGGATCCTTGCTCAAGTTTCCTATAGGTATGGCCTCAGCACTCAGCTGACGCTCAAAACTGTTATAGAAAGATTTGCGAGTCCATAACAGGAGATACGCAATCAACGTTACACCCTGACTGTGGCTCCACGCTTAGCTCTCGGGCTGACAAAGAGGCCATGGAAGGGATGGACGTAATATTGCGGTACTCCTCTCCAACGCCATCCTGAGGGAATTTAGGTAGAGGAGAGGAAGGACTGGAGCATAGAGCAATCCTTAACAGCTAGGGTATTAGGCGGGGCGCTAGTGAGGTCAAACACTTATATGGATTCAGGGGGCAATACACACCCAGCCAAGAAGCTCTCTAGGAGGTCTGACTCCATTTACGAATGTGGGAACCTGATCATAAATGTGAAGGCACAGTGGCGGATGAAAACCATTCTGTATCTATGATCGTTTGGCTGTTTTACAGGAACTTAAGGAAACAAAGAAACAAACAAAGATTCTGTCAAAGTGGAACAGGCCGCCACTGGGAAGTCGAGGTAATCACGGCAAGACCTGTCTGAATCCCAAAAGTCGGGGATCTGGGCAGAGAGAGATAAAGATCGCGGACACAAAGGAATTTGGCCCCTCATACAGAAATACATGTGCCAGTCCTTAAAGTGAAAGGAACAAGAACTGTACTTTTGCCGCATCTTGCCGTGAAAAAGGAAAACAGATTCATTTCAAATGAAAGAATCAACCAAAACTATGTGGCCAATACTGAGCAGTAGGCCTCGTGAACTCCACAGTAGTAGACGTCCCTCTCACTACTATTCAAGAACTTCAAACTGAAAAGTTCATCACGTTTGAGAAATCAAATCCATGGAGTGGGGGACCTTGCAACAATGCAATGGAACTAGTTCTCCTTGAACCAACCTTTCAAATTCAAAATAAAAGTCAAGACAACACTCAAGTTGCAATTTGGCCAAAAACAAATGTGTACACCAACGTTTTTTCAACAAAAACATCAAATAATAAATGCTTCAACGTTTTTCAACAAAAGCATCAAATAATAAATGCTTCAACGTTTTTTCAACAAAAGCATCAAATAAAAAAGCTTCAATGTTTTTTTTCAACAAAAGCATCAAATAATAAAAGCTTCAATGTTTTTTCAACAAAAACATCAAATAATAAATGCTTCAACGTTTTTTCAACAAAAGCATCAAATAATAAATGCTTCAATGTTTTTTTCACAAAAGCATCAACTAATAAATGCTTCAATGTTTTTTTTCAACAAAAGCATCAAATAATAAATGCTTCAATGTTTTTTTCACAAAAGCATCAACTAATAAATGCATCAATGTTTTCAACAAAAACATAAAATATTAACTTCACCATCTGAACGTTTTTCAGCAAAGACATCAACTATTGACTTCAACATTTCAACGTTTTTCATAAAAAAAAAACAAGCAGAAATAACTTCAGCTAAACACGATGCAATTTCAACAATTGATCATAAAACTACTGGCTATTTCATTAAGTTTGATAAGTTTTCCATGGCTCCACGTGAACAGGAATAGCGAAGCCAGCCTAAAAACAAACAACGAACATGCAAGTATAAACTTTTGAACCTTTTCTTTTTCCAAAAGATACAGACCTGGTTTCACCATGGGTAAAACTATGGAGTATTTCTGGGTTCATCTTTTTCTGTTCTAGCTTTGCTTAGAGCTAGCTTTTAGTATGACTCTTAGTGGACACTTTCTACAACACAGGATCAACATAAAACTGAAGCCACGTCCATTTTCAGTTCAAATGCAAAAGAGACTTATAAATGTATTCGGCCTGAACAAGCCTTTGTATTCTAAATGATGTATTTAATCATCCGGTTTTTAATTCTGATTAATGTATTTTGAACTTTCATTCATTTTCATTCATTTTATCATTCATTCAGTGATGTCATTACCTGCAGTACATTTTTCTGAAAATTGGGTTACTGATACAGTGAATAATATGCTGTCTGTTTTAGGAATAATTGCTACATTTTCAGATCATGAAATGTTAGAGATTTATTCTTATTGTGACGCTTTATACCTGTTACCTTCATTAAGGTTATCAACTCCTACACAATTGAAATGCATCTAGAAATGTGGTTGTTTAAACACCAGTAGGAACGTTGCCAAACACCACCAAACACCATCGCACGGGGGTGGAATAGTTGACATACATCAGCAGGGGCAACATTAGATGCCATTTAAAAAACAACAGGACAGACCCAGTTAGGAAAGTATGGGTGGTTTGGCCTTTTGACACAAATACCTGTCACAAAAATGATTCCTGAACATCACCAAGGGACTCAGTATATGTAAGCCAGACCTACGTTATGTACAGATAACATCCAGAGGTAGTGAAATCCTACAAGTGTAGGGAGGTTGTGCACTTTTTGGCTAGAAGCCCCAACACTGAAAGTAGTGAAACAAAAGTTTCCTTTATAAAGTTCAAATGCTTTGAGCAATCTGAAAACCATGCTTGTGCAGCACTTTTATTTTTCATTTCACATCAGCTAAAGAAATATTTTTCTTTTTTTGCAAAATAGCACCCTTAAATACAGACTGCCCCTCTTTGATAAATTCTTATCTTTCACACACAAGCAGTGTGATACACCTTGGTAATACCTTGCAAACAGGAACTATGGTTTCTAATATTTTAAAGACCAGTCTGAAAAGACTGCAACTGCAACATACCTGTTCTCAGATGCCTGTTTTTTGCTGTGAAGAATGCGTGGTCATCATCTGTCTGACACTTCCAAAGGAAACGCCAGCGGCATTTACCACCAGGCTGGAACTGCTGAAGTTCCATGCTTGGCTATGTCCCAAGCGTGTTCCCATCAAACCCAAGCATTCCTTGCAAATCCAAGGTATCGATTACAGCACCGGCTGCCTCAGAACCAGCAACTGGCAGCACTGCTCATTCTGTGCTCCCACAACGATTCTGCGAGGGGGTCCGTCCTCTGCAGTAACTAGCAACAGAAATGTTATGTCTCTCAGCCACTTGTTATCTCGATTTTGCTAAAACATGTCCTGAAACACATTTTTTCTCTTATTGTTTCAACTCTGACCGAGTGCTTGGAGCTTTCCCTCTAAAATTGACCTTTTTTCTCTTTTTCTAAAGAAAGCATGGTCTTCTGAACAGCTTGTAAGAGTTTTCAATTTTATAAACAGGAGCTTTTATAAGTAACTACTGACTCTAAGAGAGTATTTTTTAATGACACTATAGATTTTTCCTGTCTCCACAGAGTCTATAGTAATTTTACATATTTTAACAGCTGCTATTTTTTCAGCTCATAAACCACTCACATGCAACTACCTGCCAATCATATGCAAATGCCTATTTTAGTCACGTAGTTTGCTTTTAATGGGTTATTCACGGTTGTCCATAGATAGGAGTGGGTGTTATGTGCTGGATTGAGGCCCTAACATAGGTACGCTGTTTCAGAGGCTCAAATCCTTCGTGCCACAGAGACAGGCAGGACCTTTCACCTACATTGGCCCTCCCTTTACAAATAACGAGCAACAGAGTCTGTCCCTTATCTGACGTGTGCTCTGGGTGCACAAGACGGTCCAAATCTCAATACGTCATATCCATGTCCAACAGTGACTAACCTATGTCACAATGAGTTCTTAGACAAAGACCCTTCGCTCTTGGGATTTTCCCTAGCACAGGATTATTGATTTCTCCAAGGACTCATTAAATATGCATGAACCACTATTTCGTAAGGGTTCATTCCTGACGTCTTCCTCTGACCGACTGTACGTCAATGCTAACATTCCAAGGCATCTATCAGGTATAAATATACCTCCCTTTGCCCAAGCAAACTAGAGGGGACCGAGACTTTCCATGCCGACACTCTGACGTGAGACGCTGCAACCTGCATCATGCCACAGCTCCAGCTGGCAGAGGTCCATCCACCCATCCTGGGGTGTCCAGCTCAACACCAGGATGAAGTCCCACTGAGGTAATGGGGTTAGACTAAATCCTAGGGGGATTCTTGGCTCTCTAAGACCTACACACATGCTAGGTACACTTAGGTACATCTAGTTAGGCATCATAGGAGTATAGGCTTTATCTTAATGCATTCTGCATTTCATGTATGTGTTCATTACTATTGCACAATGGTAAAACTGTACCATGCATTTTTATTTAACTGCACTGCTGGCCATATTTCTCTGCTACTGTGCAACAGTTGTCGCAGCACATATAACCAGTACTAGAACAACAACTGTGCAATAAATTTTATTGTAAACACACCCGACTGTTTCTTCTATGTACTTCTCTGAGATGAGTGACTGAATGAAAAGTAGTATATTGTTTCCACGATCCTGAGGGATCAGGGTTTTATGTTATGCGGTTGCCAGAAGCTATTCCCTTCTTGTTGTCAAGACGTTTCTAGTGGCCTCTGAGCTAGCTGGTACACAGTAATTAAGTTTAATATACGCGATAGGGGCATACCGACCTCAGTCCTATGCCAAGCATATAGTGTATGTTATTCCAATGCGCAGAACCTATTAGGGAAATAGGAACTACACTACAGTACTGGTGCTACCTGAACAAAGAGCCAAGTGCTACCTGTTTTCTCCTGGAGAGGAATAAGCTTGAAATTCATAATAAAGATCTGCTGTGCTACAGTACTGCTGAACTTGCCTGCATGAAAGACACAGATGAAACTAAACGCTAACCAGGAGACTTTAGGGCCCTCGTGATTAGATCTTCCCATTTTAAGGGACTGACAACCTAAAATTAAACCAGAACATAGCATTATCTTTCCGGCTGCACTAACCTACTTCCAGAACACCAAGACACTGACCCTTAGCTTTGCAGCTTGCACGTACATAGTACTGTTGATTACCATTGTCTTTTGCTATCTTACAGTTATAAAAATCCCTGTTAGACAGTTTACAAAGTATCTCAGTTTTGGTCAGAGGACTACAATTCTTTGTTTAAGTATTGTGATCGAGATCAATTAGCTAGTGGTATGTGTATACACCTGTGAACATTGTCTGAACCTATAGGTTGGTAAATAAACAAGTTCATAGACAGCAGACAATCCAGAATTTGATGTGTGCTCTATAAATAGTTGCTATCATGAATATATATATATATATATATATATATATATATCACAGAAAAACCATAGGTTTTACAGACGTTATAGTTAGAAATTAGCATTTAAAAACTTTAGAAATTCACTGAAAAAAAACATAGGTTTTAGGGACGTTATAGTTAGTTGGACATTTCACTCATATAAAACCAGAGAAATTCCACCGTTATAGTTAGTTCAGCTAACTATAACTCACGCACCCGCAATGCACTGCTCATGACGTCACATATTACATCATTCATGGCATGTTCAGTGACATCACTGATGACATCTCAAATGACATCACTGATGACATCATCCACGTGAAAAACTGATGCATCTCCTCACACTCTAATATAACCTTTAATACACCCACTGTAAAATACAGACAACCATTTTCAAAATCGTTAACACACCAATACCAGTTCCTACATACGCACTCACTGATTGCTAGGTCTACACACACATCTACTCATTCATCCATACAATCACTCATACATACATTCACTCATAAATACAACACTATCATATGCACTCATACACCTATACAGACAATCAAACACCGCCACTGATCCATGCAGTTACTCACACACCTACTTAGTCATGCAAAGAATCTATCACAGTCCCATTTACTCACCTATACAATTATACACACACCACCTCACTTATTCATACAGATACTAACGCATACTTACTCTATTATATAATCAGTGATACAAGTACAGACTCATCTATACAGCCAGTCTCAAAATCACCAACTATCATGTAGAGTCCTTTATATACTTCAACTCTCACATACACTGCCTTTTACATATGTAGTTACTTGGACATGTACCACTGAGACATCCATTCACTCACCAACACACCGATACACACACTCACGCACCCATACACGTGTTTCCACATGCACTGTTGAACCCATACATCCAGTGAATCAACCTCTCACACATCTATGCACAGAGTCACACCTCAGACCCACCCACACACACACTCAATCTCCCCCCAAAAATACTCAAACAACCAATCAATAACCTATATAGACACTCATATAGCTACTGACCAACCCATGCAGCAGCTTGCACAACAACAGACAGACTGATACAGACATTCACACAGTTTAGTCACTAACCCATGCATTCAGTAAGACACATTTAATCACTCACTTATACAGCCAGTCACCCTCCTACTAAATCCTCTATCCAGACACTTATACACCCACTCATTCTTCAATACACCTAGGAATATATATAAAACATAGTTAAAAATAACAGAAACACACAGTCACGGGATGATGTCATCAGTGATGTCATCAGTGATGTCATTTGAGATGTCATCAGGATGTCATCAGTGATGTCACTGACCATGTCATGAATGATGTAATATGTGATGTCATGAGCAGTGCATTGCGGGTGCGCGAGTTATAGTTAGCTGAACTAACTATAACGGTGGAATTTCTCTGGTTTTATCTGAGTGAAATGTCCAACTAACTATAACGTCCCTAAAACCTATGGTTTATTTCAGTGAATTTCTAAAGTTTTTTAAATGCTAATTTCTAACTATAACATCTGTAAAACCTATGGTTTTTTCTGTGAATTTCAAAGGTTTTATAAATGCTAATTTCTAACTACAATGTCCCTGAAACCTATATTGTTTTTAAGTAAATTTTAAAAAGACGTGCATACTTTTTGTAGTGAAACACTAACTGTAAAAGTAGTCTGTTATAAGTTATAATTTAACAATGTTTAAAACTTAATTGGCACTAATTAACATTTAAGTGTGGAAAATGTGTGACGCAGCAGCTATGATACCTGACTTCGAACAACAGCGTTCACAGTTCGATTCCCGGCTCCAGCGGCACGTTAGCCCACCACTATGTCACTGTGGGCAACACCTTGCTTAATCTTCCCGACGCCCCCGAGCGCCGGCACACCTTTCCGGGGGAAGCTGTACGCTTTACAAATGCTGGCATTTTTTAATTTAAAACCATAGTGATGAGAAATATTAGCACGTATTTTTTTTTCTATTCTGAACGATATTTTTTTTTATGTCTTCTATTTAGAATTACGGCAATTAATAGATGTTTGTAGTCATGAGAATGGAAATGACACGGTTTGCCGGGTAACAGTTTTTAAGCTCTTCAACGTATGTACATATTAAGGACCTTATACGTGTTAGGATCGAAATCGAAACCTTTACCGCTTCACATTTTGTAACTTTTCCCAACACGTGCACAAGTTAAACAGTGAAAACGTGAGCACGTGTCAACTGTAAAACGTGACATCTAAATGGGCGGAGCCGCATCTTCCTTCCATGGACTACTCAATAACCAAAAAGTATATAAACCACACCCGTTGTTTGATTAGTTTCGTTTATGCGAGTTATTTACGCGTGTCCATTCTGTGATGCACGTTCCTTTTCTAGCGTCGGATTCTTGTTTTGCGGCAACAAAACATATTCCAGAGTTGTAAGTTGTTTGATTATGGCATAGTAGATATTTATAATACGTAGCTATTTGTCAATATTTAAACATTTGTATTTAGAAAAAAGTGTTATTGGTTGTTTTTGCCATTTATATGTAACGTCAGCAGCTTGTTTTCAGAAACAGACAGAATACAGCAAACATTGTTCCTTTTCTGGCTCCTTTGAGATCATATAGTGTGACTTTG
Source organism: Calotriton arnoldi (assembly GCA_963921515.1). Lineage (NCBI taxonomy): Eukaryota > Metazoa > Chordata > Amphibia > Caudata > Salamandridae > Calotriton > Calotriton arnoldi. The sequence continues at coordinate 1,364,937 of CAWUFW010001731.1, forward strand.
TATATTATAATATTGACACTGTACTTAACCTCAGAGGTGTTGGTGACCCGTCGGCGCGAAGACTAAAGATTTATATGTAACGTCAGCAGCTTCTTGTTTGTAGTCTATTTCCCCTTGAGATCATATAGTGTGAGTATGTATATTATAATAACCACACATTATGATCTCAGAGGAGTTTGTGACCCGTCGGCGCGAAGACTAAAGATTTATATGTAACGTCAGCAGCTTCTGGTTCTTACTCTGTTTCCCCCTTGGGATCATATACTGTGAATATGTATATTAAAATATTAACAGTCATTGTGATCTCAGAGGAGTTTATGACCCGTCGGCGCGAAGACTAAAGATTTATATGTAACGTCAGCAGCTTCTGCTTCTTACTCTGTTTCCCCCTTGGGATCATATAGTGTGAGTATGTATATTGTAATATTCACAGTCATTATGATCTCAGAGGAGTTTATGACCCGTCGGCGCGAAGTTGAAAGATTTCGAAGTCCCGGATAAAAGAAGCTCTGAACATATTCACTGCTGGAAAGTATTTCGTTATTGATCTTGTTTTGTGTTCATGACTTTATTTTCCTTTTCCTTTTTGTGTGCAATCAGTGTCACTCTCTATATTGTATTAGAGTGTCATATTTTCACACAACAGGAATTGGAGATTTGTCGCCGCCAGGAGTAAACCATTTGAAATACAGCTTACTGACCTTTATAACTTACTTGATCAGATATTTTTACAGTGAGAATATTTTTCGAAATTGCAGTTTAAAAAAGATTGTTTGCATAGACACTTTCTTACTGAATGCCTTTGATAAACCCTACATTTTTGAATGATTTTTTGGTATTTCTCTTTTTCTCTGTTGTGGTTCCTATTCCCGTTCTCTCTATAGAATTGATAGGAATAGTAGTGTATATATTACTACTATCCTATATGTTCTTAAAGGAGTCTGTGATCTGTTAGCGGAGCAGTGAGCGACCTCTAAGCACTACGACTGAACTTTCCAGAGTTCTACAGAATAGAAATTGTAAGAAATGATGAAGCGTACATTTCTATGTAATATAAAGTCATTTGTGTTTAACAGTTTTTTACTTGTTATTGTTCTTGTGACCTGTGATGATGTAGTGCGGGAGTGTTTCTTGTAGCACTTCTTTTCTACTTTATCTAAAAGTAACTCATGCCCTCTTATATTATCAAGAATATGGGGCAACACTTTTACAAACTATAGCAGAAAAAAAAGGGAGGGTGTGGCCGCGCTTAAGGGATATTTTATGAATTGCGTTTTTATTTGTCACCTCTTTGAAATATACAGCTTCAGTTTTCAAAGAAAGTTTACTTGTAATTGCTTAATAAAAACTGTTTCAAACCTAGACTGAAATTTTTGCTGCGCAACCACAGCTCCCCATCAGAAAAGTAAACACCACATTCTAAGTAAATAGTGCTACTGGGAAGTATCCCACCCGCAAACTTAATAAAAAGAAGACCGCAACACACTCTGTTATTTTCCCGCCGTGATTTGTACACCCCACGCCAATTATATAAATGGCCCTTAAAATATATAAAAAACTATTTTTACCTTCACAATCCCTGTTCACCACCTTGTGACCACTTTACAGAGTTAATAGTGTTCCTACCCTCCCCGCTACTACTTTGTTTTCCCGTACTCCATTGAAGTGCGTCACAAAACGCTTCACAACAGTGAAACGTTCCCAGCCAATAATGAGCAAAGTTGTACTCGGAACACTTTAGCCAATAAAATGTCCATGGTGTTCCGCAGAGGGGGAGGGAATCGCTGCCAACACTTCTACTTTTAATGCTTCACAGCCAATGAACATTAAGCTTGGGAAGGTCCTGCTTGGAACACATTACCCAATCAGATGTCCCTGATGCTCCGCGGAGGGAATGGCTGGCAACACTTCTACTTTCAATGGTTTACAGCCAATGAACATTAAGCTTGGGAATGTCCTGCTTGGAACACGTCAACCAATCAGATGTCCCTGCTACTCCGCGGATGGGGAGGAAATGGCTGGCAACACTTCTACTTTCAATGGTTCGCAGCCAATGAACATTAACCTCTGGAAGGTCCTGCTTGGAACATGTGAGCCAATCAGATGTCCTTGCTACTCCGCGCAGGGAGAGGGAATGGCTGGCAACACTTTTACTTTTAATGGTTCACAGCCAATGAACATTGAGCTCGTTGTTGGAACACCTCAGCCAATTAAACGTTAATTTTGTTCACTGTCCGTGATAAAAGTGAACACCGCATTATAAGTAAACATTACTGCGCATTATATTAAAGGAAGGTAAAGGAAGGCTGCAATATGGCGCATTGTTATTTTCCCGATATGATTTCCACAGCCTACTGAACATTGCCGCAATACCGTGCATCGTTGTTTTGCGGACGTGATTTCCATAGCCTACGCAACATTCACACTACCTGTGTGTGCACCCTACACACTGCTTGCAGCAATATGGCGCATTGTTTTCCCGATGGGATTTCCAGAGCCTACGCAACCTTGCCGCAATACCACGCACCGTTGTTCTGCGGACGTGATTTCCACGGCCTACGCAACATTCAAACTCCCTGCCTCTGCACCGTACAGACTGCTTAAACTAAGACCACAGTGTTCCTACTATACCCTCTTATACAATTATTCTCTTATTTTTCCCCCTACGCCTTTCAACTCAGTCACAAAATGGCTGCCAACACTTCCTAGTTTCAACAGTTCGCAGCCAATGAGCCGCACGCTCGTGCTTGCAACGCCTCAGCCAATCAGATGTCAGAATTCTCAAATATCGATATCTGTAAATTTTGATATTTCTCTAAAACTACTGAACGGACTTACCCCATTTAAACAAAAGCGTGCTTTCTGGACCAAGACCTTTCTCCCTGCCAAATTTGATGTAATTTCGTTCAGCAGTTTGACCTGTAGCCTTGTCTAAAGTTTCCTATGGAAATTGCATGGAGTAAACACGTTTTGGGACCCCCCTTTTTTCTCAGCCCCCCCTTGACGAATCACCCCCAAACTTTCAACATAGGAGCTGATCTGAAAAGAGAAGTTTTTTGGAAAATTTCGTAAACATTCGTCAAACGACGCCAAAGTTATAAGCAAATCAAAAAACGCTTTTCCTATAGAAACGTGGTCTTAACTATAACTATCTACTGGCGACCGCCAGTAGATTATATATATATATATATATATGGAACATTGCAGTCTATCAAACCTTGTTTGAGCGAGCATGTTCTGTTAAGTGCACCCTGTACTAAATCACTTTTAGCTGCTACCAAATGTTGTAGTGAATAAGAAAAAGACATATTAAAGTTAAGTGATGTGCAAACGATCACACAATTTGGTCAAGTATAGTGGCAAGGATTTAAGTGTGAAATGTCAAAGCAAGCCATCCTCAAAATGTAAAACACTAAAAAGAAGAATTCATTTGTGGAGTATGAGTCTAAGTATATTTAGTAACCAACATGTAGGACAATTGCATTTGTGCTGCTTTCCATTGTGCAAAGTTTAAGAGAGTCGTCCAGCACCTAGATGTAAACAATAACATTATTTATCCAAACAAAAGGGCTACAGATGTTCCAGAGAGCCTAATTTCAATAAAGGCTGTCCCAGCAGGAAGCATGTCTACAATTTGAAGATACGTTTTAATTTGGTTGTATTTAAAGCACTATTTCCGTGTAACAAAAACACACCCTTTTAGGTTCGTATGATGTCCTTGCATAGCCTACGATTTAGCTATCAATCACCTGGTGCTGAATTCTCCTTGTTTCCAAAGGTGCATTAGGAGTGAAAGATAGAATGTTACCAGGGGTGTAAGCCCTGTTCAAATTTAGCTCAGAGGTCCCATGGGACCAAGGCCATAGTTCGAACCAAGCTTGAGGATCGGTTGGCTTGGTCAGCGTAGATGCGCAGGCCTCGGGATAAACCGGGAGGAGAACAAACAAAAGAACCACAAGTGTAGGCACCATAAAGGAGTGGCCAGGAATGGTCCACGCACCCTTTATTTATCCTCTCAGCCGCCCATGCCCCAAGGGTTACATGTTACATCACTGCTTTGATTGTAGTGGCTGGGTGGTCCACCACATCCCTCCTCAAGTTGGTTGGCGGGACGACTACTTGGCGATACAGTGTAGTCTCTTGGTTTGACACAAAGGGAATGGTGAAGAGACTGGCTCAGACCCAGGTTCAGTTGCAAATGATATTTCTGACTTCATGGCTGACCCTCTCACCATTTATCTTTAGTACCTCGGTCCTTCCTGGGGCGTCTGAGGGCTTGGAGATGGCGCTCCATCAGGGATGTAACTCAGGTAAGTATAGCTGGTCTCCTATGTTACAGGGTCTTGGGGCGAATCCCCATTCTTCCATTGGATCCTCCTCCCTTTCTACGACTGGCGGCTCTGGAATCTCTGGTTTCTTGAACCAGGAGAAATTTCTAGTCACAACTTCTCTCCTCTTAGCTGTGACCATTAGTGCCTTGCTTTTGGATTACGAACCATGGGCTCTCTCAAAAGGTGTCTGGAACATCAATCCTGGATGCCTGTCCTTGATGACGACATGGTCTCCCACTCACAGGTTAAGAGTTTCTGCCTGTTGTGCACAACTGGCACTGTCATTTGTGGTCTGGTGCTTGAACAGCGGTGCCATGAGGACTCCCTGGGGATCTGTCCCGAATTGGTCATCTGAACATCTGGACGCTCGAGGGGCAAGAGGTGGTGCTGTGTGGCGTGTACCGGTGGAGTCTCAGGAACTGATGCAAACACCACTCGAGATTGTCTCCTTGATCCACACCAATCTGGAGTGCTTTGTTTAGAGTGTGCATGAAATGCTCTACCTACCTGTTGGCCTGAGGCCACTGCGGTGTCATTTTTTGATGTATTCCAAGGGCATTGAGGTACTCAGAGAATTCAAGCCCCTGGTTGTCTGTCTTGAGTTCAGACAGCAGACTGAACATGTCGAACACTTTTTCCATCATGGGCTTGATCTTGTAGAAGGCAGCTGACAATGTTAATTCGAACACTGGGTATTTGGAGTGTCTGTCCATGATCACCACAGTGGTCCGGCCATCAGGGAAGCTTTCGAAATCCATGCTTTAATTAGTCAAAGGATAGCAGCAAGGTTGTTCTGTCAAGACCAGAATGGGACTTCCCTCTCCCCTGTGATTTGGCAGGGGCTGCACAGCCTCACTTTTTCTTCCACCAGACTGTCCACACCTGGGAACCTGAGCTTGGACCTCAGCCTCGCTTTGGTTTTGGCTACTCCTTGGGTACCTTGCTGTCCCAAGTCGACCACTTGGGTCCATAGTGATTGGGCTGGCGTCCACTATCAGCTCTCTTTTTTGACCAGGAGTCAAAGTACACGATTGTGTTGTGGAGTCTTTGAACAATGCTCATTTTATCCCTTGTAAAGCTGTGTTTGCTTGCTCTCTCCAGCTCCATATAGTGTCCGTTCTTGTGAGTGTTTGGAGGGACTTCAACAAGTTAGCTAGACTGGGTATGAATTGTCTACAATACGTGGCCATGCTCAAGAAGCTTCTAACTTCTATTGTAGTCTGGGGTGTTGGGCCATCTTGAATGGCTTTGGCCCTCTGGGTGTCCACCTTTAGGCCCTCCTTGGAGAACACGAATCCAAAAGATTCAACGGATGACTTAAAGAACGAACACATGCATCTGTGTAGGGTCAGTCCTTGGCTTGTGAGCCTTGACTGACTCTCAGTCGGGCGTGGTATTCCTCCAGCATGGTCGAGTAGATGAGAATATCATCATTGATATTCAAAACACCGCCCAGGCCCAATAGTGTCTCTCTAATCACATTTTGGAATACTTCAGCAGCCGATTATATGCCAAAGTTCCCACATTTATACCGCTGCAGCCCCAGGTGGGTGGAGAAGTTTGTGATATAGAGACTGTCAAGTTCCAGGTGGTGGTACCTAGCACTGGGATCAGCTTGGAGAACCACTGGGCTCTATTTAAGTCTGCAAGTATGTCATCCGTGATCGGTGTCAGGTGGATCTCCTGCTTGATGGCCTTATTGGGGAGCCTCATGTTAACACACAGGTGAATGGCTCCCAGTTGCTTCAGTTAGGGAGCGACAACCATGGGTGACACACACAGCATGGGGCCCGACACCTTTCCGATCACTCCCTGCCTTCCAACTTGTAGAGGTCGTATTCCACTAGCTGGCAGAGGTGGAATGGCATACGCCTGTGTCAGAGTGCAGTGGGGCATTGGGCTTGGTCAATGTGCAGCTTTAATTGCATGTCTTTCAGACACCCTAGACCCTCGAATAGCTGGGAAAAGTTTTTCAGGAATTTATCAGTCCGTGTATCATGGATGTTTTTTGCAAAAAAGGTCCTCAGCTGTGTGGCACCCCAAGAGTGTGCAGGTCCTCTCCTTGGTGACATGGAAACAAGTGTGTTTCATAGTGTTCACATTTTTCACCACCACCTGGACCATTCCACCAAGTAGCAGCGGTATATTTCCACTATAAGTTTAGATTCTCATGTGTGTGGGCTGGAAAGCTGGCCTGAGGCGTAGAGCCGGAAACTGTCAAATGTCCATGATACTGACTGAGGCCTCTATGTCGATAAGGGCAGGGACTGCCTCACTGGCTATTACTACAGAGCATATCTGTGGTGGTCTCCTCTTCCTGCTCTGCTGTTCTGTGTATGAGATCATGAAGACATCGCCGTCTTTGCTCCCATCTACCGCTACATGCACTCTATACCTCACAGCTGCATTTTCAGGGGAATTGTCATCGAGTGTAAGCTACTTCGGATTGGGGTTTCCTCGGAGACTGCTTTGCTACTCCGTCCTCTGATGCTGCTTTGACACCCGTGGGCAAAGTGGTTGGCTTTGCTACATCAGGGGAATGATCGTCCTTGTCCAGGGCATGTGTTGAAGGTGTGGGGGTATAGGCACAGTTACAGTACTCACTCTAGACGGTTGAATGGGACTTTGCAGGTTGAGGGCATGTTGACCTCTTGGACATCGTGTCAATTGTCTCCTCTTTCACTTTGGTCAGCTTGGTGGTGAAGGCCTGAGCAGAACCCTTGGACGGTGCCAGGTTCATCTCTTCCACCCGACATGTGACTGCAGCAGGATGATAATGTCTTTGAACTTAATGTCAGGTTGGAGAGGGAACAGGCGCCTCTGGAATGATATGGGGCACCCCTAAATTACTTGGGTATGCACTTCTTTCGTCTCGTCGTCATTGACGCACGTGCTTGCGAGTGCCCTCAGCCTTTCATGGAATTTGTGAATGGTTTTGTCTTCTCGCTGGCGGGCTTGGCGGAGCTTAAAAACTCTCAAAATTGGGGTTTAACTGTAGGTCGAATTGTGTGTTCAGAGTTGCCACTGCTGTATTGTATTCCTCATCTTTACCTGTTCCTCGGAGGTTTGTGAACAGTTTGCAGATCTCCTCACCCCCATAGTGCAGTAGCAAGGATTGTGTCACCGTGCAGTCATTTTTTAAGGTGATGCAGAAGCAGTTATTTAGCTACCCATATCTTCAAATGATGGACTGCCTTTGCTGCATCAATGAGCTCCTTAAAAAGGTAGTAATGCAGTCATATATATATATGTGCACTGACCCCTGCAGGTTGTTGGGGCAGTGATACCAGTTGCTACTGAGGGTCACCTGTCATGATTCACCGTGGGGTTCATTTACTCGTGGCCTTGGTTGTGCACTGTGTCTGGTATTTTTTTTCTTTAGCAAATTCGTTTTCTTACTTGCCCTGATTTTGCTGGTCTGTCTCCTTTTTTTTTAAATAGCTCTTTATTTGTTTTTCATAGAATGGCACACTTCCCTGCACAATTCTCGACACTGCACTCTTTGGTAAACATCTATTCAACAAATCACTGTCTTGTCCACAATCAACTGGTAAACTGGTGCATGAGCTTTGTCATAGTATAACAAGAACAAAATAACCGTATGAATTTGTTTTTCCCAATCGCATCAGTGAGCATTATAATCAACACCTTCCTGGGTTATACACACATAGTACGCTACCAAGCAAGGCCTTCCTGTCCACCCTTATACTTCTGCCTAGTAGTGAGACACCAGTGCCCACCACCCTCTGGTTGTCCCCAATCCATAGTATCAGCTCATCTCACAGCTGCCTCCTCTGTCTCGGTTATAATCAGGTGCAAATCTGGGTCTGTGCCTTTCGGGAAGGGGTACTCATCTCGCCCTTGAGGTGTGTTTCTGCATTACTCATTGTGCCAGAATGTGCATCTACATACGCCCGATGATGATCAGGGAGAAAGGACGTCAGATTTCGCTTGTGTCGCCATAAGCACAGTGTCCCATTCAGTGATAGACGTCCTTGTCCAGTCTGCCTGTGTACACGTGTCATCACAATTATTTCTGCGGTGGACCATCGTACCAGAGCCCTAAGCCATTGCGTTACTGTGAAGGGGGGGGGGGGTGGGTGATCCCGGTTGCTTTCTTGATGCATGGCTGTGCTACTTTCCCCCACTAACATGGCTAGATCTATAGGCCTAGAGGTATGTTTAGCATTCACTGGTCTTGGGAATCGTCCCAGCAGACATACCGCTGCAGTGGCAGGCAGCGTGCACCCCTTTAGGTCTGCCAACAGTCCCAGGAGGGTCAGCCAATAGGTATTAATATGGGGGCAATCCCAGACCACACCACATGCTAAAAATTCTGCTTGTGCGGCTTGGCACTGTGGGCAGTCAGATGGGAGTCCAAGAAATATGTTTGCTAGACGTGCTGGTGATATGCATGTACAGTGCAAGAAGTTGAGTTGCGTACTTTTGAAACTAGGGTTTCGGTTTACTTGTTTCGTGTATTGCAGTATCCGTCTCCAGACTTTGTCAGCTATGTCCTCCCCTAACTTTAAGGGCAGTTGTGGGTGCATAATGCAGAGGACAGGGCACATTGCTTGTTGGTTACCACCTTATGTTGTACCCTGTGCGTCAGCAATATGGTCAGGATATCAGTCTCTGTTGGTTCTAGAGTGCCCTTGCCCCAGGTTTTATTAATGGCGTTCTTCAGCACTTCATATGCCAGAAATGGGCCTTTGTGGAGGTCAAAGACCTCCATTATCTCGTTGAATGTAAGGAAATTTCCATCTGTGTATAAGTCACCCATCATGGTCAACCCGGACTGACCCAATGCCTGTGTGGCGTGACTGGTAGCCACTATTACTTGGCTGGATGTCACCCACAATAGCAAGTCTGGACAATACCGTACTTCCTTGCCCAATCTTATAGAATATTAATCCCAGCAAGTTTTGAGAACTCAGTGCCTGCTGGTAGGGGCGCCTAGGGCTGTCTCTAGCATACAGCACCTGTACAAGGTGTCTGTCACCCAGGACCTGTTGGATATCCTGTCCCTCAGGGTCCACGCCTGCTGCAAGCCACCTTGTATTCCAGATAAACTTGGCGGCCATATGATAGGACTCTGGGTTGGGATACCCCATGCCCCGTTCGTCCAAGGAACGCACCGTTTTATCGACCGCTAGTCTTCTGCGTTATGTTCCCCATATCAGGTATGAGCACAGCAATCGCAGATACTGGCAGAAAGATCTCAGCAGATGTAGTGGTAGGGCTATAAAAAAGTATAAAAGTTGCAGTAGGATTTTAATAATGGCCATCCGTCCAAGGAGTGAAAGTGGTAAATGCTGCCAGAGTGGTAGGGTCTATCTTATGTTGTTGACACATTTGTCCAGTTAACGGTTCAGCAAATCGGATCCATGTGGGCAGATCTGGACTCCTAAATATCTGTGAGCGGTAGGTTCCCATCTCAGGGAGTCTCCCAAGTAAGTCGGGCGGTCTGGTGTGAGGGCATTCTTGAGCAGGAATAAACAGGATTTCTCCAAGTTGACTTGGAGCCCTGATAGCTCTCTGAATTCTGACAATAACGAATGAATGAATATAATTTGTAAAGCGCAAACTTATGCCCATGGGTGTCTTGGCGCTATAGGAAAGAGAAAAGCTGCAGCAGATGTCAAAAACGAGTCTAGCCGATGACCAGGTGTCTTCTACTCCTGCAGGAAAAGCCAGGTCTTTAAGGCTTTTCTGAAAGTAAGTAGGGAGGGAGCAGCTTTTAGTGTCAGTGGAAGGCTGTTCCAGAGCACAGCTGTAGCCCTGAAAAAGCTCTTCCCATCCCAGTTGGTTCTCCTGAATGGGGGGACAATCAGGTTCATGGCGGAGCCTGAGTGGAGCGTCCTTGCTGGGACGTACCATTTGAGTTTCTCCCTGAAGTGGGCTGGCCCCAATCCATGCAGTGATTTATAGGCCAGGCAGAGAGCCTTAAACCTACATCGTTGTTTAACTGGCAACCAGTGTAGTTTCCTGATGGCTTTTCTAGCCGATTCATATTTAGGGATTTAAAAATTGGGGATGGCTTAGCTTTGGGTCTCACAGGAACAGTAGTGCATCTTCAGAGTACCATGCCACCACATGGTATGTATCTTGATTTGGAACCCCCACATCTTGTAGTGTAGCTCCTATTTCCCTAATAGGCTCTGCGCATTGGAATAATATATCCTATAGGTTTGACATAGGACTAAGGTCAGTATGTCCCTATCGAGAATATTAAACTTAATTACTTGTGCCAGCTAGCTCAGAGGCCACTAGAAACTCCTTGACAACAAGAAGGGAGTAGTTTCTGGCAGCCTCAAAACATGACCACTGTGTTTCCCTTTAGAATCAGAACGTGTCCCAGAGTCGTGGAAACAATAGATAACTATTTCACTCAGCTCAGTCGTGCATGCTTAGTTTTCTCCAAGTTACACAGAAAGAAATAGACGGGCGTTTCAATAAAGGATTTATTGAACAGTCTTGTTTCTGGTGTAAGTAAAATGTGCTGTTACGATCACAAGACAGTATGCGAGATAAATAATGTACAGGGTGAGCAGTAGAAATAAATAATACTGCGATAGCATTATCTTTTAGTACATATGCATTTACATAAATAACACAGACTAAAAATGCGAGTACTCATACGATGCGTTGCTAAGCTAATTCTACCCCAATGTACCTAACCTAACCTAGGTGTAGGAAGAGGGAAGAAGTAGGTGAAGTATTCCTTACTATGGTATACTAAGAGTATGTTAAGTCTAGTATGCCTAGTATGCCAAGAGTCCCTCTAGGTTCTAGTCAACTCCATACCTGAAGAATGAGAGAGGTAGGAATCTCTTTGCCAGACTCGAACTCCAACACCCCGCAAGGGAAGTCAGATCACTGGAAGCTGGAAGCTGGGCTCTCTGCGTGCAGGAAAGGCAGCGTCTTCTCAGTGCGTCAGGCCGGGAAACGGGCTCCTCTGAAGTCGAGGTCTCCTCTGGTTTACAGGGGCTAGGGAAGGTATATTTATACCTGAGAGCACCTAAGAATGTTAGTATTGACGTGAGTTGGACAGCGAAAGACGTCATGAATGAACCCCTAAGGAATAATGGTTCATGCATAATATATGAGTCCTTGAAGAAATCAATTGTCCTGGACTAGGGAAACTCCCGCAGCCTAAGGGTCTGTTCTTCATGAACTCGTTGTGACGTTAGGGTGGACGGATGTCAGAGACCATGCCTGTATTTGGAGTGCACGGTTTAATGCCTAAATAAGGGCTGGGATTTTATGCCTATATAAGGGCAGGGCGAATTGTGCCTATATAAGGACATGATACTGGAAAGCCCGTTTATGGATACCCTAAGAGGAATACAACAATCTGGCTTCTGTCATGCATCAAACAGGCCAGAGGCCCAAGGGCCAGAACAAACAATATAAGAGATAAGGGGAATACCTGCAAAGTACCCCTGTAGAACCGCCATCTCACCGATTATACTTTTCTCCATATGTACCCGGGCTAGGGTTTCCGTATACAAGAGGCGTATCCACTTCAGGAGAGTGCCCCTGATTCCGGTGGTGGTCAACACCTCAAAAAAGTATGGCCACACTAGAGTGTCAAAGGCTTTTTCTATGTTCAGGGATACCATCGATGGGGTCCCCAGTTGATTCTTGAGCAGGTCCATAATGTGCAGCAGGCAGCAGATGTTGACATGCGTGTTACGTCCCGGGACGAACCTGAATTGATCTGGGTGGATCACGCAGGAGTGTAGCCAATTCGCTATGATTTTCTCTAGTATTTTGTTGTCCGTGGTCAAAAGGGAGAGCTGTCTGTGATTGAACGTCAAGTGGGTCCCACCATTGTTTTGGCAGCACCACGATCTATGGTGGCTTCCCTAACTGAATCCGGTAGCAGCCCTTTCTGCAACAACCCTTTGTACATGGCGTGCAGTTGGGTCGCTAGACGGGATCGGTAGGTGACATAGAATTCTGAAGGGAGTCCATCCATTCCTGGTGTCTTCTGCTCGTTACTTGGTATATAGCTACTTTCACCTCTTGTATCTCTAAGTCAATGTTCAAGTCTGACATTTGGGTCTCCGTGAGACATGGAATCAGAGTTTTAGCCAAGAACTGGGCGAGAGAGGCATGTTGTGAGGTCTGGAGGGTGTGTATAATGCTGTATAAAATGTGAAAACGCCGCACTGATCTCAGACTGCGTTGCAACAACTTGGATTGTGGGCAACCGCACAGCTCCAATAAATGTCCGCGAGCGCATTGTCTGACTTCACCAGCCATGCCAGCAGGCAGCCGGTCCTGTCTCCTGCCCCCTGCTGCCATGTAAGGTATTCCCTGTATTGAAGGCTCCTGAGGCATTCTATCGGGCCCTCTACTGCTGATATTTTTAGTTCTCTGTGCCTACGTTCCACTTCCAGAGCTTTCTGCATTAACATCTTTTTGACTCCGTATGATGTCTTTATACAGTGACCACGTATGACCAATTTAAAAGCGTCCCACTCCGTGTACAAGTGGGAGGCAGCTCCGTCACTTTTCTTAAAATACTTATCTGTAGCTGTCCCAATCGTGTCCCTGAAAGGGGGGTCTAAGAGTGCCTCCAGCTGTAGTCGCCAATTCAGAATTGCTGTCAGTGTCCTCCGGAGTTCCAATGCTACCAGTAAGGGGTTGTGATCGGAGTCTGTGCAGCATAAATATTCGGTGTTGTGAAGGTGAGATATAAGTGCTACAGACCCCAAGATTCCGTCCAGGCACATGTTCAAACCATGCAACCGAAAATAGTGGGAGTATTCTCTGCTCATCGGGTGAGCATCCCTCCACAGAACTGGCAACGCCCATCCCTCTGTTCACTGCGGACATCCCCTGGCCAACAGCACATTGGGACCCGATAGGGGGGGGGGGAGGTTAAAGAACGGCCAGGGGAATAGTCTAACCCCATGTTGTAATAACCACCCCTCGTATCCGGTTAAAGGTCAGTGAGCGGGTGTGGGGCTAAGGAGTCCAGGAACTGTAGTTGCCCGATTCTGGGCACGTATATACTCGCTATCGACACTGGTATCCCATCTAACATCCCTTCCAGGACAGTATATCTTCCCTCTGGGTCTATGTTTAATCGATGAATTGTGGGGGGGGCGGGGGGCAGTTGGTGCTATCCATATTAATGTGACTCTTATGAATGCTGGGAAAACTGTGCCATACAGTTGACCCCTTCAGCGTTTCCCTAGTTTTTTAGGTCTCGCCTAGCGCAGCGCGCATCTGCTGCTCTAGGAGAGGGCCTCTTGGAATCACTTCAGACTTCCAAGAGACTTCTCTGTGTGGGTCGGACTCCTCCCACACATGCCATTGGCCTTGGCTTTCAAAAATGAAAGCACGCAAATGGCCAAAGGCGGGGGTATGTCCCGCCTTTTCTGAAAATGTTCACTCCCATGGCCTATGGGTCTCGGGAGCGAGCAGCGGCGCGCAGTGTGCCAGCTGCATTCCAGGATCGGGTTACTAATTAAGCCAGTGCGGTCGCTTTCACCACCCTCTTTTCCTTCTCTCTGATTCACCGTTTAATTCCTATCTGTGCGCACACTCACCCTTATTGTGTTTGCTGTAAAACGCAAACTATTCTATACTATTGAAAAACTAATGCCTTTTGCATAAATGCGTTTTTTTTTCCCTTTGAATGACTCTAGATTCTGGAAACTAGCATGAGGCAGATGACAGCAAAACAAACGGGGCAGAAAGGTGTATTGCCGTTTTCAGGGAAGAGAGGGGGAGACGCTTGAGTCAATTTTCTCTGAGATCTCTCCTGATCAGCACACTCGCCGATAGCCACAGGTCGGTGAACGCACTTTCTCAAGCCCAATCTTGACTAAGCAGACGAGCGGTGCAGCGTTTTGAACGTTCTATAAAAACATACGCACTACCCACAGCATTGCCTCATCGTGGTGTCTGCTCGCTGTCCCACGTAGCGTCGAGCACGAACAGCGCAGCGTTGGGGGTTAGACAGTTGTTTGCCCACGGTAAGTTTTTCAATCCACTGGACGCCAGCCCACATCATGACTCGTGTCTTTGTCACCCACATCTGAGGGGTTTTGTTGACAGAGCACATTCTGTGAACCACCCGAATCACGAACATGCTGGTACCGCGGAGGCACCGGTGAGGAGATGACTAACTCTACCAGCAGACAGACATCAAACATAGTTAGCCATGGGAGGGGGTGGTCCGGCAGAATAGAATTTTCAAAGGAGGCTAACGAAAATAAATGTGACTTGCCCACATCGCTTTGTTGCATTGTGCGCTGGCTTTGGAAACAGAAAACATAATGCGTTTGGATTGGGTGAGCAATGCCTCTGTCATCACGAATTCCTGTCGTGATGACAGGAATTCGCAACAAGCGACCGCGCTTGTTAACTTTAGGCTGCATGGCAATTTCATCAGCTGTGGGGGTTTTCCTAACTGCACGCCATTGCTTTCTCGTAGTCTGACAAGTGTCTCGAAGACTGCCCTCTTATGTGTAGCGCCTTTTCTGTTCACTCTTGGTTTTACTTCTGCACGGTTCTTTGCATCGTTCCCACCCGCACGCACCCCCTTCCTCTTCGCCTTGGTGTCCCAGCGCCCCTGCTGTTTCCCAAGGACGAGGTACATAAGTCAAAGGGAAGGGGAGGGTTTTTTCCCCAGAACAGACTGTCCAGGGACAGGGCTCGTTCCCTTCTGCAAGCACTGCGGGAGTGCTGGCTGGACGCCCACCCTCGGGCCCCGGTTTTCCTAACAGCACGCCATTCCTTTCTCGTAGTCTGACAAGTGTCTCGAAAGTGAGAGATTTAAAAACAATAATCAGAGCTTTCTACTATTTTGCTATTCTTGACACGTTAATAAAACTGCTTACAAAACTTTTTTATTATAGCTTTTCAACATGCTACACAGCAGCCATACTGCTCTACAATATAGATTAAAGACTTTGGCAAAGCCAACAGCTCTGGTTAAACACTTCTAAGGCCCCAACGGCGAGACCTATTGGCTATGCCAATGCTTGTCTAGCTCTGCAGTTACCATATGTGTCTCCTGCAAGCACGCGATGCGGGCCCTCCTTCTGTGTAGAAAGGCATATACTCTGTGGCGTTTCACCGGGGTGCCAAGTCCCTGGACATTCCAGGTGATAATATTACATCTCTGGGCCATGTCCGCAGGGGTGCCATGGGGGGGTGGAGTAGCCCCAGCACACGTCATTGGGGAACACTAGCTGGGTGCGTAGTCATGATGAAGTGTAGTAAGTGTGATGTACGCCCCAGGTAATAATCATGTCCTGACATGAGATTGCAGTTGTTCCCCAGTCTGTCTCCTTTTCTTTCTCTCTTTTTTTTTTTTACAATGTCTGGCGGGGACTGCTGACTCCGGCAGCTCATTGTGTGATCATGAAAGCTGCACTTTGACATGCAGTGGCGGCTGTGCGCTAGCAGGCAGCGAACCACTGACCCTGGAGCTGCAACTTCGCTCTTCACTGCACGCCAGCAGGAAGTGCAAGCTTACTGTCCTGCCAGAGCAGCTCGTCTTCTCCTGCCTCGCGGAGCACACAGGCGCATCAATTAAAGTGGCAGGGATTGCTGGTGGCACGGTGTTTGGACGAATTATAGAGTTTTAATTATAGGGAGACAAATATCAGAAAAAAATTGTGGCACAAAAATATTGTGATGCAACAATATTGTTGTCAAGAATATCATTTTTTCGGTAAGTAATATTGTTTTTAAGAATATGTTGTTTTTCATATTGTTTTCAATAATATGGTTGTAAAAAATATTGTTTTTAAAATATTTAAATGTGTTTTAGTTCATATATTAATTGTATGTGTCATTATTGTTTGTGTAAATGATATTCATTTTTTTAAACATAGTTAGTAATTTTAAGTCATTTAGAAATTTTTATTTAATTGTTAATTGTAATTTATAGTGTTGTAATGGGTTGTTGGGTTTGTAGGGGGATAGGGTGAGAAGTTAATGAAGCAAAAACGTATTACTAATTCATTAATAACGTTTAATTAATTACGCGATTGGTATTATGTAAATTATGCAATAGTGATTCATTTTACTTATTTTAAGTCCAGGTTTCTAGGTTTGTTGGGGTATAGGACGGGAAATTAATTAAGTAATAATTAATCAACCAATTATTATTTTAAGAATAATTATTTAATTGTCTATTCATTTTATATTTTTGTTATGTTTTAGGTGTTGGCTGCTGGGTTTGTAGGGCTATAGCAAGGGATGTTAATTAATTAATAATTATCAACTAAATATTATTTGTTAATTAATAATTTCATTAATTATCAACTATGTGAATTGTGCTATGCTTATTTATTTGTTACATTTTAGTCGCGGGATGTTGGATTTGTAGGGGTATAGGGTGGGAAGTTTAGTAATAATTAACATTTAATAATAATCATTAATTAAATATTTGCTTGGTCACCAATTATGTAAATTGTGATATACTTATTTATTTGAGTTACATTTTAGCTGTGGGATGCTGGGTTTGTAGGGGTCTAGGGTAGGAAGTTAGTTAAATAAAAAGTAATTAACAATTAACTGTTAATTTTTATTTATTGTAAATATGTAATTTATGGAATCGTTATTTTTTTGTTATATTTTAGGTATGTACTGCTAGGTTTGTAGGGGTACAGGGTGGAAAGTTAAATATTAATTGAATAAGAATAATCTATTAATTGATAATTATTTTTTGTAATAACAATAATTATGTAAATTGATTAATAGTTTTTTAAATATATAGCTACGTCTTGGAAAAGAATGCTGAGCACTCCGGGCTTTGAAAATTCAAATAGTTATTTTATTTGTCGTACAACCATTGATAAAAAACAAACCGACAAACGCGTTTCGGCCTCCTAGCCTTTGTCAATGTCAGTGAACCTCCGTGTACAATCACCTTATAAACAAAAATTCCATTTATTGGGCAGTTCAGTCAGTCAAAACATCAAATAGGGACTTAACACTTAAATGCACCTAAATTGAATTACAAACAGTGTGGCCATTTTGTAGCATGTAAATTCATAACTTATAGTGAAAACATTTCAGAGTTTCGGTCTTAAATGTTTTAATCCTTGTTAAAATTATGGATCAAGAAAACAACAACAAAAGGAGGAATTGCTACACATTTGAATGTTAAGGCACTTTTTAAACCTGTTAAAACTTTACGAAAACGAAATGATGAATTAAGGAGTAGATCAAACACAAGGAGATGATGGACGGAGCGCTGAAACTTTTCAGACACTGACACCCAGTCACAGATCTGGGTTAAATCCATCATTGTTCTTTAGCTCACTTCGCCACCCCAGTTCAGACCCAGCCATATGCAAATCAGCCTTGACCCTGTGCCTCATGGGAATAGTCCAGACCGAACTGCCAAGCCAGGTCTTCCCTGGACCGGAAACAAGTATCCTGGGACCGGTTTCGGGGTAACACCCCTCATCAGCCAGGCTAGCTTGAATCCAGTGGCAAAGTGAGCAAGTGACCCACGTCTGGGCATACCCTGCCAACTTAGGGTGAACAAAGCAAACACAAGGAGATGATGGACGGAGCGCTGAAACTTTTCAGACACTCACCCCCAGTCACAGATCTGGGTTGAATCCATCATCGTTCTTTAGCTCACTTCGCCACCCCAGTTCAGACCCAGCCATATGCAAATCAGTCTTGACCCTGTGCCTCATGGGAACAGTCCAGACCGAACTACCAAGCCAGGTCTTCCCTGGACCGGAAACAAGCATCCTGGGACCGATTTCGGGGTAACACCCCTCATCAGCCAGGCTAGCTTGAATCCAGTGGCAAAGTGAGCAAGTAACCCACGTCTGGGCATACCCTGCCAACTTAGGGCGAACAAAGCAAACACAAGAAGATGATGGACAGAGCGCTGAAACTTTCCAGACACTCACCCCCAGTCACAGATCTGGGTTGAATCCATCATCGTTCTTTAGCTCACTTCGCCACCCCAGTTCAGACCCAGCCATATGCAAATCAGTCTTGACCCTGTGCCTCATGGGAACAGTCCAGACCGAACTGCCAAGCCAGGTCTTCCCTGGACCGGAAACAAGCAACCTGGGACCGGTTTCGGGGTAACACCCCTCATCAGCCAGGCTAGCTTGAATCCAGTGGCAAAGTGAGCAAGGGACCCACGTCTGGGCATAACCTGCCAACTTAGGGCGAACAAAGCAAACACAAGGAGATGATGGATGGAGCGCTGAAACTTTTCAGACACTCACTCCCAGTCACAGATCTGGGTTGAATACATCATTGTTCTTTAGGTCACTTTGCCACCTCAGTTGTGACCCAGCTATATGCAAATCAGTCTTGACCCTGTGCCTCATCCTCATGGGAACAGTCCAGACCGAACTACCAAGCCAGGTCTTCCCTGGACCGGAAACAAGCATCCTGGGACCGATTTCGGGGTAACACCCCTCATCAGCCAGGCTAGCTTGAATCCAGTGGCAAAGTGAGCAAGTAACCCACGTCTGGGCATACCCTGCCAACTTAGGGCGAACAAAGCAAACACAGGAAGATGATGGACAGAGCGCTGAAACTTTCCAGACACTCACCCCCAGTCACAGATCTGGGTTGAATCCATCATCGTTCTTTAGCTCACTTCGCCACCCCAGTTCAGACCCAGCCATATGCAAATCAGTCTTGACCCTGTGCCTCATGGGAACAGTCCAGACCGAACTGCCAAGCCAGGTCTTCCCTGGACCGGAAACAAGCAACCTGGGACCGGCTTCGGGTAACACCCTCATCAGCCAGGCTAGCTTGAATCCAGTGGCAAAGTGAGCAAGGGACCCACGTCTGGGCATAACCTGCCAACTTAGGGCGAACAAAGCAAATACAAGGAGATGATGGATGGAGCGCTGAAACTTTTCAGACACTCACTCCCAGTCACAGATCTGGGTTGAATCCATCATTGTTCTTTAGGTCACTTTGCCACCTCAGTTGTGACCCATCTATATGCAAATCAGTCTTGACCCTGTGCCTCATGGGAACAGTCCAGCCCGAACTGCCAAGCCAGGTCTTCCCTGAACCGGAAACAAGCATCCTGGGACCGGTTTCGGGGTAACACCCCTCATCAGCCAGGCTAGCTTGAATCCAGTGGCAAAGTGAGCAAGGGACCCACGTCTGCGCATACCCTGCCAACTTAGGGCGAACAAAGCAAACACTGGGTCTGAACTGGGGTGGCGAAGTGAGCTAAAGAACGATGATGGATTCAACCCATATCTGTGACTGGGGGTAAGTGTCTGAAAAGTTTCAGCGCTCCATCCATCATCTCCTTGTGTTTGCTTTGTTCGCCCTAAGTTGGCAGGGTATGTCCAGAGGTGGGTCCCTTGCTCACTTTGCCACTGGATTCAAGCTAGCCTGGCTGATGAGGGGTGTTACCCCGAAACCAGTCCCAGGATGCTTGTTTCCGGTTCAGGGAAGACATGGCTTGGCAGTTCGGGCTGGACTGTTCCCATGAGGCACAGGGTCAAGACTGATTTGCATATAGCTGGGTCTGAACTGAAGTGGCAAAGTGAGCTAAAGAACAATGATGGATTCAACCCAGATCTGTGACTGGGGGTAAGTGTCTGAAAAGTTTCAGCGCTCCGTCCATCTCCTTGTGTTTGCTTTGTTCGCCCTAAGTTGGCAGGGTATGCCCAGACATGGGTCCCTTGCTCACTTTGCCACTGGATTCAAGCTAGCTTGGCTGATGAGGGGTGTTACCCCGAAACCGGTCCCAGGATGCTTGTTTCCGGTTCAGGGAAGACCTGGCTTGGAAGTTCGGGCTGGACTGTTCCCATGAGGTGCAGGGTCAAGACTGATTTGCATATAGCTGGGTCTGAACAGAGGTGGCGAAGTGAGCTAAAGAACGATGATGGATTCAACCCAGATCTGTGACTGGGGGTGAGTGTCTGAAAAGTGTCAGCGCTCTGTCCATCATCTCCTTGTGTTTGCTTTGTTCGCCCTAAGTTGGTAGGGTATGCCCAGACGTAGGTCCCTTGCTCACTTTGCCACTGGATTCAAGCTAGCCTGGCTGATGAGGGGTGTTACCCCGAGACCGGTCCCAGGATGCTTGTTTCCGGTTCAGGGAAGACCTGGCTTGGCAGTTCGGGCTGGACTGTTCCCATGAGGCACAGGGTCAAGACTGATTTGCATATAGCTGGGTCTGAACTGAGGTGGCGAAGTGAGCTAAAGAACGATGATTGTTTCAACCCAGATCTGTGACTGGGGGTGAGTGTCTGAAAAGTTTCAGCGCTCCGACCATCATCTCCTTGTGTTTGCTTTGTTCGCCCTAAGTTGGCAGGATATGCCCAGATGTGGGTCCCTTGCTCACTTTGCCACTGGATTCAAGCTAGCCTGGCTGATATGGGGTGTTACCCCAAAACCGGTCCCAGGATGCTTGTTTCCGGTTCAGGGAAGACCTGGCTTGGCAGTTCGGGCTGGACTGTTCCCATGAGGCACAGGGTCAAGACTGATTGCATATAGCTGGGTCTGAACTGAGATGGTGAAGTGAGCTAAAGAACGATGATGGTTTCAACCCAGATCTGTGACTGGGGGTGAGTGTCTGAAAAGTTTCAGCGCTCCGACCATCATCTCCTTGTGTTTGCTTTGTTCGACCTTAGTTGGCTGGATATGCCCAGACATGGATCCCTTGCTCACTTTGCCACTTGATTCAAGCAAGCCTGGCTGATGAGGGGTGTTACCCCGAAACCGGTCCCAGGATGCTTGTTTCCGGTTCAGGGAAGACTTGGCTTGGCAGTTCAGGCTGGACTGTTCCCATGAGGCACAGGGTCAAGACTGATTTGCATATAGCTGGGTCTGAACTGAGGTGGCGAAGTGAGCTAAAGAACGATGATGGATTCAACTCAGATCTGTGACTGGGGGTGAGTGTCTGAAAAGTTTTAGCGCTCCGTCCATCATCTCCTTGTGTTTGCTTTGTTCGCCCTAAGTTGGCAGTGTATGCCCAGACGTGGGTCCCTTGCTCACTTTGCCACTGGATTCAAGCTAGCCTGGCTGATGAGGGGTGTTACCCGAAACTGGTCCCATGATGCTTGTTTCCGGTTCAGGGAAGACCTGGCTTGGCAGTTCAGGCTGGTCTGTTCCCATGAGGCACAGGGTCAAGACTGATTTGCATATAGCTGGGTCTGAACCGAGGTGGCAAAGTGAGCTAAAGTACGATGATGGATTCAACCCAGATCTGTGACTGGGGGTGAGTGTCTGAAAAGTTTCAGCGCTCCGTCCATCATCTCCTTGTGTTTGCTTTGTTCGCCCTAAGTTGGCAGGGTATTCCCAGACGTGAGTCCCTTGCTCCCTTTGCCACTGGATTCAAGCTAGCCTGGCTGATGAGGGGTGTTACCCCGAAACCGGTCCCAGGATGCTTGTTTCCAGTTCAGGGAAGACCTGGCTTGGCAGTTCGGGCTCGACTGTTCCCATGAGGCACAGGGTCAAAACTGATTTGCGTATAGCTGGGTCTGAACTAAGGTGGCGAAGTGAGATAAAGAACGATGATGGATTCAACCCAGATCTGTGACTGGGGGTGAGTGTCTGAAAAGTTTCAGCGCTCCGTCCATCATCTCCTTGTGTTTGAATTAAGGAGTAGATACATTTCATTTGAGTGTTATTAAAACATTGCTTTTACTCATATTTGGTGCAATGCTCACATAAAGTAAGATGTGAGCCTCTAAAGATTGCTGAACTTACACATTCAACTGATGGTGCTGATGAAATTCTTATAGCCCAATGCCCAGGGCATATTGTTTGGGGTCAAGGGCAACAAGTTTTAATGTCCTTGGGACAAGTAGGCCCAACCCCCTACAGCACAAACTCTTTGGGTTCCAGTAACACATTATGGATCAGTGAAGAACATTGTCTGCAGTTAAGGTAATATTTGTGTCCATGTGTTAATGCTGTTCAAACTTGTATTTATGGTTCAATATTGCAAAGCCTTTATTATTAGGGTGAGCACGCTAAGTAAATGTTGTAAGCTCGGACTGCACTACTGACAGTGGTTCCAGTATAAAAATGTGTACACACGTTTTCATAGTTTAGCAATATGAGGCTATGTATAATGCCCCCAGAATGCTCTCTGATTAGATGCAAATATTTGCAGAAGCTTGAAGGCAAGCGTGAGGAGTCTTTGCTTTCAAAATAAAATGTTCACAACAAAATGCAAGTAGGAAAAAAAACTATTGGCTAAACTACTGTACGATTTTAAGTACCATTTCTTTGCAACATCATTTAGTAAAATGTGTTAATGTATGCTAGCATTTCCCAAAGATATTCATCATGGAAAATCAGTGTAACCAGTTTCAATAAGATTCTGGGAAACAAAAATAAACCAGCAGTTCTGAAATTGATGGTCAGCGTTTTGGTTTTTGTCAATGTGTGACTTGTTTTGGCATGGTTTTTATAAAACCTTATTGATGTGGGAGCTGCCGGGCCTTCACCATTATAACAAACATTGGCAAAAGCAAAAATTGTTTTGGGTTCAAAAAGCACACATTGCCACAGTAGTTCCTAGCACTGAACAAAACTACTTTGTGTGCTGATATGCTCCTTGTGAAAGAGCAGAATGCTGTCACTCACAGTGAAGCCAGCCAATAGACAGAGAGACAGACAGAGTTTTAATAAACACAACAGGTCGTGGTGAACGCCAGACCTAATTAGGGGCCCAATTATTTAAGAAAGTCTCAAAAGTGCATCCATGGTATATGTTCTTGCATTAAGTGCAGAGATACAACTTTTTTGAATTCACAAAAATTTACAGAAGTAGGCCAAGAAATATTTGTGAACTGCATTTTAGCATGAGCAAATATGCATGTATAGATTTGCTCATGCGGAAATCTGAGTGTGGAAATCTGAGTGTTTGCAAGTTCACTTTCCCTACAACCACTTTTTTCCCAACCCTGGAAGAAGTTTCACATCTGCCATTGTCAGGAGTAAAGTTCCAACCTTTCTCAGTATGGGAAAAGATTAGAGAAGAGTTGGTGAAAATCCTTAAAACATGCAAGTTAGTAGGTTTGCACAGATTCAAAAGGGTATTTCAACCGTGGAACTATTGCTTACCACTACCTTCAGCCCCAGTATGTTAATCTGCGGAAACGTGGCAACATAAGGGAATGGCTAGTATTCAAACCCTACTTTGGTATGAGTCCTGGCCTAATCAGAGAGGCTATATCAGAGCTCTTATATAATGAGATTGCTGCCATAATTTGTCGCAGCATTACATGGCACAAAAGGGACAAGTGGATTTTGTTACAGGACAAGTAGATTTACGAAGCAATCTGCCGCCATGGACAGGTAGATATTTTATTAAATTCCACACCCCTGCGGCCTTTCACTGTTAGTATGTTTTGTCTGTCGTCACTGTTGTTGAAACAAGAGAGCCCTTTAAATGATTTGTATAGGGGACATGTTTTCATCGTAAACAAGGCTGTTTGTGTCAGCCGAAATGCGTTGATGAAATGATGTGAGATATAAAAGAATACAATTTTACCATCTCTGTGGAGTGCCGCTTTAATCTCCCCACAAGGACGTTTCCTTCTTTAATGTATATTTATATAAATACAAACGTATATATATGGATTTGTGCGTTTATATAAGTATGTCATTATATATAGTATTAAATGTTAGTGGAATATATTTACTTAACATTATATTACATTTATATATTAAAAGATTTAACATTTACTTCTTGAAACTCTAAATTAAAACAAATCTATATTTTCGTCTATTTTTTGATGATATTAGTCTCAACAATATTTTTTTCCGATATTTTTGTACTTACCATTATAGGTATAGGGACACAATATTTTGGTAAACTATATTTTTGACACAATATTCGTGTCTACCAATATTGTTTACTTTGATAGTGTCAGTGATACTAATGTGCTTGTTGTTCAGGCGCAATCGGAGCATCAGGGCAGCGCATGGGGTATCCGTGCTCTGGCCTTGTCTCCAGTGTAGAGGGCGCAGGCCTGGGGCTATACCGAGAGGGTACCAAAGAAATGAACTACAGGTGTAGACACCATAAACAGTTAAGGGACTAGCCAAGAGTGGTCCATGTCCCCTTTATTTATCCCATCAGCCACTCTCGGCCCAGGGAATGCGTGTTACATCACAGCCATGATTGCAGTGGCCAGGTGTTCCACTACACTCGGCTCTGGTTGAACCATGCCAATATTCTAGTAACTGCATTATTGTTGCTCTGTGTTTTCATTTTCAGGATTATGCTGTTGTTCATGATCACTGAGCATGGGTATAGTTTATCCTGAGGTGCAGGAATGCCATGTCATTCTGCTTTGCACTGTGAGGAACCCCTTAGGAATAAGGATTTACTGCAGAAATTGGTCATACTGCACACCATTCCTGCCATTATTCAGAGGGGGTTGCTACCATTGGTGCAGCAGGTACAGTGGTACAGGAGCCCAGAGTCCTGGGAGACCCATTGAAGCCTGATAATTGCTGAAATTTACCACCTGTGCAGCAGTAAAATAGGCCATTTTTTCTTGCTTGAGCCAGGACTCATGGCATCCTTGCGATCTACTGAAGCAATTCCACATTTTCAGAAATTGTCCTACCTGGGAATTTCACCAGCTCTTTGCTGGTGAAATACCTAGGTGGAAAACAGTGGCAGTGCAGTTTCCCAGCTTGTCTTGTAATTCTTCGTTGAATGGTTGCTCACGGTACCGGCCAAACTGAGAATTACAGCCCACTTGGAACGAGGGCCTTATGTCTGACAAGGTGCGGAAGCCTGGAATTACCACTGAGGTGTATTACCGTTTGCTCGTATTTTGTACACTTCACAATCTGCCTTTAGTGTAGTTAGTATCGCATCACCTTTCGGCAGTTCAGAGTGAGCCGGAAAGATGGCCTCGTGCCCCACTGAGTAAAGCGTCATCACGGTCTGCCCAGTTGTTACCAGCATCGGGAAGAACCGGGTTCGAAGTGGGGGCATTTTGACAGCTGTATAAACTGCACACAGCTGGTGTTTACCTTTGAAAAGCACCATGTGTGCTTATCCGTGCTTCTTTCTGTGCCCTAAGTGCAGAAGCTAATACGCGAACTAGGCCTATACGTGCTCTAAGGCAAAACCTGCCAAAAAAACTCTTGGCAGACTAAGGCGCACTAGCCCATAAAGTTCACGCGCTACCGACCCTGAGGTTGAGCCCTCTAGTGCACGTGATGGAAGCAATCCACACTCTAAAGCTAGTGGTGCTTCCATTGATTTATTGTGGAAGTAATACAGAAGCCCATTCTGGGCGGGAAATCGGCTGCTTTAACAAGAGTGCAGTGAAGAGGAGTGTGTAACTATATGACCCGTCGAGAAGAAAGAGGTGGAAGAAAGAGGCAGAAACCACAAAACAACAATAAATATGAGAGAGAATACATCCACCATTGTTGTCCTAACCTTTCCAACTTGTACAGAACCAGGGCTTTAAGTGGGATGAAAAAGAGAGGGGCCTATAAAAGGGGCGTGGCCTATGTAATAAAGGGGACGAGTTAAACACTTAAACTCCATTTTTGTCATTCCCGTAGATGTGCCACCTGTATTTTGGTGTCTCCCTGAGCTTTCAGTTACTGCATCCAGATACATGACACAACAACAGACCTGAAACTAAGAGCAGCCAGAACTATTGGTTTTGTCAGTGATTGTTAGCTTTAATAAGATAGACGAGTAACAACTATGCTTTTGTTGTGAATAATATTGAAAATATTTTAATTCTGAAATTATGAGACTTTGAATTAAACATTACTGAGGCCTATGGAAGGGGCAGTGGTCTTCAGAGTATCTCAGTCACTCCCGCTATGTTCACTCTGTTAGACATGTACGCTCTTTTTTCTCTCCACATCTCCTCGATCTGCATATCTTGCATCTTTCCTCTTCAGCACCCTTTTGTCACTCTGTCCCGAAAGCACGTCCATGCATCTCTTTCACTTCACTACCCCTCAAACACACTACACATCCACCTGTAAGTCCTGAATTTTCTTTCTCCATAGTCTTGTCAATATTTTGACGTCTTCATCCCTCCTTCATTCATATTTGCACATGACCATTGCTTTGTGTGCTCTGCAGAGGCCAAAGATTGGATGAACACCTTTTTCACCCACTGGCAAGTACTGGGAAAAACTGGCACTGCTTCAGCCTCAACTCGAGCTCTCATCTTGGTCCGTTATAGGCAACTGGAGGCGACTCAGTTCATAGTATGCACTTCACAAGAGTAATATGTTACACAAAAAAAAAAAAACAGAAACCCAACACCCTGAAAATAGCTTTATGTGAAATATAAACAAGAACTAAATGACATGGATTGCCTTAACGTTTTTTACATTAATTGTTCAGAATCAGGGGCCGATTACGATGTCGTTCGGAGGCTTTCCGACCGACTGCCCGATTACGATATTGGGGGTCGGAACGTAAACCGGCCGGTCATTCCAACTCGGTTCCAACCGGCTCTCGGAGTCTTCCTGCCAGTCGGAACCGCATCGTAATCCCCTATGGACGGCGTTTCCGCTGTCGGGATTACGATGTCGGTTTCGCACAGCCTTTCCGTGTCGGCCTTTCCGACACGGAAAGGCTGTCGGGCAGCGACTTTGGAGGCCCCTAGCAGGGACCCCTTTCCTCTGCTGCCTACGGTTGGTGGTCGAGGGCGTACCTAGGGTACCCCCCTGTAAAACCCTGCACTGTGTGGCAGGCACCATGGGGTGAAGGGTTTTACACACACCCCCATTCTCTATAGGAGCCTGTATCATGCCGGATTTACCAGTTTCAATTGTCATTTTTAATTACTGGAGGGTCTAAGGCTCCCAGGGACCTGGCCCACTTAAAGCCCTATACATCACACAATCTTCCATTAGTATGGCATCACAGCAGGTTTATCTACTTGGGGCTATCACAGTGACTGCATGAGGTGGCAGAGGGTCGTCTCCATTAACTGCATGGCGGCTGCAAGACACCATGCTGCAAGACCCAGCTACCCTGGGAACACTGGGTATAGCCATCAACAAATATTTTCAAGAAAACAAGGGGTCAGCCTCCTCACTCTGGGAGAGCGGGAAGCCTTGAGGCTCTCATCAGGGTTTAGGGTATCCAAACAATAGTTCAACCCGTAGAACAAGAGATACAGACCTTGGAGAAATACGTGGTGGAACTGAAGAGGGAAGCCAAGTGAAATGACACAGGTATTGATACACTGAAGCATGCCAGAGAGAAACATGCCATTACAGTCTATACTCTCAAGAAGACACTAATGTTTTTTTATGGCTGTTACCAAAGTTATATATAAGTACAGGGATGTTCCTCCATTGCCATGAAGCAGTTCTTAAAAGAGCTAATGCGGATGCAAGTGGCCCCGGACCACAGAGAAGAAACGGATGGGCCGATTGACACAAATGAAATAGGAGGGGCCTTGTTGGAACTGGCGACTGGGAAGACAACGGGTTCAGACGGGCTCCTAACAGAATTTTATACCAATTATGCTAGAAACAAAACTGGCATCGCTTTACGGAGCAGTATTCGAGGCTGGAGTATTCCCCACAACCACAAGCAAGGCACTGATTAGGTCTCTGCCAAAAACCTCTGTGAGATTCCCTGGACATCACACAATACAGATAATATATTAGCTAGGAGACTCCTATCTTGGCTTATAACTTTCCTAAAGATAAGAGTGTTTCACTTTCTTGAAGAGGCTCCTCCTTTTTGGCCCTCAATTTGGAGAAAGCGTTTAGTTGGCAACACCTGTTTACAGTCCTTGAAATTTTGATTTTGGAAGAAACATAGTAAAATAGAAAACACTTTTGCAAATCAAGATATCGGCCAGAGTGCCACCAGGTAGCTATAGCACAAACCCTGAAGTACTTCAAAGAGATATCCATTTGAATGTTAACTTAGCAAAATCTTGTCTGACATTAGCCCAGGCATGTATCTGTATAGTGTAGATATTGGCCGCGGGGAAATAAAATGGGAACAGACAACATTTCTGTTCACAGCTCCGTGGAGAATAACTGTTTCAACCCCAACTGTACAACTGAACATAGACATTCCATAATAGAACACCCTATGTCACAGTAGATGACATAGAACTGCACATAGCCATAGAGTACAACATACTACAATTTTGTACTTCGGGGTAAAAGTTTATCATTGAGCAATTGATTTGTTAGATGGAAGCTTTGAAATGGTTGATGGTGCCCTGAAAACTCAAGTAGCATTCTGGAAATAATTACCTCTGTCAGTGATAGGGAGAATCGCTTAGGCCAAAATATTGATGCTACCTCACTTTCTCTATTACTCTTCGAAACTTCTATTCATTTTGCCTACAAAGTTATTTAAAGAACCAGATGTTCTTCTGGGCGACTATATGTGGAATGCCGCAGACGCAGGGTGGATCTAGCGAAGCTGAAACTTCCGACAGAACGAGAACTGGGAGCTTGGTCATTTAAGCAATATTATCTGGCTGCCCGGCTATAATAACCAGCCCAGCGAATCCCTGGAAACCACTTTACTGAAACAGGGTTAAAGACATTCCAAATTCAGAATGCGCTGTTATACAATTTGTTCCTTCCTTAAGCTGTAACTCCATGATATTTGCCCCTTTTGATGCGAGTATCTCTGGGATGCCTCAGGAGGGGGTTGCGAATCACACAACGTGTTAAGCTATATACTCCAGAAATCCCACTAGTTGGCATCCCTAAGCACCGCAAAAAGAACTGGCCCAATGGGAAATGTCTGGCTTCAGAATAGGGAATTTGTTTAGAGAGGATGCTCTCGCCACCTATGAAGCGCTGGTGGAAGAAAGCAGACTACACAAGGCATAATTTTTAACATTCAGAAGGCTAACAATGGCCTTGCACAAGCGAATACGTTTTGGGCAATTACGGGCACAGAGCTGCAGACCCACGGGCTGTACACTTGCTCTATATCAAAATAGTTAGCAGAGGGTTATTCAGGTGGCTTTGTTAGCGTTCCTGGAACATACAGGAATATACCAGGCCAGTGTCAGAGACAAATGGGAGACAGATTTGGGGGGAGGGGGATTCGATGATAACGAATCGGCACAAGCCTTACCCGACCCCCACAAAGTGACCCTTAATGTAGGGATTTCAATATATCCACTAAAATATCTTACACAGTATCTTACTGATTGGAAGATCGATAAGCTATACCCAGTGGTAACAGCAGAATCTCGTAGACACAACATATGGTGTGAAAGTTTCTAAAAATAATAAAATATTGAAAGGAGATTACCGATGACAGATGCAATGCCTATACTATCAGGACATAAAGATCTATGTAACATGTAGGGTGAATTCTGGGTCTGTTTCGACACCCAAAACGTTGCAGAGCCGAGACAAAACTTTTAGACCTAGCATTACTTTTAGCCATAACAATATCCTGACAGGCCCCAAAAATCCCACACCTTACTAGAGGACTTGAAACAGTGTCAGTGGGCTAATGCTGAACGTCTTCTACTGCACATGGAAGAGAAAAAGGCCTGAGAAAGCCCCATGTAGCATGACCGTGGGATGATCTGCAGATCCTTTTAGATGAAGATAAGAATGCTAGTATGAAGCAGTGACACCCACACAAGTAACTTATATCAGTACATATTGTTTTGACTATAAATGTATAGGTGAAAGTTGTAAACCAATCCTGTTACATTGTCAACAATATTAACGAGTGGACTAAGCCAACAGCCCCAGATAGATCATTAACTATGGACAAGTTCAAATACCGCTCTTCGCATATCTTACATCATATTATTGTATGATAAAAATCATTCTTTAGATCTTCAAAAGATAACCTCGCCTGCAATTATTATTATTAGGAAACAGCTGAATGTATGTGGAAATGCTTGTGCAGAAAATGATTACTATACTACCACACAAAGCGAAAATGTGTTATTTAAATGAATATCAATTATTTGTATACACAAATAGTACTGGGTAATCTAGGCAGACTCGAGTGTTACATTACGAAAACTCAAAGATGATTTAAAAAAAAATAAGCACATTCTTATTATCACAATTTATAATGCCAATGAAATTGAAATCCACATCAATGTATTTAAATAACTTTGAATAAAACAATGTCATTTCTTAATCTCAATAGTTTTTTGCAGTCTATCCATGTATATATTATAAAATTCTTAAATCTTTTACATCCCAATTGCCTGCAATAATTCAATCCCCGTCTCTCAAGTCTTATGTGACAATATTTCCAATTTCTTTCAAGAAAAAATTCGTAAAATATACGACAAATTTTCTAGTGTCTCCGGCACGCCAGACACCTCTACTCCATGCTGTTCAGCTCCCAGAATGAATGATGCTGTCTTAGCAAGTTTTCCATCCTTTCAGGTTTCCATGGTGGAGGAGATGCTAAAAACAGACAAGTCAGGTTCCCCCATCGACATTATGCCAGCTAGAGTGCTTGCCTTATTAGCTAAACATCTTGAGAGATGGGAAATTGCCCCATGTATGGAAAGCAGCTCAAGTGCTTCCGATTTGTAAAAAGGCCAATGCACCCTTAGCAGAGCTATCAAACTATCGTCCCATTTCACTTCTTCCGCTCTTGAGCAAGCTTCTGGAATGATATATTAACTCGAAGCTTATGGAACATATAGAATCCCAAGCATGTCTTGACCCCTCAGTCTGGCTTTAGACCAAAACACTCTACTGAATCCACCCTCATAGGTGTCACAGACTTCATTAAACTCTCCTTAGACAATAACAAGGCAGTATCGTTAGTGCTGCTGGACTTGTCCGCAGTCTTCGATACTGTAGCCCACCATAAGCTACTTCTAAGACTCATTGAAATTGGTATTGAGGGGCCCGCCCTTCAATGGCTTTCAAGCTTTCTAGAGCTGCACACACAGACCGTTAATCTGGGACCTTTTCGTTCTTGTGCTAAACCCCTTACGAAGGGGGTGCCACAGGGCTCATGTCTCAGTCCCACACTGTTTAATGTGTCCGTGACCCCCCTTGCTAAAGTTTTCAGAGATCATGGATTTGTGTCATGGTTAGGGACAGCTGCGCGACCTCCGCATGCATAACGAAGCGTGATCGCGGCTTCACGATGTGGAGTCGGGTTGGCGGTCTAGCTTCGGTGATCGGAAGTGGACGCCACCTTAGTCACGGCGCTTCCGGTTTGACCCGCATAACAGCCGGCGCTTCCCACTGCTTCGGCGCTTTGGATTAACGCCGTTGCCACCATCGGATGGATCGCAGAGACTCCGCGCTTCCTCCTGCAGGTAGCTGTTCCTTCTCCTTCTGTGCCGATGCCCTAGAGTGACTCGCGCTGTGCGCTGTTCTTTGGCTGTACTGTCCCAGACGAAGTGTGGCTACCCTAACCTTTGCTTTCACGAGACTGCCATTACGTACAGGCATTCCCCTGGCCTGTGATCCTCATAGAATCCTTGTTTCGTTGTTTCTCTGACACCCACGCACAGGAGTGTGTTAGGCTGTGTACTGTCAGTTCTTCTTTATTATTTGCGCAGGAGCGCTGGTTTTTGATTTTGGTCTTGACGCGCAGGAGCGCTGGTACTTTGTTTTCGGCTACATTAAACACAGAAACATTTCCACATGCACTCCCAGGTTCACTGAAGACTTACTGTTTCCTGGTACATGCGCAGGAGCGCTTATTCTCTGCTGTTCTTGGTTGATGTCTCCCTTGGTATAACATACGAGGTAAACCATACTGTCCATTTTTGTGTTTAGTAGTCCTTAGGGGAGAAGGGGGGTTGGTGTGCATCAGAGGTAATAGCTGTGCCCTTAATCTTCCATTACAGACCCAGTGTCTTGAGGGATTCCAGGGACATAGCACAGCCCCAAGTTTCAGTAACAGGAAGACTTCTTTTCCATATCTGGCTTCTACCCCCGGTCCCATCTCCATCCTGGTCAGTGTTCACACATCTACTAGGGTAAGGTGGGAGACGGCGGTGGTGGTTCATGTCGCCTCTGCGAGATCGCCTCACGAGTATAAGGTAAGACTTGTGGGACTCCGACAGAATCCTAAGCCCACGTAGTCTATCTTGCCCAGGCGACATGAGCGACCCCGAGATCACCCTACAAGACATAGCTGCCATCCTTGCCACCATGCAGGCAGAAAGCCACAGTATAAGGCAGGACATCACAGCCTTGCAAACTCAGGTAGCAGGCGGTGGAACGGGGCCTTGGGGTCAGTTTCCTTCTGCAAGAGTGAGACAGGAAGGGATATTGAGACCTCCCTTGTTCCAACCAGGTGGTTCTGCCGCAGCTCCCGCTTTGGACACCACCATACAGGTGGTAGCACCGCACACAGTACAGCTGGCTCCACCTGAACGCTTTTATGGCGACAGCACCAAGTATAGTGTCTTCCTTCATCAATGTCATCTACACTTCATGGCTCGAGCTTCCCATTTCCAGATGACGCATCTAAGATCGCCTTTATCCTCTCCTACATGGGGGGCGATGCTTCCAAGTGGTCTATACCCTTGGTGGAGAATGACGATCCCATGTTGTACAACCTCCCGGTCTTCAAGGAAAACATGCGACGGATGTCCGCCCGCCATACCTTTGTGCAAGCCGCAGACAATGAACTACTCGGCTTGAAACAGGGTAACACAGACTTGCTGCACTATATCACCACCTTCAGTAGATTGGTGATTGAGGCTCGCTGGCCTGAGTCCAAGAAGGTGTCCGTCTTCTACAGGGGCTTGCGTGACGAACTGAAGGACCTGCTTTCCCAAATACCTGATCCCCCGGAGGACATAGGCCCATTCATCGACTTAGTGGTGAAACTGAACTACAGAATACAGGAGCGTAAGACAGAAAGAAACAGAGGTGGTGATTCTCAGTTCCTGACGCACAAAGAAAAACCTGCTGATGATTCAGTTCCATCTCCTGACACTCCAGAGCCAATGCAGATAGGAGGCGTTCGTGGGCCTCTTACCAAAGAAGAACGGGAGAAAAGGAGACGACAGAACCAGTGTTTGTATTGTGGTAAAAGCGGGCACTTTGTCAGGGAATGTCCAGTAAAACCAACCCGAGCAAGAGGAAAGAAGCCCTTTGTTCTTCCTGTCGCCAAGGGAGGCTGGTCGGGAAACGGGGAAACCCAGTAGGCAAAGGGGTCCGGCTACTGGGTTCTTCGTCCGCCAAGATACCGACCCCTGCCTTTTGTGACGGTAGCCATCATTTGGGTGTGGAGGTAACCTTACGTGCACTGACAGGCCTGGTATGGCAGGTCACAGCCCTATTCGATTCAGGAGCCACCGGTAACTTCATCGACAACCGATATATGGTGGATCTGGGTATGGCCACCATGCCGAAGGCAAAACCTGAAACAGTTAAAGCAGTGGACGGCACGGATCTTACCTCTGGTCTCATCCGTTTTTAGACCGAGGTCCTGGGGATGACGTTCGAGAACAACCATACGGAGTCCATCGCCTTCGATGTTATCGACGCACCTCAGTTCCGCTTGATACTGGGCCTTCCATGGTTAGTGGAACATAACCCTCGGATTGATTGGGTGTCCAGGGTTATGCGGTTGGACTCGGTTCATTGCTCTTCTCTCTGTTACCCGCAGGCGGACTCCTCCTGTATTAAGGATGTGCAGGCCCATGCGCTGCCTCTCACCGGAACAGTTATGGCCACACAAGGGAATGTGCCGGACGTGTACCTGTACCTGGCAACAGTATTTGACAAAAAGGGGGCGAACATCCTACCTCCTCATCGAAGTTTCGACTGCAGAATAGACCTGATTCCAGGTTCCACGCTTCCCTGTAGTCGTATATATTCCCTTACCGAAAAGGAGAACGAGCACCTCCGTGTGTATCTCGACGACTACCTGCGCAATGGGTTCATACCCTACTCCAGATCACCTGTGTCGTCCCCCCTCTTTTTCGTGGCCAAGAAGGAGGGGGATCTGAGAACGTGCATCGACTTCAGGGCCATGAATGCCATAACCATAAAAAACCGGTATCCCTTACCCCTGATATCCAACTTGCTGGACCAGGTGAAAGATGCCACTCTCTATACCAATCTTCGTGGGGCCTATCATCTCGTCAGGGTCCGGAAGGGTGACGAATGGAAGACCGCGTTTCGAACCAGATATGGCCTCTTCGAATACCAGGTCATGCCTTTCGGGCTCTGCAACACCCCGGCTGCCTTCCAGTATTTCATCGATGAAGTCCTGAGAGATTTCATCGATCAGTTCTGTATCGTTTACATAGACGACATCCTGATCTTCTCCAGAACATTGGCGGAACACGTACAACACGTCCGCACTGTCCTGCGACGACTCCAACAACACGGATTGTACGTCAAGCTGGAGAAGAGCGTCTTTCACACCGTTGCAGTTGAGTTCCTGGGACACATCATAACCCCTGGAGGGATCAAAATGGACACCAAGAAGGTCGAGGCTATACTACAATGGCCTTCCCCAACCTCCGTGAAACACGTCCAACGGTTCCTGGGGTTCGCTAATTACTACCGTCGTTTCATCACTGGTTTCTCTAGGCTTATCACCCCCATCACTGGGTTGTTACGCAAGGGCGTCCACTTCAGATGGGACCACGAGGCAGAACACGCCTTCCAGAACCTAAAGAGGAGGTTCACTACAGCCCCGGTCTTGATACATCCCGACTCCGAACAGCCATTCGTGGTGGAGGCCGATGCCTCCCAAGACGCCCTGGGCGGGGTGTTGTCCCAAAGAGATGCCAAAACGGGCCTGTTGCACCCTGTGGCCTTCTACTCCAGAAGATTGCAGCCAGCTGAACGTAATTACACCATATCAGACCGAGAACTGCTGGCCATAAAAGCTGCCTTCGAGGAATGGCGCCAGTATCTCAAGGATGCGAAACACCCTGTGACCATTT
This sequence comes from Calotriton arnoldi, assembly GCA_963921515.1. Lineage (NCBI taxonomy): Eukaryota > Metazoa > Chordata > Amphibia > Caudata > Salamandridae > Calotriton > Calotriton arnoldi. The sequence goes on from CAWUFW010001731.1 coordinate 1,400,113, forward strand.
ACACGGACCATAGGAACCTCCAGTTCCTTCGCTCTGCCCGAGCCCTCACATCTCGGCAGTTGCGCTGGACTCTGTTTTTCAATGAGTACGACTTCCACATCACGTACCGCCCCGGCAGAGACAATGCCAAGGCCGACGCTCTGTCCTGTCTTGACGAAACCGAAGATACCACAACCACGGTCGAGCCGGCACCCATTATCCCTGAACGCTGTTTTCAAGGGATAGTCCTTTCCTCTACCTTTCTGTCTCGGCTACATGATGACATACAGCAGAAAGACCCATCGACATGGACGGGAGAGCTCAAAGGCATCACAGCGCTGGGCGGATTCCTGTACAAGGGAGACCGCTACTACTTGCCGTTGACGGACCACCAACAACAAGCTCTATACATGTGCCATGATCATCCGCTATCCAAAAAACAAAACATTGGACCTGCTACAGCGGCATTTCTGGTGGCCTTCTATGGATGCTGACGTGCATGCCTACATAACACGTTGTGCCGTCTGTGCTCAGGGGAAGATCTCGTCTCAGTCCTCAATAGGACTGTTGCATCCCATCCCTGTGCCTCCGTACCCTTGGCATACCATCTCCATGGACTTCGTAGTTGAGTTACCCAGAACGAAAGTAGGATACACCACCATCCTCACCATAGTGGACCACCTCACCAAGATGGCTCATTTCGTGCCCCTGAAGAAATTGCCCTCGGCAGCTGAATTGGCGGTGGTTGTCATGCACAACGTGGTACGTTTACACGGTATACCGTCTGTTGTGATCACGGACAGGGGCTCCCAGTTCGTATCCAGGTTTTGGAATGAAGTGTGCAACACCCTAGACATGGAAGTGCGTTTGTCATCGGCCTATCACCCCCAAACAGACGGGCAGGCGGAGAGGACCAATCAGACCTTGGAACAATATCTCCGCTGCTTGCTGTTGTCCGTAGAGAAGGACTGGTCAGAGGTACTGTGGTTGGTGGAATACGCCTACAATAACAGCAGGCATTCTGCTATCGGTATGTCCCCGTTCTACTGTCTCCAGGGGCGACATCCACGAACCGTTCCCTGGGAAGAGCCACAGAACAGTCCCTTACCAACGGTGCAGGCTTATCATGGCTTCCTTTGTGAACTCTGGCAGCAGGCCCGATTTGAGCTGGCTAAGGCTAAGGAACACTACAAGCAGGCCGCGGATAGACACAGGCAGGTGGAGCCACGCTACAAGGTGGGGGATAGGGTGTGGGTGTCCATACGGAATCTCAATGTGCATGGTCCCAAGAAGCTGTTGCCCCGTTACGTGGGTCCCTATGTCATTGCTAAGGTGATCAACCGTGTGTCCATGAAGCTCTCTCTGCCCTCTCAGATGAGAATCCATCCGGTCTTTCATGTGTCCCTCCTGCGGGCTGCTCACCCTGAGTGCGTGGTCTCCTCTCCTCCTTCTCCTATACTTAGGGGTGACCACGAGGAGTATGAGGTCCGGGCCATCCTTGACTCCCGGAGGACCCGGGGTAGGCTCTTCTATCTGGTGGACTGGAAGGGGTATGGTCCAGAGGAGAGGTCCTGGGAACCCTTGTCACATGTCCGTCATGCTTCCCGGTTAGTTAGGGCCTTCCATGTGGGTCACCCCGGTAGCCCTCGCCCCGCCACTCCTATATGATCGGTGGGCGGTTGGGTGGGGGTTCTGTTTGGTGGTGGGTACTGTCATGGTTAGGGACAGCTGCGCGACCTCCGCACGCATAACGAAGCGTGATCGCGGCTTCACGATGTGGAGTCGGGTTGGCGGTCTAGCTTCGGTGATCGGAAGCGGACGCCACCTTAGTCACGGCGCTTCCGGTTTGACGCGCATAACAGCCGGCGCTTCCCACTGCTTCGGCGCTTTGGATTAACGCCGTTGCCACCATCGGATGGATCGCAGAGACTCCGCGCTTCCTCCTGCAGGTAGCTGTTCCTTCTCCTTCTGTGCCGATGCCCTAGAGTGACTCGCGCTGTGCGCTGTTCTTTGGCTGTACTGTCCCAGACGAAGTGTGGCTACCCTAACCTTTGCTTTCACGAGACTGCCATTACGTACAGGCATTCCCCTGGCCTGTGATCCTCATAGAAGCCTTGTTTCGTTGTTTCTCTGACACCCACGCACAGGAGTGTGTTAGGCTGTGTACTGTCAGTTCTTCTTTATTATTTGCGCAGGAGCGCTGGTTTTTGATTTTGGTCTTGACGCGCAGGAGCGCTGGTACTTTGTTTTCGGCTACATTAAACACAGAAACATTTCCACGTGCACTCCCAGGTGCACTGAAGAATTACTGTTTCCTGGTACATGCGCCGGAGCGCTTATTCTTTGCTGTTCTTGGTTGATGTCTCCCTTGGTATAACATACGAGGTAAACCATACTGTCCATTTGTGTGTTTAGTAGTCCTTAGGGGTGAAGGGGGGTTGGTGTGCATCAGAGGTAATAGCTGTGCCCTTAATCTTCCATTACAGACCCAGTGTCTTGAGGGATTCCAGGGACATAGCACAGCCCCAAGTTTCGGTAACAGGAAGACTTCTTTTCCATATCTGGCTTCTACCCCCGGTCCCATCTCCATCCTGGTCAGTGTTCACACATCTACTAGGGTAAGGTGGGAGACGGCGGTGGTGGTTCATGTCGCCTCTGCGAGATCGCCTCACGAGTATAAGGTAAGACTTGTGGGACTCCGACAATTTGTTCCCTTTTCATATGCGGACGATACCCAACTCCTTCTTTTGTTTGATAACAGATCCGGTGCGACAAAACATCTTTTTGCTGAAGGTATGCAAGCTATTTCCGGTTGGATGACTAATAATTTTCTCCAGCTCAATGCTGAAAAAACAGAAATACTACTGTTCGGCAAAGCACAAACACTGGTCTCCTGACTGGTGGCCAACAGAGTTGGGCACCGCCCCCACCCCTACTGCAAAGGCAAAAAACTTGGGTGTCTATCAGGACCACTCCCTATCTATGAGAGATCAGATAGTAACTACCTCAGGCACCTGCTTCTATATGTTGAAGCTCTTACGGAGAGTGTTCCACCTCCTCCCTTTATCAGTGCATGAGACCCTGATTCAAGCTCTGGTAGTCAGTCGCCTCGACTTCTGTAATGCCCCTTTGGCAGCAGCAAATGACACAATGCTGAACAGGTTGCAAGTGGTTCAGAACACGGCAGCGCGTCTGGCCCTTAATATGCCCCCTAGAACTGCATCTCTCCCATTGCTGAGACACCTTCACTGGCTCCCCATTCGTAAAAGAATTAAGTTTAAAATCTGCTGCTTGGTAGACAAAACAATCAATGATAGGGGTCCTATATATCTTGCGTAAAAGCTCGTTCACTACCTACCTAGCAGATCTCTGCGTTCTGGAGAGAAGGCTCTGCTTGTTGTCCCCCGGTACAACAAACTCCGGTCTTGTGGCAAAACCTTTTCCTATCTTGCCCCTCGATACCTGAACGCGCTCCCCGTTCACTCACGCAAGTCCCTGAATTTTCTTAAGATCAGGAAACTCCAGAAAACTGAACTTTTTAACAACTGATCGCCTGTTCCAGCCTCCTAACCTCCGCTAATAGCGCGGAGATACCCCTTCGGGGGTGAGCCCAGTGCTCTATAAATCCTTCATTCATTCATTATGGTAGGGTTTCAATTTCAGCTCACAATCTCTGCAGCTGAGAGTGAGTTAGGTCATGCCACATGTCCACCGTTTCCATTAGTAGCAAGTTTCATGGGTGGGTGAGACGGGAGGACTGCACCAAATTGCTTAAGTATGTCTTCTGTGGATTCCATGGCCCACTGCCATATGCATGTGAGATAAGCAAATGACGGTGGCAAGTGTTGGTGGATGCTTTAATAGCCACATTTGACCGCATATTCAGGCTGTGTGGGGTTGGTATACAATGACAGTTCTGTCTTAGCATGAACTGTTGTAAGACGGCATGTGGAATGTCTTGGAGTGAGCACTGTTGTGAGCATGTGGGCATCCATCTATATGGCATATCTGTACTGTGTTGCTTGTATGTATAGATAGCTAGCTAAGATCTTCTGTAGGAGTTTGGGTAAGCTCTGAGTGCTAGTTGGGGCCCCATGGCAACCACTTAAAACTGTCACATAGTGAGGATAGGCCTGGTAAGAAACATGACCATTTACATGCTCACGTTTCTTAGGTTGCTTTCTTTTTATACACAATGACTTTTGACATACATTTGCATGCATGACAATGCAGGATAACATTCTCTAAATCGGCATTGCTTACATTTCCACTTCGTAGGCACACTATCAAGACACCTTGAACATTCAGTACAAGGGATAAAGTTCACTACGTAAATGTCATTGTTGTTATTGTCCTGTAGGCAATGAAGCTATCAAACTAGAATAAACAATTACGGCACGAGTGGGGTTTCGACATGGGTGCTGTTTATTATATATACAAAACAATTTCCTTGTTTAAGACAGAGGAGCACTCAGCTGACACTGCAAGGTCACTGCATGCCAGAATTCCAGCTCAGTTGATTCCTGTCTACCAACACAAGGGATGTCCAGCTCTACACAAAGACGGACAAACTGATGACACTTACCTGCAGGTAATGGGGAGATAGACCACCCGGCAGGGATTTGGCAGGTCACCCACCTTAGACAAACTAGGTTAGGTAGCGCTAGGTCAGAGTACACTATAATGCAGTACTTATCTGCCAGCATATATTCACTGTTTTAGCACGATGGTGGAATTGTTCGTCTTTTTCACTATTCATGTAATGCTAATTATGGCTACTCTGTTTCATTCTACTGATTATCGCAGCACACGTATTTTATACAAGAATCACAAGGCTTCAATAAATAATGAAACGCCTTACTGAGTATTTCTTTGGGTATGCATGAGAGTCCAAACAAAAAGGTTCTAGATCTGTAACCATGATTTCCTTGGGGAATCAAGGTTGTCATGTTATAAGGTTGCACACACATGTGTTACCCTGTAAGGATAGGGGTGAGGATTGTGCACCCTGGGCTAGCAGGACTATAGGCCAACATATCCTGAAGGTGTGCACGGAATCAGGCTTGCACAATCCTGATGTTTATGTTGTCTAACAAACACACAGTTTTATCGGAGAGGTACAAGCCACACAACATAAAATATCTGGTCAGTTCTGCAGAAGTGTATGTTATGTTCTGTTTTAAGTGTACTTTTGTGCTGTAATTGCCACAAATGCCAGAGGAAATTTCATAATTTTGCCAGAGAACTCAAGCAAACATACGCTCACTCCGCCCTTATCTGTTCTCCAGATGAAAGACAATGTATGAATACAATTTTAAGATCTATAAGTATAGACGTGTTGGTGCTGTCCTATAAAGGGCGTAGCTCCCTGTATTTGAAAATATGAAAAGTGGGACTCCATCACCATAAGAGATAGGCTGACTAATCTTTTCAGTGCAGAAAAAGCAATGATTTGTAGTTTTGCGGTAGATCATATATTATATCAAACTTGACTTTAATTGAGGATGTGTGGAAATGTAGGTGTGAGAAGTTGGCCTGGTATATGATGTCCACTAGTTAAAGTGGGCACCTTGCACCAGTCCAAACAACCCTTATGGTGATTTAAGTGGTCTAAGATAACCTTAGAAAGCTATCCCAGTGGTAGCTGTGGAGAGCAGCCTTCAGACTTAGTCTTGAAGGAATGTAAAGCAGCTTGTTTTACCAGAATGCAATCTTATAGTATTGGTTAAATGAAAGGAGAATCACACAGTAGTTATAAAAATATGCACTACTTAGTACCACACAGTATCTCCTACACGGAGATAATCACAAAGCACGCAATACTTAAGCACAGAAATGACACTAAATAGCACTAATATGCAGTGGGCCCCAGGGGGGGAACCAAACCATATACTAAAATAGTGGTATAAGAACCATGACTCGAGTCAAGACAGTGTCGAGAGGACATAGAATCACTGGGACCCCAAGGAACCACCCAAGGTGAGTAAGTAGGGACCCCACGGAGGACGGGTGCCATGTGGGAACACGACTGCGTGCTCCGTACAAATCTATGGGAAAGTCGCAGTTGAAGTTTTAGTGATTAAGGACCCTTCCCAGTGGACTTACAAGAAACCCCGTGGAAGACAGAAGGTTGGAGAGCCACCCCACTCGTGGATACCGAAGTACCCAAGTTACCTATCCCAGGGAAGCCGGGTGCATAGGGATGAAGTGGCGTCGGAAACCGCCGTCGATCCCAATGGAGGACTTCGAAGAAGAGTCGCTGCTGGAAGGAAGAAAAGTGTCCGTTGGAATCCAAAGGTGGATTCTTGTTGAAGAGTACCTGAAAGCAGAGGGGACAGAGTCTGGGTCACTTAGGAGTGACCAGGGGCTCGGTAGACGAATGCCCACCGATGTCGGGTGCTTCAGGTGAATTGATGGAGTCCTTGACTCTGCAGCTACAGGGACCAGGAGACATCGAGGACGACCAGGAGCCGGATATGAGCTGTCCCACAAAGGATGTCAAGTGCTGAGGGGTCGGTGTCCGGCGGGAACACCAACAAGCCTTGGCAACGGCAATCCATGCAGAAAGTCAAGGATGTGTACGGTTCGGACCAGCAAGGTCCAGGAGACTCACCACAGCAAGGGGAGTCAGGGCAGGCCTGGAGCAACCAGGGGAGCTCAAGAAAAGCAAAGTTGACCCTCAAGTGGACTCACAGGCCGAAGGCTCAGGAGTCGCGAGAGGACCTCGAGCAATTTCACCAAACAACAGCCCACTGAGCACTCGGTGCGAGGAGGTCAAAGTTCTTGGTAGGAAATGGTACCAGAGGTTGGGCTACACGGCGCCCAATGCACTAGTTAAAGGAATGCCAACAAGGAAATGCACTTGCAAATGAACGTGGTGCACAGGGATTTGGGTATTGCAGCCCCCACGAGGGATACTGGCCTCAAACTCGGTAAGAGGGCATCTCGGGCCTCGAGGGACGTAGAAACCCACCTCCTGTGTTGCTGGACCCTTCGGAGTTCGGAGGAGCTCGGGATCAGCAGACCAGTCAGCAGTGTTGCGGTGCCTGCGAATGTAGGGGAGTGACTCCTTCACTCCAAGGGAGATATCTTCGGTTGTCCTTGATGCTCCACAGGTCCTGCACGGATCCTGTATGGTGCACGGGCACAGACGATGCTTCAGACTGAAAGGGAGAGAAAGTCTGGCCCAAATGAAGCCCAGCAAAGTCCAGAGTGTCCAGACGGTCGAAGGTCAGTGGTTTCTTGTTTCAGAATCTTGTCCACGTCAAAACTAAGGTCCTACAGCCAGGTAAGCCCTTAAGTACCCACGGGAGAGGGTTGGCAAGATTCAGGGGACCCTCCCAGGGCAGGGTCTGGAAAGTGGGGAGGTTACTCCCATGTCCTTTGTCCAGTTTTGCGCCAGAGCAGGAGCCAACGGCTCCCAGGACTGGTTTGAACTGGACTATGCACAGGGACACCAAATGTGCTCCTCATGCAGACGTTCAGTCGCTAGCAAGCGCACCCACCCAGCCCTAATACACTATATCCTGTCTGGGAGGTGGTCACACCTCCCTGTGACAGGATGCCTATTGTTCTGCCTTCCCCTGCTCGAGCTTGGCTCAGCAGCAGGAGGGCAGAAATGTGTCTCTGGTCGGCAGCAACCATTTTGTGCTGTCCAGGACTAGAAGGCTGGTACCGGGAACACCAGGGACCCAACAAAGCTCGCTTCTGAGGGGTGGAATTGTACCTCCCACACCGGTTACCGGTGTGGGGGTATGATTCCAACATGTTTGACACCAAACACGATAGGGTTTGCTTCAGCCGTTTTAGAGTTGGTCATCACGCGGTCGCATAATGCCCCTCTATATGTCGTAAATGGCTGTATCACTGACAACCCGGGAGAATGGACTCCGTAGGCTGCAGGGGTGTTCTACTCATGCAGTGGCACCCTCTCACTTAGAACCAAGCACCCTGCCTTCAGGATTGTAAAGGCCTGCTATAGGGGTGACTGATAGGTTTTAAGTGCAGTGACCCTTAGATATAGTAAACCTATATCTTAAGTAAGTGGTGCATGCATCAACTTACACAGGCTGCAATGGCAGGCCTGTAGTTCCATTTTGCATGGCCTCTCATGGGTGGCATAATACATGCTTCAGCCCATGGGAGGCCTCTGGGGTACCTATGCCCTGGGTACATTGGTACCATATACTAGGGACTGACAAGGTTACCCCAGTATCCAATCTGGAGTGTACCTAAGCACCTAACGTAACGGTTTAGGGAGAAAGCAGATAGACTGGGGTCCTGATTAGCAGGATTCCAGTCAGACTAGTCAAAAACCAGCTTAGCACCAGGCAAAAAGTGGGGGTAAACATGCAGAAGGATCCTACCTTCCTACAGTAGGCAAATGGGAAAACAGAGGGGGGCATAGCTTAAGTGTTCCCTATGTTTTTCACGTTTTTATTGTGCCAGAGAATATACTGTTCGCTCTGATTGAGACTGTGCCCATCCAGAATATGTGCCAGATAACATATCCACTATCCAGCCAGAGAACAAGTTATTTACTATGCTACAGAACATGTGCTCGTCATTGTGCCATTAAATATGCCCATCATGGTACCAGCTAGTATTGCCCTTTAACACACACACAGACACACTGAATTCATCATGCCATGGATCTTACCAATAAGAGGTCAAGAAGGTCGGTCTATCAGTGCGAAGTTTCCCCTTCTCTGCATACAGCCTCTGTCTCACATAACCAAGCACTTGACCTCCACCCTTCAAGAGACACATTATGGTTCAATGCCGTCACAGAGGAAGTTCTAGCAGACATCAAAGGCAGGTCAGAGTTAAATGAGCGATCAAAGCTGCCTGTCCAGCTGAACTACCCCCAACATCATCCTCCCCCGGTGCAAGCAGTAGCTGATTGGGTTGAGTAACCTGGCAGCAGCCAAAAGAGAATGTGCTTAAGAGACAGTTGTGAGCACACTGTGGTGAATGGGGGCAGTGGCTCCGTGCAATTAGGATACATTAGAGCAGGGACATTTCTAAGGCAGTGATAGGGGTATAATTATTATGCATTAATGAGAAAAAGATGTTTTGGGTGTGGCAGTCCAGGAGTGCCGGAGGCACCACGAAAATAGATCTTGAATGCATTCAGGAGGCCGGACAAAGTTGTCCCAGTAGCTCAGACAAGGCCAGGCTGTGTGCCTCCTTCAAATAATTGTGTCTGTGGCTTTTCTAGGAGGCAGAGTGGTTTGAAACTAGCAGCACCAGCACAAAAACATTTGGATTTTTAGCCAGAATAAACAGAAGCCTAAACTGAGCCATATCAGGCTCCAGGTGAAGAGAGAGTCGCGGTTTTGATGGGTGGCTTTTGGCACAAGAAAACTCTTGACTAGGACCACGAATGAATGAAAGCCTTTTATAGAGTGGACTGATACCCTCACATAGTGTCCTGACACTAAAAGAAAATAGAGTAATCAAACCAGATGAAAGTTTTGATAATAAAGACAGGGAAGTTAGGCCACAGGAAAAAGCACTGTTGGTTGGTTACATTACATAAGCCCAAGAAAGGCTCCTAGGATACAGAGAAGAAACTGAAACGTATAGAAATAGATGTCCATGCAGAGTAGCGAGGACACCAAAAGCCTAACTTCCTTGATAGGCAAGATGACAGAAAGATTGGATCCTAGGTACGGGCATGATGAATGAAGAGGCTGATCGAAGAATTCTAGAAGACAAATAAGGATATAGACGCTGTTGACTGTAGACAAGTTCCTGTTTATAGAAGGCATGTTGGCATAAGCAATGCATACCTTATTTGAAATATCCCTGTTCTATGATGGATGCACTCATATAGAGTGGTCCTACTCCTAGTCCTACTCCCTCGTCTTCATTCAGTAATGAGGCTTCCTTGCCTTGATTAAACACCAATCAAAAGCCCTCCCCCCCAATAAAAGCCCCTCTTTCCACTGCCTCCTCCTGTACATAAACATGTTCAGCAGCAGATTCAATGTATTTATTCCACATAGGGAGAGCTGGAGGGACTAGGAGTAATGCAATTACTGGTAAGTAATTGAAGCATTACCTCCACGCCCCTCCCTCACCTTAATTCAGTACAAAATGAGACATAGCAACAAGGAAATGAGAACAACTGAGTTGCAAGCACAATAGTGATCCAATTTATTCAAAAACACAAAAAGAAAACAGCTCTATTACTTCATAGAGGCAAGCACCTTATGACCAAGGACATTATCAAGCACATCAAAATCTGCAATCCTATAATGTCTCACAAAAGTTGTGGGAGTAGCCCACATAGCTACTCCACAAATTTCTATGGTTGAGGCACCCTGAATTTCACCCATTGTAGAAGCAATGTTCTGCGTGGAATACCTGCAGGAGGAACATCCCCATAAGCCACACATGCCATTTAAATTAGGGACAGTATCCGCTGACTTAAAGTTGGAGTAGTGGTTTTTTCTATCCTTCTAAAAGGCCCAAAATTACCAAACAGGGACTGGGTCTTTCGGAAAGGCTCCATCCTTTCTAAGTAAACCAATAAAGCCCTCCTAATGTCCAAAAAGTGCAACCTCTGCTCCTCCTAAGATGATGGAGAGGGACAAACGTCTGGCAGTATCATCTCCTGCTTAGAGTGAAAGCCAGAATTAACTTTAGGAGTAAAAGAAGGCACAGGAACTAAGACCATTCTATCCTGGTAAAGTCTGCAAAAGGGATGATGACAGGACAATGCCCCTATTTCTCTCACACATCTAGCGGATGTAATTGCTACCAGGAAAAAAGTCTTCACATAAGAAGTTTAAAGTCTATGGGCACCAAAGGCTCAAAAGGAGGCCCATTTAAAGTATCCAATACCAAAGGTAAGTTCCAAACCGGAAAATATCAAGAAGGTCTTGAGAATAGTTGAACAGCACCTGAAAGAATCTAGGCATCAAACCATTCAAATCTTTCGGTTTTCCATGAACCCCTGGATGCTCTTATAGCTGCCCACTGAACATTCATTTTTGTAACCGTCAAACCTAAACGAGAACCATCCTGTAAAAATTCAATGATGAAGAGTAGACTAGCTAAAGTAGGATCAAGCTCCTTTTTCTTACATCAATGAGAAAAAGACGTCCAATGCCTAGAATAGGATTGAAGTGAAAAAGAATGCCAAGACGCTTGAAGAGTGACAGCAAGCTCCTCTGGCACACCATGATCAACTAAGCCCCTCCACTCAACCTCCAAGCCATCAACTGCAATTTTGACATTGTTCCTTGAGACAAAACAGGGACGTCGAGAGGAGAAGGAATCATGGGCAATCTCCATTTCTGACGCACCTTCATGACCTCTAGAAGGCGAAGCCAATTCACCCATGGCCAATGGGGAGAAATGAGTACCACCTGTGCTCTGCCACTCTGAGCTCTCACTATGAATGACCTGATCAAAGGACAAGTCAGACCATCCATTAACCATGCCCGAAGATACTTCCCCCTCGTACAAAACCTCCGAAGCTTGGTATTTTCCAGATAGGCAAAGAGATCCACCACTGGCTGTCCCCAAAGATGAACAATAGGGCTGAACAGGACAGGCTGTAGGGAAAAATTCAGGGAGGAGGGAATTTCCTTGCTTAAGACATCTTCCTTCACAGTCTCCTCCCCTTGGATGCAAATGGCAGTCAGGGATGGTAAAGCACCTCCGAACCCAACTGAAAATGTCCAGAGTGATCATGTTCAATGACCTGATCCTGGTCCCCCCTCTTGTTGATGTAAGCTTTTGTTACCATATTGTCCGTGCGGACTACAACCACCTTCCCTAAAAGCAGAGGACTGAATCCCCAAAGGACTAAACACACCGCCTTCAGTTCTCTCCAATTGGAGGAGTTCTGCACCTCCTTGAGAGACCAAAACCAGTGAATATGATTATCGGCCAACCCGGCCCCCTATCCTGACAGACTGGCATTTGTCGTCACAATCACTGGAGCAGGAAGAGTAAGAAGAACACCCTTCAGAAGATGCTTTTGAACTAACCACCAAGTGAGATCTGTCGAACCTGGTCTGTCATCCTGATCCGGAAGGACAGACTGTGGGAAGCTGGAGACCAACTGAAAAGAATCCATCTCAAAAGTTGGTGCAGATGGAACCTAGTCCAAGGTACCAAGAAGATTATTGAAGCCAAATGACCCTGAACACGCAACCATTCTGAGGCCTTTGGTCGATCCTGACTTAATAGGATTTGAACATGGGACTGCAGAGCGCAAAGCCTTTTCCCTGTTAAAATCACCAAGCCCAGCTGAGTCTGAAAACGAACCCCAATGAAAACAAGTTCCCGCGAGGGAAGCAGGAATTATTTCTCTCAATTGATCAGGAATCCGTGTTCTTGAAACACTGTCGAGACTCTCTCCACATGAACTCATAACTGGGATTCTCCTGAAGACAGTATGAGAAAGTTGTCTGTGGAAGGATGAATGAAAATTCCCTTGGCGTCCTGATTGGCGATCAAAGGAGCCAGTACTTTTGTGAAGACCCTTAGATTTTAGCCCAAAGGGAAGGGCATGATACTGGGAATGGTTGCCTCCCTCAGGAAACCACAGAAACCACTGATAGAAGGTCTAATGGGCACATGAAAGTAGGCGTCTTGAAGGTCTACATATACCAAAATGTCTCCTGGATGAACCATAGGAAAGATGGATTGCAGAGTGACCCTACTGAATCAAACAGTTCGGACCCAGGAATTCACCCACTTCAAATCTAGCACCGGACAATATGCCCCTGATGATTTTTCCACCAATAGAGAGTGGAATATGCTCCTGCTCCCATGTCCAAAACTGATACTCTCCAGATTGCCCTGTTCCAGAGTAGTTTTTTGATACCATCCAACAAAGCCATAAGCATTGGACCACATCATTAGAAGATCATTTACTGGCAGTAGGTTTCTTTGTTGGCATGGACACTTCCTCATCCGAAGGAGTGGTAGACAACACGTTTTCTTTCACAGTTCTTTTAACCTCCATTATAGTAATAAACAAGGAACTCAAGGAAAAAGCAGTTCAAATAAAGTGAACCTGACTGAAAACAGACCAACCAACACCCTCCCCGTTGACTACAAACCTTCGAATCAACATAGAGTCACTTAGGGCCAGATGTAGGTGGCGAAATACCGGTCGGTAACGCCGAAATTCGGAGAATTACAGCGTTACCGACCGGTATTTGGCTGAGTGCAATGTAGGTGAGTTCATACCTACATGCAAAATAAGGAATCGCAAAATAGCGATTCCTTATTTTGCTCGTGCATTTAAGGAATCGGAAATACCGATTCCTTAAATGCAATGTACGTAGCACTAAAAATAGTGCACTTGAGCCTTGAGGAATCGCTAATTACCACCAACTTCAAGTTGGTGGTAAGTAGCGATTTCCTTTAAAAAAGCACTTTTTTGCTTTTTCAAATGTGCCATGTGGCACACATCCATGCCCTTAGGGCATGGATGTGCGCCACATGTGCACACATGCACATTTCAGGGGTGCAACAGGGTGTCCTTTGGACACCCTGGCACCCCTGAAATACCTCCGTTATTAGCGATTCGGTAATACCGAATCGCTAATAGTGAATATCTTCCCATTCATTCCTATGGGCCTCCTAGCCCATAGGAATGAATGACTAGGTATTCCTTAATAACGAATCTCAATTACCGATTCGTTATTAAGGAATGTTAAAGAATCGCTAATATTTTAGCGATTCCTACCTACATTCCATTTAGTGAGTCCTTAATAGCGATTCGGTAAAAATCGCTATTAAGGACTCGCTAAATTGAAGTTACCTACATCTGGCCCTTAGTGCTGTAAAAAAAAAAAAGCAGATAGCATGCCCAAAACACCCTCACTCACTGCGGAGTAAAGTGACCGATACAACCGCTGCTCCTTGAGGGCCAACAGCCGACCATGGGATCCCTCACTCAGAAGAACAGTCCCAGCAGCTGAAGACCGCCGGACTCCATCGCGGCATACTCAGCTGACCTACCCTCTCCCGCCTTGTGGGACAACCCAGAAAGCACGATTGTGCGCTTAGAATCAATAAAAGCACAAAATCAATAAAAGGAGCTGTGCTTCTTACAGATTGCCCTAACAATACTGCAATCCTATGTGGCCTCAGTAAGCAAACATTGGTCCCACCATCTCCGTCAAAAGGCACATCTTGGTATCTAATAGTTTAGACAAAAAAGACAGTAGGAGGCACTGGAAGGATGGGCTTTTATTGGGGATGGGAGTTTTTGATTGGTGTTTAACGGGGGCAAAGAAGCCCCATTTTGTACCGAATTAAGGTGAGGGAGGGACGTGGAGGTAATGGGAGATTTCGTGACTTCTAGAGCCCAGTCATCACGCAGACAGAAGCTAAAATGGGCTTGGCTATTCATTTATTCCTATCATGATTTCCAGAGGCACAAGTCTGTCAGAGATTCAGATGGATACTTCTTCTAGCCACAGATTCCTCACCTTTAGAATATTCCCTAGGCGCCAGACTGGATTCAGACATTTTTACAGCAGTTTCCCGCATGCTGCTAGGTGGTGTCATCCTGCTCTGCATCAACCTTGTTTCACCCCAGATGTGATGGAGCAGTGTTGCATATAGGTGACACCCCTGCACACTGATCTAATTTTCTTTGTTTCTGGGTCTTCATACATGATCCAGAGCTCTGCTCCCTTTTCTTTGGTAGACAAACGCCCTTTAAAATCTTTTGCAGTGTGCAAGGGAACAGTTTCCCCACCGAAGACTACAGTTTTCAAACCGTGCCATGGATTCCAAAAACAGATGTTGGTGACATACCCACATGAGATGTGTCTCTTGTGTTTGGGATCAGGGCACAACTCCAAGTCATGTGAAGAATGTGCCCCGTATCATGTTTACCCGAAGGCGATCCAGTGAAGTGAAACTGTATGCTGCAGAACACTGAAAGATGTCACAAACCTCCCAAATGTCCCGATCCAAACCAAGGGGGCAGACTCATTCCCGCTTTCAAAGCTGCTTCAGCAACAGGTTCACTTCTCTGGAAACTATGCAATAGCAGTGTGGGTCATTCGATGTCGCATTAATGTGTCGTCATATTATTGTATGTTCTACCTATGTTCAATCTTTTGTGACCCCACTGCTTAGAAGTCACAGACAATGCAATACCAAACCAGACAAATGAAACGGAGCATACAGTGTATCATCAATATAGCTGAATTTAGAGCATTAGGAGAAATTACAAAAAGATCCAATATTGGAATGTGTCCATAATCAAAGTTCAATTAAATTCCTCGATAGTCTTGCATGTATGTTCAAATCCACCTTGTTTAAACTATTTGGTTACACACAATTGCACATAAGCCCAGCCAACGCGTTTCGTCCTTTAGGACTTCATCAGGGCTGCGAGATTGAAAACATACAAAAACAATATGTCACATATCAAACAAATTATTATTTACAATAAATCTAAAAACACAATACTTTTACACATTATGTTATGTGATATGTATAGCGCATGGCTGTCCCAGCGCTAAGATGCAGAGGAAGGAAGTGTCTGCGGCTACTGCTACTGAAACAACCAGGTCTTTACTGCCTTTCTAAAGGCCAAGTGGTTGGGGATGTTCCTGATGGAGAGGAGCATCGAGTTCCACAGAGTAGGTGCTCGTACCTTAAATGAGCGGCCACCGGTTCTCGTTCTACAGAAGCGTGGCACCCTCATAAAGTTGTGGTCTGCAGAACGCAGAGCACGGGTGGGAATGTAGGGAAGACATAGATCACTGAGAATTGTAGGGCCGGCACCGGCCAGTATTTTGTGTGTGACACAGAGCACTTTAAACCAGATTCTTTACTCAATCGGCAGCCAATGGAGTTGGTGCAACATACCAGAAACAGAGCCGTGCTTCGGTATAGCGAGTAAAGTCCGGGCTGCGCATTCATGGTACGCTGGAGCCTATTGGTCACAGATTTATTAGCGCCCAACAAAAGATTGTTGCAATAGTCCAGCCTGGCCAAAATCGTGGCTTGAACTACCAGCTGGCGCTTATGGGGGTCAAACAGGCCCAAAATAGGTTTGAGACCAAGCAGAATGCTGAAGCAGTTTCCTGCCACAGACTTGGCGTGCTCCTCACTCGTGGACGCTTCATTCGTCCCCGCAAGGAGCTTCACTACGGAGGTTTTACTCCTCTGCCACCCATTCGGATATCACGAATCATCTTGCCGCGACGCCGATCCTGAATTCCCTAAGCCTTCCAGCTCAACTTGACCGCCTGTACCCTGCTAGAATCAGCAGGCCTCCTCCTTCACACTGTGGAATCAATTAACCTGGTTTCTGTGCGGATACCTGATGCTTCACTTGTTGCTCCACTCCCTGACTGCTCTGACCCGGACACTTGACTTACCCCTGTCCAGTTCAGCACTACTTCCTATCAAATGACCATTGTCCTGATGATGACCTGAAATCAATCAGGTTGAAACGCCGTCGACTACAGAGCATAGAACATTGGTGCTGTTGTGGTCAATTTATTTAACCTGCCTTCCAAAACATGTATATACTTATTTTTTGTAAAGCTTGACCACATTCTTCTTAATTTCTATCGCCGTTCACGCTGCTCTCATCACCCTTGTGTCACTGCACCGCTCACCTTCACTAAACTCGTCCAGTGTTCACCTTGTGTGCTTTTGGTCGTTGTATATTTAACTGTACTGCAGTGCTGTTATAACTACTTACAAATAATACCTTCCTTTTTACACTCTAGCTGCATCGTTGTGGTCTCCCTTTTGTTCCCCATCCCCGTTGTGATTTACATCACTGTTTTTATTGTTCCCCTCTTTTTCAATGCTTTCCAGTTGAGACATTGTTGTATGGTAAAAAACTTTACCCGGTCTCACCTGGGTTAACGGGTCCTACTCCTGTATTTGTTTCTTTCTTTCCTCAAAAGATAGAGCGCTGTCCATCCGAATGCCAAGATTCTTTACAGTAGTTTTAGGCGCAGGAGGAGTACCCAACTCCTGCGGCCACCAACTGTTTCCCCATAAATGGCAGTCTCTGCCTAATAAGAGGATCTCAGCTTTGGATTCGTTGAGCTGGAGACAATTCGCCTCCATCCAGGCTGCTATAGCGGACAGGTCTTCCTGGAACTTGCCCGCATCCTGGCTGGGGTCCTTAGTGCAAGAAAAGACCAGCAGCGTATCATCCGCATAAGATACCAGAGATATGTTGCGGGCTTTGGCCAGCAGGGCCAATGGGCGAACATAAATATTGAACAAGGTCGGGCTCAGTGCAGACCCCTGAGGGACCCCGCAGCCCAGAGGGTGAATCTGAGAGTGGAAAGGAGGAGAGATAACCTGAAAAGACCTATTCTGCAGGAAGGACACAAACCAATCGAGAGCATTACCCTTGATACCGATCTCCTGCAACCAGCGGATCAGGATATTGTGAGAGACCGTATCAAAGGCGGCGCTGAGATCAAGCAGGATAAGTGCTGTCATATTGCCTTCATCCATGGACGCTCTTAGTTGTTCCGTTACTGCTAACAGGGCAGACTATGTGCTATGCCTGGGGCGGAAACCATTTTGAGAGGGATCCAATACGGAATGGGACTCTAGGTACTGCGTCAGAATGCCGTTCACAAAGGATTCGGTGTCTTTCGCTAGAAATGGTAACAGAGAAATCGGGCGATAGTTCTCCAGTCTGGACGCTTCTAAAGAAGGCTTCTTTAAAAGGGGATGACCTTAGCGTGTTTCCACGCTTGCAGTAGCTCAGCAGTGGAGAGGCAAAGGTTGATGAGATCCAGACAACTGGGAAGAAGGCAGTCATGGTGTTTAACAAAGATTTCCGGTTTAAGAGGGTCATCAGGGGACCCTGATTTTATCTTGGTGACCAGTGCCTTGAAGCCGTCTATAGTGATGGGAGGGAAAGAGGACAGGCATTGGGCCCCATTCCCAGTGAGATCTTCCCTCAGCGTATCTGCGGCATCACATGGCACGTGAAAGCTATCATAGATGCCGACCACTTTATTGATAAAGTAAGTGGCCAGCGCCTCGCATTGATCATTGGAGGTGATAGAGCTAACATTGGACGTTGGTGATTTCACCATATCCTTCAATAGGGAAAAGATGGTTTTCAAGGGGTTATTGCTAGTGGTAATCTTATTGGCGAAGCAGGCAGCTCGTGTTTTCCGGATCTGTTTATGGTACATCTTTCTAGCGGCAATATATTCTGATTTAGCCGTAAGGCAGTAAGCGCGTCTCCAGCAGCGCTCAAGAGCTTTGCAATTTTTCCTGGCACTTACAAGTGACTCATCGAACCACTCATGTGACCTGGCTTTCTTGGGATGAATCCATTTAGCTTGAATGCATTTATCAAGAGCCTGGTTAATCCACTTTTCAAAGCTATTGCTAGCTCGCTCGATGTCCGAGGCAGGGGTAGGTTGTGAGGTGACGAGAATATCGTGGAAGGTAGAATGATCTAATTTCTGCCAGTGACGTTTAAATAAAGCGTTGCGATGTCCGTGAGATTTGGGGCCTGTAAGGTACACCGAGAAACATATTAGATAGTGGTCGGTCCATGTCATTGGTGAAGATACTAGGGCCTCCGCAAGCAGGATGTTGGATAGCACTGGATCGAGCAGGTGCCCTGCCTCATGTGTTGGCCCAAAAACCAATAGGCTTAATTGACAGGCTGCCATGTAATTGAGAAAATTGGATATTTGAGGGTCCCTGTCAGACTCCAAGTGTAAATTCAAGTCTCCTAACATTACATCACTCTTAAAAACTAGACAACAAACTACACCAGACTCCCTACCAACATACATTTTGTTATTTCAAACCAGATTGCCTATGTACATTCTTAATATGTTTACACATTTCTAGTGAATTAATGTCCATCATGACAGGTTCCCTGTCTGTACTCCGGTCTACCAATTGCTCAGTGATATTCACAGTCATAATTTTTAGAAATAGGATTTGTAAACCATGCACTAACTTGTAAAAATCGAAATGCCTTATCTTTCGTAGTGTACAATGTCATCAAAAAACATGTATCCGGATAAGTTCAAACATGAGTGTTGGGTGGTTAAGTACCCCCTATTTTATCGACAATTACATAAAGAGTATCATTGAGTCATTTGTACTTCAAGTATAAGATATTAACCAAACTATTTTTACTAAAGAGTTCAAAACCCACAATATTTGCCTATCAATGACATCTCCCAATGTCATGTGAATACCAGTGTGCTCTCACTACTCCAGCACAACCTATGATAAAGTGTATTTCAATAACGTGTATTTAGGAACTCTAGTCCATTCATTGTTGAGTCCAGGTTATTTTTTAGGCGGCAACTAATCCTTTGGTCATGTCAAATGTCCTATAAAAATTATAAGCAGAGAGAATCGTACCACTCTTTAGCCATCTTTAAATCCATTTACAATGGTCTTCTTATACGAAGAATCACATAATTAAAAATTATTTCTACTGACGTACCCAAATTGAATCTATTGCAGTCCTATTATCCCCTAAAGCAAAGATCAGCATAGTCTTCCACGTACTAACCTCCTTCTTCTGTGTCAAGGTCCCAAATCACAGGCAATCAGTCTGTACCTAGTCACCTGCCTAGCTAGTGGGTTTTATGCCACTGGCCACTGGCTGACTGGCTGATTGTGGGAGCGGACCGAAGAGGAGGAGTCTGTTACGACTCAGTTTACCGCGATATAACTTCACAGTGATTTATACACATTTTGATTTGATTGTTTTAAAAACAGGAATGTACCATGTAGATATTGTGGATGACTAATCAGCTGCATTGGAGGTTTATTGATAGCGTACACACAGCAAAAACATCATTTTTGATGAGCTACAGATGGCGGACCTGAGGGTGGACTATTGTTCTTACTTGAGTTACTAGGAGGATCGGCTATTGGTGGCTATCAGCGTGTCTGTAACGACGACACACGTTGGTAACTTGGTAGCCGGAAAGGCCATTTGGAATGGTCATTCTGTGACATATACTTTGATTGGCCCAATTTTGGCATTAAACCAACTAGCTAGGCAGGTGACTAGGTGCAGACCGGTTGCCCGTGATTTGGGACCTTGCACAGAAGAAGGAGGTTAGTACGTAGAAGACTCTGATGATCATTGCTTTAGGGGGTAATAGGACTGCGATAGAATCAATTTGGGTACGTAAGTAGAAATCGTTTTTAATTATGTCATTCTTAGTAGAAGAAGACTATTGTAAATGGATTTAAAGCTGGCTAAAGAGTGGTATGATTCTCTTTGCTTATAATTTTTATAGGACATTTGACATCACCAAAGGATAAGTTTTCACCTAAAAAATAACCTGGACTCAACATTGACTGGACTAGAGTTCCTAAGTACACGTTAGTGAAATACACTTCATAACAGGTTGTGCTGGAGGTTGTGAGAGCACAATGGTATTTCACATGACATTGGGAGATGCCATTGATAGGCAAATATTGGGGGTTTTGAACTCTTTTGTAAAAATAGTTTGGTTAATATCTTATACTTGAAGTGCATATGATTCAATGATACTCTTTATATAATTGTAGATAAAATATGGGGTACTTAACCACCCAACACTCATGTTTGACATTTTTCCGGATGCGGGTTCTTTGATGATATTGTACACTACTGAAAGATAAGGGATTTTGACTTTTCAAAGTGACTGCCTGTTTTATAATTCTATTTCTAAAAATTATGACTGTGAATAGCACTGGGCAATTGGTAGCCGAGGTACTGACAGGGAATCTGTCACGATGGACCTTAATTCACTAGAAATGCGTAAACATAGTAAGAATGCATATAAGGAATCTGGTTTGAAATAAAAAAAAAATTATGCAGGTAGGGAGCCTTGTGTAGTTTGTTGTCTAGTTTTTAAGAGTGATTTAATGTGTAAAAGTATTTGTGTTTTTAGATTTAATTTAAATAATAATTTGTTTGATATGTGACATATTGTTTTATGTATGTTTTGGATTTGAACATACGTGCAAGACTCCTGAGGAATTTAATTGAACTTTGATTATAGACATATTTCAATATTGTATCTTTTTTGTAATTTATCCTAATGATATAAATTGAGCTATATTGATGATACACTGTATGCTCCTTTTCATTTGTCTGGTTAAGTTTTCTTCTCTGTCGAGGTTGTCTAGTAAGTCCAAATCAAAATCTAAGAAAAAGCAAGACTCAACCCCATCCCACCACTCTCTCTACAAAGAAAAGTCAAGAGGGCATCAAGGTGCCAATCAATCTCACTCCCGATCATCGATCGTAGTACTGATTCATCGGCTTGTCCTGTTGAGGCTTTAGGAAGGCCATGTTGCACATTTTCTGTGCTCTTCTGGCTCCCTCTGGCAAGCCTTCGGGCATCTAGAATCCGGAGACGCCTCCATTTGGGTTGCCATCGGCAGCTGTGTCCTCATGCCCTCTGTGCCTCTTGAACCCGCCTCAAGTTCCGCACCAACTCTGGTGCCCATTCCCATCTTGCTCCAAGATCTGAGCTGGTTCTTTTGTCCAATGAAACCGATCCTGATGTTTCTGGAGGTTGTGTCCTTGCCAACCCCAGTCTCCAACTGCGAGTCAAATACACTTCGACCCCAAACAAGGTTGTTCCTTGACTCCACTTCAGTGCACCCAGTTTCTGTATGTTCTGATACAGACAAAACATATCCTCTCCCACAAGGCCTTCCTCACAGGCATAATTACTTTTTTCGCTCATATTCATGCTCAACCTGATAATGATGATGGTGATGATGTGAATGATTTACCCCACCCCCCACACTATGATGATATTTATATGGACTTGCAGGAGGCCAGTGGGCTGGATACCTTCCCTGACAGAGGGTTGGTTTCACCCCAGGGACCCCCAACGAAGGAGAGTGCATAAATTACCATAGTGAATAGACACACAGCCGAGGCCCTGGATCACAGCTGCCTTCAGTTGAAGTCAAGACAAATGTTTTCACTGAGGTTTTGCACCCTTGGTTAGGCTCATCTGAGCCTTTGCTTCCATTTAATGAAGCCCTGACTTACCCCCTTATGGATACTTGAGCAAAGCCTTGCTCGTACACACCATTGAACAGGCAGGGAGCAAAGCACCATAGGCCGGCGCTGGACTACCCAGGCTTTTTTACACAGCACCCCAACTTGTGAGAGTTTGGTGGTTCAAGCTTCCACCAGTAAAGTTAACCCTTATGTGTTCACCTTTACCCCATCAGACATGGAGTCAAAAACGGCTGAAGCATTCGAGAAGCAGGTGTTCTTTTCTGCCAGACTGACGTTGAGGTCAGTGAATGGGGTCTGCCTCTTAGGCCGTTATATGCACACCCTTTGGCACATGGCCAGTGAGATCTTGCCGGCGGTCCCAGAGTAGTTTATGCTAAATATGTTGTTAGGGCTGGCCTGGAAACTACTGACTGCTTGGGGCGTGAAGTAGGCACTAGAGTGGTGCTCCACTCCCTTGCGTGGATGTTTTCCACTGGCTGTTCTGGGGACGTGCAGGTGTCTCTAATGAATATGCGCTGTGATTGGTCCCGCCTTTTGGTGAAAAAGCTGATTCTGCCCTCAAAAGCTTTAGAAAAAGCAGAGCTACATACGTTCCTCGGATCCTTGGGCATTTCATCCCCTGCCTGGCAGTTTCTTCAGAAGCTTGACCTTTCTGAGGCTACAGCTGAGGGCTGGCGTATAGACAACAACAGGCCCTGCCACCATTGCAGCAGTCACCCATGTTCTTTCATGTGCAGGGACGGAGATCAAGCAGATATTGTGCAGGTCACCAGCAGCACCGTTTCACCCAGTACTTCACCCCTGAGGCATCAGCCTCCAAGCAGCGTTAGTTTGCCCTTAGCAGTGTCCAGCAAGCCTGTGGAAGGCAGCATCAGACATTTTTTGCCAGGGTGGCAGGCCATTACTTCTGACAGATGGGTCCTCCTGAACGTACTGCAGGGCTATGCCCTTCAATTTCTTTCCTCCCCTATCAAAACAGTTATCAGAGAAGCATCTATTTCTCTTGCTGCAAGTGGTGCAGGCTTGCTTCTGGCCAAAGGGGTCATTGAGAAGTAGTCATGGGTTATTTGATAAACAATTTTATTGAAGTTTTACAATCGACAAATTGAACATAGCATCACTGTGCCATAATGATCATTTCAGCATAGTCATGCAACTTTCCCTTGTCAGGGCAGGCCCGGATAATAGCTAAATTGTTTCCCAGTCCCACCCCCACCCTTGTCCATGATCGATCAGCCTGACAGGTCTAACCACTTGCCCCATATTCGCCCATGTTTGGCCGGACAACCCCATGCCTCGTATACAGTTTTTTCTTGGATGGCACACCAGTCCACACCCCTGCGCCATTTTGTGTGAGAGGGAGCTGCTGATTCCTTCCATGCCGCTGCAATATCTCTTTTGGCCACCAATGCGGCTGTGCCCAGGAGTAACTTGTCTGTGCGGGACCCGTCCAATCTATCCATCACCCCCAGATGAAGGGCAAGAGGATAAGGGGGACTTCCCAACCCAGTATGTCTCCCTTTGAGCAGGCCACTGTATACTGAGGGCGCGGGAGGGAGGGACCCCCCCACGGGTGTACAGTAGCTCCCGCCGGCCCGGGTCGATTTATCAGCACCCTGATCTCGGTGGAGTCGGGTCCCGCTGTCACAGGGCCCAACGCCAGCCTCCAACTGCCTCACGTGTCTCCCCACTCGGGGTGCAGTTGGGCAGTGCGTTGTGCCCGCAGCTGTCCTGTTGTTCGCAGGCTGGGAACCGTTCGCAGGATCCGCAATCCAGGGGGGCCCAGGCCGCGTGACCCGGATTCGTGGAGATGCCCCACTCGCTGTTCACCTGCTCGCACCCGATGGGCCGGGGACCAGGGGGGAGGCAGGGCCTGGTCCAAAGGGGGGGAGGGCGGGCAGCGCCCACCGTGGGTCCTCAGGGCTCACCTGCAGCTGTCAGTGAGTTGGTTCGTGTTGCGGGTCCTCTATGCACTTTCCCTGGGGAGGTCGGTTACCGCTGATTACTGCCAATTAGTCCACCCGCTGGAGCGGGACATCAGCCAGGGGTTGCTACCATTGCGGGGAACACTGCATCTGGACGTTTCTCCTTCTTAGCTGTCTCCTCCTCGCTGTGTGTGGCTCCATGGGCCTCACCAGGACGCCTCTGCCGCAGGCTCCCGCTCCGGATGCCAAGAAACCCAAGGCGACCAGGGCCAGGCCTGTCGTCACGAGGCAGGCCACATCCACACCACCAACAGCATGTCCAGAGAAGGCAGGATTCAGCCCCGGTGTTCCACCGCCAGCTCAAGGCTCCCCAGGTGCTTCACCACCACAGGGCCCAGATCTCTCGTCTGCCATTGGTCCGTCTGGGCACCCCGATGGGCGCAGGCAGAGTTTCTCCTACGACTGGCCCTCCCAGATCCCCGGGGGCTCCCGATGCCCCCAAGGGCAGTGCGGGAGTCAGCGCAGGAGTCCCGCCGCATCTCCCAGGGTCCCCTCCTCACTTTGCATACCCATAAGGATTCCAGCAGTCCTTATCCGGGGCTGGCTGCCATCTCCGGCATAGCGGTGCCGTCCGGCTCTTGAGGCCGCTGTGGGTGGCGGCGGGAGGAGAGTCTTGCGCGTCTCCTAATCGGTCAGCAGGGTGTGTAGTGCCGTCAGCACATGAGCGACGGCTGTCCCCGGATTTCACAGAGCCGGCCTCCAGGGGATAGGCCCGGCCGCCGCCATCTTGGCTCGAGTTGGGCTGCCTCTTAGTTCGCCGCTTAACCGGTTCCCTCAGGCGGTTGTTCGTCTCCAGGGAATATATGACGTTACTTCGCATGCGTTTACAACGCATGCCTTTACAACGAGGTCAGTACAACGACCGCGTTGTTACCACGTGTACCATTACAACGCAAGTCATTACAGCGACCTGCTGTAGGGGGCGCTGGAGTTTGGAATAGTATAATTTACTATTCCAACTCCAGTCTGTGCAACAGTAGGGAAGGTGTTGAATTTAAAATCCAACACCTAAAGCCCTCTACAGCAAGTCGTTGTAATGACTTGCGTTGTAATGGTATGGCACCGCGTTGTACCGGCACCGCGTTGTACCGATAGCGTTGTAAACGCTGTTTCCCGTCTCCAGGTTGCTGCGGGGGAGGGCGCCTTAGGATCAGAGATACCCCCGCTGCAAGGGTGGCACTGGAGGAGTATAAGGATGATGTTGGATCTTAGAGGGGCCTGGAGCACTCTTAGAGTGCAACCGCCATCTTGGCTCGTCAAGCCAGTTATGGGTTGTTACTCCTACTATTTACTCATGCCAATTAAGGATGGAGACCTTCATTCTCTTTTTAGATTGTTGCTCTTTGAAAACTTTCCCACGGAAAGATAACTTCAAAATGCTGAGAGTGGCACAAGTCAATTGCGCCCTGACTCTGCGTGACTTGATGGTTGCCTTAGACCTAAAGGACACATTGTTTTGTGTGTCAGTCCTGCAGTTCCACACACATTATTTGCAGTTCAAAGTCAGGCAGGAGCATTTTCAGTTTGCTGTCCTTCCCTTCGGCCTTACCAGCTCTCCTCAAGTGTTCACGAAAGTGATGGTTGTGGTCGCCGCCCATCTTCGAAGGTTGGGAATACAAGTTGTCCCCTGCCTTGACAAATGGCTGTTGAATGCACTCAGCTGATCCCCTCCTACCCAGAAAATAGAGCAATTGTTCTTACTAATTTCACATGCTGTATGTCTGCAGTTGCCTACTTGAGGAGCTGTAATTGCCTAAAGCTAAACAATGAGAAAACCAAGCTTGTCCTTTCTGGGAGAGATAACCTCTGTCTGGACCACTGCTGTGCTATGAAATTGCCCTCTACGCCGGCATTTCAGCTTGTCTTATCTAGAGACTTCAAGTGGTCCAGGACACATTCCTCCAGGCTTGTTCTCAATCTTCCTACTTGTACCACTGTCACCACACAGTTGAATAATCTTCGTTGGCTGCCTGTCCGTAAGCGTTCCCTTTACAGACTTCTTACTCATACCTACAAGGCACTTTACAACCTTGGGCCTTCTTATCTTAGCAGTCGCATACACTTCTATGTTCCTTCCAGACAACTTTGCTGTGCATCACTTCTGCTTGCCTGCAAGCCTCGCATCCTGCATGCTTGAGCAAGAGGATGCTCCTTTTCCTACTTAGGTCCCAGTGCTCGGAATAAGCTCCCTCTCATTCTGCTGGATCTCTCTCAGACTTTAGGGAGAAACCTAAAACCTAAATGTTCTAACTTAGCTTAGTTTTGAACCTCCAGGCAATAACTTTCTGTTCCGTGCCAGCATACCCTCTTTTGGGCGAGATGTGGGTGTTACGAATACAAATAACATGACAAAACAAGGTGGGCTTGCCACTGACAGATGTAGACCACCTCCATACGACGGCAAAACTCCTGATATCATTTGGGCTCTTGATCAACGAGCCGAAGTCATACTTGACCCCTTCACAGAGGCTTCTCTTTATATGAGCCGTTCTGAACACAGTGTAGCTCAGGGCCTTCTCTCCGTCACGAGTCCAGGCCATTCAGGCTATGATTCAGATGTTTCAGCTTTACTCCTTGATCTCAGGGAGAGTAATTTCTGATAGAGACTTCCAACCACAGATTCCTCACCTTTTTAAATACTACCACAGGCGTCAGACTGGACACAGAATTTTTTTCAGCAGTACCCCTGCGACCAGCAGGTGAAGCCAACAATTCTGCATTGACATAATTTCGCACAGGATGTGACATGCGTGGGCCTATATAGACGTCACTTACGCACACTACCATCAGTTGCTTTCTTTTCGCACCAACAGACATGGATCCAAAGCTACCCTGCGTCTAATTGAGACTTTAAATTCTCAAAATTCTTCAGTGTGCAAGGGAATTATGTCACCTTCCAAGTCTAAAGGGTTCACACCAGGGTGGGGAAAGTCTCAAACAAATGTCTGTGACTGACCCACATGTGATTTTTCTGTGGTGCTTAGGGTCAGATCATGACTCTAAGGCCTTTAGTGATTGCGCCTTGGTGCACCCCGGGGTCATTCAAGATCAGGAAGCTAAACTGTTCATGTTGAAGTACCACAAGACCTAGTGCCTTGATCAGTCGAGTTCTAAAGCTAGGTCCCGATCCCAATCCAAAGTCACTCCCGTGATCGGTCGTCATGCTTTACGTCCTAAGTGAAGTCTAGAAAAAGCACATAAGAGTCCAAGCAAGACTTGGCCCTGTCAGACCACGCTTGATCTTCCGAGAATGCGTGAGGGCGTCATTGTGTTTCCAGGTCACGCCTCAAAAGTCGGTCTACTTCAGAGTCAATTCTGACCCTATCCCACATCAACTGGAGTTTCTGTGCCTTTCAGCGACACTATCACATCGAAGAACTTTGCAATGCTATGCTGAACTTTTTTTGGCACGTTAATGGCTCCCTCTGTTGTGCCGAAGAGCCCCAAGGAGCCAAGAGGCCTCCAATCTGGGCCTCCGCTGGCGGGTTCATGATTGGCACCTGTTAGGACCTCAGGATCCGCTCAAGGCTCCGGACTCAATTCAGTACCAGTTTCTTCTGTGGTGCCTAAAGCCATGTCAGAATGTGATCCACCCAATATGATTCCAGTGTGTCGACTCCAGACTACGACAGCCAACCCACAGTGCTGTCTGACGCCGAGAGAGCACTCCTCCGACCTCAATTGAAGTCGCGCAGTCCTCTTTCTGAGCCGCAATCCTTTCATGACCCTTCTAACTCAGACACACTGCCTCTACCTCCTAGTAGGGCTCAGGGTCTTCGTGAACGTTTCGCAGCTATAATGCTGGAGATGAGATTGCCCAACCGTACTCCGAGGAAAACTGGTATGAGGATCTCCAGGAGGCCAGTGGTTTGGATACCTACCAAGACACTGGCCTAGTTTCCCCTCAGTACTTGCCACAGAAGAAAGCGCCTTGGTTATGTGAAGGGCGGCAGAGGTCCTTGATCTTCCCGTTTCCCACTCAAGAGGTTAAA
Source organism: Calotriton arnoldi (assembly GCA_963921515.1). Lineage (NCBI taxonomy): Eukaryota > Metazoa > Chordata > Amphibia > Caudata > Salamandridae > Calotriton > Calotriton arnoldi. The sequence goes on from CAWUFW010001731.1 coordinate 1,428,066, forward strand.
ACCAATGTTCTGACAGAGGGGTTGCATTCTGGCCAGTTGAGTTTTGAGCCTCTGCTCCCATTCACTGAGGCTCTCACAGATACGCTCTTGGGTATCTGGGCCAAACTGTGCTCAGGACCGCTTGTGCATCGCCAACTTGCCAGATGCCATTACCCTGCTTTCCTCATTCAGCACCCTATGCCTGAGAGCCTTATGGTGCAGTCTTTGGCCAAGTTTGGCTATTTGTTCTGTGAACGCCAGCTGCCTTTTAGGCCATTATTCTCATGCCTTGTGGGACTCCATGGCCCTTGAATTGCCCATGGCCCGGGCTATTCTTTCTCAGGTGTGACACTGCAGCTATGGTGGAGATATGCAAAGACTCTGACCCCGACAGTTTATTTTGAAATTTGTCTTTATTATTCTTTTCTTTCTTTCTTTCTCTATTTGACAGGATTTATGGAGATTAACTTTTCTCTTCTTTCTTTCGTAGGGTCTTCAGAACATTCTTTCATGGTTCTGGTGCCTGCCGATGCCCCTCGGAAAAGAAAACGTGACTCTGGTAAGTCGTTTGTTTCTTTCCTTCTTTTTACATTACTGATTATTAGGATCTGGGAGTGAGGGGGTGGGAGGGGGAGAAAGTGACTGTATTCACCCAACCATCACCAGTGCTCTCTTCTTCTATATTTTCTTTTTCTTTTAGTAAGGTGATACCGTGTGTCCTTTGTCCCACAGTCTCCACCCTTCCCAGACCTCTCCCTCCTCTCTATATTGGGTCTATTTAAATAACCCTTGCAACCGGCCACGCACCTGAGATAGCCACGTCCCACCTGGAACGTGGCAGGGTACCGCTCGACGTTGCTCACTCCTCTGGTCGCCTTCTCCCTCCGCGGGCTACTGTAGAAGGTAAACTCTCGCTGGTTCACCTTCCGCTTCAAGATTTCTTCCGATCTCCAATTCTTCTCGGCGTCCCGATCTCCACTCTCCTCCTGGTTCGGACTACGCTCTCCTGTTTCCGCTTCCGGCTCTCTTCTTAAAGTGCCCGCGCCCTTTCCAGCAGGTTCCCGTGACAGCTTCACGTCAGCAAGTCCGGCTTGTAAGCAATCGTCCTCATCAAGGGGGCTGTGATCCACGCCGATATCGGCGCCGTTCAGAGGACTTGCGGGCTTTAAGGAGGGAAAGGTAGAAACGAAAGGAGGTATTGTTTCAGTCTCCTCCCCTCCTTCTTCTACCGTGTCAAGATTTAAGGGCACTTTATGACACAGGTCATGCAGTATAGTTGTGGTGCAGCAAAGTTCACCATCCGCTGTGGACTAGATACTACTGGCTTCCTCAGTAGAGCTATTGGCACTAGTGTGGACATTTGCAGACATACATGGATGCATTAAACTGGCTTCTCAAGTGACATCACGTTCAAGGAAGTCTTATTGCCATGCCATTCGATGATTCCCAACTGTTTGGCGATATGGTCGACTTGACTCAGGAGCGCTTAATAATAACAGGGCCACAGAGTGCAGAGCGCTCCTTGGGCCTTTCTGCTTCTCCATGCCAGCCACACCAGCAGTTTTGCCCCCTCTGGTACTTAGTAGGGGCTGCCAGTAGAGCCAGGCTGAAGTTGCAGCTGACTCATTCACAGATGCTCCCTGTCATCTGAGCCATTCTGCGCATGGTGCAGTTTCGCACCTATCCCCCGGTGAAGAGAGTCCAAGATATTTGAGCTATACTACCAATGTTTTAGTCTCTGTCCAGGGTCACAGTGAGGATGACTGGAGCTGCTGGGACTGATGGAATCCTGCTGCTCAAGCCAAATGGCATATGCAGGCACTGCAGTGGGATCTGAAGTCCCAGTGGGCATAGCACCCAGGGGATCTTTCCGTAATGCCCCAGATTTCAGAGGAGACAGCAAAATATCTGCAGTGGTGGCTGCAGGACCACGATTGGGTCCTCTAGTTACCCCACCCAGAGCTCATAGTGGAGACCAATGCATCGCTTCTGGATTGAGGACGTCATCTGAGTGAGGTGGACATCAGAGGTGTCTGTCTCTGGCAGAAGCCTGGCTCCATATCAACCTTCTTGAGCTGAGAGCCATTCGCTTGGCGTTGAAAGACTTCCTACCCTCCATCAAAGGGAAGCTTGTGCAGGTGCTCATGGCAACGCCACCACCATGTGGTACTCCAGCAAGCAGGGCGGGGTGTGGTTGTGGACCCTATACCAGGAGGCTTTGCATCGCTGGGTGTGGCTAGCCACCAAGTAATTTTTCTGTTGAAACACCACCTGGCGGGTTCCTGAACACCAGAGCGGACAAATCAGCCCATCACTGCCTTGTGGCTCATGAATGGCAGTTACATCTGGAGGTGGCCCAGGGTATTTTCCGTAAATGGGGAGAACTCTGGTTCAATCTCTTCTCCAATGCTAAGAACGCACAATGTCAGCACTTTTGCACGTCGGAGTTTACAAGGGGCCTTTTGTTCTGAGATATGCTCCTTGTAGGGTGGAGCTCAAACTCCTGTAAGCCTTTCCTACAATACCTTCCCTGCCCAAAATCTAAGGAAGATCAGTTCCGACTGGGTTCAAGTCTTCCTAATGCCTTCAGATAAGATACGGAGAGTACAGAATCCTGAACTCCTGGGCATGAGCATCTGCCCTCTGATGAGGCTGCCTGTTTGGGAGGACCTTCTGTCGCAGCAGCAAGGCAGAGTCTTGCACCTGGACCTGTGCAACCTTCACCTCCATCCTTGGAGATTGAGCAGCAACATTTGAGTGCTTTCAGCTTTCTTTCAGAAGTGGTTGATGTCATCTTGGCAGCCAGGCATCCCTAAACCAAATCATTATACTCCTGCCATTAGGAAAAACGTGTGGCCTAGTGTGCTTTTAAACAAATTGACCCAATCCATGCCAAGCTGCCTAAAACTTTATTGTTTGTATTGTCTCTAGCCCAGCAATGCCTTGGTTCTGGCACTGTTAAAGGGTACTCTTTCGACCATTTTACAGTTGCTGGACCAGTCTTGATTATTTAAATCTCCTGTTGTTATGATCTCCCACAAAGGGTATATAGAACAATTGGTTCTGTTGGGTGGTACAATTACTGTGCACACTGTATTTACTACAGATGAAAGGGTGTCTAACAATTCCTTATTTGTGACACACGAAAAAATAATTTGGAAAAGAGGAACACACCAAAAGGGAAATTCACAAATAAAGTTAATTTACTCTTATATTTCAAAAAGTACTGAATAATAACGGCTGTCACAGATACACAAGAATTGCAACAAGACAACAAGTGACTAAGGTGATAAAGTGACATACAATGAATAGTGAAAGAAACAGTACACTATATACATGACAAATGTAAGTGACATAAAAATAAAAGAGTATTTTTGAATTTTTGTCCTGTCTTAATTTTGCACATGTAATACAAGACCCATTCACGAATCAATTTATGGTCAAGAGAACTGTGTGGACATAAGTGATGATGAATGTTGACGTTTCGACCCTGGAAACAGCGCAGATTTGGTGTGCATCAGAGCGGGTCTTCCTCAGGACTATGGAAGGGAGGGGGGGTTGACAGCCAAAGCAGAAACTTCAGTCAATGAAATCAGAAAGGATAAGGCGTGCTTCAAATCCAATACTGTACTTCACTAAGTATTCACATGGTGGGGTTCCGTTCTATTAATCAGGAAGCCTCTTTTTAATTAGAAATGTTTGTTTGTTCAGAAGATCTCCACCAGCCGGTTGGAGTCTTTTTACATGAACACGTATGACATCCACCAGCCGGTTGGAGTCTCGTGTTAGAGTCATCATGTAATGATCAAAGTCGACAGTGAAGGTCGTTTTACTTCAAAGTAGCAGCGCGCATCCGTCTGTCAGCTTCTGGACATTTAGTGATTAGTCACCTAAGAATCAATTTAGCATAATTGCACGGATCAGAGTGATAATGTCGACGACTATTCGATCCACTATACATCTGGGATCATCATCAGGACAATTGAATGTTTGGCTGGATGCATAAACTAAATTGCTAACAAGTCAATCAACATATGAACCTGTAATAAACAAGGACGGCGGTGGGGATAAAAGATAGGGGACGAGAGAGAAGGAATAAAGAAAATAAATGAGAAAGAAACCATAATCAATTAAATTATCATATGAGTCTAAGAATTAAACAAATAAGTTAGAGATCCATGCAAAAAGATCTCCATGTTGTGATCACCTGTGAAAGACCCATGCTGAAAAACACATGTACTGCCTACCAGGGTGGCAATATGTGGATCATGAAAGCAGGATAGACAGCTACGGAATTCAATAAATACTGACTAACAAGAGAACAACCTGCTGATATGTTACTCAGTAAGTGAGACAATTCACATGCAGAGTGGTGAATATCACACGTGAAGCACCAACCTTAGAGTATACAACAACTGGATCCTAATGCAGTAACAAAAGTTCAACAGGGCACTCCATCAGATTTTCATCCCATCCCCTAAATACGTTCCCAGAGGTGGAGCCTCGAGGAAATTGCTAGAAAAGAACAGGTATTACACACACATAAGGTCAGACTATGTATTAACCCCTTCTGTGCGTGTGACGGCCGGGAGCCGTCACCCGCCACGGTGGGCGTGTGCGTGGGACGGCTCCTGGCCGTCCTAGCATCCACCCTCGGGGGGAGCCCCGTGGGCCGCCCTTTATAAAGCCTGTGCTTCCACGACCAGGTAAGGCAGCGGAAGCCCTTCTGCTGCCACCCACCACGTCATTAGATGAAGTCGGACGCGCTGGAAACCATTTGCGCTCCAGGAAGAGGAGGTAAGTTTCTCCTCAGGGAGGTTTTTTTTAAAAAAATAGGTTTTTCCTTTCCTCCGATGTCTCTTTGGAGCATTCCTGGTGCATGGGGTGCGATCGTTCAGCAGGAATGTCAACTAGACACAAGGGACTTTTTTTTGGTGATCAATTTCGTGTTTCAGGGAGCGGCCCCTTGGGGAACGGTCTCTCCCCTTAGGGGAGCAATTATGTTGGCCATTTCTGCCCCCTGGGGGGCAGATCAGCATTTGTTTTTTTTGTTTTTTTTTAATTTTGTGTCCCCCACTAGGCCTCCAGGTATTTCTTTTTTTTATGTTGGGGAGCGGCCTCTTGGGCAAGGGTCGCTCCCCTCAATGGGGGTAATTATTTTGGCTGTTTCTGCCCCCGGCAGATAGGCCTTATGTTTTTAGGCCCTTCTACCTCCAAGGGGGGCAGAAGCCATTAGACACCAGGGATTTTATTTGGCAATGTCAGAGAGCGGGCCCTTGGGCAAGGGGCGCTCCCCTTTATTCGGGGTAATTCTTTTGGCCATTTCTGCCCCCCTTGGGGGCAGATAGGCCTTATGTTTTTAGGCCCATCTGCCCCCAAGAGGGGCAGAATCCACTAGACACCAGGGATTTCTTTTTAAAATCAGTTTTGGAGATGTCGGGGAGCGGTCCCTTGGGCAAGGGTCGCTCCCAATTACAGGGGTGATTATTTTGGCTGTTTGTGCCCCCCTTGGGGACAGATCGGCCTTTTGTTTTTAGGCCCATCTGCCCCAAGGGGGGCAGAAGCCACTATACACCAGGAATTTCTTTTTAAAATCAGTTTTGGAGATGTCGGGGAGCGGCCCCTTGGGAAGGGTCGCTCCCCTTTATTGGGGTGATTTTTGGGCCATTTCTGCCCCCCTTAGGGGCAGATCGGCTGTATGTTTTTGGGCCCATCTGCCCCCCAAAGGGGTCAGAAGCCACTGGACACCAAAGATTTCTTTATGGATCAATTACGGCGATGTTGGGGGGGCAGCAAGGGTTGCTCCCCATTACCGGGGTGATTATTTAGGCAGTTTCTGCTCCAATTGGAAGCAGCAAGGGTCGCTCCCCATTACCGGGGTGATTATTTAGGCAGTTTCTGCTCCAATTGGAGGCATATCGGCCTTATGCTTTTAGGCCCTTTGCCCCCAAGGCGGCGGGGGGGCAGAAGCCTCTAGACCCCGGCGACGTTGGTTTCACTAAGTTGTTTTTGGGGAGAGGCCACTTTTGGAAGTGCTTATTTTGGCTTTATTTTTGGCCCCATCTGCCCCCCAGCTTGGCTGGTAGATTGTGGTGCATTATTTGCATAAGTGATTGAAATGTTTTATTTCTTCATTTTATTCTAGTGCAAAGCTTTTGATTCCTGTTTGCAGTTTCGGCAGTGGTTGATCTGCAGTTTGCGTAGTTGCAGGTGTTTGGTAAGAAAAACATTTTTGTTGCATTTACTCCAAATGGGGAGAGTATGTAGCCTTACGGCTAGAGCGGTCGACCTCGAAGCTGGGGAACCGGGTTCGAGTCTCGGCAATGACGCTCAACATCCTGTGATTCCAGGCAAATCACTTAATCTCCCTGTGCCTAACAAAAATGAATGTGTCCGTCTGTAACGCAACTGGTGCTCATGTAAAGCGCTCTAATATCCGATTTATCTGGTCTAGTTCGCGCTATATAAAATTCTTTTAAAAAAATGAGTATTATTGTCATGCATGAATGAATTTTTTGTAAGTGTTGTCATAATAGCAGCATATTTAGCTTATGTTTTGAGTGTGAAATTGTTTTTGGATTTGTGCACGATGTGTATTGAGTTGTCTCGTGTAATTTTCTTTTTCTTTTTTAGTGGGAAATTGCTGGTCCTTGCTGCGTCTGTGCAGAGTAGGTGGTGTTGAGTCTAAGTGTTTCTGGCAAGTGAGTGGTATTGTTTTGGAGTACATAGGTCTTTGTGATAAAGCCACATTTTTTTAATTACTTATTTTACAAAGTGTTTGTTGCTGTTGACTTGTTTGTCAGATTAGTAAGTATAATGGCTAGCTGCAGGATTACTGCTCAGCAGGAGGTTGGTATGCTTTTTGAATCTTCCTCTGACCATGATTATGAGACTGACAGTGCATCTGAGGCAGAGGAGGAAGTGCAAGATTCTGGCAGTGAGTTTTCTGTCCATGAGGAATTATCTGATGATGAAGCTACTCTCAGTGCGGATGAAGCTACTCTCAGTGTGGATGAAGTGCCTATTTTAGAGGAGGACACTGATGTGTCGATGATGCAGCAAGAGGCATCTGGATTGCAGTTGGGGCTGTAAGGCTTCCAATGGAAGTGCTGGACTCTGGGTTGATCCAAACATGGTGCAGCCGGTGTTGCCTGCCTTTAGTGGTGATGAAGGGTGTAGTGTGAATTGTGATTTTTTTTTGCCTATACAGTTTTTTCAGTTTATAGATGATGTATTTTTGGCTGAGATTGTTGAGCAGACTAATTTGTATGCTGAACAGTTTTTGAGGGACAACAGTACCAGACTTAGGCCCCGCTCTAGAGCTACCCGGTGGACTCCCACAAATCTGGATGAGATGAAGAAGGTTTTGGGTTTAACCTTTTGATGGGCTTGATAAGGAAGCCGTCCCTGTCTTCATATTGGTCTACCAGTTCCTTGATGACAACGGCTACAGTTCCTGAAATTATGAGTCGTGATCGGTATTTTCTTTTGCTTCGGATGCTGCATTTTGTTGATAATGCTTCGGCATTGCCACAAGATCACCCTGACTGTGACCGTCTTTTTAAGATTCGGCCTGTCCTTGATCACTTTATAGATCGATTTTCAGAGATATATACTCCAGCGAAAGAAATAGCTGTTGATGAGTCTTTGGTCCTTTTCAAGGGCCGTTTGGTTTCTAGGCAGTACATTCCTAGCAAGAGGGCACGTTATGGAATTAAGATAAATATGTTGTCTGAAAGTAGGACAGGATAAGTCTATAATTTCTGGCTGTACACTGGTTGGGATTCCACTATTGACCCCCCTGGTTGTCCGTCCACTTTAGGAGTTTCAGAGAAAATTGTGTGGGAACTTGCTAGAGGACTTTTTAACAAAAGTCACCATTTGTACCTAGATAACTTCTACACTGCTGTGCAATTGTTTGCGAAGAGGTATGCGGAAGGAGAGTCATATGCATTGTGCTGATTGCCCTTCTAATCCTGGGCTGTGTGTGCCCACATGTTTCAGATTGTATCACACTCAAAAGAGTTTTTGGGAGCAACCGTGAGTCTAATAGTGTACTGCCTGGTCTGTATGGTTTTATATTTGTTGTTCAGTTTCACGGTTGGCAATAGAATGATGTATTTAGTTACAGCTGTTGTGTTTGTAGTGATAGTTTTGTATCTAGTTCCAATTGGTTTGTGTTTCTTTTCTTGTTAAAAAAAGAATTTTATGACGGTGTGTGTGGACTGGCATTTGGCATGGTGGTGTGCATGGACTGGCGCTTGGCTGCCGGTGTGTGTGGACTGGCGCTTGGCTGGTAGTGTGCGTGGACTGGTGCTTGGCTGGCGGTGTGGGTGGACTAGCGTTTGGCTGGCGGTGTGTGTGGACTGGAGTTTGACTGGCGGTGTGCGTGGGCTGGCATTTGGCTGGCGGTGTGTGAGTAGTGACTTGCTGCTGGTCATTACACACAGTGCTAGCCAAACGCCACTGCACACACTAGGTCAACCGTTAGTCGGTGTAATTGCTGTGTCAGTCATGTGGGCGTATGAAAGTGATGGGCCATTGAATGGCGCTGTCTGTTGATGTGAATGTTGTAATGTGCTGGGCCTGTGACTGGCGGTGTGAATGGTCTTGTGTGTGTCACGTATGAAAGGTGTGTGAATGGCCTGTAAAGAGGTTGGTGCCTTGCTGTGGCTTTGCAGCTCATGAGCTGTGAGTCATTGGTTCAGGTTTTTAACCTTTTAATTATTAACAGTGCATTTCTTTTTTGTGAAATCTCTTGTTAATAAAATCTTATGTTCTGAACCTTCACTCACCCTCGTGCCAAATCAAATTATTATGTGTGTGTACTTAAGGAATAGTTCTTTTGAAGTATTATTTGTCTTTACTGTCTTTCTCTGCCAGGGTGTACATTTTCTCTACATTGTCTGTTAATGTGAGTGTTGTAATGTGCTGAGCCCGCAGCTGGTAGTGTGAACATGTGTATCAAGTATGAAAGGTGTGTGAATGGCCTGTAAAGAGGTTGGTGCCTTGCAGTGGCTGTACAGCTCACGAGCTGTGAGTCATTGGTTCAGGTTTTTAACCTTTTAATTATTAACAGTGCATTTCCTTTTTGCGAAATCTCTTGTTAATAAAATATACATTTTGAACCTTTCACTCACCCTCATGCTGTCTTTCTGTGCTAAGGTGTCATTTGTCTCTAGAGAAAATCTACCAACTTTAGATTTTTTTTTTTAAATATTCTTTTTATTAAACATTTGTGATGATACAGTGGAAGGCAGTGAGGCCACATGACATTGAAATACATTGGTGACATATCAAATAATCATTGAACACAGATCATACACAGTCCCCATACAGTTTTAAGTCGGTTCAAAATCAGTGTCCACCTCAGCTCTACGTAATTCCTCAGTGGGGGACACACAGAGACCGCCACATGACACATTCCATTTAGCCCATTTGTGGTCACATTTCTTAGGGCAACCCCTGTGTTTGAAAACATCTTTCTCTGCAATCAACGCATTATCCATGTCATTGGACCATTTCTGATAAGTGGGCAAATCCCCAGTCCCCCATACCTGAGCTATATTTCTCTTGGCAAGGGCAAATCCCAGTGAGGCCCATGTGCGCTCGGTTTGGGTCAAATCGGTGGCCTCCCAAACATTGAGCAAGCAAAGTCATGGGGAGCTGGCTATGTTTTTCCCACACACCTTCGTAAGTGTGGAGAAGATTCTTCCCCAATAGGACTGAATGTGTGGGCATTCCCAGAGCATGTGGAAAAATGTACCTTCCGCAGCGCATCGTCTAAGGCACCCCGCATCTGCCTGACGCCCCATTTTTACCAATGTCTGTGCCGATAAGATAAGTTCTGTGTAGGATTTTGAACTGGACTAAGCGGAGCCTCATCGGTATAGCGACCTCTTTAGGGGAGGAGAGTGCTTCTTGCCAGTCGTCATCTTCCAAATATCCTAGATCCGATTCCCACAACTGCCGGAGACGCACCAGTGGGTCCGGCCTGTTGTTGAGTAATTTGCGATACGTAAGTGATATTGCTTTGCGGGACATGGGATCTGCTAAAAGTCTATCCTCCAGTGGGGAGGCTTCAGGTAAAGTCTCACCACACGCCACATTGGTAGTGATTGCATGGCGTATTTGTAAGTATCGGAACATCTCTGACCCTGCCAGTTGGCATTCCGCTTGCAGGTCACTAAAAGGGACCACCTCACTTTGCTTCCAAAGGTCACCCACGGAAGAGATACCAATTAAGTCCCATTTATCAAAACTTGGGCATTTGCTCAGTGTGCCAAGTTGCTCGGATTCCCATAGGGGAGTGGCCAGTGTTATTTTTTTGTTCCACCCCAGTGTTCTTGTCGCACGATGCCAGATTGCAACTGTTTGGGCTGTAGTACTGTTTAAGGTCGGGAAACGCGATCCCTCCATTATACCACCCCCTGATCAATTTATGTGTCGCAATGCGCTGGTTTTTCCCATCCCATAGAAGCGTTCTGACCTCGCTTTCTACACTTGTGAAGTATGCGTCTGGGACTGCATAGGGAATGTTTTGCAACGCATATAGGAACCTGGGCAACGCTAACATTTTGAACAGCGCTGCTCTGCCCAAAAGAGTTAGGGGCAGGGACCACCAGTGGAGCACATCATTATGGAGTCTAGTCAGCGGGGCCTTAAGGTTAATTTCATAGAATCGGGTGGGACATTGGGTGATATATATGCCGAGATAGCGAAAACCCTCAGTGGCAATTGTAACGTCGGTGCCCTTGGGCATCCTGGGCAGGGGGCCCTGGAGCATATAGAGTACCGATTTCGTCCAGTTAATAGTATATCCCGAGTGGGTGCTGAAGATTGCAAAGATGTGTAAAATACGGTGGATCGAGGCTGAAGGAGCAGCGACATACAGTAGGACGTCGTCTGCATACAAAGAAATTCGATCCTCATGGTAGTCCGTCTATTTCAGCCCTCTAATCATGGGGTCACCCCTCACCCAGGTCGCCAAGGGCTCCAATAGTAAAGCGAATAGGAGGGGCGACAGGGGGCATCCCTGTCGAGTCCCTCTTTCAAGACGGAATGACCGAGATGTGTGTTGGTTGACAACCACTTGGGCAGTCGGATCAGTATACAGGAGCTTGACCCATTTTATAACGTTCGGGCTGAAGCCCATGCGTTCGAGGAGGGCAAATAGGTAAGGCCATTCGATAATGTTGAACGCCATTTTGGCGTCTAATAATAACAATGCTGCGTCTTCTTGAATGGTGTTAATTCTCCCCATCACCCCGTGTAGTCGTCTAAGATTAAGGGCCGTGTTTCGACCCGGCATGAAGCCTGATTGATCTGGGTGCACAAGCTTACAAATTACTGGGATCAAACGGTTGGCCAATGCCTTGGCAAGAATTTTTGCCTCAGCAGTTAACAGGGAGATCGGGCGATACGAGTCCCACCTCATCAGTGGCTTACCATGTTTATGTATAACGACCACTGAGGCCAGCATCAGATCTTTAGGTAAAGATCCAGTTTGGTAGCTCTCTAAGTACATAGCTCGGAGAGCGGGTGTTATCTTGGAGGTTACTAGTTTAAACAGTTCTATCGGAAGCCCGTTAGGGCCCATAGCTTTTCCCGACCTCATCCCACGTATGGCAGTCGCTAATTCCTCTTCCGTAGGATCGCCCTCCAGGAATTCACGATCTTACGGGGTGAGAGTAGAGACCGGGATTGTGACCAGAAGATCCCTGGAGTCGGTAAAGGTAGTGCGGGTAGTGGAGGAGTATATAGAGGCAAAATGGGATGCAAAGGTCTCAGCAATCAACTGTGGGTCACTCAGCAGTTCTCCCGTATCCCCCTCAATAAGGGGCACCCATCTCTGTGCGGCTTCCCGCTTTTCTAACCATGCAAGTAGTTTCCCCGTCTGGTCCCCCAATTCGTATATTTTGTGGAAAGTAGCTTTCTGTTTCGACCTAGCTGCCTCCAATGCGAGCTGTCTATAATCTTGCCTCTTGACACTAAGAGTATGTGAGATCTGTTCATCGTCTGTGGTTGCTACCTCGTCCTCCAGCCCTTGAATCTCATGTTCTAGAGTCTCTAATCGTGCCCTCAGTTCCTTCCTATGCCCGACATTAATGAGAGTGCCTGACCTTTGATAACTACCCCGAAGGCCCCCCACAGGATCTGATGGGAATCAACAGTGTTTGTGTTCTCGGCAAAGTACTGGTCTACCCCTTTTAAAATCGCGCTCTTTACATGTGGGATCTTCAAACACCATGGATTAATAGAAAGTGTGAGACGTCTGTTCTCCTGAGGCAGGGCTAGCTGCGTAAGAACATGAGAGTGGTCAGAGATACCGCACGCCAGAAACCTGGCTTCGGTAAAGTTAGAGAGATCATCGGCGTGCATTAGCAGGTGATCAATTCTGGATTGACTACCGTGCGCCCCTGAATGAAAGGTAAAATTACGCGCTGAGGGATTGAAATGGTGCCAGAGATCAACCAGGCCAAACGCCAAGAGAAAGTCCAACAATAGTGAGGTGCCCTGTGGGTCTTGTCGAGGGGGACGCCGATCGACCCGCCCATCCACCGTCAAGTTAGTCACCTCCCATCACGAGAATGCCAGCTGGGAGGTTAAGCAGGAATTTACCCAAGTCGGCCAGTGTAGGTTTTTTCAGCGCCGGAGGGATATAAATCGAGAGGACATTAAGGGGGCGCCCTTCCCATGTCCGGGCAACCGCAGCGAATCGACCCTGGGCATCCACCCACGTGTCATTTACAAGGTATGGGCATTGCTTACGAATGAGAATACCGGTCCCTCTCGAACCGGAAGTAAAGCCCGAATGGGCCACCAGTCTATAACCCCATCGATCGAGTGCCTTACATGTATTGCCAATGAGGTGTGTCTCCTGCAGCAGAGCGATATCAGGGGCCTGCCGCTTGAGATATTGGAGCACAACCCCTCTTTTTAACTTATCCCCCAGTCAGGTGAGGACACAGAGCGCTCTCTTCACGTCCCGGTCAGACATGGTGTATGTGGGTGTCGTAGGGCGCTACTTGCCCAGGGCATATGTGTCGTTGTCGCTAGTAGGTACAGTGGATTAGCAAGCCTTGATTGTGTTCGTCTTAAGGACGTCCCTGTCTCCCCGTCATCACAACAAGATAACTACATAAACTAGACAAACAAACCCCCCCCCCAAAACGTCCCTCTCTCTCCCCCCTCCCTGCCTCCCTGCATGGCGGGCAATGAACCTCCCGCCACCCCCAACTTGCAGAGTGCCTATCGCCCACCCTTAAAAAATTAGGGAACGTGCTCCAACCCCACTCCCTCAGGCATATGTGAGTTACTTCTGTGTGTGCACATCATGTTATACATAACAAACAGAGATCGATACCCCACAGTAGATGGTCACGGAGTCCTTGCAGCGGCTAGCAGCCGCACCAGGCGTCCTCTGAGTCACAGTATATAGCGGAGCGATGCCAGGGAATCCTGTGCTGGGCACAGGCGATGAAAGTCAAACCTCTTCAATTGTGACAATGTTCATGCATAAATCAGTCCGCTTGTCGGTGTTCCGATGGGTTTCTCACCGTCTCGGCGCCATTCGGGGATCCTGCTTGACGGCTTGATCTGTCTTTGTTACCAGGGCCACGGTTTTCTTTGTGATGTCGCTTGCCCACCGTGCGCCAGCCATTCAGCCAGTCCCATGCATCCTCAGGACTAGTGAAGAACCATGTTTTCCCTTCGGATTCAACGCGCAGTTTTGCTGGAAACATGGCAAATTTGATTTCTTGGTCTCGAAGGGCGCGTTTCACCTCAAGGAAGCTACGGCGCAGCCTTTGCACTCTCAACGTAAAATCAGGGAAGAAGGTTATTTTGCTTTGTCCAGTGCGATTGGCGGGGCCACTCTCGCTGCGTGGAGTATGATGTCCCTATCGCGGAAGTTGAACACCCTGGCCAGATTGGCCTGGGGGGTGCACCAGGTTTGGATCGTCCACCCGATACTCTATGCGCTCGTTCGATAGAGAAATATTTGGACAGTCCTTTGGGTTGAAGATGTTGCAGCACCAGGTCCTCCACGAATAGATCCACCACCTGCTCATTCTGGCACCCCTAATATGCGGATATTGTTGCGTCGCATCCTGCCTTCATAATCGTCAAGTTGACGTTCCAGCAAATCTTGGTTAGTTTGGAGATCTGCGACTCGGCGTTTGAGGAGGGCGGTATCATTTGATAAGTCCTTTGTTGTGGATTCTACTTCCTTGATGCGGTCGTTCATGTTTCTCATATCAGCCCTGATCAATGAGACCTCGGAGGCGACGGTGTCGATTCTGGACTCCAGAGATGTGCGCACAGTCGTTATGGCTGACAGGATATCTTGCAACGTGGGATCTGGTGGGTCCCCAGTGGATTTCTGATTTGCCTGTGCGTCTTCCTGGCCCTTCTGCCATGCAAACTTGTCCAGCTTTGTTTGGAGTGCGTTGCGACCACTCGGGCCGCTTGCCATTGTGTGCTCCACGTAGAGGGTGGTGCCCAAGGTGTAAATAGGGCTGCTTTGGCTATTCCCTGCCGCCTGCTCAAGGGTCAAGGCCCTCTCCGGCCTGTCGGGTTTCACCAATGGGGCCAATACCAAAGGAGAACACAATCAATCAATCAATCAGGGATTTGTAGAGCGCGCTACTCACCCGTGAGGGTCTCAAGGCGCTGAGGGGGGGGGGGGGTATGCAGATCCGTTTCAGCCGAAGAGCCAGGTCTTGAGGGTCTCCTTGAAGGTGTTCAGGGAGGGGGCGCGTCTGATGTCGGTAGCTCGTTCCAGGTTTTGGCTGCGATGTGGGAGAACGATCTTCCGCCTGTTCTGGCTCTGTGGATGCGCGGGGTTTCAGCTAGTGCGAGGTTGGCAGATCGGAGGTTTCGTTTGGGCACGTGGAAGTTTATTCTGTCGTTGAGGTATTTGGGTCCACTGTTGTGCAGGCATTTGTAGGCGTGGGTGAGGATTTTGAAGGTGACTCTCTTCTCCACGGGGAGCCAGTGGAGTCTCCGCAGGTGTTGGCTGATGTGTTCGTGCCGTTGGATGCCGAGGACGAGTCTGGCCGCGGTGTTCTGTATCGTCTGGAGTTTGCGGAGTAGGGATTTTTTGATGCCGGCGTAGAGAGCGTTTCCATAGTCGAGTTTGCTGGTGACGAGTGCGCGGGTGACTGTCTACCTTGACTCAGGGGGGATCCATTTGAAGGTCTTTTGAAGGATGCGGAGGGTGTTGAAGCAGCTGGAGGTGACGGCATTGACCTGTCGGGTCATGGCGAGTGATGAATTGAGTACGATGCCGAGGTTTTTGGCGTGGTCTGAGGGGGTGGGCGGGCTTCCGAGGGCGGTGGGCCACCAGGTGTTGTCCCATGCTGAAGCGGTGGTTCCGAGGACGAGGACTTCTATCTTTTTGGCGTTGAGTTTTAGGCAGCTGTTGGTCATCCAGACTGCGACGTCTTGCATTGCTCTCTGGAAGTTGAGCTTTGCGGTGGCGGGGTCCCTGGTGAGGGAGAGGATGAGCTGGGTGTCGTCGGCGTAGGAAACGATGTTGAGGCCGTGACGTCTGACGATGGCTGCGAGGGGGGCCATGTAGATGTTGAAAAGGGTCGGGCTCAGTGATGACCCCTGTGGGACTCCGCAGGTGATTTCAGTGGGGGCGGAGAGGAAGGGTGGTAGTCTGATTCTTTGGCTTCTTCCGGTGAGGAACGATCGGATCCTGTTCAGGGCAGTTCCTTGTATGCCGGTGTCGTGTAGTCTGTTGGTCAGTGTGCGGTGAGAGACGGTGTCGAAAGCTGCGGACAGGTCGAGGAGGATGAGGGCTGCGGAGTGGCCTTGATCCAGGAGGGCGCGGATGTCGTCTGTGGCGGCGAGTAGGGCGGTCTTGGTGCTGTGGTTGCTTCGGAATCCGGATTGGGATGGGTCGAGGACGGCGTTCTCTTCGATGAATCGTGTCAGTTCCCTGTTGACTGCTTTCTCTGCCACCTTGGCTGCGAAGGGGAGGAGCGAGATGGGCCGGTAGTTCTTGAGGTCGGTGGGGTCGGCCGTGGGCTTCTTGAGCAGGGGTCTGACTTCTGCGCGCTTCCAGTTGTGAGGGAAGGTGCCTGTTGTGAAGGTGGTGTTGATGGTCCGTTGTAGTTCGGGTGCGATGGCGTCCGCGGCCCTGTGGTAGATGTGCGGGGCAGGGGGTCGGTGGGGGCCCCCGAGTGGATGCCTTTCATGGTCGTGGCGGTGTCCTCGGTCGTGATTGGTGTCCAGTTGGAGATGGTGGGCTGGCGTCTCTGGGGGGCGGAGGGGCGGCTGCGGCGTCTTGTGGGTGGTCGACGAAGTTGTCGTAGAGTGTCCTGGTCATGAGGTGGAAGTAGGTTCCAAGCTTGTCGCAGAGGTCTTGGGACGGGGTGATGTCTGTGGCTTCGCTGCGTGGGTTGGTGAAATCCCGAATGACGCTGAAGAGTTCCTTGGAGCTGGCAGAGTTGGCGAGAATTTTGTTGTGGATGAAGTTCCTTTTGGTTGTTCTGATTTGGTTGTGGTAGTCCGTGATGGCATGCTTGTAGGTGGAGTAGTTATCGGTAGTCTTGGTGTTCCTCCAGTTCTTCTCCAGACGTCTGCAGGTGCAGCCCTGGGTATGCACCATCCCAGCAGGGGAGCACTGCTTTGTTTGCGACCGCTTCTGCCCCCTCTGCGATTCTCACTCACCCGCAGCCCTGGGTGATCGAGGTGTACTCAGCACGCTTTGATTGCCGCCATCTACGTGGGCACCGCCCACGTGGTACCGAGCAAATTTACTTTTAGCCGCCTCCAGCTCCGGGGGGGGGCGCCTGCAGGGTCGGGTGCGTCCCCGGTGATTGTGGGGGCTAGACAGGCTTAGAGATCAGTTCAGGAATTGCCACCAATGCGCTGCCTCCCCCTCGCGAGGACCGGCTTATGATCTTGCTGCTCTCGCGGATCCGCTGCCCACGATCCACCGGGCAGTGCAATGACGCACCTCGCGTCTTTCACGTCGCAGGCTCGGATCCGGGGTAATCTCGCGGGTCGGACACCCACCGGGCTGAATTTAGGGTGTGTGCACACTCCGTGACGGCTTGCAGCAACCGCCGGTCTGGACCAGCGTCCCACTCGAGCGGCAGTGCACAGGGTGAATTACGGCCGCCGGCCGCGTTGGTCGGTTGCGGGGAGGGTCCAAAATGCGGCGAACTGCCAGATATTCGTGGGGGCCGGGCACCGATGAGGTGGGTGGAGGTGAGGATTTGAGATGTGCTGCCCCCTCCAATTCGTGGTAGATATTTTGTCTTACCGCGCTTGCGGTTCCGTGGTACCAGGCAGCCGGAGGGCTCCGTGTCGTACTTCCCTGCTCACGGGACGGAGGCCAAGGTCCGGAGCAAACACCGCAGGCCCACGCTGGATCCGAACAACGTTCGGGGAACAGGATCCCTGGGTTTCGGGGGCTAGATGGACTTCCTTGCAGCAACTTTCACTCGGGGCAAGATATGTTTAGAACGGATTTTCGGGAGTGGCGCGTCGGAGCTAGCAACTTTAGATATTTTTGAAAACAAAAAAAATGGGGAATAGTGGGTGGTGTGCCTCTCATGGATCCCAACAATTTTTTAACTCACAATGCCATACAAACCTCAAAGTGTGACACTAGTAACACATTTTCCTTGCATTACTGTGTCATAAACTTCTGGTCTCAGAAAAACCACAAATTTCCTACCACCCAGTGTTTCCCAGGTCTCCCGATAAAAATGGTACCTCACTCGTGTGGGTGGGCCGAGTCGCTGCGACAGACAAAGGCCCAAAACGTATTGTGGAGACATCAAAATTACCTATCACAAAACGACCTGGTTTTGCAAGGGAGGTCACCTGGGTTTTTGGCCCCGGGCTCGGCGGCCATCTAGGGAAACCTACCAAACCCAGACATTTTTTAAAACTAGATACCTGGGGGAGTCCAGGGAGGTAGGCTTGCTTGGACCCACCAATGTTTTCCTACCCAGAATCCCCTGCAAACCTCTAATTTGGCCCAAAAATTCACATTTTTCTCACATTTCTGTGTGGGAAAGTTGTGGGATCACCGGGCCTAATTTGTAATTTGTACACGGCAGAGCTGGGTAATTCAATATCAACAGCCAACCTGCTAGCGCCAAAAATTTGGCGAACTAGACTGTTTTTAATGCAGTATGCAGACAATATGGTCTTATTGGACCATACAAAGAGAGGGCTGGGAAAAGCATTGGACGCATTAAGCATCTATAACAATGCCAACAAACTAACGGCCAATGCCAACAAAACAAAGAAAGTGATCTTTGGAAAGTACTCTAACAAACTCAAACACCAGTGCAGATTGGGCTACTTGAAAATTACCACCACATCTAAATATAATAATCTGGGGGTCTGGTTCATGAGCAACGGCAAACCTACCCAACACATTTCTTCCATAGAAGCAAAAGACAAGGCGGTGACATATGCCATATGTAAACTTAAGTCCAAGTTGTACAGTCCATCCACTGAGGTAATCCGTAAGGTCATAAAAGCTAAACTATTACCCTCAATTTCCTACAGGCAACTAGCTTTCCCTGGAGCCCTGGTGAACAGTATGGAGTTTGCTCACTGCCGAGCTTTCAAACAGATCTTTCAAATTCCTGACCATGCACACAACGCTTTGGTGCGGCTGGAGTTCAGCCTAAGCAAACAATCTTATGAAAACTGGGCATCTATGATCCGTTACTACCGAGGAATCTGCGCAGCCCCTCCTAACACTATGAAAGCAATCCTGAAAGACCTCCTTACAAAAGGCAAAAATCCCTGGGCAGACTTTTTATCAACTGCATGCACCAAATAAAATCTTGATATGCCAAACTGGGGACATTTTATTCATCAACTGGGCGTCTTAAAAACTATATTAAGGAAAAAAGTAAGACTCTTATCTAGGCAAGAAGACCTGGGACTAATAGAAAGCTCTGAAAGTAATATCTAGGTTTTAATCAGCCGTACTTAAATTCTGCACTGAATAAATCAATTATAAGACAAATCTTGTCAGTGAGACTCATGGTCTTGCCAATAAAAGATATAAACGCTCGTTGGAAATCCCTTGAGAGGGTTACCTCTTGTAGACTGTGCCATCAGTATGAGGAAACTTTGGTCCACGTTGTCTGCATTTGCCCAAATCTGATGTCCACACATTGCATTTTTACTGAAACCACTTTTTTTAAAGTACGGCACTCGCTCTTGTTCAGAAACATTGGAACTTCTTTTTCATTTGGAGACCCCGATGGAACTGGCAAAGCTAGCAAAATTTGAAAGACACTTTGAAGGACTCCTAAGAGGAAGGCCAGCCTCGGGCCAACTGCACACTAATTAAAGTTGAATACAAGGTATCATATATCCAATTTTAACGATTTTTATCCTTTTGTTTAGTAGCACCATTTAAAATCAATTATATGAAATGGTATGTCGAAGTTTTAAGTAAGACTAAATAAGGGCCTTCGAAAGGATATACTGTGTATGTTTCTTTTGTAACAATTTTTACTAATTGAAACAAATAAACAATTCATTCAGTAAGGGAAGAGGAACTGACGTGGTCATTACATACAGTGGGTAAATGACATAAGCAAAGGACAAAATTGAGTGACAAGTTAAATAGATATCGAAGGCAGCCGCCATATTGACACATATACTGTTAAGGCACAGTTGTATGAGATTAATATACAAATAAGTGCTGTGCCAGACACCAAAGTACAAAATGCAGCACACTGCATATTAAAGTTAATCCAAAACATTACGCATAAAACAACTATTGGAGTATCCAGGGAGGGCTTGTCTTGTGGCGCACACATGAGGTATTACAATAAAGGTTATGTTTCAGTGTGCACAGAGAAACGTGAGAAATGAAAATAAACAATACAAAGGTTCCAGGCAAATGATGGTGCAGTGCCTGGGTCAGAGGTGAAAAACACCTGAGTTTTTTGTGTTGGAATATCCAGGTTAACTGACACTCGGATGAGAAATAAAAACGGTATCACCAGTGAATTCTGGAAAATGTAGTTACGCAGAGACCAGAGTACGGCCGTGGGACACGGCACTAGCTGCAATGTGATAGCTTCAGTTGTAAAGACCTGGAGACTTGGTCTACTTTGGCACATGCTTGCTCTATAACCTTGTTGTTGAACCCTCTCTCCTTAAATCTTTTGTACATCAATCAATCAATCAGGGAATTGTAAGCGTGCTACTCACCCGTGAGGGTCTCAAGGCGCTGAGGGGGGGTCCGAAGATCTGTTTAGCCGAAGAGCCAGGTCTTGAGGGTCTTCCTGAAGGTGTTCAGGGAGGGGCGCGTCTGATGTCTGCTGGTAGCCTCGTTCCAGGTCTTGGCTGCAATGTGAGAGAAGGATCTTCCGCCTGCTCTGGCTCTGTGGATGCGCGGGGTTTCGGCCAGTGCGAGGTTGGAAGATCGGAGGTTTCTTTTGGGTACGTGGAAGTTGATTCTGTCGTTGAGGTATTTGGGTCCGTTGTTGTGTAGGCATTTGTAGGCATGAGTGAGGATTTTGAAAGTGACTCTTTTCTCCACGGGGAGCCAGTGGAGACTTCGTAGGTGTTGGCTGATGTGTTCGTGTCGGGGGATGCCGAGGACGAGTCTGGCGGCGGTGTTCTGTACTGTCTGGAGTTTGCGGAGTAGGGACTTGTTGATGCCGGCGTAGAGTGTGTTTCCATAGTCCAGTCTGCTGGTGATGAGTGCGTGGGTGACTGTCTTCCTTGACTCAGGGGGGATCCACTTGAAGGTCTTGCGGAGGATGCGGAGGGTGTTGAAGCAGATCGAGGTGACGGCGTTGACCTGTCGGTTCATGGTGAGTGATGAGTCGAGTACGATGCCGAGGTTCTTGGCGTGGTCTGAGGGGGTAGGTGGGCTTCCGAGGGCAGTCGGCCACCAGGTGCTGTCCCATGCAGAAGGGGTGGTACCGAGGACGAGGACTTCTGTCTTCTCGGCGTTGAGCTTCAGGCAGCTGTTGGTCATCCAGACTGCGACGGCTTGCATTCCTTTCTTGAAGTTGAGTTTGGCAGTGGTGGGGTCTTTGGTGAGGGAGAGGATGAGCTGGGTGTCGTCGGCGTAGGATACGATGTTTAGGCCGTGTTGTCGGACGATGGCTGCGAGGGGGGCCATGTAAATGTTGAAGAGGGTGGGGCTCAGTGATGAACCCTGTGGGACCCCGCAGGTGATTTTTGTGGGGTCGGAGAGGAAGGGTGGGAGTCTGATCCTTTGGTTTCTTCCGGTGAGGAATGATCGGATCCAGTCCAGGGCTGTTCCTTGTATGCCTGCGTCGTGTAGTCTGGCGACTAGTGTGCGATGGGAGACGGTGTCGAAGGCCGCTGATAGGTCGAGTAGGATGAGGGCTGCGGAATGGCCTTGGTCCAGGAGGGTGCGGATGTCGTCTGTGGTGGCGAGTAGGGCGGTCTCTGTGCTGTGGTTACTTCGGAATCCAGATTGGGACGGGTCGAGGATGGCGTTCTCTTCAATAAATCGTGTCAGTTTCCTGTTGACTGTTTTCTCTGCAACTTTGGCTGCGAAGGGGAGGAGCGAGATGGGCCGATAGTTCTTGAGGTCGGTGGGGTCAGCTGTGGGCTTCTTGAGCAGGGGTCTGACTTCTGCGCGCTTCCAGTCATCTGGGAAGGTGCCTGTTTTGAAGGTGGTGTTGATGGTGCGTTGTAGTTCGGGTGCGATGGTGACCACGGCTCTGTGGTAGATGTGAGGGGGCAGGGGTCGGTGGGGGCCCCCGAGTGGATGCTTTTCATGGTCAAGGCGGTGTCTTCGGCCATGATCGGTGTCCAGTTGGAGATGGTGGGCTGGCTGCTGTTTCTGGGGGGCGGGGGACCGTCTGTGGCGCCTGGTGGATGGTCGATGAAGTTGTCGTAGAGGTTTTTGATCTTGAGGTGGAAATAGGTTCCAAGCTTGTCGCAGAGGTCTTGGGATGGGGTGACGTCTGTGGCTTCGCTGCGTGGGTTGATGAATTCTGGAATGACACTGAAAAGTTCCTTCGAGTTGGTGGAGTTGGCCAGGATTTTGTTGTGGATGAAGTTCCTCTTGGTGGCTCTGATCTGGTTGTGGTAGTCCATCATGGCGTCCTTGTAGGTGGTGTGGTTTTCGGTTGTCTTGGTGTTTCTCCAGTTCTTCTCCAGGCGTCTGCAGGTGCGTCTGGCTTCTTGGAGAGCGGTTGTGAACCAGGCGGCTTTCCTGGGGCGTTGTCTGTCGGGGTTGCGTAGCGGGCGAACTCGTCTGCGCAGTTGGAGATCCAGGTGTGGAGTTCTCTGGCTGCGTCGTTTGCGCCGTTTGCGTCAGGTGCCCAGGTGTGGTTGTCTCGAGTGAGGGTGGAGTTAAGTTGCTCGTCGGTAACCTTGCTCCAGTTCCTTCGTGGTGGGTATGGGGCTGGTTTGGGTGCCTTGGGTTTGTTGATGGGGAAGTGTACGCAGTGGTGGTCGGTCCATGGCGGCTGCGTTGTGTGGCTGAATTGGACGCTGTTTCCTGCCGCGAAGATGGGGTCGAGGGTGTGTCCTGCTCTGTGGGTCGGTGTGTTGACTAGTTGTTTAAGTCCGATTCTGGCGAGGTTGTCACGAAGGATAGTGGAGTTGGGGTCGCTGGGGTTGTCGAGGTGGAAGTTCAGGTCTCCAATGAGTATGTAGTTTGTTGAGGCGATGGCGTGGGGTCCGATGAAGTTGGTGATGGTGGTGGCGAAGGGTGTTCGGGGGCCAGGGGGTCTGTAGACGAGGGTTCCTCAGAGTGTGGCTTTGGGGGTGGTCTGGATCTGGAAGTGCAGGTGTTCGGCGGAGGGGAAGGTTTCGCTGGCGGTGGTGAGGCGGAGGGTGCTCTTGTGGGCGATGGCGAGGCCCCCTCCTGGGTGGTTGGGGTGGTCTTTCCTCTGGATCTTGTATCCGTCTGGGATGGCGGTGCTGATGTCGGGGGCGGAGGAAGCGTTGGTCCAGGTCTCTGTGAAGAAGGCGATGTGGGCGAAAGAGAGTCGAGTAGGTTCCAGATTTCCATGGCGTGTTTGTGTACGGAGCGTACTTTGAGGAGGATGCATTTTAGGGTGTCGCCGGTGCTGGCGTCGGCGGTTTTGGAGGCCGGGTTGGCGGTGAGGGTCTGGCGGCAGTGGAGGCAGGAGAACTGGCCGTGGGTCGTGTTCGGTGAGGCCTGTTGGCATTCTCTAAGTCTTCCAGGGTTGAGTGCGAGGAGGGTGGTGGTGTCATAGCGATGGGTAGTGGGAGGTCCAGGGTTCCTGGCGCTGGCCGCGGTCAGGTCGCGGACGGGCGCAGACGGCCTTGCCCACGCCGGCGGCGCGCCCGCTGCGCGCGGCCGCCATTAAGTAGGGGAGGGAGGAGAGGCTGGGAGGCGGGAGCAGGGGAATTCCGGGGGGGAATTCCGGGGGGGGAGGGGCCGCAGGGGCAGCAGCGGCAAGGCAAAAGGAACAGGCAGGCACGAGAAAATAAAAACAGTGGTGGAATTAGAGCAAAACACAGATGGGCACAATAACAGTGGCACAACAGGGAAAAAATTAAGAAAAAAAAACGGCTGAGAAAGGTTACGGTGGTAGGAGGCAGTCTGGTCCCAGTTGGAGCGGGCAGCAGGCGCAGGAGCGGGCAGCAGCCTCGAACCTCCCAAGGAGGAGGTCGGGGTCTGGAGGCAAGAGACGGCACAGCAGAGCAGCGGGGAGAGAGTGGACCTAGACCGACTTTCTCTCTCTCAAACGCCTCCTCCGTACTACAATTACATTTTGCACCTAGGAGTACTCCATAAGGAATGCTGTAGATCAGGCTGGATGGGTGGGCACTACCCACACTGAGTAGACTGTTGCCTGCCGTGGGTGTACGGTGTAGTTTAGTTTGCAGTTGCCAATTGCTGACCTCCACCTCTATATTCAAAAATCCAATACTGGTTTTACTGATTTGTGCTGTGAGCTGGATGGTTTTGAGGCTAGAGACAAAGTCAGCAGCAGACGTTTCACCCCCTCTCCAGATGACAAAAATGTCATCAATAAACCTGATCCACATGATCACCCTGTCTTTGAAACTTTCCAGCTGCACGGACACCTGTTCCTCCCACAAGCCCATGAATAGATTTGCATAGCTAGGGGTGAAACAGGGGCCCATCGCAGTCCCCTGCAGCGGATTGTACATCTGGGTGTCAAAGACAAAAAAGTTATTTGTGAGGCAGTATAGGATCATGTCGAGCAACAACATCTCAGTGTGGAATAGCAACAGTGAGATTGATCATGCTCTTAAAAAGTGTCCGACAGCTTGAATGCCTGAGTCATGCCTAATGCTGGTATAAAGTCTGCTCGCATCAAGGGATAATAGCATATAATCATTGTCCCAGTGTACAGTTTCAATCAAAGTAAAATAATGTGTGTTTTCTCCTATGTAGGCTAGTAGTGCTGTGACAAACGGTCTGAGATCGTGGTCTACGTACTTGGAAGTGTTTTCAAGGAGAGACCCAATAGCTGACACAATGGCCCTTCTCAGGGTTTGGATGCATCTTTGTGAAGTTTTGGTAGTAGGTGTAGCACTGAAATTCTGGGATAACTGCATTTGAGGAAGAGATATTCCTCCCACTCTACTCCCCGAACATTTCCCAATATTTCTGATGGGAAGCTGTGATTTCGGAGGTATTGGATGGGGCATAGCAGGTAACATCACTGACTTGTCTTTTCCCCTCACACAGGTAGTCAGATTTAGAAAATACCACATTTCCCCCTTTGTCAGATTGTCGGATGACCTTATGTAGGGTATCTAATGCTGTGATTTGGCCCTATGAAAGATTATTCCTAGTGAACCCTTTGGTCCTATATCTCATTTTTTTAGGTTCTTTACTAACACTCCTTTTAAAGACTTCAACAGCATCACAGTGAATAGATGGTAAAAACGTGGACTTGGGCTTAAAGGCTGTAGAGCACGGCAAGTCCACCTGAATGTTTAGATTGTCAAGAGTGAGGAAGGGGTCCTCATGGCCGCCGGTGTCATCATCAAGTGCGGCTAAGGTGTGGAGTGTCTCAATGCCATCGAGGTAGAGTGTGCTTAATGATTGTGAAGAACTGTTACTAGGAGTGCTAGATGGCCTAAAATTGAACCAACAATTGCAATCTTAATCAAAAAAAGCAGAGCCGACGGTGCCCCTGGCCCAAATGGCATTTCCTCTTCAGTTTATAAAAGGACATTCAGATTTGGTCACAACCGATGGGAAGGCTGTTCAGAACCTGTCTCACCACTGACACCGTTGCACCATCCTGGCAAGGGGCAGTTTTGAACCCCATTTACAAAAAAGGCCCAGTGGCGAACTGTGATCGCTTCCGCCTCATAGCCCTCTTAGACGTCGAGGCCAAATACTTAGCCTCCTTATTACTGGAAGACCTGGAAGCATGGGCAAGCTCAAAAAACCTGATCCCATTCAACCAAACTGGCTTCAGGCCCATGTTGTGCACCACCGACAATCTAGTGGCATTCAGGATGCTAGTGGCAAAACAGATTCGGAAAAAACAACTCCTTTACAGCTGCTTTGTAGATTACAGCAAGGCCTTCGATCATGTTCATCAGGATCTCCTTTGGTCAAAACTTAAAACCTGGGACATCCCTGAACCAGTGCTCCGAGGTATCCAACTACTCTATTCCACAACATGGTCCAGAGTAAAACTAGACAACAACTCACCAGTCTCCGACAAGATCACTATAGAGGAAGGAGTTAAATAAGGGTGCATTTTAGCCCCAGCCCTTTTTAACTTATTAATGAGCGACTTGGTCCCCTCGTTGGACGCTGTAGTTAGTGATGCACCAAAATTGGGAAACCGCCCCATCACTTCCCTGCTCTACTCTGACGACGTTGTCCATTCAAGTCAAACAGCAAGGGAGCTACAAAGGCTGATCGACTCCCTACACAAACATAGCACCACAAACGGCATGACTGTGAACTTTGAAAAGACAAGAAAAGCGTCTCCCAGCCCAGGGAGACGTCCCCTTAGTGCACCGCTCAAGATCCAATGAAATGGATTTCTCAAGTTCATATGTGAAACCAAATAAGCGTAATTCTCGAGGAAAAAATTTGAATCCACAAAACTATCCTTAAATTGGAACAACGCAGGATTTATTCAGTCATCCTGGAATTTTTCATTTTCAAATATGTATTCCATTAATCAAGTCATGATGTAATAATGCAAATCAATTTCTTATTCCATAACCCAATGCATTTCGGGCTGGTTTAGCCCTTCATCAGGGGTAAGTTCAATTCTGTAAAAAAATGAAAAGCAAAGTCGAAACTTTGAAAAGACCAATGTTGTGCTCTCCGGGCGATAAAGGAACAAACTTGGAACATGGTACTTTAACAAAAGCCGCTTGACCAGAGCCCCAGATACACGTACCTCGGATGGTGGCTAGACAACAAGTGGGGGCATTTAACCCATGAGAAAGCCCTAAAGCCTAAGGACGCCATCACTACAATTTGCTTTCCAAACCATTTTAAAACAAATAAAACAGCCTACTGTATTGAAGATAGTAAAATTCAAACTCATCCCCACGCTGGGATACGGCTTGGAAGCTTTCCCCGGGAAATTGGGCACCTTCCTGAACAAATCCCAGAGCTTGGCTTTCAGATCACTGTTCAAACTCCCACACCACTCTTCTGCAGCCCAGATCTGACTGGAATTTATGTTGTGCAATCAAGTACTGGCACAGAAAGCCTGCACTCTTAAATACTTACATTCAACTCGTGCTGCAAAAGCAGGCACACTGAAAAAATTATTCTGGCTGGAAGTATCTTAATGAATAATCTAGACACTCAAAATCCCTGGAATCTTGTTTTTCAGGAAGCATTGAACCTCAACACTGCCACAGCTCTCTGGAATCAAAACTGTCCTGATCAAAATTTCAAAATAGCGTTAAACAAGGCACTTTATAAAGAATCATTCGAACAGGATCGCCGGGCCCTCATGGTCAGAAAGCACGCACACCTCATACTGAGAAGTTACAAGAAAAGAGAGGTGCAAAAATATCTCACAGATACTTTCTCTGTTCACAGCAAGATCAAGTTTTGCCTCATCAGGATGGGAAACTTCACATCATTAGACCTTCTTCCACCCTGGTCGATTCGCTCTTCCACCAGCGAGTGTCGCCTCTGTGATCAATTTCAGGAGTGTTTATCCCCTCTTTTCTGCATCTGTCCAGCACTAATCGATGATCACAGAAATATGCTTCGTCATTCATTGATTAAACAAGAAACACAAACAATTCGGGCAGCGGTTGACTTCCTCCTGAATGACTCTTATCCTCAAGCAATCTCTGGGCTGGTCAAATTTTTGACCAAAGCCGATAAAATGCTACCAGCCTTGATTTCACCATTAACCTCTCTTGGGTCATAAGCTGCCATACACGGCACTTTTCACAACATGCTTCTCAGCTTCACGGTTTAGTGTGTGAAAGTTTATACTCCCTCTGATGCACTCCTGACCAAGACCAAATGCATGCAGCACCCCTTCTATCCGACCTTTGAAATGACCAACAGCTTTCTAACCTGTATGTTGGCATCAATTGATCTTTCCTCATCCACAGCTCGCCTGGCTTACGAACCTGTCTCCTCATTCCAGTGAGCATTTTTTAAATTTATTTTTTATTATGAAATTTACCAATCTTAAGCAATGCTTTTTACTCTGCCAGCCCTAAAAACTGCACAAATTAGGTACTGCCAAAATGTAACTTAACCCTAACAGACCCCCTTTTCTGGGCCATTTCAGACCCCTTTTCAAATCCCCCCTGCGTTCTTTGTGTAAGTTGGGGGCTCTGGGGAGGGCCAATACTGGTTAGGGGCCTATTGGGGCAGGAGGAACATACAGGCACGACCACACTCTTTGCTAGTCCGTGCCGTCAGCCACGAGCGCTGACGTTACACTTTATTTATACTCCCTGGTCCGTGCCCGGCCCAGGGAGTTGCGGTGCAACATTGTATGGTAGGAGCCGGGTGGCTCACTACATCCCATCCCACCAACGGGGGTCCAACAACTCACTAAGAACTTAACCAAAACATATAACTGTCCAACACTGGTTGTTTAGTCACCAGGATATTCATTAAAGTCATTTCAGCATAGGAAGTCCTTCAAACGTGTACTGGGCGATGGATTTCTCCTTAGCCGGTATGGATATCCTCCTCGGCTGTGGGGACCCTCTGCTGGCTCACTGTTAGCTTCTGATGGCGGCTCTTCTCCGGGATGTTCTTCCTCGTCTACCGGTGCCTCTTCCATCTCAGGCGGCCGAGCCTCCTCCGTATTCGGGGGTGCGGTCATTTCCTGACTAGCATCCGCTTCTTCCGCCCTGACTGGTCCCCGGCCCACTACCTTCTTGAACCAGGACGCGTTTCTGGCTATTTGCTGACTTCCCCTTCGTGCTGTGACCATAGATCCTTGAACACGTATCACCTCCCACGGTTCCCTCTCAAAGGGGGTGAGGAACTTCGATCCTGGGTGTCGGTTCTTGACAACCACCTGGTCTCCTCGGCGAATCTGACCTTCCCTGGCATTCCGCCTTTGGCTCGCTTTATCATTGGTCTGCTGTTGCCTGGCCTGTGCATGTCCGCTGTCCAGCACCGAAGGCTCCCACCTTGGGCTGGTGGGCACGACGTCTCTCGCCTCCCTCCTCATCAACAGGTCGCTGGGGGCACACCCCGTGGTGGAATGTGGGGTCTGACGATATGCACGCAAGAACCTCTGTAGGCACCCTTCGAGGTCTTCACCCTGGTCTACGCCAATCCGCAAGGCTTTATTCACAGTCCTCATGAACCTTTCCACGTCGCCATTGGCCTGGGGCCACTGGGGCATTATTTTATGATTACGAACGTTGTGGAGTTTCAGATACTCTCGGAATTCCTGCCCCTGGAAAGGCGGTCCATTGTCAGTTCAGATCTCCTCGGGCATGCCCAACAGAGCGACAGTCTTGTCCACTATCGGCCTCAGGGTCTCAAACGCCGTTGATTGTACCACCTCCACCACTGGGAACTTAGAGTAGCTATCCATCAGGACTACGGTGTGCCTCCCGTCCGGGAAACTCCCAAAGTCCATGCTTACGTTGACCCATGGCTTGATGCTGGGTGCTTCTGTGATGATGGGGAGAGTTGGAGGTTCCGCTCCTGCTATTAGGCATGCATGGCAACCCCTCACTTTGTCCTCGACCATTCGATCAACCCCGGGGAACCACACTTAGACCTAATCCGGGCCTTTGTCTTCTCGATCCCTTGGTGCCCCTGATGAGCAAGATCCACTGTCCTCGTCCAGAGTCGAGAGGGTATGACCAGGCGCACACCCCTGAGAATTACACCTTGGCAGCCTTCACTCAGCTCCTCTCGACATCTCCATAGACCGATCCTCGCCTCCCTTTCCTCGTCCGTCAACCCACTTGACCCTTGAAGAAAAGTCTTCCACTGGTGGCTGTGCAATGTTTCTTTGACAGCTTGATGGCAGGCATCCTCGTTGGTGGCTTGTATGATTTCCTCCATGGACAGCGCTCGGGGACACGCTGCGTCCACAATCTGCCTTATGAACGATTCTGACCCTTCATCAACTTCGGATGGTGCCACTTGTCGATCCGCCATCGGGTGCCTGGAGAGGTAATCAGCGGGGTTGTTTACTTCGGGGCGGTAGATGACGTCAAAGTCATAGTGTTGGATTTGTACGGCCCACCTCTCGATCCTGGGCGGCCCATTCCTGGCCGTGCCACTGAATATCGGTACCAGTGGCTTGTGATCGGTAACCACCGTGAACTTATGGCCACATAGGTAGATATCGAAGTGTTGGCAGGCCCACCTGATGGCTAACGCTTCTCTTTCAATTTGGGCATACCTCGTCTCCACGGGCGTAAGCGCACGGCTGGCATACGCAATGGGGACCCACTCCTCGCCATCATCCTGTTGCAATAAGACCACTCCGAGTCCCACCGGGCTGGCGTCGACCACCACCTCCGTCGGATGTCCAGGCTTGAAGTACGCCACTGTCGCTCCCATCAGCAGCGCTTCTTTGATGTCGGTAAATGCCTTCGCCTCCTCGCTGGACCATCGTCACTTGACATCCTTTTTCGTAAGAGTTCTTAGCGGCTCCGACAGCATGGCCAGGTGAGGGATAAAGCGTCCACAGTAATTGGCCATCCCCAGAAAACTCCTCACCTCGGACTGATTCTGGGGGACCGCCGCCGCTCGTATGGCTTCCACCTTAGCCGTATCCACTTGCAGCCCTCGAGCCGAGAATCGGTACCCAAAGAACTCCACTTCATTGGTGTAAAACTCGCACTTCCCTTTGTGGAGAGTGAGACCCTGCTCCACGAGCCGTTGCATCGTAGCTCGCAGTCTCACGTGATGTTCTTCGAGAGAATTGGAGAAAATGAGGACATCGTCGCTGTCGTTGATGACGCCCACCAGACCTGAGAGCGCCTCCCTTATTGCATCCTGGAATACCTCCGCCGACGACGACACTCCGAAGCTGAGGCGCTTGAATCTCCGGAGCCCCACATGGGTTGAGAATGTGGTGATGTAGCGACTGCTTTCCTCCAGAACCAATTGGTGATAGCCTGAGTTTAAGTCCACTTTAGAAAACCATTTGGCTCCGTTAATGTCTGCAACGATCTCATCGATCGTAGGTGTGATATGCCGCTCCCTCTTGATGGCCTTGTTG
Source organism: Calotriton arnoldi (assembly GCA_963921515.1). Classification (NCBI taxonomy): domain Eukaryota; kingdom Metazoa; phylum Chordata; class Amphibia; order Caudata; family Salamandridae; genus Calotriton; species Calotriton arnoldi. Next base: position 1,458,704 of record CAWUFW010001731.1, read on the forward strand.
AGTAACCTCATGTCCACGCACATACGAATTGCCCCCGGTTGCTTGGGTTTGGGAGCAATCACCAATGGCGATACCCAGGGAGTAGGGCCCGACACCTTCTCAATGACTCCATTACGTTCCAGCCGTTCCAACTCCGCTTCCACTAGAGGCCTCAGGTGGAAAGGTACCCTGCGATGCCTGAGGGCTATCGGCTTGACCGTGTCATCTATATGAAGTTTGACCTCGACCCCTTTCAAACAGCTGAGGCCCTTGAACAGCTCAGGAAACTCTGCCATCACCGACTCTGCGTGCGATTGGTGAACTTGTCTCACAAACATCACTAGCCCCAGGTCTTCGGCAGAGTGGCATCCTAGGATTGACCCGGCGCTATCCCGTGTTACGTGGAATCGGATGAGTGCCGCTTGTTCACCGTGCCTCACCTCCACCTCGACGACACCTAGGAGTGGAATCGGAACGTCTCCCCCATAGGTGAAGATCTTCGCTTTGGTCTTGAGAAGTACCGGTCTTGGCTCCAGTCGCTCATACTGAGCCGCGTCGAGGATATTGACGGAAGCCCCTGTGTCGATGAGTGCTCTGATGCAGTTGTCTCCCACCCACAGTTGACACATTGGGGGTGGACGTTTCTTGGTAACAGCCCCTCGGGTGTGTGATGTCACGAACACATCATCCTCCTCTTCATCCTCCGTGACATTCATCCTGCGGCACATGCTTTCCACTTCCTGCACGGTGCGCACCGTGGGCTTCTGTCTTCTCTGTCGGCCTCCCCCTGCAGCCGATCTGGCTGCACCCATGCAGACTTTGGCAAAATGACCATACTTGTTGCACTTCAGGCATTGCTTGCCCTGTGCCGGACACCCCCTCGGTGGGTGGCTCTCCAGGCCGCAATTTCCACATCCTTTCTTTCCTGGGCGCTCCCCTCTGCCGCTGGCACCTTCCCTGCCGCTGCACTTCCGGATGGCTTCCGCGCGCTCTTCTTTGATGGGGTGTGGGTACAGGGGCTGCTGGGCGACCGGTCTCCTCGCCAGCGCAGATTCCATTTCCCTTGCTCTCGCGTCTGCCAGTTCGTGAGCTCTTCCCAACTCCAAGATATCATCCAACGATATTCCCGGCTGGCGTAAGATGAGTTTGCGCAGTTCCGAGGATTTGCACCCTAATATAAGTTGTGCTCTGATCTCAAAATGCCGATCAATGCCCACGCACGAGCTTGCCAACTTCCTGAGACGCGCTTGGAACATATCCACTGACTCCTCCTCCTTTTGCTTCGCCTGGCGTAGTTTGAAGTGTTCGAAATCCGGGTTGACCTGAGGGTCAAAATGGCGGTTGAGTGCTCTGACATCCTTTTCGTAGTCGTCGCTATCCCCTGTATCGGGAAGATCCTGGAAAAGCTCATACAACTCCTCCCCTCCCATGTGTAGCATGGTGGAGCGCTTCACAGCATTGTCCTTCTCCCTCGTGGCAATGAAAATTTTTCAAGTTGCCCAATCCATTTGCGCCACCTTGGTGCAGTTGTCGCCGGATCAGCCAGCTGACTAAACGGCGGTAGCGCCTTCAATGACATGTGGGAGCTGTGCTCTGATGCACCTGGGGCGGTACCCCCGGCTGCTGCGACATGTCCCTGGACGCCCCTGGTCCTTGCCCACTTGCTGGTCTGGGCTCTGTGCTCATGAGATCTGGCACTCGCTTCTCCCACAATGCCTGTCCTTTCAAAACTGCCCACCTTCCTGCACAGTCACTCTGGGGAGGGGGCCTGGCCTCACACAGTCCTGTTTAGCAGCTCTCCTTGTCCTGTTGGGGCACACTCCTCCCTCAGGCCTTGACTAGAAGTCCACTGGAGGCTTGGGCCTGTCCCTCCCAAGGCTCCACACTCCCACTGCCAGCACGCAATATCCAGTGCCTCAGATCACTTGCCAGTCCCCTCAGCGCTCCTCCGGCAGCACACCACCGTCGTCTGGACACTGCGCCCCCACTCCGTGCTGGGCCTCACCCCTGCCGCATGTCAGGCCTCCCGATCTTCAACAGCGCTGCAAAGGGGGCGGGGCCACCAGCGTCGTCACGCTGCTCAAAAGCAGGCTGCAGACCTCTGGACAGCTGGGCGCTTGGCGGAGCACACCACACGCTCCTCCGCTGCACCGGACCTCCCGCCAGGCTCCTCACCTGCCCGCCGCAGTCCCCAGCCGCTTCCGCCACCACCACAGCAGACGGGCCACGCACAGCAAACGCGCGGGGCACTGTTTCTCGTGGTGCGGGGCCTCCGACTCCCAGACACGCGGTGCCGACGCCAATCCGCGTCGCGAGTGCACGCGCAGGCAGCAGACACCCGCCTCGTCGCCAATGTAAGTTGGGGCTCTGGGGAGGGCCAATACTGGTTAGGGGCCTATTGGGGCAGGAGGAACATACAGGCACGACCACACTCTTTGCTAGTCCGTGCCGTCAGCCACGAGTGCTGACGTCACACTTTATTTATACTCCCTGGTCCGTGCCCGGCCCAGGGAGTTGTGGTGCAACATTGTATGGTAGGAGCCGGGTGGCTCACTACACTTTGCACATCTTTCCATTTTTAACCCTTCTGGTAAAACGCCGGGCCTAATATGCAGTCTGGGTTTAGATTGCACTTTACGCACTTTCATCGGACTCGCCAGCGTCTTTACTAGCATTGACCCTGCACCCCCCTTAATACTAACGACTGAGCCTCGTTCCTTAACCGGAACAGCCACAAGGGCATAATCACCTTGCATGAGTCACGCACGCATGGAACTATCTTATGCCACCCAATAAGGGAAGGGCTGATTGTAAATATCAATCATTTAGTTTTTAATATTAAAACACTGTTAGAACCCTTCTTCGAGGCACTGACATTTAAACTCACACTGTAATTTGCGCTATGGTAGCTCTTGGCACTGCATTAAGTCACGCTGTTTTATACGTTTTAATTGTTTGCAGTGGCTTTAATTAGCTGTACAATAATAAATAAACTTGAACTTGATGATCCTCACACTCGTTCATAAAATCCTGCTGCTGCCTGCCCTATGGTGATACGAAAAGACCCCTCGGATCCACTTAGAACGGTGTAGATACCATTTCCAAGTGAGGTGGCAAAAACATAAGGGACTGCAGTGCCACATTTCCATGTTGTTCAGGGCTCTTGGGAACAGATGTAAATATGAACATTTATATTTCCTTGAATTTTTGTGATTTGTTGTGTGTGACCTGCCTATATGGATGTTCATCGAGTCCCTCTTTCTAATTACGTTAAACTATTTTTCTTCCCTGTAGCCAGTGAGAATGCTCTTTCAAGCCCCCTCTGCATCAGGAACTAGTGTAATAAAAACCTGAGAGCTGCACTCGGCCTACCATATGAGAATGTTTATTTTCGGTGTTCGAAGTGCTGGTACACAAGGTAAATCAGGTTGATGTAGAAATATGTCTAATAATAAGTTGTAGTGTAGCTTTAGGACGGTTTCAGGTTGCACCCCACCATACACTCTTATACATAGCCTGCAAGCACTACCCAGGATATTGAGCAGACTGTTGAAAATGGTAATGTTTGGGTTATATGTACTGCTCTGATTACTTACCAGTAATCTTCATTACTCATAGTCCTACTCATCCTCGTCCCAATCATTGCTAATGAGATTAATCACATCCCTGCTGGGTGAGATAAATAAGAAGACATTCCCAGCACCCTCTTGACATATCTAAGACATTTGAAGGCTGGACAGTCAAGGGCAGTGAGGTGGCATGTAATCACTGGGACAAGGTCAAGTAGTACTAAGAGTAATGTAAATTACTAGTAGGTATTTTTAACATTACTTAATATCCCTCATCCCAGTCATTACTATTGAGGAATACCAAAACCTTACACCAGTCTTCAGAAACCCAGAAAAAAACATACACAAAGCCAGCGAAACTGGAAAACTGGTGACTTGTAAAAATGTACAATTTATTTTTAAGAGAATAGAACAGAGGATGCAGACTCCAAAGTCCACCCCAGAGCCACCAAACATAGAAGCCTCCAACTCTAGACCAGGACTCGGGAGAAAGATCGAACAGCTGTACCACAAATGGTAAGTAGAGGAATCACCAGTACCTTCATTCAGTAAGCAGCCAAACCATAGCAGACCTCTCCTGAAGACCTGTTGGGAGAGGAACTCAAGCCAGCGAAGAAGCCAGAAACATGGCTGAGTGTATCTGCCTGAAGATAAGCAAAGGAGACGACTACCAACCTCAAACTGTCTTCTAAAAGGAAATGAATAAATAGTTAAACTTCCTGAAAAAACAATTCAAACCAACAGGGAACGATATCCCAGTGAAGAGCTTGACAATGAAACTGTCCACCTTCAGCATTTTCCCCCAGATATGAATGGGGGAAAATGCTGATAGCACCTCTCCCTGAGCCATGTGAACTAAGGAAGAAACCGAAGGCGGAATCTAATGTCAGCTTGAAGAACCACCCAATCTGCAGGATACAGGAGGATTGGGCAAGGGCACATGCATATCCGATGGACTAATGATACTTCCACCAAAAATGCAACCAAAAGAGATAGATCCGCAAGTCCTACTGTGAAAGAGGAGCAAAAAAATGTACTGAGATAGGCCGCAACCCCAGGGGCAAGTGCCAGAATAGAGACTAAAGACTCACCACAGACTAGGACAATGAAAACTTTGCAAGAAGTGAGCAGCCAAGGCCTAAGGAGCCCTCAAACCTCAGAAGCCTACAACCTTAACAGGTACCAATGCACCCAGACAGTAAAATAGAGATATCTAATCCGAATCTTCTTAGAAAAACCAGTAGATGTTGAAGAAATCACTGAACACCCCCCCCCCAGCTTTTGGAAAAAGACAACAAAATTGGGGATTTCATAACCTCGGGAGAACCATACACAAGCTAAGTGGAAAGGTAGATCCTAGTTTGGTGATACACCCTGACTGCTCCCAGCTAGAGGAAAGGTGTCCCAGGTAATAAAAAAACACCTGGGATGAAGAGTTGTCAGAACCAGAGGAAGCCTCCATGCTGACTGAGGGATCACAGAGAGAAGAAAGTGACACCATGGCTTGTGGAGACAGACCGACACCATCACTACCACAAACGAGTCAGCCACATATAATGACAGAAATAAACAAGCATTGGTAAAGCCAATAGGTTTCGCCTATAGTCAGTGTTTTTTACATGGTGGACAGCAGTTGACCTGCAATGCAACATGGCTTAAAGTAAAATAAAAAAATAAAAAGCATTATGTGACGTGGCCAGCTTTGACAGTGTAACAGTGTTTTTTATTTACTTTAAGCCATGTTCCACAGCAGCTCAACTGCTGTGCAACATGTAAAAAACATTGACAAACGTAATAGATTTTGCATAGGGGAAGCCTGTTGGCAAGCTACAAAGTTTTGCAGTTTGCACTGTGTTAATTCTTATTCAACAAGAAATTTACTGACATCAAGCTCAGCTCTAAGAGGGGGGAGGGGATGGAGGAAAATAAATCGACAGAACACTCTCCAAATCTGAGCTTTTCTCTATATCTGCTAAATGCCAAAGAAAAACACAAAGATGCAGCATAACCCTAGCTGGCAAAAAAAGGGTAAAGCTGTCTATTTCACAGACACTTCCTGCAAGTTTTGTGCAGCTCTCACAATGGCCATGTATTCGCCACACATATTCCCTGGACACTGCCTTGTGCAAGTGTTCACCTCTGATGTGTGACGCAGCCACAATCTGCAAGGACCCATTGTAGCCGATGGCATCGACCACCATCCTGCTGCCTGCCTTGTTACATGTAAACATTGAGAACCCAGCGGGGTAAGCAATGTGATAGTCCTCAGGGCGAGGAACCGGTCTCTACTTTAGTTGTAAATAAAAATAAAGACATTTATTGGTTTTGTCAATTTTTTCAAAACGTTTTTCTTAAAAGAGTTATGACGCGGACAGTGGTGACCGTAAAAAGTGAATGTGAAAAGTATTCCTAAAGAATGGATATATACTTCAAAAATCAGAGCTACACAAATAACATGCAGTTGCCAAACACGCTTAATCACAAAGAAAAGAGTAGGACCATAAAAGGCGAAGGAAAAGGAAGTACTTGGTCCAAGCTCCACTGATAAGAAAACACACAAAGAGAAAGACAAACACAACAGGAAATAGCATGCTGCAACCAATAGCAAGCAAGGAAAACAGAGTGACAAGCATATAAGCAAATGGAAAGTAAGGGCGGGCTGTAAGCCCCTTTTAAGATTTTTTTTTGTTCATTACAAAAGCGCTGTGCAGGCGAAACCTCAAAAGAGCATTCCCGGTTATAGCCGGTATCTCCCAGTGAGATAACAGGGATTACAAGGTCATGTGGCTCCAGTGACACTGGGCCCAATTCTGCATGTTTTTCCCTCTTCAGGGAAACTGTGGTCCCAAATCTACAAACATTGCCTCCTGCTTCGATCAGGTGGTTAATGCTCCAGGGGCTTTCTCTCTTGCCCATGGGCAATGGGAGGGAAGGTATTCTTTTTATTCAACTGGGGGACCACCTTCTGCTCCCCATGCTGAAATACGCGGACAGACGGGATAGGGGGAATGGAACTGCAGCTGCCTGCAGCACTATTGAAGATTTCAAGTTTGGTTTCTCCAGGCCTGTGATTATCGTCTCTTGAGTTTGAGCACCCGATAATTACGGCCCGGAGATACAACAAGACTTGTAATTGCCCGGAGTGGTATCCCTTACATGGAAGGGATACCGCTCCAGACAGTTTGAAATGAGTGCCTAAGCGGGGCTCCCAAGCATTCCAGTTCCAGGGCACTATGGAACAAAATTCACCTGAAGATCTGTCTTCTTACTCCCTTGATCAAATTCTTGATAATGGAATGTCTATTAGATCAGGATCAAGACGGCCACCGCAAGGTCGATCCTTGAAGAGGCTCCCGGGCTTGCAATCACTTTTTGGATGTAAATCCCCAGTTAAGCCCAACATCTTCTTCCTTTCACACCCGCAAACCAACTGTTAACTCCTTGAAAACATTACAAGTGAAACTGGATTAAGATATCTTACATATTGCTTAGTACCTGATCAATGACGATTCACCTCAGCGCCCAGCGAGGATGGCGAATTTTGTTCTTCTCCATGTCCAGCTACTGATTCTGCAAGCAGGAGGGGAGACTTGAGGCCCGATAGTGGTCCTGCCAATTTGCCGGGTTCTGTCCTCCTGTGGATCTAGCCTTTCTGAACCGGTCGCCTGTGTGTCAGAAGTCTGATCCCCGAGGGCTGATCTAGGGGATGTCACCCGGACTGAGATGACCTTCGCCAGGACCGCCACCTCACACCCCATTGTTCTGAGTGGGTTATTGCAGTCTAGAGGCCACTGATTTATACCAGAATTGCCTCCTGAAGATGCCGACGACCACTGAGATCCAAGAGCAGTAAGTCAAGGCTTACGTCTCTGCGTTCGTGGCCCGACACCCCCTCCCTGCCACGGGCCGATGCCACATTCTACAGTGTTGCCATGCTGCACCTCACCTGCTCCATTGGGCTGGGTATGAGTGCTGTGCTCGCCGGTCCCTTTGTGCCTGGTCGAGCCCTTCTAGCCAGGATGCCTGCTATGTTGCCAAACCCGTCCTAGTGTTGGTCCTTACCTGCCCAGCAGCAGACGAGATCAGCGGGACCCAGGCCATTCAATTAGTGACTCTGAGGCAGATGCTGGCTCCCTGTGAGGACCTCAGGCCTTATTTCGGTGACAGCACAGCCTGGCCCTCGCCGCTTGGCTCCATACTCCTGGATGGTGTGTTTTTGAGCCTTGGCTAAAACACATTGCCGGTCGCACTCCCGGAGGGCTGGCAAGACTGATCCCCTAATACATGGCCTGTGGTGAGTTAACCTGAGTGAGGGGTGCCTGCTTCCTCTGCCCCTGGTTCTGTGTCATGTGTGCAGTGATCAGCTTTGTTGCTGGTGTGCAGATGTTTTTGGGCACAAACTATAGAGGACCTGGTCTCCACATCCATTGCGAGGCGGCTCTGTTCCAGGGGCCCTCTTTCCTCAGGTGTGCTGTTGTTTTGGGCATAAACCCTAGGAGTCTTTACTCCCCCCATCCACTTCGAGACGGCTTGCCCAGGGGGTCCTCTTTTTCCCATCTCCTCCAGAGACGCTGTGTTTTTCCTTGTCCATTGAATCCCCTGAACATTATGGGAATCTGTGTACACCCAGGCTCTAACATTCAAATTACTGGCTGCCATTTTACCTGCCGGTCCCTCCTGGGCACATCACTTTAGCTCTCTTCCTTTTTTCGTTATAAGCTGGTGTTCTGCCACCTAAGATGGCTCCCAACTTAGTCCTCTGAGTCCTCTCCTATCAATATTTATGGATAGCGACATAGGACTGCACTAGAACAGAAACCGAAATAGGACTTTCCACCATACTAAGAAGAAGTCCATACCACTCCTTCCAAAGGGGTAGCCATCTTGGAAAGGGGTTCCCTCCATTAGTGGCATTCAACTACATTTGCTACCACTGACTCGCTCCTCCCGCTCATGGAACTCAGCATGGAACTATCCCATATCAGTGTGCTGATCTCCCTATTGTCTCCCTCTGGCCACAACTCGTTTAACATCAAATATCCCCCAAACTTAACCAAAAACGCCCCAAAAAATCTCAAACACAAAATGCTCAAATTGAATAAAGAAACACTTATACTAGATTCCTACTTCTGCTTCAATAAGGGCTCGATAATCAGTGATCTAAACTTCTTCACCACCTGTTGTGCTCAGTGGAGAAAAGCGCTATCCCCCTTACTCAAGGTCACCTCCACCAAGATGATACTGCACCGCTTTAAACTTGCTATTGCGCCCTCATCTGTGTACAATGCAGAAGCCACCATCTCCATTTACAACGGCACTGTGCTCATTCAAACCTCTGCTTGCAATTTGGAGCTTTTTGATGAGCTCTTCTACTTTAAAGATAGGATAGGCAATGATGTAAACCCCCTTGCCCCCTTGTCACCACTACTGCATATTACATCTAACGTGGAACATAAGTGGTCAAATTCCATGACGCACCTCCGGAACTGGAACATCCCTATCCTCAAACGCCCCCTTGCTGCTAGCCCTGCCAACGCCTGGGCTCCTCAACCTAGTTGGAGTTGCAAACCGACTCTAGACCACTCCTCTCGACCCAGCAGGCTGGTTACTCACATATCGAACAATATCCTTGCCCTTCTCGCCTCATACGACCCCCCCTTCAACTGACCATATTATGACCACAGGAAAAATCCAGACAGTCGTTGCCCACCCACTCAGGGAACCTAGATCTAGGTCTATTAATAAAGCTAACCTTAAACAAGTCCCCATATCTCATTCATCTACAACTGACACCAAAACATACGTAAAATGCTTTACTCGGTTGCCGTTCAGCAGTGAAACATTCTGCTGATATAGCTGACCTTATCCTCGATCTTGACCTCGACCTCACTAAAACATGGGACAATGAATCATCATCCTCTTTATTGGACATTCTAGTCCTTCCTAGCCATGGTGGCATCATTGGATTTGACCGTACAGGCTGTCCAGGGAATCGCACTGCCTTTATCCATCGAATCAATCTCTCAGTAAAACAAACCCATACTCAGTCACTGTCCTCCTGCGAATATGTGCACAATTTGCATGCTGCACACGATCCAACACCCGCCAGGAGAAAACCACACATTTATCAAGCACATCATGGCGGTCATCTCTATCAATAATGGACAACACAAGAACCTGATTTTTCTTGGCTTTTTCAATATCCACTGGAATGACACGAATGACCCTCTGGTGAATAGCTTCAAGTCCCTCCTCTGCGACCTCAACTTGGCTCAAGCCTGCAATAACCCGACTCATAATAAAGGGGCCACTGTAGACTCAATAATAGCAAAGGAGAACACCATCCAAATTGAATCTAGCCTACCATGCAACTGGACAGACCACGATTGCATCACCTTCTTCATAGCAGAAAGGGTAGTTACATCTAACGGTCAACCAGTGATAGCCAAACATTGGATCAGAGACACCCAAAATATCAACCCAATCTCACTGTATGCTCTCAGGAACAATAGCCTGTCTCTACTTGTTAACATGTCAGACACAAAAGACCTCACTGAACACTATATCAAATCCATGTCCAACATCATGGTTGCCATTGCTTCCAAAAAACTAAAAAGAGTCCAGATCAAAAGATCCAATCCATGGTTCAACTGTAGCCTTAATGAAGAACGCCTCTCTCTAAGATTAGCGGGAAGGTCTTGGTGACTTTCACCCTCTCCGACTGACCTCAAACGTCTGAGACAAAGGAGGAGCTCCTACAACAGGCGTATTAGAAGTTCCAAAGCAGTTTTCCAACATCAACTAGATAGGGCCAAGAATCGTCCCAAAAATCTTTGAAATTGTCAAAAATCAAACAAATAGGAAATGCAATCCCCTTTCCTCAGATAATATAACTCTGCTCAACTGCACAATATTTGCCTCCCTCTTTATCCAGAAAACAAAGAAATTTGACACTGATCTCCAAAACGCTGTGAAACTCTCACCAATTGAAGCCCCTCCACACCCGTCCCCTATTGTTCAGGGAGAGTGCTCTGGAAGCCTTCTACATAAGCCAAAAAACAATGCTTCTTGCTCCAGTTTTGAGACCTTTGATGAAGCTGACCTCCTACAACTATTAACATCTCTGAAACCTTATAAACAAACTAGATCAGGGCTGCACCACTACCACATGAACGGATTAATGCATATGGTTGAAATCAAATAGGCCTTCAGTCAGAATAATTTCTTCTTTATTATTTTGTTCTTAAAAAGCCACAGCCAACGCATTTCGTCCTGTCACGCAGGACTTCTTCAGGGCTGTAAGTTAAAAACACATATAAAAATAACATCTACAATACATTAAACTGTACATAACACACATAACAAATATGTACATCCATGCATCAATAGATCATTATAAAGAAACCACAATCACTAATCACCACTCAACAAATGTTGTACAAAAACACTATAAACTGTACATTTAAAATAACAATAGAGAACAAACTCCAAAACCAACCATATACGCACAATATTTCCTATTAGACCATCAAGATAAAAAACAACCTCAACCCGAGGTTGAATAGCAAAAACTTTCTGAACATGTAGCACAATTATTGGAGCAGAGAGGGAGAAAGAAAAGATGTTTACATGACAGAGAAAGTAAATCATCCCAAAGTGGATAGAAAATACCCAAGATAGAGTAGTCTGTTTTGCCAAAATTGCTCCCAGGGTCTGTCTTAATCTGGGTTCTATATTCTCAATTCATCCAATCAGAGCACTGCTCCTCTCAATTGGATCTCATGATTACATGTCACACCCTATTCCAATGACAGAGCCTGAAAAACAATATGCAAAAGAGCAGTCAGTGTTTTGATTATATGGCTCTGATGGTATATGATATTGTTTTTGCCCCGTATAGATCACTGTGAATGGTTTGTGGAGATACTCTCACAAGGCTACTACCTATCGCCTTCGCATATTGTGCATTTTTGAACGGTATGTTTTTGCTACCGTCTCTTTGGATATTTGGGAGAGATGGTACATATCTTCACATTTGGTTCACTGGGCACATGTTTGGTAGTTTGCCACATAATGGTGTGAGGGTGCACTTCTGGTTCTCGCAGCTGTTGTGCACATAAGATGAGGATTTATGTGGGTCTTATATCTGACTGCTCTTTTGCATATTGTTTTTCAGGCTCTGTCATTGGAATAGGGTGTGACATGTAATCATGAGATCCAATTGAGAGGAGCAGTGCTCTGATTGGATGAATTGAGAATATAGAACCCAGATTAAGACAGACCCTGGGAGCAATTTTGGCAAAACAGACTACTCTATCTTGGGTATTTTCTATCCACTTTGGGATGATTTACTTTCTCTGTCATGTAAACATCTTTTCTTTCTCCCTCTCTTCTCCAATAATTGTGCTATATGTTCAGAAAGTTTTTGCTATTCAACCTCGGGTTGAGGTTGTTTTTTATCTTGATGGTCTAATAGGAAATATTGTGCGTATATGGTTGGTTTTGGAGTTTGTTCTTTATTGTTATTTTAAATGTACAGTTTATAGTGTTTTTGTACAACATTTGTTGAGTGGTGATTAGTGATTGTGGTTTCTTTATAATGATCTATTGATGCATGGATGTACATATTTGTTATGTGTGTTATGTACAGTTTAATGTATTGTAGATGTTATTTTTATATGTGTTTTTAACTTACAGCCCTGAAGAAGTCCTGCGTGACAGGACGAAACGCGTTGGCTGTGGCTTTTTAAGAACAAAATAATAAAGAAGAAATTATTCTGACTGAAGGCCTATTTGATTTCAACCATATGCATTAATCCGTTCATGTGGTAGTGGTGCAGCCCTGATCTAGTTTGTTTATATGATTTCCCTAGGTGTTTAATAGGGGGGTGTTCCTGGACAGGGGGCACTTTTAGGAGCATGCACACAGGATAGTCCATAAATCTCGAATTTCATTGGTTTAACTATAAGTGATTGGTGCCTTATCCTTTTGCTGTAGGTCCCCTGTCCAAGTTGTGTTTTTTCATCTCTGAAACCTTCTAACTATTAGAACGACCCCTTACCCTTCAAACTCCTCAACGAGATCAATCACTCCCTGCTCCCCTTATGGACCAGGATTATCAGTTCTTCTCTAACACAAGGCTCGATACCAGATATTCTAAAAAGTGGTCAAGTTACCCCAATATTAAAAAAACCCAACACCAACCAGTCAGATCCTAACAACTTCGCCCAATCTCCAAAATCCAGACTTTGGCCAAGCTCTTGGAAAAATGCATGCACTGACAACTTTGCAATCATATCAAGCAATTCCAACTTCTCAACCAATGCCAATCAAGTTTCAGACTGGGTCACAATATTGAAACAGCCCTGGTCCACATTGTCGACGACGCTCTGAGATTACTCAACCAAAATTAATCCTGTTTACTAATCTTGATTGACCAATCAGCTGCATTTGGCACGGTCAAACATGAGAGCCTTTAGAACCTCCTAGAATGCAGGATGGTTCTCTACAGTACAGTATTAAAATGGTTCTCCTCATTCCTACACAACAGAGCTCAAAGAGTCTTGATCACCCAGCCTGACGCCAGTCAAGATTGACTTTGCCCAAGGCTCAACACTCTTCCCCTACCCTGTTCAATTTGTTCATGGAACATCCCACCAAAATCCTCAAACATCTCCTACCATATGTATGCTGATGATACTCAACTTTACATAAAAATCTTCTCACCCGAAGACATCATCAACCTCAACAACACTGACAAAAACACAACATTGGCTGACTTGTAGCCACCTGAAACGTAATGCACTCAGAACTGAATTCCTTTTAATCTCACCACCTAATCCAATTAGGAATAATCTTGGTTAATAACCTTTCTATGCAGGATCACCTCTGCGCCTGCACCTGAGGTGCAAACTATCAACTGTACACACTAAGGAAATGAAAGCCTTTTATTCCCACTGCAGATCTCGAGACAGCGGTTCAAGCAGTTGTGATCTCCAAACTAGACTGCGGTAGTACAGCCCTCCTGGGCCTATAGAAAGCAACCCTGAACGCGGCTGCTCGGCTCATCACAGGCTCAAAAATAAGTGATCATATCACCCCAGACCTCAAAGTACTAAACTGGCTACCCTATGAGGCAAAAATCCATCTACAAATTGCTTGCATGACTCATAAAGCTCTTCACCACAACACTCCAACCTACCTGGCCCAGAAACTCTTGCTATCTGGCGGGAATAAACCATCACAAAGCAAAGCACAAGCTCCCTACTACTGAAGCCCTACAAATTCAACAAAACAAAACCTACAAGCATGCTTTCTCTGGAATTGCTCCAAAAATCTGGAACTCTCTTCCACCTGAGACCAGGTCCAATGCCTCAACAGTCCTCTTTAAAAAGTAAAGCTCTTACTAAGGAACTGATCGCTTCCTCAATGATAATGTAACTTCTTGGCCTTTACCATCTAGGGCATGGCCTCTCAGAGAGATTACTTGCTCCTGTTACATACCCATTGTTATTTTCTATGCTGCCACTCTATTGTTTCTGTGACCAATACCAAATCTGGATCCTATAGTTGTGATCCTTCATTTAAAACCACCTTGTTTTATTCATATTTGTATACTCTTTGCTGTTACATTTTCTTGATGTACAACCTCTGATACCTGAAAGGGTCATGTCCGTGCTATATAAAACTCTATAAATAAATAAAAAATTCAGTCCAGACTATGAAACTTTCATCAAGATTGAAATGCACCAGCTGGACAGAGCCAAAAGCTGTATGTAAGAATGGCCACACAACATCAGACTGACTTTGTATGCGACCTAAGTCTGCATACCTCACAGACTTCAAAAAGCTCTGAGCAGAATATGGTCAAATAACTGCCCCTGGGTCTCAGGTCAGGTCAGAAACCTGCATATATGGAGGTTATGTCCCTCAAAAAGGCTAAATGTACTGTAACAGTGTTTTTAAGGCAAAATGAATATTCCAAGTCTGCTTTCTTTCAGAAATCTTCGGGGCAAGTCGCAGTTCTCTAGAATAAAGTTTTAATGGAGTTTGTGTCGGACATCCACAAAGCTCTTACAGCACATCTGCTCACTACAATTTCTCCAACTGGACAGCAGGTTTCCTTAATTACATGCTCTTCTGTAGAGTGCCTTGGACTAGCTTGCTTCTTTTGCACTCTATTTGGAGCACGTTGAGTTTGCGTTCACAGTGACGACTTCCGGCGGTTCTGGGCCACTGACATAAAGCTTCGAGCAGCGGCTCAGTGGATGTGAGTTGAAGATTGGAAATAATTCAGCTGTATTCTCTTTTAGTTTCAGTGCCTTTTGCTTCTCTCTTCTTTTTTTTGTTTCATTTCCTAATTGTTTTCCGTTTATTCTTAGACATCTGACTTGAAGACAGATCATTGCGTACTGGCAAAATCCTCAAAGTGCTTAGGGGATTTAATGAGGGGTGAGTTTGGGGCCAGGTTGGTTGTTGCCTTATCAATTTTGTCCACACCACTTGGATAGGCATGAACTTCTGCAGTGTGAGCAATAACGTTTAATCATCCAGTGCCTCTAGTATTGGTCTTACAAGGAGATACCGCTTCGGGCAGATCGCACAATAAGGCTCATTGCTGTGATGTGTTTGATATCAAAACAGTGTCCTCAGAATGAACGGATTACTTTTGAATGGTTTTAACTTCCTCAATTAAGGAGGATAGGATGGAGCGGAAGGGGTTTAGCTTCTCCAAGATGGGACCGTATAAGCAATGTTGCTTTGAAGATGGAGGGCTGTTATTGGCGTCTGCTAGAAGTCTTTTGATGGTTTAATGTGAGTGCTTGAAGCGTGAGTCAATGGTTGCTATATATTACGCTAGAGTTTCTTGGCAAGGTATTTGAATGTTGAATTTTTCGATTGAAACTCCAGTGCCTTTGAAGTTGCCTCCAGAGTTTGGAACAACCGTCTCCACGTGTCTTGCTCAAGGTAATCTGTGCTCTTGAGCTGTAGTGATGAACGCTCAGCACGTTTGCTGTGTTAAATTGGTGCTAGTGCTCCATTTCGCTATCATTTTGATCTTGGTTTGTTAGGTGTATTTCGGAAACTGGCACTATATCCTCTTTAGGACAGTTCCGCTGGGGTCCCAAATGCTCTTCCCCTTTTGGCCTCTTGGACAATCTTTCTATATCCATTTACAACAATGAGAAAATCATGTTCCGAGCCAATGACAGAAACCTGGCCACGATCGACTTAATTTTTCTCAGGCCCTCCAACGATTCTTCACGCTTCCCCTCTCTGTCCATCCATAACACCACTCACATTTTCTCCTCCCCTGGCGGGCCACCCAGACAGCACCTCTCACCCTGAGCCCTGCTAAAATCCGATAGGCCTCCCACATCCCAGAGCTCATTGTCATTACCAGACCAGGAACATGCCCCCACAGTCCGTCCCCGCACCGTTCACCTCCAACCTCCCATAAACCATTATCTCCCAACCCGGTTGCCGCCACCCCCTTTTTATCCCCTCATGTCGGCCCATATTTCTTTCCGTTCCTCCCTACCTTCTCCCCCACCAGCCCTAACATCTCCCAACACCAGATACCAACAACCAGCGCCTTCCCCTACCTGCACCTCAATGCCTCAGACTCCGTTCCTGACAGCCCACCCCAATCCTCCCAGAATTGCTGAACATAACTGGCCTCTGTTCAACAAGCTCTTTCCCTCGTTTTCACACCTCTCTCGAAGAATGGGCATCCTCTCAACGGCTCTACTCCATCTAAGTGACTTGTTGTTGTCCCGCCACTGCTACCCTCATCACCCCTTGTGGACCCACCCCCACATCCCTCCAGCATACCGAGACACAGCTGCCTACCCAGTCCCTAACGGACTCAATCACCCCTAGATAACTCAGACCCAATCTATCTCCCTAAGAGGTCCTCTACCCCCTTCTCCTATCTTCTCTCATGGGGCTGCCCAATCTCTACCATCATATCTGACTGCACTCAAACGCACGCACACCTTCCCAGGGCATGCTCAACCCCTCTTAACTTGATACATATCCCAACAACCCTCCTGGAACAGCCAAGTCAGAAAGACAACAGATTCTCCCTTAATTGCATGCTGCATAATTGTCGGTCTGCAGTCCAACATCATCTAGAGATTTCATACTCGATCCAGATTCATAATCTTGACATCCTGATCCTCACAGAAACATGGCTCAATGTCTCATCTAACCACATCTAACCACACTCCAGACCTTCTTTTTCCTCCCAACTACTCCATTGTGCCCCGCAACCAAGAAGATAGACATGGTGGAGGTTTTGCACTCATTCACTGAAACTCCCTGAGATGCCGAACCCTCCCAATGACTCATTTTCAGTCGTTCGAATGCATGTCGGTGGAACTGTTCTCATCCACTACCTCCAACCTCAGATTGAATGTGATTTTCCACCTTCCTGGTCAAAACAACACCTTCATCGAGGAATGCATGGACTTCTTCACTTTGCAGCTCATCAGCTCTGACAAAAATATCTTCCTTGGTGACTTCAACATCCACTGAGGAGACTTGGGCAACAGCTATGTGGACACTTTTACCTCCTTTCTCAATGCCAGTGATCTCCAGCAACACTGCCATAAATCCACACACCTCAAAGGTACAATTCTGGATCTGATAATCTCCAATTCCTCCATAGAAATATGACTTCATCCGAGTCGACTGGTCTGATCACATGCAGATTCCATTCTCCCCAACTGGCTTGCATACCAAAACATGCAGGCAACCCAAGAAATAGAAATTATGGTTCAAGAACACATCCAGCCTGGACACAGAAGCCATGCCCACCATTGTCCTTCCCACCCAAATTTCGATTACACCTCATCTGGACATTAACGAGGCCAACAACGAGTACAATTCCCTTATCGACAATTGTGCTCCCCTGAAGTGCAAATTATCCAGACCTAAACCCTCCAGGCCCTGGTTCTTTTAAGAGCTTTATGAAGAAAGTCTTCCTGGACCTCTTGCCCGCCTGCGACACCATCTCCCACTGCACCCTAATCACGAGACTCAACGACGCCAGCATCCGCGGCATGGCCCTGGACTGGATCCACTCCTTCCTCACCGGTCGAACACAGCAAGTCAGAGTACCACCATTCATTTCTGAACCCACAGAGATCAGCTGCGGAGTGTCCTAGGGCTCTTCCCTGAGCCCCACCCTCTTCAACGTCTACATGACTCTGCTCGCAGCCATCGCCAGGAACCACGGACTCAACATTGTCTCCTACGCTGATGACACCCATCTGATCCTCTCCCTCACCAACAAATCCACATCGGCCAGAAACAACTTCCACAGCGGTATGAAGGGCGTTGTCACTTGGATGAAAGACAGTTGCCTCAAACTCAACTCGGACAAGACCGACGTCCTCATCCTGAGACCCACCCCCTCAGCTTGGAACGACTCCTGGTGGCCCGCTGCATTGGTAACCCCATGGACCATGCACGAAATCTTGGCATCATACTGGACTCCTCGCTCACAGTGAACCGCCGGATCAACGCCGCACCCTGATCTTGCTTCCACACGTCTCGCCTACTTCATAAGACATTCAGATGGATCCCCACCGAGTCCAGAAAGACGGTCACCCACGCTCTCATCAGCAGCAGACTCGACTATGGCAATGCACTCTACACGGGCATCACCCAGAAACTCCTCCGAAAACTACAGAACGCTCAAAATGCCGCAGCCAGACTGGTCCTCAACCTCCCCCGCCGCAGTCACATCACCGAACACCTTTGAGAACTCCACTGGCTCCTAGTCAACAAAAGAATCACTTTCAAGCTCCTCACTCACGCCTACAAAGCCCTCCACGACGCAGGACCAGCATATCTGAACCACCGCCTCCCATTCCACGTACCCACCAAACACCTCCGCTCTGCCTAACTGGCCCTACCCACCGCCCCACAGATCCACAAGAGAAGAACCGGAGGAAGATCCTTCTCCTACCTCACTGCCCAGACCTGGAACACCCTGCCTCTCCACCTCAGGCAATTCCCGTCGCTGACCCAATTCAGGAAAGATCTCAAGACCTGGCTGTTCGACTGAACCCCAGCGCCCAGACAGATCAGCAGCCCCGCCACCCCACCACCCCCAGCACCTTGAGGCTCTCACGGGTGAGTAGCTGCACTTTACAAACCCCTGATTGATTGATTGATTTAAGAAAGAAAGATTGTCAGAAAATGCGAAAAAAATGGAGACTAGCACCATCTCACCTGAGTTTGACTAAGCTTTGCAAAGCGGGAAAACATGAAAAGCACTTTGACACCTCACCAGGGGTAGCAAGCGCTATATAGATGCAAACCCTTCCCTCTTCTATCCCTCCACTATTCTTTTTCAATCCAAATAACAAACTCACATGCCCACCGCTTAAAATAATTTAATATCTTGCTATACTAATTCACCACTAATCCTTTTTGGGTTCCGTAATAGCGTGCTACTCGCCGAAAAAGCTCTTCGACGCCTCGTCAGGGGTAGTAAGCGCTATATAAATGCAATTGCAATTACATAGACCGAATCCTCAGAGATAAAAATATCAGAGCCCTTGTGAATTCGGCAAAGAAAGACCGAAGTGCCTTTTCGAGGTCAATGCACAGACTACTAACCCCTAGCACTTCGACTCCTAAGTCATCCGTGGCCCATTGCAACAACTTTGTGGATATTTTTGATAATCAAGTTAGAGACATCCATATCTCGCTGCCCAGCAATGACTCCCAAGAAATGGTTGAGACTCTATAATGCAAGGCACTACAATCTTGGTCATCCTTCTCTCCAATTTCTGAACTGGAACTACAACGAACAATCTCCAAAGTAAAACCCTCAAACCACCACCAGGGCGCCATCCCAGATTCTATCAGCAAATTTCTTGCCACACACCTTCTTCACATTTGGACCACCATGGTGAACTCCTCTCTCAAACAAGGCCTCTTCCCAGGTCGACCAAAAATGGGTCAAATCATCCCTCTCTTGAAAAAAACAATCTGTCGATCCTGAGAACCTGAACAACTACTGCCCAGTCTCCACACTCCCATTTTTAGGCAAAGTCATTGAACGTTGCGTAGCGTCCCAACTAGCCACACATTTGAACAAACAACCTCCTTGACACTCTCCCAGTAGCGGTCGGTGGTGGGAGTGCCGCTGGCGCTGACGTGGGGCGGGGGAGGGCAGGGTGGGCGTAGAAACTACGGAGTACGGGCGATTACAGGTAAGTACACATATAAATAAATAAAACAAATTTTGTTTCTCGCGCTGCATCGCCAAATGTGATGCAGCGCGAGAAACGAAATTCGTTTTATTTATTTATATGTGTACTTACCTGTAATCGCCCGTACTCCGTAGTTTACTACCCCCCACCCTGCCCCTACCCCGCCCCACGTCAGCGCCCGGCAGCACTCCCACCACGGACCGCTACTGCACTTTCCAATCAGGTTTCAGACAGGGTCACAGTACAGAAATTACGATCCTCCAAATAGTCGATGACTCCCTCAGAATCCTCGACTCCGGTAACTCCTGCCTCCTGAATTTATCCACTGCATTCGACACTGTCAACCATCTGGACATCCTTCGTACTCTTGAACTTTGCATGGGATGTGGAGGCACTGTCCTCAACTGGTTCACCTCATACCTATCCAAATGTTGCCAGATTGTGAAAATGGGCAACTCACTTTCAAGACCAGTTATCGTTCACCAAGGGGTCCCCTAAGATTCGCTCTTCTCCCCAACCCTCTTTAACCTCAAGCTGGAACCTCTCTGTGTGATTCTCAGAAACTCTGGGGTTCTCTTCCACCTATTCGCCGACACCCAAATATGCTTGAAAATCTCTTCCCCAGAAGGCGCTGCCCTGCTTTTAAAAACTCTCTTTTTTTTGTTTAAATTTCTTTATTGAGTTTTAACATTTTTAGATGCAGTTTGACAAATTCTTATACACATTACATGCCTGCACATATGTATGTAAGTAGACATACATCAATGAGAATCTGCATAAAGGAGAGCGTGTGTGCTCTGCATTGTTTGCGCACCATATAACATATGCCTGAGCATTAGTACTTAAAAAGAAAACAGGAGATGTATGAACTGGGATATTTTCGTGTTGCACCGCAAAGCGCATGTGTTGGCCCTCCCGCCCGGACTGATTCCCCATTACCACCTCTGTGTTGTGTATTGCTAATACATATATTTCTTATCTACCTGTTTAGGTTGTTTGATTCTAGCCGCTATGGAATTAACTTGAATGATATGTCCTGGACATGGAAGTGAGACGCAGTCCCAGCGGGGTAACGCAGACTTCTGCTCCGCGGAATTCCCAATGATGTTCAGTACACTCTATGCGAGTCCCTTTGTCCATCTAACTGGGAGCGTCATGTGGGAAATACAGGTGCCTCCGGATCATTTTGCCCTAGATTTCGAATATCTAGTAAAATCGCATCCCATGCCCCCGCCAGCGGGAGCACCCGCAGGCCCAATGTGTCCTCTCGCCGTAAAGCTACACTCTCCGCCTGTGCCCAGCATGTCATCGACTGCAGCCAGGCTTTGACTTTTGGTGGGTCTGGCGACTTCCAGCGCCTAGTAATTAAGCTCTTGGCTACAACGAGCCCAAGGTCTATAAATCGGGACGTGACTTTGTGCTTTTTTGTTCTACGGTATAGGCCTAGCAGGCAGGTGTCCCAGGAGCACGCAACTGTGCGGCCTGTACATTTGGTCAAATGTGTCTTGACTGCTCTCCAAAAGGAGGTGAGAGCTGTTGATGCCCACAGCATATGCAGTAGGTCTGCATCTAATACTCCGCATTTAGGGAACTTAGCATCTACACAGTTAAAATACCTATTAATCTTAGCTGGTGTTATATACGCTCTCTGGAGTATATAGTACTGCATTAAGCGGAACAAGGCATTTCTGGGGATATGTGTAGGTCCCACTAGCATGGCCGACCATTCGCGATCAGTGCATTGCCTCTGTAAGTCTGCGTCCCACCGCTGCCTGAGGGATGTCAGTGGCTGTGCCGAATGCGTGCGAAGGGATTCAGTGAACCATTTAGTAAGGTGTCTGCCTGTGTCCAGCTCGTGTAGGTATTGAATGGTAAGATGGGTCACAGGTTCTTGAGTTACGTCACCCCACAAAGTTCGCAGCGCCTGTGTCAGTGTGGCGTGTAAGAGGAATTGGCCTTGTGGCAGGCCACTGTCCAAGGTCAGTGTGTGGAATGGCACTAGTTGCTGGTCCCTATAAAGGTCACCCAGGGTCAGCATACCTGCCACTTCCCAGGGGTCTAGTTCTGCTTTTGAGATTATGCGGCGGTGATCTGGTGTACCCAGTATGAGCAGGGAAGGGGCATATGGCACGACTTCCTTCGAGAGTTTTAGGGTCTGGCGAAAACATCTATAGGCTACCAAAGCCAGTAGCTGTGTCGGGGCTGTACCTCTTCTACCAGGGTGGAACAAGGCTATAATTTGGGACTGCGTATATCCAGGCTGTAGCGTGGCAGTGTCCGCCAACTGTTGGCCACCAATCCAGCGGGCCACCCACTGTAGCGGTGATGCCAGATAATAGTGCTCCATGTTGGGGACTGCCAATCCGCCGCGGTCAACAGTTAGATAAAGTTTCGCTAATGCTACCCTATTGCTTGTCCCATGCCATATGAATTGCCTCAGGTCTTGTTCTAGTGTATGGTAAAAGAAGGGTCTGACGTAGACTGGCAAATTTGTAAAGAGATAAAGCAGCCGGGGTAGCATCACCATTTTCAGAAGTGCTATACGGCCCATGGTGGCTAAAGAGAGAGTGCGCCTGAAGGACATCTGAGACCTCACTGCCGTCGCGGCCCGTACGAGGTTACCTTCTAGTAGGTCCTCCCGCTGGCGGAAGATAGGGATCCCCAGATAACGGAAGGGTAAGCATGCCACGGCACCGGCGTGCCCCCCAGCACCAGCTCTGGGGTAGTTTCGGCGAAGGGATACAGGCACGACTTCTCCCAGTTTACACATAGCCCTGACAATGAGGCGAACTCTGGTAGCGCCCTCTCGATCGCCGAGTATGGGCCACGCACATCTCGGAGATAAATCAGGAGGTCGTCCGCATACAGCGAAACTGCGTGCGTATCATCGCCCAGAGGGATACCCCACTCTGCACCGGTCTGGCGAAGAGACATGGCCAGCGGCTCAATGGCGAGCGCGAATAGCAGCGGGGAGAGCGGGCATCCCTGCCTGGTGCCACACTCAATTGAGAACGCCCGCGATACGTACGGGCCTGTTTTGATTTTGGCTGTGGGTTGCGTATATAGCAATTTAACCAGTCCCAGGAAAATTTCCCCCACCCCATACCTGTCAAGGGCCGCAAATAAAAAGTCCCATTCCAGTGTGTCGAACGCCTTCTACAGATTGAGAACTAGGCAACCCGAATGCGTCCACCTCTCACCAGAGTAGTGTGCCACCCTGAAGAATTGGCGTATATTCAATGACGTGCAGCGAGCAGGCGCAAACCCGTTCTGATCCGTGTACACCAACCGTGGCACCAGGGGAGCTAGCCTGCACGCTAATATTTTGGCCAACACCTTGTTATCCGTATTCAGCAACGCCAGGGGCCGGTAGGAGCCCAGCAACTCCGGGTCTCTGCCCAGTTTGGGAAGCGAGACCAGCAGTGATTCACGGAGTGACTCTGGCATGATAGATGACTCCTGTGCGTTATGGTACATGGCAAGCAGGCGCGGGGCCAGGACCGATTGGAATGCTTTGTAGTATTCGGCGGGGAAGCCGTCAGGGCCGGGGGCCCTACCAGTCGCCAGCGCCTGTATAGCCGCCTCCACCTCCTGTAGCGTGATTGGCTCTTCTAGTTCCGAGCGCTGCTCCACCGACACTGCAGGCAGCGGCAGCGGGGACAGGTACGAGTCCAGCTCTGGGAGCCCTACCTGAAGGGCTGATTTGTATACTCTAGCATAGTGGGCTGTGAACTCCTTATGAACACTATGCTGGCCAGTTATTAAGTGACCCGACGCCGATCTCAGTGCAAGGGCCTGAGGGTGCATCTAATCTTGCCTGATTAGCTTCGCCAGCAGCCTACCCGCTCTGTCTGCTGCTGCATGGGTGCACGCTACATGTGCAGCATAATTTATGCATCGTAGACGTTCCATGACCTGTGTGTGTTCATGCTTCAGCTTATCTAAGGCGCGTTGGGTGTCGGGCACTCTCGCTACGTCTGACTCCAGCTGGATAAGGGCATTCTCAATGCGCATGGCTTATCTGCGCAGCCAGCTCATCTAGAAGCTGAACCATGTGTGGATTGTGATCAGAATGTGTGCGGCCCAGGTACTCCGCACAGGTGAATCTGGCGAGCAGCGTCTCACTCCCTACAAATCGGTCAATGCGCACGTGCAGTCCTTGTGGGTGAAAGTAGTGCGAATATAGACGATCGCGTGGGTCCAGTGTCCTCCACACGTCTGCGAGACCTCAGTGGTTTAGCCATTCCCCCAAGCCTCTAGCGTGAGACGCAGCAGTTGTGCTCTGTAGTGGTGGGAAGGACCTGTCTAGGCTTGTGTCCAGCACTGCGTTAAAGTCCCCTCCCAGTAACCAAGGGATATCGCACAAACTGGACAGTATGCCAGAAAGTGTCTGCCAGAACGCTGCCTGATCGGTATTTGGGGCATAGATGGACCCTATGACTATCTGTCTCCCATTAAGGCAACCTCGTGAGAACACATAGCGCCCATAAATGTAAATCTCAGTCTCTTCGGATATGTATGGAGTGCCCAGGCGGATCCAGATGGGGGCACCTCTAGCATAAGAAGAGTAGCCCGTAACAACACTTGGCCTCTCCATCTGTGCTGAAGTTTACGTATCTCTGGTTGTGCAAGATGTGTTTCCTGTAGCAGTGCTATGTGGGCGATATGGCGTTTTATATAAGCATATGATTCATACTTGCGCGCTGGCATATGCATCCCCTAACGTTCCAGGTAACTATGGTGGTGGGCAGCATAGATCATTGATGAGGGGTAGAAACAGACACAGGAGGCTTAGTACTAGGGGTTCAGACCACAGGCAACATGCATGTATTCCGGGCAGGGGCACATCTTCAGCGGCTGTTGCGTTTCAATAGCACTCTAGGAGTCAACTAACGGGGGAAGAAGCATTTCGCTCCGTAACTGAAACCGAACAGAGGGACAACGTGTGTCTGCCCACACTGTGAACTGCGCCGTTTGGGGGATGTCGGCTGTGTACGCCGCGCTTACTATTGTGGGGATGAGCTAAAGCAGTCAAGGATAGCGGGGCCTGCGGACGCTTTGGCCCTAACTCTGCATGTGAGTGGAGCTGCACAGCGGCAGGCTTTTCCTAATGTGAAGTGCAATATATGAACGTGGTCATGGCCTACAGTTGCAGATCGTGGGGCACAATGGTGCAGGCAGTAACTTGTCACGTGCGCTCTGTATGTGGGTGTAAGTACTGTGTGTGTGAATGTGTCTAGGCCTAGAATCATGAAGGAGCCACTAATGGACCCTACACCAAGTCATCAGCAGTTTGAGGAGTCACTATTGGAAGTCTCTGCGAGCTCTCGCCGGCTGGCCACACCGCAGACGAGCTGCCCTCACGGAGGGAGTGCACTGAGGAAGCATCTGAGCCCCCGGTGATCTCGACGCTCCTCATCGTGGCTGCCGTCCTCAGCGCCTCCCGTCGTTCTTGTATCATTTGTTCCAGGTCAGGGACTGGGTGTCGGCATGCGGGCGATTTTCTGGTCCTTCTGTGGCGACATCTTTGGCCACCCCGGGTGCCTAGGGCGGCCCTGCGAGAGCCATCACGTCTACTAGGGGAAGTGTGATGTCCTGCCGCTTCCAGCCAGTTCCAGGCATCTTCAGCGGTGTTGAAAAAGTGAGTGGAGCCTTCTGCGATTACCCACAGTCGTGCAGGGAAGAGAAGGGAGTATCGCATGTCAAGTTCGCGCATTCGTTCCTTCACCGCCAGAAATGTGCTCCGCTGCCTATTGTCCACTTTAACGGTCTCCATCTTGCGCACCTCCAGCAGCACTGCATCTCGGTCTTTGAAATTGAGCAGCCGAAACAGGAAGGGCCGCGTCCCAGCACCTGGCGGCGGGCGACTCGACGTCACCCTGTGAGCCCATTCTACTGCAAAGAAGGGAGATAGCGTTTCCGCCGGCATCAGAGTTTTCAGCCATTGTTCAGTGTATGTGAGTGCGTCTCGGCCCTCCGAGCCTTCCGGCAGGCCAATGACACGAACAATGTTGTGCCGGGAGCGGCCCTCGGAATCGTCCATTCTGCGTTCCAGCAAGCGCAGCTGTTCGGTGAGTACATGTACCGCTGCAGACACTGTTTTAAGGACTGGAAGGGCATCCTGTATCTCTGCCTCCACCTCGGCTACTCTTCCCGTTAACTTGCGGTGGTCTGCATGCAACAGCGTGAAGTCAGACGTTACCTTGTCGATGCGACTCTCCAGGGACGATCGGGTCTATGATAGTGAAGTCCCAATTTGCTCAACCGCTTTGAGCACTGCGTCGAGTTTGGACTCCAGCGTGGGAGACCCGGCGGGCTCCGGCCCTCCCCGATCCAGGCCAGTCTGCTTGGCAGTGTCAGCCGGCGGCATGGTTGCCGCACCTGCCCCAGCACGTTGCCTGCCCATCTTGCTAACTATATGCCATTTGCAGCAATGCAGCGTTTAAGTTTGTTGAGGCTGCTTGGCGTCACAAGCGCCAGCAGGGCAGCACCCGGGCACTTCTAGATTGAAGCCGCCAGTGAGTTTGTCCAGTTTGTGCGGCCTCTGGTCAGGTCTCTCAGGTTCTCGCCCGGTGTCAATCTTGGGGCGGTTCACTTGTCCTGTGCCACTAGGCCTGGGTTCTGTGCAGCCCCGTGCTCGGTTGGGCAAGTGTGTGACTTCACCTGCTCTAGTGAAGGGCCACAGTTCTTAGGGCTTCTCACGATGCTCCTTTGCCTCCGCAGTATGACCTCAGGGGCGCCTTGTCGGTGCGCTCGTTGCTCCCGACCACTACCGGTTACATCAGCGGTACAGTGGCTATGTCTGCCCAGTCGCGCAGCGGTTCATCTACGGTGACCCAGCGACCACTGTCCGCAGGGGGGGGCGCGCCTCTACACTCCCTCGTTCACCATGGGGTATTGCCTCCAGTGAGCGGGTCTGGGCCTAGGCTCGACGCAGTCCGGATTGCTCTAGGTGGTGTGCCTGTGTCTATGGCCTTGACCTGTTGCCGGGCACTATGCCTCATTCCGCGCTGCCAGTCAGGAGGGGGCCGCCGTTGGTGCGTGGCATCGGTGAGGGAGGGGGGGAGGAGTTGAAGGAAGGCCCAGGCGTCGATGCAGGCCGGGATCGGGTGTTCCCTCCCCCTGCATTTATCGCGCGGGTTTGCCGCTGCCCGCAGTCACTCCTCCACCTTCGTCAGCCACGCGGGGGACACTTCCATTCAATTGCGCTGCGGACTGTGCCCAATTCCTCCCCGACTTCACTGCCCGGCTGAGGGGCACACCATTTGTCTCCTCCGTGTGTTACTGGGACTGTGACGCCGGCGGGTGGGCCTGAGCTCGACACAACTCCCGTACCTCGTCAGAACCACTCCAGGTTGGGGTGCCTGTGTCTGTTGTTTGAGTCCGCTGCCAGGCACCCCGTCCCAGCTCACACCACTCACCGGGGCTGCCACCGACTGTGCGTCTCGCGCCCACGGTCAGAGCGGGGGAAGAGGGAGGGCCCAGGTGTTGCTGCGAGCTGAGATCGGGCGCTTTACCTTCCTCGCACCTCGCTGCCCGATCTACCTCATTCTCTGCATTTCTGTCCCCCAGGGTGCCTCGTACTCTCCACGGCCGATGCAGTGCCGCGCTGGAGATAGCGGTAGAGGCCCGGGCGCTTCAGTGTATCTGCCCGCCTCCACAACATGGCCGCTGGTCGCTTCGTCCGCATCCTCAATACCGGCAGTCTGCACTGTCCTGATCACACCGTGCCTCACATGTGATCGCTCACCGGTTGCATCTGCCTGTCCGCCACACCATGCACGTTCTGAAATGTTGAGCCGCCGCCTGCAGATGACTGATTGTGGCGGTTAATCGGGCCGCGGGCGCGAACTGTCTCAAAGCAGGCTCGCCATCTTGGCCGGCCAGCCACGCTACCCCCGCCCCTTTAAAAACTCTCTTAAAGATTCAAAACTGGATGTCCAACCACCGTTTAAAACTCAACCTAACTAAAACAGAATTTCTTTTGATCTCAACCCCGAAAACAAAAACGCCATACAAGAATGGATGGCTAACCTTCTTGCCCTAGATGGCTGCCCGTCACTGTCCAGAGTGTCAGATCACTCGGCATCACCCTTGATAATCATCTCCATCATCACGGACACATCGCAGCCATGGCCAACAGCGTGCGACTCCAACTTAGGCAGCTCTGGGGCATCAGACAACTGATTCCTGAACAAGTCCTCAAAATAGTGGTGTAGTCACTCGTGCGCTCTAGACTAGACTATGGAATTGCCCTTCTCTCAGACACTCCCAAAGTTCACCTAGGACCTCTGAGAGCATCACAACATGCCGCAGCATGCTTAGTTTTAGGTCTCAAGAAATTTGACCACATCTCCTCTGCCCTACTAACCCTCCACAGGCTCCCCATTGAAGCGCAGGCCCAATTCAGAATCGCTTGTATTACCCATAGAGCGCTGAACTCCTCCTCACCCTCCTATGTAAATGAGAAACTGAAAATCTCCGGAGCAAATAGGGGCTCCAGAAATGCCCAATCGCTGCTACTGGAATCCACCACCTTCAGTCGAGA
This sequence comes from Calotriton arnoldi, assembly GCA_963921515.1. Taxonomy (NCBI): domain Eukaryota; kingdom Metazoa; phylum Chordata; class Amphibia; order Caudata; family Salamandridae; genus Calotriton; species Calotriton arnoldi. The sequence continues at coordinate 1,487,033 of CAWUFW010001731.1, forward strand.
ACGATACATGAACCAGTCTTTCTCTGGAAGTGGCACTAGAATCTGGAACTCTCTGCCGCCCTCCCTCTGTCTAACCAACTGCCTAGTAACCTTCAAAAAGAACCTCAAGCTCCTCCTTTTTGACAGACATCTTGGTTAATTCACCCTTAAATCAGACTTAAGTACTCTGATTGCGATCTGACCTGCCCTCGCTATATGACCCCACCATCTTAATCGATGCTTTAACTGTGTATTTCCTCTGCCCAATTGTTGTAACTGTTCTTGTGGTTACTCCTGCACACATCCACCAAAGTAACCATCTGTGTTTAATTACTATTAATGTAACCCGCTGTGATCCTTATCTCCTGCTTGTGTGAAGCGTCTGATGCCTTCGGGCCATGTCCACGCTATATAAAATTGCAAAAATAAATAAAAATAGACTCACATATAGGTGAAGGAAGGGTATGTGGCATTAATGATGTGTTCCTGCTTGTAGGGTTAGGGCTCAGGCTAGGACTGTGGCTTACTGATGCGTGGGTTGCCAAGGGCAGTGTTGCCTGGAAGCAAGCCCTTATGCCTTGAGTGTGCATGCCCTGACACGAATCATAGAGCTTGTATGGAAAGGCAGATGTTTTGCCTTGGCTGTCTTCTTTATGGGCCCAGTCTTTATGTTGGGTTTTTATATAAAGGTGGTGGGCACAGATAGCAGATGAAGTTGGCTGCCTGATAGGGCCGGACAATCAATGGAAATAAATCGTAAACGCTGCAAGTTGCACCGGGGCCACTGGCTGCCGGTTCCCCCAACCCTCTGGCATGCAAAGCCGCCCTATACCACCTGCTGTTTCCCGTAAAGCAAACCCTACCATAACTCCAGCTCTCCGGGGATTACTGGAAGCCTCCACCTCTGGCCGGGTCAAACTTTCTATTCTGTCTCTCGCTACAGTGTGAAGCATTTCCTATTCTGGGACAAAAAGCCCTTGTAACGGAAATAATCCAACATGAATAAGGCCCTCCTTGCCTTGGAGAAATAGCTCTCATCTTCACCAACTTGACCTAATTCCAACAATTGTCATCCCATCCATTTCACTCCTAACTAGCCCCTGAAAGCAACATGCAGGAAACCACACTGAATGCCTACAAAGCCCTCCACAACGCTGGACCTGCATCCCTCAACCACTGCCTCTACTTCTATACTCCCACCAGACATCTTCGCTCCGCCCAACTGGCCCTTGCCACCATCCAATGGATCCGCAAGACCACGGCTGGAGGAAGATCCTTCTCCTACCTCGCTGTGAAGATCTGGAACTCCCTGTCTCTGCACCTCAGGCAATCACCATCACTGCCGCAATTCAGGAAGGACCTCAAGACCTAGCTCTTCGGCTGAACCTCAGACCCCCCCCCCACTCAGCGCCTTGAGACCCTCACGGGTGAGTAGACACGCTTTATAAGATTACAGATTGATTGATTATATACAATAATAAGGCTTTTCTGGAAGAGGTAGGCATTCATCAGAGCTCTGATCCGTAACCACAACACTTAGACTGTGGATCCCTTTCAACTTAGGAGTTAGCAGATTTCACACCAAGGTTATTCGTGTAAATTAATCAGATTTCTCTCTGATCAAGGAGATATAATTATCATCATTAATTCCAGCCTGCCCGAAAGAAATGTCAAATAACACTTTTGACTACTAAAAATCTGTGCTCGGATTTGTGTGTTTCAGGCAAAAATGCTTGTGTACATTATCTTTTATACAGTCATTGCCAATAACTGTAATTAAGTATTTTGAGTTAATTTGAACTTTTCTTATGGCAGGTAGACAGCAGTGTTGCTACCTATTTACAGTGTGGCACCCAAGACACATGACCTTTGCTTTGATAAATAAAATTACTGTATTGTTCCATTAATATGCCTATGTAAAACTGGACAGAATTATAAGTCACCCCTATGGCAGGCTCTTCAGTCCTGAGGGCAGGGTGCTTAGTTATAAGTGTTAGGGTGCCCCTGCATGACCAGGACACCCCTACAAACTCCGGAGAGAATTCTCCAGGCTTTGTAAGTGCGGTCAGCCATTTTAATACATATAGTGGATATCAGTCATTACGAGATGTCTAACTATATGATGGTTACACCGAACCCAGCATGTTTGGTATCAATTATCAAACAGGTTGGAATCATACCCCAACACGGATTCCAGTGTTGGAAGTATGATACCATGTAATGGGGGGCTCCTCAGGGTACCCCCTGTACTTCCTGGTAAAGCCTTTCAGGGTCTGCCAGCAAGCTAGTGCTGCTGTGGTTTCCACAGACATGATCCTACCCTCCTGCTGCTGAGCTCGAGCAGGGGAAGGTAGAACAATAGGCTTCCTGTCACAGGGAGGTGTGACCACCTCCCAGACAGGACTTAGTGTATTGGGCTGGGGTGGGGGCGCTTGCCAGTGCCACCAGACTGCTTTGGAGGGGACATTTGGTGCCCTCCTTGCATACTCCAGTTTGAGACAGGTCAGGTAGCTCTTGGCTCCCGCTCTGGCGCACAACTGGACAAAGGACATGGGAGTATCCTCCCCTCTGTCCAGCCTCTCCTCCAGGAGGGACCCCCAAGTCTTTCCAACCCTTTCCTTAGGGTATTTAAGGGCTTACCTGTAGGTGGGTCCTCAGATTCGTCATGGGACAAGACTCAACCCTGAAACTACGTCGCTCTTCGATCATCTGGACATTTGGACTCCGTTGGACTTCGACTGGAAGCGAGACTGCAACAAGGAAGACTCCTGCTGCTCCTGGTCTCGCTGTTCTTCAAGTCCTCTTCATCGTCTGTGTCTGTGCTTCTGCCAGGTTCTTCAACAGACCTGTGGGCATCAAGGACACCAGAAGAAATCCCCCTTGGAGTGAAGGAGTCACCCCCCCTGTATCTGCTGGCACTGCAGCGAAGCTGACCAGTCTGCTGCTCCTGTTGTCCTACGGACTTCCCGGGGCCCAGCAATACAGGTGGTGGTTCTGCAAGTCTCTCGATGCCTGACCTATCCTCTCTGCTTTTTTAGGGCAGTTTCCCTTGCCTTAACTGCTGGGACCAAACCCCTGTGCACCGCGTCGACTTTCTGTTGCCAAGGCTTATTGGCTCTGCACTCCAGAGATCTTTGTCTACAAGAAGCACCAGCCTCCGGCATCTCTTCCCTCCAAGATCAGTACCCTCACCGCATCCTCTGCACCATGGGCCTTCATCTTTGGTGTGCTGCTCGAGGTCCTCTTGCGACACCTGTGCCTTCGGCCTGTGGGTCCTCCTGAGAGTCTTTTACTGCTTCAGTGGGCTCTCCTGCTTGCTCGAGGCCTGCTCCGACTCTCCTGCTGCTGGTGAGTCCCTTGGAGCTTGCTGGTCCCAATGTTGTTCCTTTTTTGTCCTCCACGCCAGTTGCGGCTACCAAGGCTTGTTGGTGCTCCAGCCGGACACTGACCACCTAGTCACTGACATCCGACGTGGGACAGCTCGTGCATCGCTCTTAGTCTTCCTCAGCATTGCCTGGTCCTCACAGCTGAAGCAACAAAGTCAGCGTCGACACTTCAGAACCTTCTGACATCTGTGAGCATTGTGTCTCCATGCCTCCTGGTCACTCCAGAGTGGGATAGACTCTGTCCCCTCTGCTTGCAGGTTCTTCACTTCCAGCCTCCACCCTTGGATTCCACCGGACCTCTTCACCTTCTTCTCCAGAGCCACTTTTCTCCAAGTCTTCCATTGTCGCCTACGGAGGTTTCAGACGTCTCTTCACCCCTGTGTACCTGGCTTCCCTGGTGCATCCACAGGTGGGGTGGCTCTCCAACTTTCCGTCCTCCGAAGGAATTCTTCGGAGTCCTCAGGGAAGGGTCCTTCTGCAGAACTGCAACCGCGACTTCTCCATTGACTTCCATTCAGCACACAGCTGTGTTCCTACTCTGCACACAGACTCCGTGGGGTTCCTGGGTACTTACCTTGGTTGGGTCCTTGTGGCCCCGGCTACTCTGGGTCTTCTGGTCCAAGTCCCGTTCTCCTTTGCAGTTCACATTCCATTTTTTTAATTATATGGTTTGGTCTCCCCCTGGAGACCACTGTATTTTGTGCTACTTGCCTGATTGCATTTGAAGTACTCTTGTGTATTGTATTGATATCTCCGGGTAGGGGATATACCAATGTGTTAGTGATTGTGGGTGTAATAAATAGACTTATTTTTGCTAAACACTGTGTGGTTTCTTTACATCTAATCTACACTACAGATTAAACTGGTAATACAAGCTGCTTAACACTCCTTCAAGATAAGCCTGACGGCTGTTCTCCGCTGCTACCACTTTGAGAGCTTTCTATGGTTATCAAAAACTACTAAAATCACCAGAAGGGTTGTCTGGATTAGTGCAAGGTGCATCACTTGAATAAGTGTGCACCATATACTAAGCCAGCCTCCTACACCAATGTATATAAGAATACACACCTGTTAAATTGTACAACCTTGTCATGTCACACTTGCACTGCATAATATTTAGTCTGTTTGGAGCTGAATTCATAATGCACTGTTTTTGACTTGTGGAGCATTTGTCTAGACCAATGACTATGTATGATTGAGACTTACCCTGCTTTTTCCCTTTCGTGCCCATGTGGAGGATTTTTTTCAGATCCTGTGCTGTGTAGGTTATGAGTATACAGTGTAATAATACCTCGCCTATGCAAACATGGAAGTGCAGTATTAGTAATTTGTTTGCCATCTACTTGACATCCACATTGGTCCTGATACTTTGTGTGAGACTTTGGACACCAGATTGGCTGAATAGTGACAGGTTCCAACGTCATTATGGAAGAAATTGATATTGTGGATGAGAGAATTCTTGAATAGCGCCCTCAGGTTTATGGAGCTAAAAACCGAAAATGGGCCTCAAATCCGGTCTCCAGATCTGTTATAATAGTTCCTGGAAATATATTGTGATGTACATCAGCACCAGAAAGTACTGGAATGTCAGGAAGAACAGGGGATGAGAGGACCTAGTCAGCTAGTCCTGGCAAATGACATTGGCATTCCCAGTTTGAGAGGAAGTTCTGATCCCAGCTCACTTCACTACAAAGGAGGGCCCTGACACAGACCTGATGAGATATCAGCTCCAAACTCCAGGAGCAGGAAGGGTATAATGCTACCTCTAGTGCACTGATATCTTGTTTACTATGTCCTGGACTGGAACCAGTATCTTAGCTAATGAAGATCAAGGCAAAGGCTTAAAGTTTGACAAATCTCTGGTTATGGACATTCCAGGTCGTTGGGCAGTTACCATATGTCCTTTGCTCGCCACATCTCTCAGCTGTTCAGCATCAAACGGAGTGTCCGTCTTGCGTGCCTGCTTTTGCTTAACAAGAACTGTTTCCCTTCTCGAAAACCATGTCTCGAGCCTGTCGGCGTTTGCCAGCGTATGCCTTCATTTGCAGGTGTCAGTGGTACGAATCTCGTTAGGGTCTATTGACCGGCTCGTGGTCCATTGAAATATCTTCGTTCCAAGAGCTCTCACAAACAGCAAGGTGGCAGGACTTTCTCCTGTCGTGGAATGAGGAGTGGAGCGGTAGGCATGAAGTTCTGGGCTCAGAGCAGATTTTAGGTCGATGCCTTCCAGTGCAGCATGTTGAGCCACCCTTTTTAACATACTCATAAATCGTTCATCAATGCCATTTGCCTTTGGCCTGAGAGGTGTACTTTTCTGATGTTTGATGTTCAAACGATTAAGAAAATCTTTGAGCTCTCTGCTATTGAGGGGTGGACCTTTGTGAGATTTGAGAATATAGGGAGCACCCCATGTTGTGAAAATGTCATCCAGCCTTTCGATGACTTTGTCGTGTGGATGATGATAAGTCTTCCACTAGAGGAAAACGTGAGTACTCATCGACAACTACCATGAGATGATGTTAGTTGTTGAGAGGTCCGAAGAAATCAACAGCAGCCCTCTCCCAAGCTTGCCTAGGTTGATCAGACATGTTCAATGTGTTCTGAGTCGTTTTGGGAGACAGGCAGTTGCACAGATGACAAGCTTTAAGCTCCCTTTCAACTAGTTTGTCAAGATGCGGGAACCATACTGATCCCTGACGGCTCTTTTAGTTGCAGCAATGCCATGATGTCCTTCAGGTGCCAGTTCAATCACTTGCTGCCTCAAGCTTTCAGGGATAATTATTCTTGCCCCTCATATTATGACACCATCATGTGTAACAGAAAGTTCTTCACAAACATTTTTGAATTTCTGGTATTCAACATCATCTGTAAGAGGTCGAGTATGCTTCCTCCATGATTGTGTTGTAATGATTTCCTTCAGCTTAAGCATGTCTTTGTCAGTATTGGTAGCTGTCAGAATTTGTTCAATAGAAAGAGCTGCAGGTACACTTGACTTTACTATGAAATTGATGTAGGCCTCAGCCGTGTTGGACGTTGGGCTATGATGCTGTAACGGCACTTGGGAAAAGCAGTCTGCGGGGATTCCCTCTTTACCCGGTTTGTGCACTATAGTGTAATAATATTCCTGTAGACGCAACCCCCAACTCTCTATGCGAGGGGGCATCTTGGCTTTCGGATTTCCAAAAATAATGAGCAATGTTTGATGATCTGTGACAAGGGTGAAATGCTTTCCGTACAGAAACACGTGGAAGTGTTCACATGCCCATACTACATCTAAGTTTTCTTTCTCCGGTTGAGAATAAGCACATTCAGTCTGAGATAGATTCCGACTAGCAAAGTCCACAGTGTGTCTCTGAGTATCGGGTATATGTTGGGCAAGGAACGCTCCCAACTCCACAGGGCTTGCATCCACTGCAATTTCTATGTGCAATTTCGGATTTCAATTGCATTTTCAATTGCATCTTTTATGTTCTTGAAACTTCAGTCAGATTCAGACGACCATTCAAACGGAACAACTCACTTTAAATTTTTTTTTTTTAATATTTAGCAATGAAAACACAGTACAGTCATACATTCTGGCGTGGTTTAATATGACATAGCAATATACATGTTAAAGACACAAGTTGGGTTGCATTACAGTCAGACTTCATAGTAATGTTCCATCAGGAGAACCATGAATAGCATTGAGGACCAATAAAATGAATTACCACATATCTACAGATCTCTATGAGATGTCTTATAGTTCCATATGCAGCTTACAGTATATGTAGGGGGCGTGGCTTAACCAGCCACGATGGCGGACGCGTTTCTCTGAGGCTCCGCTCACGGGCCCGACAAGCGCCATCCATCCGCCGAAGTGGGGGCTCGATGACAGACCAGGGAGCTCACACTGAGTCCCTTCATTGACGAGGCGCCGACTGATGTGGTAGCGAGGAGGAGAGGGGAGGCGATTAGACGTGTTCGGGCGCCCACGAGATCGGGGCATCTGACTCTAAAATGGCGGCTGCCCGGCATCTGCCGAAGTCAGCCGGGCGGCACTGGTGAGCTCCGTGATTCGGGAGGCGCAGTGGATGCGCCCTGACAATCGTAGCAGGCGGGCGGCGTGTGCACGGCCCCCAAGTGAGGAGCAGAGGGCCAGAAGGCAGAGGCCCTGCTGCCGAGGAGCCACCGCAAGTTTCCAGTAAGCGCATGCAACGCGCGGAATAAAGACAATATACTCCAGATCCCGCACATCGGCCGGAACAGGCCGCACGGTTTCAGAGAGGGGGCCCCCCCGCTGCGCCGAGTGGCCTGGAGGCCCCGCACGGATACCGATCCAGGCAGTGGGGGCTGCTCTGGGCCCAGGTCAAGTGCGCGGAGGGACTGCACGGCCCGCACGCTCTGCGAGGATTAAAGTCAATAAGCGGCACCATACTCCTGATTCAGGGCATCGGCCGGAATAGGCCGCACAGTTCGCCAAAAGGGGCACAGAGAGGCGAGCTGCGGGAGGGGGGCTCCCCCGTGGTGCCAAGTGGCCTGGAATCCCCCGAACAGACACCGATCCAGGCAGAAGGGGCTGCTCAGGATCCAGGTCAAGCGAGCGGCGAGACTACCCAGCCCGCAAGCTACCGGTGGGTCTGGGACTCTTCTCTGACCGCCCCGCCGGGGGGCCCTGCTAAAACCCCTCCCCCATCTCACCCCACAACCCCGGGAGCTAGAAGGACCTGAAGCCCAGCCATAATTGGACACAGGGGAGACCCTGAGGAAGGGCCCATGGGTCCACGGACGAGGGGAGGGGTGAGGAAGGGAGCGTGGCCCTCAGCTCCCCATATCCAGCACCTGTGATCCGCCCCAGGAGGCAAGGCCACAACCACCAACACATTGAAGTACGAAGGGGACGGGCACCAGACACTCCGGAGGTCCCAGGTGGCCGCCTCCATCGAGGGAGACTTGGCACAACACAGGAGGGGGGCCCTTAAGTATAAGACCACAGCCTGGGCACTCAACTCTAAACGCAGGGCCTCGCTAGAGATGCTAGACCCCCCCTAATGAGGAGCGCGCAACGACAGGCGTCGAGCTGGGGGAGACCCGAAAACCAGCGCTGCTGGGAACAGACCAATAGGGCGAGTAGCAAGAGCCTTTAACTAGCTGACTGTGATCCCATCTCAGCGCCCACTCACAGAAGTGGGACGGCCCAGACACGCAGGGCCCTTCCCACAACGACGGCCTAAAAGAAGGGGAGCGGCGGAGACAAGGGCGTCACGGAGCGAGGCGACAGGCCCAGACATTCGACACCGGAGACGGTGCTGAAGAAACCAGAGGGGGGCCTACCTTTCCTACCCCTTCCACCCGCAAACCGCAGCAACACTACGATATCGCCCCTCAAGGGGCTCAGCAGCAACGGTCCTAGCCCGCCTCGCCCACGGGTCGGTCGCGGACAGAGTCACAGCCCCAACCGGACCATCGAAGAGGGGGCCCCAGCATACTAGACCCGATTCGCCCCATATTCTGGGACTGGTTTAGAGAACCCGCAGGGACACGGAGGAGGAGGAGGGGCCGATCCGACCAAGCATCACCGAGGCGCGCTACCCACGGGCCGGCTGACCCTCCAGGAGAGTGCTGGGAACACGGCGAAGTTAGACCGGGGGACTCAGTTGGTCCTGACCCAGAATCAGTGAACAGTAGACAACCACCCTCGACCAGCGGTACAAACGGAGTGGCAGGGAGCTCGCATCAAGGACCGCGACCATGGGTCATCTAAAGACAACTGGGGGACTCCAGCCCCCTAACCAGACGAGGCCGGGATCCCCGACACCAACAGGTCAGAAGGCAAACACAGACCCCCACCGCCACCATGTCGGAAAAACTGGACAAGGTGCTAGCAGCCATAGAGCACTGACTGGTTACAATGGAGGAGCGCTTTGGCACCCTGGCCTCGGACCTCAATCTGCTGCGTGATGACCACAGAAAGCTGGCGGACAAGGTGGGAGATGGGGAAAAAATGCTCTTGGCACTGATACCTCAAACTAAGGCGCAACAGGACTCTATCAAAGACTTGCAAGCCCGAGTTGCGACTCTAGAGGATAGAACAGACGATCTGGAAGGGCGCTCCAGGCGAAGCAACTTGCGCATTCTGAACCTACCGGAGGGAGTGGAGGGGAATGATCCTGTTGAATATACAGAAACCTGGCTCCGGTCCTTTACACCACGAGAAGACCTCACCTCATACTTCTCCATCGAAAGGGTGCACAGGGTTCCGGCGTGACGACTGCCCCCGGGCTCGCGTCCTCGCCCCCTGCTAGTGAAGTTACTCCACTTTCGGGACAGGGATGCCATATTACGTGCGGCCAGGCAGAGTGCTCCCATCAAGGTAGAGGATAAAACTGTCATGCTCTTCCCGACTATTCCAGAGCGGTACAAAGGAAACGTGCATCCTTTCTGGAGATAAAAAGACTACTACGAGAAAGAGGCATGCAATATTCTCTGCTGTTCCCAGCAAAGCTCAAAATAATCTACTAGGATACCACTGTGTTCTTCACAGATCCGCAGGAAGCAACGGACTGGCTGGACCTGAACCTACCAATGGGCCCAAAACAGAGAAACGCCACAACACCGGGATCCAGGATGGCCAGGCCCCCTCGACGCGGAACACGGGGCACCCTGAGTCAATCAGGAAAGCAACCTCTTCCTAAAACACTAGCATTGCCGGACCTGGAACAGATCATAGCGGAGCGCAGAAAGGCCTTGCAAACAGCGGCGGAAATGGGGGCGAATATCTCAACCTCGGATCATGAAGACACTCCGCTTATTTTCACGCCTGAAGAAGAAGATCCCAACGACTCGAGTGACTCTAACGAGAACTCTGGGGCACTGCTCGCCGTCACGCCGCAGACAGCCCCACGCTTATATGAAGTTCACTTACACCTGCGAGCACACTACCCCCGGTCACAGGTGCGGCCCTGCCCCCCTTACTTCCACATAACACATTGAATATCATGCTAGTGTTGGCCCGCAACTATCATAGCTATGCATGACCCCCACTAGATACACACAGAACCATAAAGGCCCACCGGGCGCGACGAGCCTCAGCGGTTCGCATGAATCAGCCGAAGCACACCACCGCACGAAACGTTAGTGGGTAGGTAAACGTACCGGTTTGGATGTGCTGTCCGTTGCAGCAGATCCCCTGTATTGGGTCTTCAACCCCAAAGAGTTCTAGTTCAACCACTCGTTCTACCCTGATTCCATACCAACCCCATCGCAAAGGGCCGAACCATTCGCTGGCACACTTACACGTCACACCGGGCATCACCACATTTCCCATGGGGTATTCCGATGGGACACCCGGGGCTTCCTTCCCTCCCTGTTCGACCTATCAGCCACCATGAGCCCGCCGGCCAACGTTAAATTTCTCACTCTAAATGCGTGGGGTATTCATACAGCGCGGAAGCGCTATGCCACCTACGCTTATGTTAAACGCCAGCAAGCACAGATCATACTATTACAGGAAACTCATCTCACAAAGGGAGAATTGGATAAGCTTCGAAAGCGATGGAGGGGAACCTTTTGCGCCACAACATATTCAGCATACGCGTGTGGAGCCCTCATCTGGCTCAGGCCGGGAGTCCCCTTCTTGGAGACTAACAGACACATAGACCCCGACGGGAGGTACGCCCTACTAGAGGGATTATTGGATGGACAGCCAATACTGATATGTCGCATCTATGCTCCAAACACGGAACAAATACTATTCTGGGAAACCCTATCACGCAGCTTGGCGAAATTCACCATGGGTTTTGGGAGGGGATTACAATTGCGCGCTAAATATCACCTTAGACAGATCGTATCGACCGGCCCCAACGTCGCAAGCCCACACGAGCACGGCCCGGTTCCAAGCCTGGGCAAATCACTGGTCGTTGACGGACGCGTGGCGGCACGCACATCTGACAACTAAACTCTACTCCTTCCATTCAATCCCCCACGACTTACGGGTACGGTTGGACCGCTTCATGTGTACTAGGCAGGGTGGTATCAGATCACGACGCACACGTTCTGACGCTTCGTTGGCGTCCACCCTCACTGCCAGTCTCCACCTGGCAACTCCCACGAGACTGCCTGGAGGATCCGGTGTTCCAACATGAACAGAGGGAGAACATACAAACCTATTTTTCTGACAATGCACATTCCACGGACTCTAGGGCGCTCGAGTGGGATGCCTTCAAGGTGGTCATGAGGGGTGCATGCATCCGACAAATAGCGGGGGTGCGGAAAACACTAGAGAAGGTGGTAAAGGTGACGGAGCAAAGTTTAGCAAATTATCCAAAAAGGCAGACACACAGGCTAAGCTCCAAGCACAAATAGCAGGAGCCAAGACCAAATACGCTGAGGCCTGCGCAGATTTATGCAGATACAACTTCCGCGCTTACGCCTTCAGAACCCACAGGGAGGGAAACCGAGCTGGAACCCTGCTGGCATGGCTTGTCCGGCAGGACCAGAACACCCAACCCATCACTTGTGTCAGAAACACGGCCGGCGAGATCCTCTACGCGCAAGCAGATATTTTGCTCGCCTTCCATGAATATTATAGTGATCTGTACAGGGAACCGTTCCCAGACAGAGACGACCACATCCAAAAAGTATTACATTCCAATACCCTAACACAGCTGACGGACGATGACCAGACCTCACTAGACGAACACATCACGATAGCGGAGATCAAACATGCGATCCATCATTTAGCCAAAAACAAAGCCCCGGGTCATGACGGCTTCCCCGTAGAATACTACCACACGTTCTCCCAGCAACTAGCCCCACAACTGGATATAGTATATAGGACGGCGCTAGAGGCGGAAACACTCCCCCAATCCATGCGGGACTCAATACTGGTAACTTTCCCCAAACCAGACAGGGACCCACTGCTTAGGTCATCATATCGACCTATTACCCTACTCACGTCAGACTGCAAAATACTGGGGAAGATTCTGGCAGACCGAATAACGGGGGTGCTCCCACGCTTGGTACACCCTGATCAGTGCGGGTTCGTGCCAGGGCGAAACACCTCTCAGAATATACGTCAGCTATTTCATGTTCAAGATGGGGTGCGAGGCCGATTCCCGCGTGCTGCATGCTGCATGCCTTATACTAGACCTAGAAAAGGCCTTTGACACCTTGGCGTGGCAGTACTTATTCGCAGTTTTGAAACGAGTAGGGTTAGGCCCCCAACTACTGGCGTACATTAAATTGTTATACACCGGCCTCGCTACCCGGGTCTGTATAGGCCAACATATCTCTCCACCTATTCAGGTGTCCCATGGGACGCGTCAAGGATGCCCCTTTCCCCATTGCTGTTCCCCCTTGCAATGGAACCACTGGCAATAAGACTTAGGGAAGGGGGCGAGCTCTGGGGTATACCACTGGAGGGGCGAACCCACAGCGTGTCTCTCTACGCGGATGACTTCTAATATATGTGAGAGACATCACAGCGGACCTCACGCTTCTGTGGGCCCCACTTGACGACTTTGGGAGAGCCACGGGCCTGAGGGTGAACCGGGCCAAATCCACTATTTATCCCCTTCATCCAGATGCCCACCACTGGGAGATATCAGCCGGGGAAATCAGGATGGCATGGAATGGGACCGCTCCTAGATATCTGGGAATCCGGCTGTACCATGCTCCGAGGGATCTTCTTGAGGGCAACCACTTTCGAGCCCTACGGGGGATCAAGACCCAGGTCGCCTTCTGGCGAACGCTTCCTTTGGCCCCCATAGGGATGGTGGCTCTGTTGAAAATGATAATAGTACCCCGTCTTCTCTATTTTTTCGCCAACATCCCAGTGATCCCCCTACGGGCCTTTTTTCAAGACCTAAACGCCTTACTGCTGACCTTGGTCTGGGGCGGGGGTTGCCGCAGAGTAGCCTTGGCAATACTACAGCTACCACGTGACCGCGGTGGGCTGGGGGCCCCTTCCTTTGAGGCCTACTTCCTTGCAGCACAACTGCAGTGGATATCGTGATGGACAGCGGGGCGTCATTTAGAGGAAACGGAAGCTTCAGCGGGGGTGCTGTCAGCTCCAGAGATCACCCGAATGCTCCTCCCGGGGACCAGACCCAATCCATCCCACCCCGTTTTGGTGAAGGTAGCCAGATCCTGTATACTGCGGATCAACCGTCTTTCTTGAACGACGCCACTGTACTCCCCAATATTGCCACTAGCGGGTCTTCCTAGGGGACGTAGCCACTACACATCCCGGGATTTACAAATATGGACAGAATATGCACTCACGGAGGTGGATACCCTGTTAACAGATGGTCAGTTAACTTCGTTTGAAGGCCTAGCAGAGGGAAGTGGGCTTCCCGCTGGACAATTCCTGCTTCACAGACAACTCATAGCGGACTGTAGGAGGACGTGGGACTTGACGGAGGGGGAACCCAAAACACACCCCACACTACATGCGATACTGAACATGGGAGCAGGGAGACACCTTATCACATGGATATATAAATCAATCATAGACCTCACATGTGCACCGCTAACACGATTACGGCAAAAGTGGGAGGAGGAATTCGGCCGGGCACTACATGACAAGGAATGGTCGACAGCGCTAGAGCTCCACAAAAAGGTGTCCCTTAATCAACGTTTTAAAAACATCCAATTTAACATACTACATCGCGCGTACCTCACGCCGGAACGGCTCAAGCGCTTCTTGCCAGTGACACACTTTGAATGCCCACGCTACCACATGCCAGAGGCTCCATTCGTTCACATGTTATGGTCCTGCCCCACAATACAGCCTTACTGGGCGGATGTACACGCCGCGGTTTTCACGGTCACGGGTCTGACGGGCCTCGCTTCCTGGGAGGCTAGCGCCCTGGGGATTTTTAAACGGAAAAAGCAGAGGAAGGTGGAAACTTGCTTTGCGATGCTGGCCATACTCCTTGCTAAGCGCTGCATTACACTACACTGGGGTTCTCCCAGCGGCCCCCCGATAGCGGCATGGAGGTGCGCGGTCCAAAAATGGGGAGCGGCTGAAGAGGACGCAATCAGGCTAGAGGAGGTGAGGGGCACACGAAGACGTCCCATATCCATGGAGTGGTCAATGCTCCTCCACGGCTTCAAACAGTCGATAGTCGATATAGGGCCTTTAGCCCAGCTCATAGCGACGCAGCATTTAGCAAGCAACAGCCCAATTGCAACTAGCTTTCTAACACTTTTATCAACCCCAGTGTCATAGCCCAGTAATGCACGTAACAGGTCAGGGTCAAGGGAGAGCCCCGTGATCTCATTCAAGGCACTGAAAATCTTCCTCCAATTTTCCAGGATTCCAGGACAGTACCACGCCGTGTGTATAAACCCGGCTTCTTGTGTGTGGCAGTGGGCGCACTACGCCGTATCGCGAAGTCCATACCTGTGAAGCCTTGCTGGTGTATAATAAACTGTATTAATATGTTTAAAATGAATTAGGCGATATCTACCGTTCAAGGAGACTCGTTTTGTCATTTCCCAACAATACTTCCAGCATTTATCCTCGAGCACTTGACCAGGGTCCCCCTGCCTTTCCAGGCATGCTATCATTAAGTGTGGCCTCCGGGACTCCTGCATAGAGCCATAGATTCTCGTTACCAGTTTACGTATTAAAAAGGAAAGCACTAGCATCTCTGGCGGCTCCTGCATACCTTCCCCTAACAGGTCTCGTAATGCATGTCGGGCTCTATAGTACTGAAATCGAGTGAGAGTCGAAGGTTCATTACCCTCCTCGGAGACCACCTCCCAACTGCGAACTGCACCTTCATGAAAAATGTTGCCCATCTTGATTATACCTATTGTCAATAGTGCACGGGCAACATCCCTTTCTCTCCCGGTAGGGAACCATGAGCACCATTCCTGCAGAACATGCAGGGAGTACAACAAGGCTCCTGACTGTCGCTCCAGCAGTTTCCGCCATGCATGTACCGTGGAGTTTAAAGAGTCAAGGGTGCCATGCCTCCGAACTGGACAAGCAAAGTGCGCTTGAAAGGGTGTCAGGATCAGCGGCATCCCTCTCAATATGCAGATGCGGTAATTCCTCAGGACCATGTAGCCAATAATGTGCATGGGAGCTCTGCACCGCTCTGTAATAAAGCTCTAGGTCCGGCACGTTTAGTCCACCCATATTATGGGGTAAAGTAAGAATATCCCACTTAACCCTCTGCTGCGACCCAGCCCAGGCCAACGTATTCATCAAAGAGCACGCGGAAGAAGCATTGGAATATTTTGGAATAAAAACAGGAATCTGGGAAGCACAATCATCTTCAAAATAGAGATGCGCCCAATCAAGGATATGGGTAATTTAATCCATCGAGCTATATCGTTTTCAAGTTTGTCGATTGCATTCCCATAATTATCCAATAGCACTCTATCTGGGTCAGTATGGATTTGTATGCCTAAGTAGCGCACCGAGTCTGTTGACCACTGCAAAGGGAAGTCTAGCTTAACGGGAGTAATAGATGGAGTCAAAGGGAAAATAATGGATTTATCCCAATTTACCCTGAGCCCCAATAATTCCCCAAAACGAACAACCTCTTTAAGCACTGGCGTAAGATGCCTCTCTGGGTCTTGGACATAAAGCAGTGTATCGTCCGCATATGCGACACAATGAGGCGATAGCCTGGGAAGCGCAATCCCCTGTGCCCATGGTATTCCCTCAAGGTGCATGCCAGGGGCTCAGCCACTAATGCATATAGAAGGGGCGACAACAGGCACCGCTGTCGAGTCCCCTCTAGTGATCGTGATGGGGGAGGTGACAATATTACCCTGACGTACCCTGGCAACAGGGGCTGTGTACAGTACTGTAACCAGACACATAAATACCTCGCCAACCCCGACCGCGTCTCAAAAGACTGCAGCAGCTCTCACATCCGGGTCCACCCTTTGAATGACACCAAAAACTGTTCTAAGATTGTAGGTTATACTTCGACCGGGAACGAATCCCGCCTGTTCCGGGCGGACCACCAAAGGCACTATAGGGGCCAGATGGTTCGCTAATACCATAGCGAAAAATTTAGTGATCAACGTTAAGTAGCGAGATCGGCCTGTAAGAAGAGCAGCTGTCACGTGGCTTGCTGGGTCACAATCAGCGCCTCTCTCGTCGATGTGGGCATCACCTCTGCTTCAACCATTTCCTGATTGAGTGTGATCAAATGAGGTATAAGTAATTGTTGGTACTCCATGTAGAAGGCCACTGTAAGGCCATTCATGCCAGGGGCACCACCCACTTGCATTGCCTTAAGAGTAGCTCATATCTCCCTAGGCTCAAGAGGAGCCATAAGATGTTCTCTAGGCTCAATTGTGAGCCATGCCATATTGATATGCTTGAGGTATTCTGAAATGGCTTAGTTACCCGGAGATATACGTGAACTATAGAGATCAGCATAGTATCTGCCGAACCTGTCGTGTAATATCCGCCCATTCTCATCCTGAAGCTGCACAATGACCTCCGCTTCTCTTTTAGGGCACAACAGCACTGCAAGTGTAGCCCCCAGTCATTCTCCCTCCCCGTACACTCTAGCGGTTGCATATTTGCCAAGATGTTTGACCTCGCTATCAGCTGTTTCATAATACTCTTCAAGTCCCTTCTTAATATCCTTTAATACTTTAGGGTCACCTGAATGTTGGTGGCCACATTCCAAATGAGTTATGTCCCTTTCCAGCCTTGCTAACCTTTTCCTTTTGAGACCTGAGCACTCCCGCATGCTTGGAAATTTTTATGTCTCTAATACACAACTTGAAAGCTTCCCATATAGTGAGAAAGCTGTTTAGCGGAACCAATGGTATCCGAGAAGAAACCTTCTATCGCCGTAGCTAGTTCGGCCTTAAAGACCGGGTCCAACAATTAATATGGGGGAAAACTCCAGATAAATGGTGCAAGTTTCCGGGTGAGCAACTCAATCTCCAATAGGACCGGAGAATGATCAGAATAAGTTCTAGGTAGTGAGTCACATTTGAGTACACGTGTGAATAAACATCTATATATCAATCAATAATCTATACGAGTATGAATTTCGTAGGCCACTGAATAATGTGTGAAACCTTAGCCTCCAGAAGAACAATGCCTCCAAACATCAAGCAGACCCAGCTGGTCAACCAGCCCAGCAATCTCCCCCGCTGCCGCTGAAGGGCGACGTGTAGGTCCCCTAGAGCGGTCAAGCGCGGGGTCCAAAACACAACTGAAATCTTCACCCCAAATTTGTGGCAAATCCCCCCATTGTATCAAGCGAGCACCCAGCGCGGAGTAAATCTGAGGGTCATCATAGTTGGGACCATTAACATTAGCTAGCTTCACTACCAAAATCCCTCCTTATGGCACCTAGCAATCACAAACCTACCGTTCGGATCCACACCCACCTCCTGTAGGTTGATTCCTGATTTCGAGTTAACCCATATGAGGACACTACGGACATGCGAAGTGAACCCAACTGAACAATAATGACCTTATAATTTCCGTTGCATAAGGATGCTACAATTGGGGGGCCAAGTGCGTTTCCTGCAAAAATGCAACATCTACCTGATGTCATTTCAGGTAAGCCACCACCTTGCAAACTTTTCTATAATCATTTAAGCCTTCCACATTCCATGTTGGGAACCTTACTCTATTGTGAGGATTGTGTACTATCTCAGGTTGCACCTCGTCCCCCGTACTGCTTGTGTTGTGTTATGTTGTACATGCATACTGCCAGTCAGCTGCACCAATCGTATCCCGATAGGCATTTACGTACAAAAACTTCAACAGAAAAAGCCCTCCCACACTATGCAAACCCAAACAAAGAATAGTCAATATTCTACCCACCCCAACTCTTCCAAACAACCCCGTAACAAGGAAAGGCACAAAAACATTAAATGTTAGCTGTGGTGCACACATGGGGGTGAATATTACCGACTGTATAACCTGGCCGTGGCCCAGCTGCGCCCATGCCTAACACATCATAGTCTACGCATTTTGTGCCACCTTAAAGGACTTATCTATCATGCCCCGCCCTATTCACCACTCTCATTAAAATAAAATATCTCTATATCACCAATGTCTCTCAACATGTCCTGTGGAGGGGGGAGGGGGATAGGCCGCCTCCTCCCCCGTCGATTTTAAACTGGAATCCAGTTGCAGTGGTGGAGAGCAAAATAAAGGAACCATCTTACCAGTCTCACTGGACCTGATACTAAAAACCACTGTCCCTTGTAGTCTTGAACCAGTATGGTAAACAAAGTTCAGAGCAGGATCAGGAGTCCTAATTGCCGCTGCAAGTAGAGCCTTCGTATGGCTACATACAACACAGAGTCCCGACCCCCTGCAAGGGAAGAGCCACAACTGCATGCATATCATTTGGTCTTCGGCTTCCAGTGCGTCGTCATCCAGATTGGAGGAGGATCATAGCAGGGCTCGAAAAATCCACTAGCCCGCTCGCATTTGCAAATCAGATTCAATTAGGGCGAGCTATTTTTAGGTCCTACTCGCCCCTTCTGGCGAGTAGGAAGGAAGACTGACATTTGACCTCTGTCTATGAAAGCAGAGGAAATGTGACAAGTTAGCAAGATTTAAAGGCATATTTATTGCTCACAAAGTGAATGAGCAATACAAATGCCTTTAAATCTTGTTAACTTGTCACATTTGCTCCTCTTCCAGAAACTGAGGTCAAGTGCATTTCAGTTAGGTCGAGTACATTTTTTAGGTTACTAGACCTGCATGTCTAGTAAAAATTAAATGATTTTTCGAGCCCAGTAGAGGACCCCCTCCGAGATCCAACGCCATCCCTCATCTTGAGAAACTGCAACGCCTTCCTCGGATCGGTGAAGACGTATGGCTTTCCGTTGACTAGGATCCGTAGTTTGGCAGGGTTCATCATGTTATATTCCAAATGCAAGTCACGGAGTTTCCTTTTCACAGGTATCAATCAATGAATCAATGGACATTTATTCAGCGCGCGGCTACCTCCAACGGAGGTGTCCCGGCGCTAGCAGCGGATTCAACAGTGAGAGAGGGGGACCTTAAGGTCGGCTGAAAAGCCAAGTTTTCAAAACCTTCCTGAATGCTTGTTCTGACTCAGCCTTTCGAAGGTGTTCAGGCATAGGATTCCAAAGAGACGCCGTTCTCACTGAGAAAGCTCGGCCGCCAATCCTGGCTTTAGAGAAATGTGGAGTCCTAAGTAATTCTTGATGATTAGATCTTAAGGCTCTAGTCTGGCGATATTTCTGGAGTCTCTGTCTGAGATAAACCGGGCCCTCGTCCCTGGTGTCTCTATAGGCAATGGACCGCGCCTTGAACTCAATCCTTCTTTGGACTGGCAACCAATAGAGGCTCTGCAGGTGGGGAGAGATGTGGTGATGAAATGGCACATTCCTAATGAGTCTAGCCGCAGCGTATAAATTGGCGACATGCCTTCTGCACTTGTTGCATAAAATCCGGATAGAGAGACAGATCCATTCCCTCGTATCATAGTGTTTTGAGCTCTCTACCTTTGCGAAGTGCTGTATCCCGATCCTAGTATTCAATAGACGCGCTACAATGGGACAAGGAGCGGCCCCTGGGATCGGCCTAGGGGCAAGTGAACGATGCGCACGCTCACCTACAAAGATGTCTGAATTAATATCTCTGCCCAGTAGCGAAGCCAGCAGTTGTTCAACATAGAGTTCCATATTGGGGATATTGGGTGACTCTGCCACTCCCACTATCCTTATGTTATTGCGCCTTGAGCGCGCTTCCAAGTCTTTGGCTTTGATTTGCAGCGAATGAAGCAATTTATCCATTTTAGTGTGAGCAAGCGGCCCAGCATTAAGCGTATCCTCTGCTTCAGAGACCGTTTTCTCCACCGTATCTAGCTTTTCCGTGTGTTTATCCAATCTTTCAGTCATCCTGTCCATACGGAAGGAGAGGGCGTCAAATTTCCTGTCTATTTTCGTCAAGCTGCACTGCATCGCCGCAAGGATCTGTTTTAAATCTGAGTCCACAGGTGGGTCATTGGACTCCGACCCAGATTCGGAGGCATTCCTATTTGGCTCCTAGTGTCTGGGAGTTTTGTGCGGTTTGAATTGCAGTTTGGACTGCACCTTTTCGGCTCTGCCCATATTGAATTATCTCCACTCATGCCAAGGCAGACCAGCAGTTGCGCTGTAAAACAGCGATGACTCCATTCCCCGTCTACGTTTTATAGTAATGCAAAACTGTGCAAGGAGCTCTGCAGTAAAACGACAGCTCTGGCCTCCTCAATAGGGTGATGATCATGCAAGCACAATGATCCTCTCAAATGCAGCTATGATAATGGCTGGGTAGATCACATCATACAGATCGTTCCAAGCAACACCTCGATGGACAGTCTTCTCAAGGCCTAGCACTGGCCTAAGCAAACTCTTGACTCCCTACTAATCCCCCAGTCTTTCCGACATGTGAATCAGGAAGAAAAAGTTAATTACGCTGCTTAGTTGGAGCCCTTATTGCTTTGGATGCTGCGTTTCCTTATGGGGGGGTCACCGCTGCAACTGTCCAAATTTTTCCCCGTGAGGGCACTCACAAATGTCCTAGCACATTGCTGTGCTTCGCCGCAGCCCTCCAAGTGCCGGTCTCCGCACCTCGTTGCCGCAGCGCGTCACCCTGCAGAGCGAGGCCCGGGACTCACGCCCACTGTAGTTCAGGCGCGGGCGTATGCAGTGATCATCCCCGGCCGCCCTGCAATCAGACAGCGCATACCGCAGCCAGCCTCAAAGGTTCCGCGTCGGCTCCGGCAGCACAGCACCGCCCACTGTGCCCGAAGGGGATCAGCGGCTCTGCGATATCACGGAGATGTAGGCATGCGCCACCAACGAGCCAGCTCTCTCCGCCCGCCAGCGTCGTCTTCAGCAGACCCAGGCTCCAGTCGCTCGCAGGTGAGTCCTCAGGGTGCAGGTGGGTTTTACAGAACAAAAATAGGCAATAGGTCGGAAGGATCGAGCTCCTTTAGGTAGTGGCCATCTTGGAGCCATGCAAGCTCCACCCCCCAAATCCCCTCCCCACCCAACGGAACATCTCACTTTGTTAGATCCGCACTCACAGTGGCAAAGTCACAAATATTCCCGGAGCAGTAGCTGGCCATGCCCAGGAAGGATCGCAGCATGGTCACATCTTCTGGAGGGCAAGTAGAGGACAGTGCTTGTACCTTTTCGGGGTCAGGAGTCATCCCCTTTTAGGAGAAAATATAGCCAAAGAATTTCCGTCTGTTTTTATGAAATTCACACTTCTCAGCATTGAGTGTGAGACCTGCATCAGCAAGCAGATGGCATACTTGTGTGAGTGCTTTGTCATGTTCCTTTCGTGTAGCCCCAAACACCACTATGTCATCACTGTAGGTAAAAGCATGTGTGAAAGGCTCAATTACTCGACGAATGACATCTTGAAAGATTTCTTCAGCTGACGACACACCAAAACTGAGTCTTCTATATCTGAGCAAACCACTATGCATTGAAAAAGTAGTAATGAACCTACAGTTTTCTTCCAGTTCAAGTTGATGGTAATCCTTGTTCAGATGAAGATGAAAGAAGACTTTGGCGCCATTCAGATGTGTGATCATGTCCGCAATGTGTGTACCTGGATGTCTTTTTCTTTCGATTGCTTTGTTGGTCTGGCGCATATCAACACGAATGCACACTGAACCTCCACTGTCCTTTTTTTGGCACCACTACAATGGGTGAAACCCATGGGGTCGGACCAGTCGAGCGCTTGATGATGTCATGCTTTAACAGTGTTTCTAGTTCTTTCTCAATGGCTTCCTGTAAGTAAAAAGCAATGCAGTAGTGTTGCTGTGCAACTGGACAAATATTTTCATTAATGTAATTCTGTACCTTCATTGTCTTAAGTTTCCCAAGTCCATGAAACAATGTCGGGAGCTGACTCACTATTTCAGAATGGACATTCAAGTTGTAGTTAAGAGAAATCAGTCCCATGTCAGCACCAGAGTCGAAACTTAATAAGCATGCACTCGACGAAGTACCTGGACGTACATGAATCAGCAACTTCACTGTAATTTTCTTGTGCTTCTTCATCATTAAATTTATTGAATTTGCAGTTCTTTATAAGCATATCAAATCTATGACAAACTCATCTATCTTCTCACCAGATTGCTGTCTTGTTTCGTTGAAAATGTACATTTCATAGTAGACGTTCTGCATTGGATTGAACTTGATTCCTAATGCCACATTAATCTGACAGTAAGATGTTTCATCAGCTTGTAGTATTTTCTTTATTGCTTCTTTTACTCCACCACCTGCAAGGTTCTTTAAGTATTAGATGATCTTTTTGTCATATGTTTCTTCTAAAGCGTCGATTAAATCATCAAATGTTTCAATCCATGCAGTCCATCTGGCCCCAATATTCTTCTTTTTGCAGTATCGAATGAAAACGGTGGGTTCAAGAACATGGTGGCATCATAACCACCTGTGGAACTTCTTGCTGTCGAGAGCAGGGCCCGCTCTGGTGATGTTGGCTGCTCACTTGTATCAGTACCTTTGTCAAGCACTAGCTGTGATTGATTGATTGATTGATTGATTGCTGTGTGCTGACACGGGTCGTCGCACCCACTCCGAGTTTGTGAGGTGCCAACTTCTTCTTTGGCGGTGAGTCACAGTTTTGTCTCCTGTACATGGCCCTCACCGTTCTCAGCCTTATGCATCGTACATGGTTGTTGCTGCCTTTAGCACTATTGTACTGTATATATGCTGGCTCTGTGTTATGTTATGGCGCAGTCCCTCTCCTTTCGGCCTTTCCAGCAGGTCCTGGGCTGTCTGTGACTGAACTTTCCGTGGGGCCTTTGTCTTCTTCAAAAGCCTTGCACTGGCTGGAGTGGCTCTTTGACTCCACATACACCAAACGTCGACTGCTTCACTTCGACTAAGGTGCACATGGTACGCACAAGCATTTTGCTGGACCTTGGCAAACTCTCAGGGAGAGCACTCTCGTTTCTTCAGGTTACAGATCCCCTATCTCGTCGCCAGTTGTAGCGTCCTCCCCACCCTGGTAGCATGCAAATTACCATGCCACACACGGAGCACTGTAGTGCACGTTTTTACTCTTCAGAGTGCAACTTTTAACTGAACGCACGGCGTGACAAACTTTATTAACCACACCCAGCCACACCCATTCAATTGCGTAATACTTGTAAGGAGTCTGTCGATGGCCACTAGAGTCTTCATGCACATAAACACAAAGCACGACATGGGGTAGTGCTGCTGCATAAGGCAAGAGATTAAAGTTACAGTTTCATTTTGTGTCTTCTGCACAGTGTCACTACCTCTAAATCACCTATATTTGGTAGGGACTCGCATGTACTGCAATGTACTGAGCAACTCCACCTGTTAGAAAACTCATCATAAATACATGATTTTTTTGGTCGCTATGTATCAGAAATATGCTATGTACACAATGCCACCATTCACATTAATGGCAAAATTCCAACAGTGTGTTCAATAATGTTTCCCTGCCTCATGCTTTTTGTTAGAAGGAAAACAAGCGCAAAGCAATGTTTGATGCACTATTGTCTAAAGTCTCGATTTGTAAAGTGGCATGCGCAAGTGAAACTGTCATGCTTTTCAAGTTGGAGTTAGATGTCCGTTTTGCTATTTGTACCATATAATGATATGGTCCATATGACAACACCATGGCGTGCCAGACATTATCAAAATGTAGTTTTAGTACATACTGAAAGCATTGTCCAAGCAGTAGAGAATCATGTTCAGGTAGCGCGAGTTGTCTGTTTGATGTTGTCTCAAACTGTCCTGTAATCTTTACACTTGGTGAAATGGCCACAGCAAAAGGGAAAATGGTCTTCTATATACAAAAATAAAAATAACCTCCAGCATCAGGAGCGGAGCTACCATCTGTGCAGCAGGTGCAGTGGCACCGGAGCCTAGAGTCCTGAGGGGCCCCTCAAACCCTGATAGTGCAAGCAGTCATTGGGGCCATTTTCTGTGCTTGCACCATGGCCCATGCCATCCTTGCTATGCTATAGTTCAGCATGCAAATCTGGGACATCTATGCTTGGGTCCATTTCATTTTGGTGGGGAGGGGAGGTGGGGGGGGGGTGCACTGAGACTATAACCCCTGGCACATGATGTCTTGTGTGAGACTGTAGAGGCCGAGTCAGCAATTTACGTGCACCCTTGATTTGGTGTAGAGTTTCGTTAGACTCCTGTTTTGTATTATGTGGGCATGAAAAGTGTTGCTTGGAATGACATCTTATCAACCGTTCTCTCTGTTTTTCTGCAGCACACAGGGAAATTGAGTCAACCCTTTGGCCAGCAAAGGAGGACAATGGGTGCCAACTTAGAGAAGAAGGTGGAGGTTCAAAATGGAGGACTAGCTTATGCCTCCTGACTGGGCAACTAGATCCAGCAGCAGACGTGTTTCGTGCACAGATGGGTAGGTGGTCATTATTATCATCACCACGGCCCAGAGGCACAGAGGGACAATTCCTGGACCAGATGACACCATGGATGTGATGGGTGAAGGACCAACATCCTCACCTTACAGTCCCCTCTCGTACACCTTCATCCCTGCACCCCCCAGCCCCCAACCAGTGCCTGCCCACCAAAGATAAGTAGCTGAGGGTCTCATTTGCATCTCCGAGCCATCTAATTTTCCCCACTCCCGTCCAATGCAACCCCCACCAGGAGACAGTCAAGGAGGGCCTTAGGCTTGTTTTGACTGGGCAGCAAGCTCTCCTGAAGGCTTTTGGTAAGCAGATTCAGACAATAGCACTGCATACTGTAGTAAACTACTACTCTACTATTCCCCACTGTACTGCTCTGTTGGAATGTACCATGACATCATAGAATACCTGAGTGCCTCTCTGTGTTTAGAGTGTCAGTTGGTCAACCCAGGCTGAGCTGCTAGGAGCCTGCTCCTGGTGGGGCTGCATCTGTACCTTTTATCTTCTCCTACTCACCTATCCTAGAACCAAGCTACAATAAAGGATTACTCTACTTATACAGCTGGACTGTGTATCTTCCTTTACCACATTTTGGCGACAATCTTGAACCTACGCGTGGAGTAAGGACAACTAAGGAACCGAAGGACAAGGAACCAAGGACATTAAAGACTTTCAAAACGTCTATTGAAACTCACAAGACACGCCCTGGTCAGCCCCACCAGTGTCCTGTACCATCTGGACAGCCTGCAGCCTGGGCATTTGTCTTCTCATTACTGAGGAGCCTGCTGTCACCTGGAAGACTTCCACAGTGAATAGTCTCTCCAGCAACAAACCTCTCCGAGGCGCAACAGGTGTGTACACCCTGCGGTGTTCCCTTGCTTTATTTGAGCCCCCAAGCCGCCTGGAAGTGTCGTAGCCTGACAGCAAGTTTTGTCTGCATCCTCAGTGAATTACCGATCTACCTGGTGCTGGAATTCGTTTCCAGCAGCGTCTGGCAATGTTTTTAAACAGCGTCTTCATCAAAGTCTGATTGTGCATTTCAACAGCGACATTAGCTGAGAGCAGCGGTGTATGTGACTCCCTTCACAGCGAGCACCTTTTATATGTGTATTTAAGGTAGTGCTTTAACGGAGACAGTGACAACATCAAACGGCCTTGAGGAACTTTCCCAGAGGAACTGGCCGAGTGATTCGTTGCATGAGGAGCGGCATCTTGGGTGAGACCGTGTGTTTTCCGGTGAGTGGGCGTGCTTTATTTTTGCCGTTGTATTCCCTAAAGTGGACCCTCCACCTTGGCAAACGGCAGCGCATCGTTTAAATTCAAAGCCCATGCACGTGCACCTCACCGTTCTCCTAGCATCGCGCTGAGGCAGGGTGAATCCTTGGTGACGTCTTTCTCTCTTCGTTACTGGATGACGTTCTTCTCCCTTCATGCCTCTCAGCTGCCCAGTGATGCCCGCTTGCAGCAGCGCGCCGTGAGCCGCGCGGCGTCAAGAAGCGTGCCGCCATTTTGTGTTTGGTCCTGGCTCACACTATATGTTTATGCAAGCCCTCAGTACGCCAACCATGTTCGTTATGCTGGTTTTTCCCTGGCGATTACAGCAACGATACTTCAGAGTTTGTGTCTGTCTTCCGGGCTGCTCCAGTTTGGCCTGCATTGTGAGTCCCACAGTTTCTTCCAGTGGTGAACGGCCTGTGCGGCAAGTGAAGGACGATGTACATCGGTTCAAGAGGAAATGGAACTCTTGGCTCCACATTGGATTCTGGCAACTGAATGGAGCTGTGTGTAGAGACCTCGGGTGAGAGACCGCTCACCGGAGCTGAACTACCTGTCCTTGTTTATAATGCCTATACTGATAATGCATGTTCTGTATTGGTGTGTACCTTTCTTTTGTGGGGGCACTCAGTTTATAACATAGCCTCTTCAGTGGGCAGTTAATGCTTAGTTGTTTCTAGGCGGTCAGTGCCTCAACTCAGTTTTTTTTCTCTCTAGGGTGACGATTACCCGCTTACCCTCTGTGTACCCTAATTAGGGGAGGTTGTGTGGTTTTCCAGGGCGAGTACCCTGTGGTTTACCCTACTTAGGGGAGGTTGTGTAACTTTCCAGGGTGAGTACCCTGTGGTGTACCCTACTTAAGGGAGATTGTGTAGTTTTCTAAGGTGATTATCCTGTGGTGTACCCTACTTAGGGGAGGTTGTGTAGTTTTCTAAGGTGATTATCCTGTGGTGTACCCTAATTAGGGGAGGTTGTGTAATTTTCCAGGGTGAGTACCCTGTAGTGTTCCCTACTTGGGGGAGGTTGTGTAATTTTCCAGGGTGAGTACCCTGTAGTGTTCCCTACTTGGGGGAGGTTGTGTAATTTTCGAAGGTGATTATTCTGTGGTGTACCCTACTTAGGGGAGGATGTGGTGTTCCCTGTGGTGTTCCCTATTTTGGGGGAGGTTGTTTTGTCAGTTCCAAGGGTTACTACCCATGGGGTGGCAGTGTGTGTGGTCAGCGACACTATAGCGCTTTCTTCTAAGTAACCAATACCCTCTGGTGTATTCTTTCATGTTGACACTATGCTCCGGTCGAAGTCCACCTACATGGAACTCGTGGCCAAGGGTTTCACATTCGTAGGACTTTGAGTGAGAAGCTTCTCTCTAGTGTTTAGACCTCCTCCGTTACCCTTAACGGACCTTAATCCTAAATTTCGGTGTCAGCATGCCTTCTGCCCTAATCAGGGGAACTTTTGTTCTTTTCCAGAGTGTTTATTCTCTGGTGTACCCTTCTTGGGGAGGTTGCACTCTTCCTGCTATCTAGGGTGACTCTTACCCTCTGGGGTACCCTTCTCTTGGGGATGTTGTTTTTCAGTCCCAAAGGTCAGCACCCTCTGGTGTACTCTTTATGGGGAAGTTGTAAGGGCGGTTAATCCCCACCTTTGTTTGCCAGGGTGACTACCCTGTGGTGCACCCGCTTATGGGGAGGTTGTGGGGGTGACCACCCTTCTCTGTTGCATTGTTTTTTTTTTTTCCACCTAAGCCTTGCCTTGTTTTTTTTTCTTTCTTCTCTAAGGGAGGGGGATGGGGCGTGTAGTAAGGATATTTGCAATTTTAATGTATTCAATGATTTTTTGCATTTTAATGCATCTCTGTTCATGCCAGTGGTATTCCTGATACCTCATGTACTACACCATTAGATATTTGCATCTCAATGTTTTTCCTTTCATGCTAATGTTATTTCTGAGGTATCTTACTTGTCTTTCTCTTTATTCCTGCTGTCGTTCCCCAAGGAAGGAGGATGTGTAGTAAACTACTACTCTACTATTCCCCACTGTACTGCTCTGTTGGAATGTACCATGACATCATAGAATGCCTGAGTGCCTCTCTGTGTTTAGAGTGTCAGTTGGTCAACCCAGGCTGAGCTGCTAGGAGCCTGCTCCTGGTGGGGCTGCATCTGTACCTTTTATCTTCTCCTACTCACCTATCCTAGAACCAAGCTACAATAAAGGATTACTCTACTTATACAGCTGGACTGTGTATCTCCTTTACCACACATACCATGGTGGCTGATCAGGGTTTCGCTCCCCTTTAGGAACCGCAGGTTGTGCTCATCAAGGTCTTCCAAGCCTGCTGTCCTCCTGACCTGCTTCCTTGTCGCAATTCAAACCTACCAGCCCCTCCCTGTCTCTCCTCATTATCAGCGCTGCTCATGCCACCATCTTTCTCCCCCTCTGTAAGTCGTTCCCCTGTGGACGTGGCAAGGTCCAGTTCTCCTTTCCTATTACTTGTGGTCTAGGATGTGGCTGATATCATTGTTAAATTAGATTTTTACTTTTTTCTGATTTCTAATTTGTGTGGTGAATATTTAATTACATCGATATATTGGGTCTTTGTTAATGTGGATTTCCTTTCTTACTGCATTCCCCTTTTCAAGTTTCTATAATTTTCCTGGAGATTGGATAGTATTTTGTTAGTTTGAACGTCTCCTATTTTTGCCTTTCCCGTTTGCCATCATTGCCCCCAATACTATCATTTTGCATTATCTCACCTTTCTCCAGATAATTGTATTTTTTTTAAATTGCAGATACATTTTCTGCCATCAATGTGTGTTAGTCACACAAGAATATCGGTGTTGGTTGGTTGGTGGTATTACGACTTACTTTTCCCTTGTGCAAACATCCCATCAGTTCCCTAACTTATACTATTACTGTTGATACAGTTTGCAGTGTTAGTATTGTTTATTTCATATCACTGCGTGATGAGAGACATGTACGCTAGGTTATGCAAGGGTGACAGGGAATATTGTGAGATTTGTGCTCAATGGTGCAAGGGGTAGAGTGCTGGCAACGTCTTTGGGGGTATCTTCACATCCCTATTCTACTGGAAACTAGCTCAGGTTAATGTGAGGACCTGATTCCTCACTTGATGAAAAGAGTTAGGGGGTGAGCTGAGTTTCTGGTCCGAATGTTCTTGGCAGTGACTGCTTATTTAGTATTAATTGTGCAATAATGTTTGCTTTGATGTTAGAATGCAATTATATATGATTGCTGTAGCACATAATGATTCCTAATTTGAATCTCTAGTGTGATCTCATCCTTAGTGTTTACAATCTTAATTTGTCAGACGTGTTTATCTCTAGTTGTGATCACATTCTTGAGTTTTATATTCTTAGATTGCAACCAGTGCTAATCTATGGTGTGATCACATGCTTGGGGCCCGAATCACAGAACCATTTACTGTCACTAATAGATCTATTACGCCTGACAGCTATACCTTCCGTAAATGGATTTACTGATTAATTCCCCACCACAATTTGTGCGTTTTTGAACGAATACCAATAAACATAGGTTTGTGCCCAATCACAAATCTGCAAACCGAGATTTACTCGAGTAAAGGGACGCCAGGAGAGAATGCCAGGCAAAATGTTAGTGTAACTTCCTTCCAGAGAGGGAAGGCTAATGGATCAGCCCCAAAGTTGTTGGTACTGAAGGCAAAGGGGTTCCTACTAGAGAAAAATTTGTTTTCTACATGGAGAAAATAAGAAAAAAAGTGAATTTGCACAGAATTTTACACTGTGTACAATTATGCATTCAGAAATTAGCAGTCTTTACAAAAATTACATGATTTAGTAGTTACCTGGAACGCTGCACTTAGCATACCTTTTATGGCGTGCTATTGCTGAATGGGGGAAAATCGTAATTCTGCACCTGTGAGGAATAGTCATCATCAAAAGCTTTATTTCGACAATGTGCAGATTTAACGACTCCCTTTTATGAATTGCTACTTTGGTTTTTATATTCTTGGATTCTAACAAGTGCTTAACTTGTTTTCAAACACATCATTAGTTTTTACATTCTTAGTTGGCAACAAGTGCTTATCTTTAGGTGAGATTACAATGAGATATTATGAGGACTACATTAAGCAGCCCACAGGCATCAGGGGGCTCTCCCCCAGGGGATCCCCTTCAATAGTCGGAAGCACGAATTGTCACATCAGTGTGCAGGATATTGGGGAACATTGTAATAAAGACATGTAAATATATTAAATGTATACATACATAGAAAGCTTTTCAATAAAGTGTGCCTAAATCGATATAAAACTGTCTCTACAGTCTGTCAGCAGGTAAAAAATGCCCAACTTCCATTCAGATTTAATTTTTTTAAAAGAAGCTAATTAAGCCAAATAGTCACTAAATTAACAAAAATGTGACTAGAAACATCTTTCACAAACCTTTATTAGAAGGAAAAGAAAGGAAATGAGGGGCAGTGTTTGCAAGTGGGCTACCATAGGCTTTAAGGTAAATACTGGCATTGAGGCTTTAAGGGCCTCACCCTTACTCCTCTGTCCCATCATGCCCCACAGGTAACAGTTAGGTCAGGTCTTTTTTTTGGCTCTTGGAAACAGGATCCTGGAAGCTAAGCTCATCTTTTTTTCTCTTTGGAAACCTTTGCAAATCTGTGTTCACTTGACATCCTTTAGGAGCAGAAGTGTAATCCAGTATTTTGTTGTCAGAATGTCTTCACATTTTGTGAAGTGCACTGCCTGGAGCAAAAAGAAGGCCCTGTCGGACTCCCCGACCTCGCATTTGTCTGACCACCATCGTGAGGACTGCAGCCACTGCCAAAAGATGTGCTGGAGAATTCAGAAGGGCAGGCAGGAGAGGTTCCAAAACGCTGCTTCAGGGAGGTCTGACATTACATAGAAGGTGGACCTACTTTCACAGCTACTTCATCACTGTCTAGGGCAGAGGTCTTCAATCTGTGGGGCGCGACCAGGGGGGTCGTGGAGTCCTGGGAAGGGGGTCCCGCATTCCCCAGCTTCACTTGTGCCTGCAATTAAAAAATGTTGCTTTCCTTTTGGAAAAAGACAGCAGTCCTGGGATGGCTAATTTAGATCGTTATCAGATGAAATTTTATCAATTGAGTGTCTTGTGTGTGAAAAGCCTTCATACCAGGATGCCTGCTTGCCTGAATGAAATGCAAATGTGCGCTATTAGTTAATCTGCAAGTGCAAAGGGTGCTGGGGAGCTGGTTCTGACTTTAATTGATGCAATCACTCCAAGCTTTGGGATGACAAAGATTTGGGTTTTTTGAATGGTAGTGCAAAGAGTTAACAACTGGGCTGGGAAGTGCTTGCTTTTAATTGTAACTGCATTTACACAGCCCTTAGTAACCCTAAGGAAGTGTTGAAGGGACAGTTATGTAAAAATAAAAAAATAAAAATTGCATTACATACGCACTGGTATTACTAAAATCTACATTTTGGAAGCACCATTTTATCGTAAAACTTTTTGCACATTTTATCTTACACTGTGTGTAATGCAAGTATAAAAGAATGACTTACATATTCACAGTGCTTTCTGTCACATGCTGTGATCTCGTAGCACTAAAAATACATGTCACTATTCTCCACTGCACAAATCAAGATTTAATTCTGTGGCTCTCTGGTTACACACAGACCTCTGCAGTGCCTTACCTAATAGAGGTTTCATAATGTACTACAGTGCATTTCCCACTGAGTAACAACTTTTTAAAATGTATTTTTCATTTACGCTGCCCATTATTTTATATGTAGTTATCTGTTGGTGAAAGACCTAAAAAACGTGCAGATTATTTTGGGGCTTAATTATGGGAGGATTGCATCGCCAGAGCATCTCTTTTTTTGAGGCTCCGGCGGCGCAAGCGACTAAACCATACCTACGAGGTGGTGCAAAGCCACCTGCATGGCTTTGCATGGCCTCATAGATATAAGACATAGCAGCACAAGTCTCTGCATCAAGGTGGGGTTCCATGGGCTTTGCGTAGGGTTCCCACGCAACAACCATGGATTTTCATGCTGCCCCATAGCTACAAAATCGTGTAAACCTGGGGCAGCTCCAAAAACTGACGCCTCCCCAGCGGAGGCATAACAAGGAGAAATGTTTTCATTTCTCCTCATTTTTTCCTCTTTCCATGCATGCTACATTCTGCAGCTCACATAGAAAGAGGAAAAAGCCTCTCAGGATTGTTTTTGTGAAGGACGGTGCCCCTTTCTGTACAAAAACAATCCTGCCTATGTTGGTGCTAGGCAGCAAGTTGTGCACCAACACAAGGGAAAAGGACAGGAATGCATCGTAATTTATAAATACGGTGCATTCCTGCCCTCTTAACATTGGCGTACGGCAGCGCAGCAAGAAGACTTGAGGTGCTGCCCTACACCAATTCCTCATAAATGAGGCCCTTTGTTTTTAGCTACACCTTTGACTACACCCCACGCTCACTGACCTTTGGTTTGCTACACACTGTTTAATATTATTTCCCCACCGTAAAATTATTTGCTGTGGGAATTTGGGGCGTTTATGGTTGTTGATAGTTGTCAATGATGAGGAGTACGGGGTTCTAGAAATTTTTGTCAGAAGGGGGTCCTTATGCCTGAAAGATTTTGACAAGGGGGTCTCGGCAGCAAAAAGTTTGAAGACCTCTGGTCTAGGGTCACCCTCGAGGGGTAGATCCAGCAACAGACACCTGTAGAGGAAGAGGCACTGTTCCTGGTCAATCTCGAGGTCTATGATGTTGAAAACATGTAGATTACTGACATACATACTGTTGAGTGCTAGGATGCTGCCTAAGAAGTCAAAGTCAACGTTAAAGCGCCATCCAATGTTGAAGCATTCATCGCCACGGAGGGACCCCAAGTTGGTGCCTTCATTACCATGATTAACATCAAGACCATCATCAACATCAAAACCATTGTTGAGACCTAAAGGCATGTCCCCGTTCAGCCAAGCTTGGCATTGATGCCCAGAGGCCATCAACCTGCATCTCACCTTAAGGAAAATCTACCCTGAGGAGGCCTATGAGTCTTTGAGTCTTTCTTCAGAATGGCTATGCCATTTAAAGAAGAGGAAGATGCCTTGCACCTCCGACTTGGCATGCGTAAGAGAATATTAAACTTCAAGAGAAATTACTTTGGTTGTTAACCTATCTTCCACCCAATCTCCTTGGAGATCATCTCTCCTCAGTTTTCAACAGCACCTCCGAGACCTCGAGTGCCTTTAACGTTCCTTCATGTACTAGAATAACTGGCAGCACCTACCCCATTGCCACACTCCGCTCCATCTAAACTTTCAAAGCACAGAAGTCCACATAAAAGGACATGGTCCCATTCTAGAAGTCATTCTAGGAGAAGATCACATTCTAACTTCAAGCTCTTGAGGCACCTCAGTAGGAGGTATTGCACCCGTGAACATTCTCGTAGGGGCTCTTTTCCTGGTTATCATCGTAGGACTACTCCTCCAGCCGGCATTATTAACCAACCTTATTAGATTCTCCTCCAGCATGTGTCTCCCCTGTGGATGACATAACTTTTAATGAGCTTGTGGTCAGAGGGGCAGCAAAACTAAACATTCTAATGCTTGTCTTCACTGCATCAACCTCTCAGATTTTTCCTCCAGACTAAGGTCCTTTGTTTCTCAGAAAATAGCTACAGCCGGATTCTAATATTGTATCGGTGGCCAAAAAATTAAATGCTGTGGTTCCATCGTCAAGTATTCTTGTAGAAAAGGACAGTAAGAAAATGGATTTAGTTGGCAGGAAGATCTATGGGCCATTTGCTACATCAGTGAAGATTGCCGTTGCCACCGCATTGCTCGGCTGGCATGATAGATCCCTTTGGGATTCTCTGCTACATTTTACTGAAAACTTGCCAAGAGAAGACAGGCAAGCTTTTCAGAAAGCCCCCTGGAAGGAATTGTGATATCTAAATAAGTAATCAGTGCTGCTGCAGGCCCCTCAGACTTGGCAGCCCCTAGATACTGTCACAAACTATGTTTGAGACGTAATTCCTGGCTACGGTTCACAGGTCTCAAACCAGAAGAACAACAATGCAGTTAATACCTATAAAAACATATATTCTATATATTTTTGGAACGTGTCTTGGCTGAAATGTTTTAGGCCTCAGTTTTATAAATCTGAGATATGTGCAATAGTTAATCGTGTTTAGAAAGAATTTCGCAATTTCTATGTTTTTAAAATTCTATCTGATTAGAATAAGCACGAGTCACTTTATCTATATTCTTTTTCATGCATAAATCAGCACTTTATATTGGCATAGAATACAGTTGGGACTATTCATATGTATTCGGAGTGAGGAGCTACCATCGTAATTAATGTCTGAATAGATATGGGCCAAACCATTCGAAAAAGAATAGGTATTCAAAAGTAGCCGATGGATATATGTACCAACATTATGAGATGAGCTTGGTATTAATTATGCTGCTATTTGGCTTCCAAAATTGAGTTAAATTGAGCACTTTAGCACATTATGAGCACTTTGTTAGCATATTGCACTTTATTATTGGTTATCAGGCATTAGGACATTAAGAAACAGATCTATTTATGTATAACTATGGTCATCATTATTGGTCTTATATATGTTTTATACCACCGATAGTAATATAGTTTTTTCAGATATAACCCATAATTAATTTGCGCCTAAAATTATTCTTTTAAATTGTTTTAGGGGCGTGGCCAAGATGGCGAGCGGGTAGGACACGTCTCTCTCGTGTCCCCAATCCGGCCCAAATATCAGCAATATCCCCTCTAAAAGCCGCCTAATCGGGGGAAATTAATGCCCTGACACGTCCGCATCAGAGAGCTGCGGAGATTCGCTGCAGGGACCCGTCTTGGGGGAAGAGAGAGCCCCAGGGAGGGGAGCGGCCGAGAGCGGAAAAGGGCGGACGGGCCGGCGCGGGCCTGAGGAGGCCGTTCTGGGTCCCGATCAGCATCGGAAGCAGGCCGCGGACCAGCAGAGCCCATCGGAGCCCGGATACGCCCTGCGGGGAGTTGGAGAGTGGTGATCGGAAGGCAAGGCCCCCGCGAGCGACCCGAGGCACGGGCGCTGGGGCCGGCATCCCGCCGCCCGAGGTAGCGAGGTAGGCGGCGGACGGGCCGAGCCAGCGGCGGAGCCTGGAGCGGAACAGGAGGGTCGGGTGTAGCGGGGAGCGACTGCGGGGGATCAGCGCCATCAGGGGGCCGAGCAGCGACCTCCCCCTTCCCTGGGCGTCACGGCCAGAGACACCGAATGGCAGGGAACGTGACAGCAACGCCGGCGGAGCTGGGGGTCCGGGGCGAATGCCCATACACACACCCTCGAGGCAGAGTGCCAGAGAGATAGCAGCAGCAGGCCACACAGGGACTGCGTACTGGACGCTCCTTCCACAGGTATCTACGGCGGGGATCCAGTGCAGCAAACAAGGCTCACAGGAAGCGCGGGGAGCTGCACCCCAGGCGCGGGCTCCTGAGTGAGAGGCCTGGAAACCCCAAGAGAGCGGGAACGACGACGGACCCAAACGAGGGCCCCAAGAGCACAAGAGGCCTCCAGATAGGAGTAAAAGGAGACATTAGGACACTGGGATACCCCGATGCACAGCTTTTCGGGAAGGCCTGCGACCGGGGGTGAGAGGCTGAGATGCACCACACAGTGCAAAGAGAGTGAGGGCGAGCATAAGTGCGAGAGACGGGGGACATCTTTGCGAGGTTGAGCCCTGGAGGATCTTCTAGGACGCCTTGCGGAGTGGGAGGAAGCGACGCAGTGCCACTTCTATAGCCGGGGGGCGCAGGGCGGCGGCGCACGACCGAAGAGACACGCAGACAGGCCCTGGGGCCTTCAGAGCCAGCGGACGGGGCTGAGCCCTCCCTCCGGTAACCGGGCGCAAAGGCAGTTGGAGAGAGCGGGCACATACCGGGAGGACCGTGGGGGAGAGGCCCCTGCAGCTTTGGGGAGAACCGCATCCGACAGGGGACTCTGAAGACGGACCCTCACCCCGCTGGGGACGGCGTCAACTGCAACTGTCGCGTGGGCACACTGGCAGACACATACCTCCCGGGGACAAGAGACTCTCCCACCCACGCTAGTGCGCAGCGGCCTGAGGAAGCAGGGGGAGTAGACGCTGCCATGTCTACTGTGCGGGGCAGGAAAGACAGAAATCTCAAAGAGATGCTGACCAAGCTTCCCTCATCTAGCAGCGGGATGGGAGACTTTCCCCTACTACACACACGGGGCAAGACACGGACACCCACGACGCCTCAGTCACTCGTGCCTTTCTGGAGACGCTCTTCGGAACACTGAGGGATGACTTCCAGGCAATGAAAGGAGAAATCGCGCGGGAGATGAAAGAGGTGAGAAGGGACATCGACGCAGTGGGCGAACGAATGGCCTCCATTGAAGACCAGGAACAAGCGCGGGAGGAGGAAGTAGAACAATTGCAGCAAGAGATTCTCAGGCTCAAAGAGCAGCAAATTGACATTCAAGCGCACACGGAGGACTTGGAAAACCGCTCTCGCCGGAATAACATTTGCGTTAAGGGAGTGCCACCTAAAGAGGAAGGGTCGGACATAACGCACTACCTACAGGGCCTCTTCAGGAGCATGCTGGGGGTCCCACCAGACTTCGACATAAAGATAGACAGAGCTCATCGAGTGGGTCTCCCGCGACGTGCGCCGGCACCCCTGCCAGATATATTGGCGTGCCTTCTGGATTTTCAACTTAAAGAACTCATACTACGAGCTGCCAGGGACAAACAAATTGTACGCTAGCAAGACCATCCCATCGCTCTGTATCAGGACTTGGCCCTGATAACCCTTCAGAAGCGGAGAGAGTTTCGAGTGGCTACAACACATCTCCGGAACCAGGGTATACCGTATTCATGGGGGCACCCATTTCGATTAATCTTCAAGTGGCAGGGCAAGCGACACCAACTCTGGTCACTGCAAGACACTTGTAGGGTACTGGGCATCGAGGTCCCACAGCAGAAGGAGGAGGAGGTCAAACAGAGCGCGGCCCCCGGAGGGAGGTGGCAAAAAGTCTCCGCCAGGCGCAGCGCTGACCGAGCGTTGAGACCCGACCCCACGACTATGGCGCAAGAAAGACAATCGGTGCTGGAAACGCTGTCGAGAGGGACATCTCCACATGCGGATATCCTGGACGAATGAGGGGTAGCTACGTGATATATGTCCCATCACGATGGTGAAGGAGAGACAAGCAACTATGGACTTGCTGATCACGGAGAAGACTCCTCATGCAGGCGCAGAGGGATCGAGGGACAGATAAGTGGGAACAGCGGGCTGGGTGGGCGGCGGGGACCTACGCAGGGAGCGGGGAGGCTTTGGGGGGATTTTTTTCCTTTTGGGCTACATCATGTTCCCAAAACTTTGGACTGCCAAGGACACGAGACCTCGAACTCTGGGTCCTGGACTATATTGGGTGTTGTTGGGGTTTCAGTTGGGGTTAGGGAGGGGGGGGGCGGGGAGCTGGTACTCACACGGAAGGTTCAGAGGCATACTGTTTCGGAAGGGAGCGCACTCCCACCATGGCCCCTGCGGGAATGTGGGGGGAAGGCCGGGGGAAGAGAATAGATAGCAATCGAGCTACTCTTGACCTATGCCACATGACACACTGAAGATCCTCACAATCAACGTGAAAGGTCTCAATAACCCTGTTAAAAGAAAGGCGATCCTCTCCTATCTGGAGAACTCAGGGACAGAGGTGTGCCTATTACAGGAAACCCACCTACTCTCGAAGGATTGGCACCGACTGAGGTCGCGAGCCTTTCCACAAGAGTTCTTCTCCTCCTCTTCGGATAAAAAGGCGGGGGTGGCGAGCCTGATCTCTAACCGTTTTCGGGGGGAGGTGAGGGACAAAATTGCAGAAATTAAAGGACAGCTTCTAGCCTATACGCTTCAGATTGGTGGACATACCTGGGTGGTGGGTTCGGTGTACTCACCTAACTCGGGACAGGAACGTTTCTTACTGACAGCTTTCTCGGAGGTCATGAATAGGCAAGAACGTTTGACACTGGTGGGGGGCGATTTCAATATAGTGATGGACGCAGCCACAGACAGATCAGGGAGCCGCTATACACATACGGGAAGTTTGACACAAGAGGGGGTTAGATGGTTCCAGACCATGGGGTTGGTGGACTGCTGGAGGGACAAACACCCCCAAACCTCACAATACTCATTCTACTCCCATGCCCATGGCACATACGCCCGCCTAGATCCCATAATAGGTACGACGGAACTTAATAAATTGGTAGAAGACGTTAACATCATCCCAGCAGCGATTTCAGATCATGATGCGGTGGTGATCTCTGTGCGGGTACCGCCGTGGCGCAAGTCACCGGGGGGCTGGAGATTGAGGGAGAGCATGTTACGTAAAGAAACAGTGACGAAGCAGATCACCAAGTGTATTAACAACTATCTGGAAGTGAACGACACCCCAGATACCTCTGAGGCTACGCTGTGGGAGGCATTGAAGGCGGTAGTAAGGGGCGAGCTGATAGCCATTGCGGCGGCAGAGAATAGGGAGCGCAAAGATAAGCGGGACCAACTGGGGGCACAAGTAAAAGAACTGGAAAGGGTTCATAGAAGGACAGGAGCACCAAGGGTATGGAGGCAGCTGAAGGCAGCGAGGGCACAACTGGCAGGGCTGGATCTCGACAGAGCGGAGTATGCGGCGCTGAGATTAAAGTACTCCTACTATATAGGCGGGGATAAGACGGGGCGGATGCTAGCAAACAAGCTGAGGTCCAGGAACCAGAAATCTAGAATCCACGTCATCAAGAACAACGAGGGGGACAAATTAACGGAGGACGAGGATATTGCTCAGGCATTCAGGGACGTCTATGCCACCCTTTATAAAGGAGAAGTTAGATCGGAGCAGCTTATGACATCGTACTTGGGTGGGGCGCGTATAACCCAGATCTCTAAAGATAGGGCGGATCTATTGGATTCCCCCATAAAACTGGAGGAAGTGATTGGGGCGATCTCGCGGCTTAAACTTCTTAAATCGCCGGGGCCGGATGGGTTTTCGGCAGGTTTTTACAAAACCTGCCATGCCTTGGCGCCTATACTGACAAGGCTCTTTAATTCATTCGACGGGCCGGGTTCGATTCCTTCTGAGATGCTGTCGGCATCCATTGTGGTGCTTCCTAAACCCGGAAAGGATAAAACGTTATGCGGTTCATACCAACCAGTGTCCCTCCTGAATGTGGACTTAAAACTGTTCACCGGCATATTGGCGGTGAGACTCGGCCCGCTAATGCCCGGGATTATTGAGCCGGATCAAGCCGGCTTTGTCCAGACCCGACAAAGCGGAGACAACACTAAGCGGACCCTCCACCTCATAGACAAAGCCCATCGCACGAATATGGATGCCCTCCTCTTGACGGTGGATGCGGAGAAGGCGTTCGACCGGGTTGATTGGGGATATTTAGAACGTACTTTACTCCACTTCGGCGTCGGTAGCCGTTTCCGCTCATGGGTGGCCGGCTGCTACAACTCCCCTACGGCCACAATCAGGGTTAATGGGGTCTCTTCACACCCCTTTGCCATTCAGCGGGGTACCAGACAAGGGTGCCCTTTGTCGCCCCTCTTGTTCGCCCTCTACATAGAACCGTTAGCCCAAAAAGTACAGGATAACCCGGACATCGAAGGTATCCCATTTGGGGGAGAACAACATGTAATAAGCCTCTATGCCGACGATATTTTAGCTTTCCTCCACACTCCCGGGAAATCGCTCCCGGTGTTTTTACAAGAATTGGAGTCCTTTGGCCGGGTCTCGGGATTTAAGGTTAACATTGGGAAATCTCAGATCCTTCCTTTGGCTGGAGCGTCCCCAGAACCGGCGACGAGGCGCTGTGGCGACTCGGAGATCCAGATGACGGGATCTATCCCACACTTGGGATTGGAACTGGCCCCGACGATAGCACAAACGGCCAAGATTAACTATACGAAACTCTCAAAACAGATTGGGAAGGATCTGAATAGTTGGAGGCACCACCACCTGTCCTTATTGGGCCGTGTGGTGGCAATCAAAATGACAATCCTCCCCAAGGCACCCTACTTATTTCAAACGCTGCCAGTTTCGCCGCCTAAAGACATTCTCGCTAAATTACAGGCGGATATACGCCATTTTGTCTGGGCAGGGGCACGGCCTTGGATGCGCAGAGAATTGGGATGCCTGAAATTGGAGGAGGGGGGTCTGGGGATCCCGAACCTCTTAGACTACTTCCGGGCAGCCCAGCTGCGATATCTAGTGGAGTGGAGCAGGGATGAATCCGAAAAGAGATGGTTATTTCAGGACAGAGCGCTAGCGGGGTTGACCTTATGGAAGATTACATTTTGAAAAGGGCAGACAGGCCGCAGAGCTTATGGAGGTCTCCAGTAACAAAACCGGTTATGGAGGCCTGGGACAAGGTGGCTACTAAACTATCCCTCACGACATTCCCCTCCCCGCTGACACCAATACTAGACAATCAGGAGTTTACTCCGGGGCTAGATAGTAAGGCATTCGCGGAATGGCATAAGATACCATGCAAGGCGGCGGGGCATTTATTTGATCTGGACGGCATAGTGCCATTTGCACGGCTGCGGCTAGATCATGCACTGCCCGAAACGGAGTGCTTCTGCTATACGCAAATAAGGCACTGGTTGCTTCAGCCTGAAGTTCAACCGCAAGTACGGCGGAAATTAATAGGTTATGAAAAATGGCTGCTCTCTAAAAAAGACGACAAGAAACTAATCTCAGAGTTGTATGACATGATACGCCAGAAACCTCCTACACTTCCCACAGCTAGCCAAAAACGTTGGGCAATGGAATTAGGGCGGGAGCTGTCGCAAAAGGAATGGGGTGAGATATATTATAGGGCTAAGCACACGGCAAGAAACACAGCTAGCAAAGAAACAGACATTAAGCGAGCCACATATTGGTACCTTACCCCTGTACGCCTTAATAAAGGGAACCCGGATCGCAGCCCCACCTGTTGGCGTGGTTGTGGAGCGGAGGGCACCTTATTGCATCTACTGTGGGACTGTCCTTTGCTAACATCATACTGGCCAAAGATCTTGGACGAGATAGACTTAAGGTTTGAGACGCAGATTCCACGACTCCTGCCATACATAATCCTGGGATTGCCTAACGCGCTAATGTTCCCATTGAAATTGCGAAAAGGGAAACAGATGGGCTTGGCCTTGGGGGCGGCGCTCCAGAATATTCTATCTCACTGGGGAACACAGAACGTCCCTACATTCCTAGGTTGGCTCCACAGGATCTGGCATATACTGGGGATGGAAAGGATTCATGCCTCCCTCACAAACTCCGAAGACACATTCAAAGAGGTGTGGAAACCATTCCTCCAACTGTTATCTACGGAATTCCACGAAATCACCTGTCCGAGATATCTCCGCCTCCTTAGGATAACCAATACCGGGTTGAAGTTCAGGGTTATTGTATTTCTTTTCTTGAGACATTGATCGCTATGTATATGCTACGTATAATGCAAAGATACATGACGCGGATGGCAGTAAGCTGTAAATGCAGTTCTAGATACGGAATAATGTGAACCTGTCAGATGTGGAATGTTACAATTGTGGCATTATCAAATAAAAAACAGAGTTAAACCTAAATTGTTTTATCATAATGACCAAGGGCAATATTATCTGCATAAACTTAGGGTAGGAAGTGCTCAACGTCAGTATTAATTGATTGTGGTTAATTAGTGGACAATACAAGTATACAATGCATCACTTGATGAATAAGCAGAAATGATCATGATGACATGGCATAAGAGATATTTGGATCGTTCAATGGGTAATATTCTAAAAGTCTGAACACTATGTGTAACGTTGCAAATACTATGTTAAGATGTGTCATCTATTTTTTCAATAAAATGAAAGGTGGTTTCCATAGACAAATTCCAATAATAGTATCATATTACACCTTATATGTGAAACAGGGGGGATTAATAATATTATCAAGTCTGTTGTCCATGCCTATTGGTAGCCAATACACGTGGTGTTAATTGTTCAACTGTTTAAAATGCTGAGTTATGGCGGAGCGCGCTCATGTGATCAAGACCGTAAACTAATGGTCGAAACGCGCCATGGACAAGGCATTAGCCTTATTTGTTGACGGGGAGTAATAAACAAATGAATACTCGCACTTTATAGGAGTGCGTGCCTGCTTCGTTTTTTGGAGTGCATTGAATGAAAGGACTGGTTTCTTAATATATATATATATATAACGTCAAGTGTTTGGATTAATACGGCCGGCCCGGCCGTGAAAGTGCACCACCGCAAGAAGGAAAAGCGGGTCCATGGTATGTTTGGCAATAGACGGAACCAGGTTGGCTTTAAATTTTAAAACGGACTTTGCTGTGAAGGGCATTGGCAGCAGGGTAACTAAATGGGCATGTGTTTTTAACAGCAACCCACATGGGTAACATTTGGACTTTCAATCACATATTGCATTGTGTCAGCTATGCGCCTCACTTGAGATGAATACGTAATGAGGGGATAAATTGGGAGCAGTGTTGCTGTTTGTCACGTGCTGCCTTTGAGAAAGAACATCAAGTTCGAAACGCGTCAGGCATGGTTCTAACTTTTATGTTCTTTTCACCGAAGCTGTTTTCCTGCTAATAAATCTACAACCTGTGAGAGTGCAATTGGCCTGGGGCAATTGTTTGTTTGGATATATATTATCTACTGGCGGTCGCCAGTAGATAGTTATAGTTAGGACCTATTTTCCATAGGAAATCCGCAACATTCTATTTGAAATAACTCTTGCGCCGGTTGACGAAGCTTCGCGAAATTTTCAAACTTTGTGGCCCGCTCCGGTCCGCTCCTACCGTGAAAGTCTCGGGGTGATTCGTCAAGCGGGAGCCCCCCTCCATAAACAAAAATATATATTTGGCCATGCCCCGGGGGATGGGGTCCCCGGGGCCAGAATTGGCCACGGGAGGGGGGCCCACGCGGCCCCCTTCCCGTTTATTTTTTTAAATTATTATTAAAAAAGGGGTCAGGCCCTGGGGGATGAGGTCCCCAGGGCCCAAAAGTAAAGAAGAAGAGGGCCACACAGCCCCCTTCCAAAAAACAAAAAAGCAAAAAAACACACAATCGTGCCGAGGCTCCGCCCCTCCCAGCAACACTCTGCAAACGCGCCCTGTGGCGCGTTTAAGTTGGGAAATGAATTCCCCTTCAATACTGGGGGTCCCTGGGGCCAACTAGCCCACCAGGAACCTCCAGTATGCGCCAGGGGCTGCGTTGCAGAGAGGTGGTCCAGGCCACGCCCCTTTTACACCTCTCTGCAACGCAGCTCTGTGGCGCTTACTGGAGGTACCTGGTGGGCTAGTTGGACCCCAGGGACCCTCAGGATTCAAGGGGACTTAATCCCCAACTCAAAACGCGCCACGGGCGCATTTGCACAGTGGTGAAGGGAGGGCGGGGCTCAGGTGACATGTGTGCAAACAGGCCCAATGGCGCGTTTTAAGATGGGGAATTAAATCCCTTCAATCCTGAGGGTCCCTGGGGGCCAACTAGCCCACCAGGTACCTCCAGTAAGCGCCACGGAGCTGCGTTGCAGAGTGTTGTAAAAGGGCGTGGCTTCTGAACACCTCTACAACGCAGCTCTCTGGCACATACTGGAGGTATCTGGTGGGCTAGTTGGCCCCTAGGGTCCCTCGGGATTGAGGAGGAATTAATTCTCCAACTTAAAACGTGCCACAGGGCGTGTTTGCAGACATGTCACCTCAGGCCCCACCCCCTTCCTTCACCATTGTGCAAATATTCTTCTAAAATCAGCCGAACTACGAATTCCGATTTA
This sequence comes from Calotriton arnoldi, assembly GCA_963921515.1. Classification (NCBI taxonomy): domain Eukaryota; kingdom Metazoa; phylum Chordata; class Amphibia; order Caudata; family Salamandridae; genus Calotriton; species Calotriton arnoldi. The sequence continues at coordinate 1,530,913 of CAWUFW010001731.1, forward strand.
CTCACCTGTTATCAGGAGAGACCTCAGTGCTGCATCTTTGAGCCCAGTACTGATCCTGAAAAGTAATTTTAACCGTACTTACCAGTAACTTGAATTTCCTTCCATAGGATATCATTGCCTGCTTTTGCTGAAAAAGTTTCTAAGTGTCAAATTTTGAAACATACAAATATTCCTCTAAAATCAGCCGAACTACGAATTCCGATTTACTCACCTGTTATCAGGAGAGACCTCAGTGCTGCATCTTTGAGCCCAGTACTGATCCTGAAAAGTAATTCTAACCGTACTTACCAGTAACTTGAATTTCCTTCCATAGGCTAACATTGACTGGTTTCACTTGGAAATTCTTCTAAGTGTGGAGTTTTGGAACTTTATAATATTCCTCTAAAATCAGCTGAACTACGAATTCCAATTTACTCACCTGTTATCAGGAGAGACCTCAGTGCTGCATCTTTGAGCCCAGTACAGATCCTGAAAAGTAATTCTAACCGTACTTACCAGTAACTTGTATTTCCATCCATAGGAATCCATTGTCTGGTTTTCAGCAGAAAAGTTTCAAAGTGTCGATTTTCACAAACTAAAAATATTCCTTAAAAATCGCCTGTATGAATTAAACGCATTCTTTCAACTGTTTATAGGAGATGCACCAGTGCTGGATCCAGGATCCACCACTGAGTAAGAAAAAGTAACGATAACACTACTTACCTGCTAAGTGAATTTCCTCCCATAAGATAACATTGGTGATTCTATGTGAAAAAGTTTCTAAGTGTCAAGTTTTAAAATACAATAATATTCCTTAAAAATCACTACTGTAACCAAAACGCTTTTACTCGACTGTTTACAGGAGATGTCCCAGGACTGAATCTAGGATCCAGTCCTGTGGTTAGAAAAGTAATCCATAAAGTAACTAATTGCATTTAACTAGAAATTCACATTGAGCTCAATGTTGCATTGTGTTTGAAATTGTGTTGCCCATTGCAACAACTGTAACTACTGTACTTAAAAGTCTATTGCCTATTTGCAAAGTATTTAAACTAAAGTAATTCATTCTGAGAAAGTATATTTTGTAATGTAATGTATAATGTAATTACAATGTAATTTAAAAAATAAAATATCTAAAAATAAATAGTATAAAAAATGTTTGTAAATCAGTATAAAAAAATAAATATAACAATTAATACATTTAAAAATTGTCATTTACAAAACCTTTGAAATTCACTGAAAAGAACCATAGGTTTCAGACATGTTATAGTTAGGAATTAGCATTTAAAAAACCTTGAAATTCACTGAAACCATAGGTTTCAGGCACGTTATAGTTAGAAATTAGCATTTAAAAAACCGATGGTTTTTTCAGTGAATTTCAAAGGTTTTTTAAATGCTAATTTCTAACTATAACGTGCCTGAAACCTATGGTTTTTTCAGTGAATATATATATATATATATATATGTGTGTGTATATATATATATATATATATGTGTGTGTGTAAAGAATAAAAACATGTACGGAGTACTAAAAAAGACATATATATATATATATATGTATGCACATTGCATTTTTCTTTAATAAATCAATTATGAGACGCTAGTATTTCTGTAAATCAGAAAAAGAGAGCATACAGTTCGAGAATACAGCCTTTATGAGAGAGAAAACTGTATAGGAGAGTAAGGGCATTGTTAACCAATAGGCTGTAATACAAGCATAACAAGTGAAAACTGGCACCTTGCCTTTAAGGCCTCCAAGGACCCCCTGCATTCCAAAATGCCTCAGGGGTGACAGTTAGGTCAATTCTTTTTTCTTGCTCCTTCAGTCAGGACCCTGGAATACAGAGCTCCCTCAGTTTTTAACTTTTTGTCTAAACTTTTCTTCAGAATACTATTTTTTCTACACTCTCTCAACGTCTTTTCTCATTTAAAGCGAGTAACTCCTGACAAGAAAACACATTTTGTCTTGTCAAAAAAATGCCTTCACTTTTTCTCAAGTGCCCTGTCTGTGGCAAAAAGAAGGTAAAGACAGACCTTCATTCTGTCTGCGTGCTATGTCTACCAACAACCCATCTGCCAGAGTATTGTCACCACTGCCAGAAATTTTCTAGGCAGACTATGAAAGAAAGAGAAAAAATCCACCTTCATGATCTTTCAGAAAGGGAGAAAATTTCCACAGAAGGGCATCCACCTGTCTGCAAGGCTCCTAGAGGCAGATCTCCAACCAGGCGTGAGGAGAGGAAAACAAGATCCACCTCTATCGGGCTCGATGTCGAAGGTGCCAGATGGGCAACCCTCGCCTGCAACATCTCCTTCGGCGAAAAAACTGGGACTGGCGTCGAGAGACTCACCTAAAAGAATGTAGTCGAAACCAGCGAAGTCCACGCCATCAAGGGAACACCGCAGGTCTTCATCACTGCTTCACCACTCGACGGAAAGCCAGGTCCACTTGGTGGGCACTCCTTCGATGGCAGACCACCTCGTTCGGTGTCGAGACTTAGAACAGCGAAGTCTTCTTCGCAATGCCATTCCCCGTCGAAGGCAAGTAGACACAGTTCGTCGTCCAGACCTGCATCACATCTGTCGGCGTCAACCAAGGGACAGTCAATTTCAAGACACACACCTCCTCCGACGCCAACCAGACAGCGTTCGACGTCAAGGCATCCTCTTTCGATGTCAACAAGGCGACGATCAACGCTGAGGAGTACTATTTGTCCATCAACCAGATGGAGATTGACATTGAGACATACCAAGCCTCCGTCGACGTCAACCTGGCGACGATCGACGTCAAGACATGCTCCACTTCCGTCGACGTTAAACCAATGTCAATTGACTTTGAGGCATACTTCACCTTTGTCGGCAACAATCGACGTTGAGACATACTCCACCTCCGTTGACGTCAACCCAGCGACGATCGACATCGAGTTATACACCTCCATCTACGACGTCGAGAGGCACTTCTCAGGCATCTTCTAAATCTCCATAACTAGTGGAGAGTCGTAAATCAACGTTGAGACCTCATTCTTCTCCTAGACGTCTCAACAGGTCTAAACAGAGGCTGATCAGGGAAGGACGGTGTTCTCCTGCCTCCACAAGAGCCTCTTTACAGCCTTGTGTGCAAGGACAAGATCCTCACCATTCTGCAAAGGCGTCCATCACCTTTCGCCCAGATGGTTTGAGGGTGTCTGTAAGTGGCCCGTTCCACAGGAGCCCAGACTCCCAGTACTCGCGGACATCCTCGCATTCAAGGTCTCTTCCACAGACGTCTTCTCCAAGATCACCTACATGAGCCAAGACTCCTCTTGCTAGTTTGGCAGAGGCCATCTCGCACTCTCCTTCACTTGGGGTTCCTAGAGATACCACTCAAAAAGACAGAACCAGGTCACGTGGTAGATCTCAGTGTAGAGACAGACCAAGATCTACTACTCCTGCCGCCACAGGGACAGACCAAGATCTTCTACTTCTGTTCGACAACCTCGGTGACCTACATTGCACCATCGGGCACACAGATCCCCTAGGTGGTCCACATCGACCCACTCTTCAGAAAGAGACTATTCCCCAACTCTTACTGATATGCCTCCAACGAGAATATCACCAGTGGACGACCGCAACACTTTCAATGAGGTATGGGTTAAAGGGGCTGCCAAACTGAATAGTGACATTCCAACAACCCCTGCAACCTCTTCGGTCATTTTCAAGACCTTACACCTTAGGTCCTTCTCATGTCCATTGCTGCCTCTGGTCCCATGTCTTATCCAACCAGTAATGGATATTTTTCTCACTCCAGCCTCCCTTCGAGCTGCTCCACTAAGAATTTTAAAGAAATTCAAGGTACCTGAGCAAGATCCTTTATTTCTACAGTCCGACCCTCCACCAGATTCGGTCATTATCGCTGTAGCTCAGAAAACTCACTCGGTGGCGGCCTCTTCTTCCCTACCTCTGGACAAGAATAGCAAACACTTAAACTCATTGGGCAGGAAGATGTTCAGCACTTGGGCATCATTTATGAAAGTCTCGAGTGCCACGGCCTTACTGGGACGGTATGACAAGTCTCTCTGGGACTCAGTTGCTAGATTCTCAGAAAAGCTTCCCAGAGAAGACAGGCAAGACTTTGAGGAGATTCTACAGGAAGGAGGCTTAGTTGCTAAACAACTGATTAGCACAGCTGCAGATGGCACTGATCTCCCGGCTCATGGCTATTCACATGGCAAGTGTACACAACGTTCCTCATGGCTTCGTCTGAAAACTCTAAAGCCAGAGGCTCAACAACGCATTCTAAATCTACCTTTCACAGGCCCCTCGTTGTTTGGGTCACATACGGATGACGAAATGACTAAAATGAAGGTGGAGGTAGATACTCTCAAAGCCGTGGGCCTAGAGAAATGAAAAGCGGTTCACCGCGGATACAGGCCTTATGACTGGTGACCATACCATCAGAGGGTTCAAACCCCTCACTGGTTTTTACGGCACCAACAGCATCAGGCGAAACAGCACTAACAGCCCTGTTGCTCAGCACGTGTCCGAGAAGCTACATGACAACATCCAGCTTCCTTCAAAACATCAGGCAAAGAATGAATTCTCGCTGTTTCCCACTCCGGTATGGGGGAGTATCTCCAAATATCTCGACGAGTGGCGCACCATAACCAACAGCAAATTGGTCTTAGATACTGTAGAAAATGGGTACTCACTTTGATTTTGGCTTCCCCCTCTGGAGGTTCCACCTCCACACGCAGCTTGCCACCAGCTGAAACTACTGCAGAGCGTAGTCTCCACTCTACTTCACAAAGGCGCAATAGAGGAGGTACCTCACTCACAGCGGGGAATAGGTGTATACTCCCTGTATTTCCTCTTAAAAAAAAAAGACCCATCTACAGAATTCAGACCCATTCTAGACTTATGTCACCTAAACAAATATATCTGCAAGGAAAAATTCAGAATGTTGCCTCTCCAGCAAATATACCGCCAACTCCATCAGGGGAACTGGATGTGTTCCATTGATCTGCAGGATGCCTATTTCCGCATCCCAGTAGCCATAACACATCGGAAATTCCTGTGGTTCAAAGTGGCAGCCAACCATTATCAATACAAAGTATTACCCTTCGTCTTGAAGTCAGCTCCCCGCACGTTTACAAAGTGCAAGGCAGTTGCAGCAGCTGCCTTAGGATGTAAAAGAATATTTGTCTACCCATACTTGGATGACTGGCTGGTAAAAAGCTCCTCTCTAGAGCAAACGAAGAAACACTATCACATCTGCATTGAGTCCCTTCTGCCTCTGGGTCTCCACATCAACATCGAGAAGCCAATCCAAACTCCAACTCAAAGGATGCACTACCTAGGTGCGACCCTGAACACAAAAGTCGCAAAAGTGTGTCCTTCAGAGGGGCGTCTAGCATCAATTGCTCAGAAGTGTGACAAAATCCAGAATACCCCACGTCCATCAGCCAGACAGATGGCGTCTCTTCTAGGTTCAATGCCGTCATGCATTTTTCTAGTTCCCAATGCCAGATTGCGACTGAGACTGTTGCAATAGAATATGGAAGATCAGTGGAACCAAATCAAGGATCATTGGGACAACAGGCTCACACTATCTCAGGTGGCGAAAGCATCCCTACCATTGTGGTCTCGTCACCCAAATCTACGAATGGCATCCCGCTTCACCAGACTACGCCAACTCAAACACTCATAAGAGACGCATCCCTCCAGGGTTGGCGTGCACACATGAGTACCCTACAGACGCAAGGTCTGTGGTCTCCCAAGGATCAAACATATCATATCAATATGCTGGAGGTGCAATCAGTCCATCTAGCGCTCAAGTCATTTTACCCAGCCATTCAAACCAACTCGCTCCTGGTCCAACGTACGACCACAATGCACTATTTGAACAAGAAAGAAGAGACTAGCTCTCGCCCTCTTTTCATTGAAGCGCAATCGATTTGTCTCTGGCTCCTAGCGAGGTGTTTAACAATCTCAGCAATCCACCTCCCAGGAGTCCAGAACATGCAAGCGGACTCTCTAAGCCCTCACTTCACAGAACAACACGACTGGATTCTGCACGATGACGTCGTAAAATAAATTTTCAGAGAATAAGGGCATCCGCAAATAGACCTGTTTGCAGACAAGCAAAACAAAAAATGCCCGACTTTGCATCCAGGTTCTACCGACCAAGGACAAAGGGGAATGCCCTTATGATAGACTGGTCAGGGACATTTCTCTATGCGTTTCCTCCCATTCCCCTGATACCGACAACCAGCTGTATCGGAACAGAGCCAAAATGATCCTGATTGCTCCAGAATGGCCTCGCCAGTGGTGGTATCCAGATCACTTTCACTTATCCGAACGAACACACAGGAGGCTTCCATGCAGAACGGATCTCCTGTGCAGGCTGGGCGGGAAGATTTTCCACCCCAACCTTCCTTCGCTGAGCTTGACAGAATAGCTCCTAAAGTCTTACAATATGGACATTTAGGTCTCTCTCGGGAGTGCATGGACATACTTACGTAATCCAAACGTCCTTCCAATAGGCATTCCTATGCGTTCAAGTGGAAAAGATTTTACATGCAAAGTGTTCAGAATCATTTACATCTTCTGCTGGGCTTAGCTAAAACTGGTCTACAATTCGTATTGATTAAGGTACTTCTTGTAGCCATCACAGCTTATAGAAAGTGCCCTACTCAAAGATCATTCTTTCAGATCCCTGCAGTAAATGATTTCTTGGAGCGATTAAAAAAGGTGTTTCCACTTGTACGATCTCCATCTCCTCCTAGGGAACTGAATGTAGGGCTTTGCAAACTCATGGGTCCCCTATATCAACCGATCCATATGGCAACCTTACAGCACCTTACGTGGATAGCTGCTTCTCTAGAAGCTATTACTTTGGCATGCAGAATCAGTGAAATTCAGGCTCTCTGTGCCAAAGAACCTTACACGATGTTCTATAACAACCGTGTGGGGATAAGAACTCCTCCCTTTTCTCCCCAAAGTAGTGTCTGATTTCCACATCAACCAAACAAGTTCACTTCCTACATTTTTTCCAAACTTTTCCACGCCTGTGGAAAGGACTTTACGCTCTTTAGATCTTAAAAAAAAGAGTATTAACATTTTACCTGGACAAAACCAAGATAATCAGACAATCTGCCCATCTATTTGTTAATTATGGCCCTATGAAAACAGACATCGCCTCCTCTAAACAGTCCATTTCTAGATGGATAGTTTTGTGTATTATGTTCACCTATCAGGTGGCCAATAAACAGTTACCGGCCAGACCCAAAGCCCACTCTACGAGGAGCAAAATGGCAACAGAAGCCCTAGTTAGAAACATTCTCATCTCTCAATCAATCAATCAATCAGGGATTTGTGAAGCACGCTACTTCCCCGTGAGGGTCTCAAGGCGCTGGGGCGAGGGGGATGTGCAGCTCCAAATCAGCCGAAGCGCCGGGTCTTGAGGCTCTTCCTGAAGGTGTGTAGAGTGGGGGAAAGTCTGATGTTGAGCGGGAGCTCGTTCCACGTCTTTGCTGGGATGTAGGAGTAGGCTCTTCCACCCACTCTGGCTCTGCGGATGCGAGGGGTTTCGGCAAGGGCGAGATCTGCGGAGCGGACATCTCTCTTGGGTACGTGGAAGGAGACTCTTTCGTTGAGGTATTGTGGTCCGGTGTTGTGGAGGGATTTGTAGGTGTGAGAGAGTGGCTTGAAGGTAACTCTCTTCTCGATGGGGAGCCAGTGGCATTCTCGTATGTGCTGGGTGATGTGTTCATGTCGTGGGATGCCGAGGACGAGTCTGGCAGTGGTGTTCAGGATGGTCTGGAGTTTACGGAGCTGGGATCTGTTGATTCCGGCGTAGAGGGCGTTTCAGTAGTCCAGTCTGCTTGTAATGAGTGCGTGGGTGACGGTCTTTCTGGATTCGGGGGGGATCCACTTGAAGGTCTTGCGAAGGATGGGTGTTGAAACACGTGGAGGAGACGGCCTTGATCTGTCGGGTCATGGTGAGGGAGGAGTCGAGTATGATGCCGAGGATCCGGGCGTTGTCCGTGGGAGTGGGGGGGTTGCCGAGGGCAGTGGGCCACCAGGTGTTGTCCCATGCTGATGGGGTGGGGTGAGGATGAGGACTTCTGTCTTCTCCGAGTTGGCTTCAGATAGCTGCTGCCCATCCAGGATGCAACGTCTTTCATTCCTTCCTGGAAGCTGAGTCTGGTGGTGTCGGGTTCCTTCGTGAGGGAGAGGATGAGCTGAATGGCAGCTACTTGGAGATCGGTACATACTTTTACAAAGCACTACTGTCTTGATTCAGATACTAAGACAGACACCCAAGTAGGGCAGGCCTCCTGAGGAATCTATTTCAATAAATGTTTACAGTTTCTTTTTTGTTTATTGATTCGCCTCCAGATGTTTGGATTGGGCTTGCTACTCTATTCAGTGTTTATGACTATTGATGAGGATCCCCAGGAAGAGAAGGATAAGTTACTTACCTGGAATCCTAGTTCTCTTACAGGGTAATCCTCATCAAAGTCATAAGCAACCATCCCTGGACGAATCTAACAAGCAGCAGTTCAGATAAATTCTGCTGTTCTGTTCTTCAAGTCACCATCAAAAAGTACTGACCTAACTGTCACCCCTGAGGCATGATAGGATGCAGAGGTCCTTAGAGGCCTTAAAGGCACGGTGCCAGTTTTCACTTGTTATGGTTTTAATGCAGTCTATTGGGTAACAATGCCTTTACTCTCCTATACAGTTTTCTCTCTCAATAAAAGCTGTATCCTTGAACTGTATGCTCTCTTTTTCTAATTTACAGAAATACTAGCATCGCATAATTGATTTATTAAAGGAAAATGCAATGTATATAAGCATTTTTTGCCCTTAACACATAGGCTGCATACATAATGCAAATATATATATATATACATGTCTTTTTTAGTACTCCGTACATATTTTTATTCTTATATTTTCACCAAAATCTCTCCTCCAGAAGAAAAGACAAGCGGCACACCAGGGGATTTTGCGCAAATTTTTAATGTGCACCAAGACGACGTGTTTCGGCGTTAGCCTTTTCGAGTAAAGTGTTACTGCCAATTCCCTTAGAAATATCTCTCCCAGTTCATGGAAAGTGAAGATATACTTAAGAAAATTAAACTTGATTTCTTAACAAAAAGCAAAACATTGTGCCTTTGAATGCAAATTCATAATGTAAGCTTAAATAATATATACATACAAATTTGTCATATTATTTTGTGAAAAGCGCGCATTTCATTCGTTTGATCATTCGATAATTTATGACTTTTGATCATCTTCTGTCTCATAAAATCATTTCAAACTATTGCAACTTTACCATGATTTGATATACGAAATGGAATTTCACAAATAAAGTGGCATGTGCTTTCAAATATCAATTGTGAATGGCATTCTCAATAAAGTTTTTTGAACAGATTGACGCGCGCTTAAGGCCAACGGTATGCCGATTTTTACATTTCATTGCATACATATAATAGTATTCTTACTGCATACTTTTCAACTCTTATAGCGCAAGCAAATGTATACTATGTAGTTATTTACAGTTGGCGTGGCCAGCGATCTAATTACACAACAGTGCTATATTATGCGTAATATTGCGGGTCTTATCCTGACTGTCTTAATCTTGCAACCAGGTTCTCTATTTATTTATAAATACCTGCACTTTGTCTCAACCATGATCTTGGGTACTGTACCCTTATAATAGCCTGTTGTATTGCAATTTCGTTGGTCACCCCTAATTTTATTCACCAAGTGTTTCTTCCCAATACTGGGACATCCTACAGGGAATGGCATGTTTATGGTGCAAATATATATGTGAGTGATGAAATAATAAGGTGTATGTGAGGAAGTGAGACATTCTGCCATGATATGATCAGTAAATACTGTATTAGCCATTTCCCGGTAATGACATGAAATACATGCCTATAGCAGAGCCCTGTTATATCATTTCTTGTGCTTCCGCACGGCCAGAGAATTGTCCCTTCCCTCCTTAAAATTAGTGTTTGTGAGTTAAAATTCTACTGAAAGGTTGCCTTCACTCCGTCCTCAATTATATTCCTATATGGGTGGCTAATTCCTCCCCACTGTTTAGTCCATTTGGGCTCTTAGTGTTGAGCACCGACACTGGCACCGACACTGTTGGAAGGAGAACTGCAACAGCAGCAACGCGAGCAGTTTATATATATATATATATATATATATATATATATATATATATATATATAGTGATCCGGGGTCCCCGCACATAGGCGGGAATATTCAATGCTTATGACATTGATGAGGATTCTCCTGGAAGAGAACTAGGATTACAGGTAAGTAACTTATCCTTCCACCCTCCCCCCTTCTTTAGTTACTCTGGTGGGGTGAAGAATTGTAAACCATCTAGAAGTGTGGCAGAAGATAACAAAAGACAACTTGGTCTTGAATACTGTTTAGAATAGATATTCTGTAAAATTCAAATCTCCTCCTCCTTCTATACCACAAAAATGTCCTCTCAATATCATTGAAAGCTGCTCCAAAAAGAGGTAAACACCTTTTTTGAGAAACTTGCAGTGGAGGAGGTCCCTGTTACTTTCCGGTTCGAAAGAAGGGTCCAAAACATGAATTCATATCAGTCCTCAATCTCAGGACTACAAACAAAAAGATAAGTAAGGAAAAGTTCAGTATATTGGCTTTACACCAAATTTCTCCTCAATTATATCAGGGGGACTAGATTTGCGCAGTTGGCTTACCTTTAGAATGCCTACTATCATGTCCATCTGTCTGAGGGAATGGCCTGGAAGAAACACTTAGGGAAGGCGTCCCTGAAATTGTCCCAGTTAACTGGGGCTTTGCAGCGGGAGCATTGCCTTTCTTATACTAAGCCTATAGCCCATGCACTCAAGCTGTATAGTTGCAAGGTAGTGAGTAGTGTGCTATACGGGGCAGAACTGTGGGGCTTCATAAACGTTAACACCCTGTCAACAGTGGAAAACAAGTTCCTTAGGAGCTTGGTATCACTCCCCCAAAGCACTCCCCTTCTCCCCTTGAAACTAGACTTGGGTATCAAGTCTATTAATGACCAAGTGAGCTTACACCCATTGCTTTTCTGGCATAGAATGGTCACAACCCCTGATTTGGCCCCCTATGCCGCCGCTTTTGCTGAAGTTTCTGCCTTGGACAAAAACCATAAAATTGGGTGGATTAAACACATAGACACCATCCGGGCAGGCGTAGGGGTGCCTAAGGAGCTAGAAGGTCTCCCGCCCACATTCTCTAGGGATCAATTAAAATCTCAGTATTGGGCATGGGTAGAACAGAAGAATTTCCTGAAAATTCGTCATGGCTGCCTAACTGATGTTTTTACTGACATAAAATCCATCAGCCGGCTAGAAAGCTATCTTGATTTTATTAAAGTGCTGGCAGATAGGAAATTGTACACCCAGTTCAGACATGGCTGTCTACCCATTAATGCTTTCACGAATTCCTGGCTGACAAACTCATTACAGCCCATGGGCTGTCCCTCTTGTCCATGCCCTTATGAAACAATAAGCCATGTTTTTTTTGCTTGTGCTGCCTACGCCAGACCTAGAAGGAATTGGCTAACACCCGTATGTAGACAACTTGTGACACACAGCCACAAAGACGCCCTAAGCATTTTAAAGACAGATGCGAGACCACTCTATGCTTGGGCAACTGCAAAATTCCTGGGCCAGTTTTGGGCCATTAGAAGGAGGGTTATATCCACCTCCCCGACTGGCATGAAGAAGAAAACAAATTGATATTATAAAGATCAGTCCAGTCGGGTGTGTATTTTGCTCTAGTATTTTGGCTTGTAAAAATTGGTTTTTATGTTACTATTTTAAGCTTTTTATCATCTTTTTATTGGTTGCTTGGGGCATGGGTTTTAAAACGGCTACTGTTGTGTAATCGGGCCGCACTCATCAGCAAAATGAGATATAAACAATATCTATTAATGCACTAGCACTTTAGCTCTGTCCCAATAGGTAAAATTTATTTAAACATTAAAAATTGTCTAGCTCTGTTCCCTTTTTTTGTGCATGTACACTTGCATCAAGAATTTGTTAAGTTTCTCTGGTAGACCTTAGGCACATTCAACCAGGAGAAAAGCTGCTAATGTGATTCTGTTGAGAAATGTCCCTATTTCAGAGATATGTAGTGCCACTACATGGAGTTCCATACATATATTTACAAGACACTGTTGTCTTGATTCGGTTAGGCCTCTTTGAGGTATATGTAGGTCAGGCCTCTTTGAGGAATATGTTTGGGTGATATTTGGTGCTGTTTTTCTTTCTTGTCTTCCATGTCTAGAGGGAGGGGCTTGCTATTCTATTCAGTGCTTGTATTTGTAGATGAGGAGCCACTGAAGGAGATCAGTAGATGCCTTAAGTGTGATGTGTTTGCCCAGATGTGGGTCATGTGCTCACAATGCCACAGGGCTCCAGCTGTACCTCACTAACAAGGCCTAAATAGGCTGAAACCAGTTTGGGGGTGCTTGTGGTCCTGTCTGGAGGGGACCAGGCCTGGCAGGGCAGGCTATTGGAGCAGGATGAAGACTAATTTGCAAATAGCTGTTCTCTGCCTAAAGTGGCACAGAGAGTGAAAAACGATGGTCTGGGATGTTGCAATGAATGATCACTTGTGGCTGAGATTAGTTCAAGCATTCCTTCCATCACTTTGTTGTTTGTTGCTGCATTTACATGGCAGCCCATGTCGTGTACTCTTATGACATGGAGGTAAATTCAATATTAAGGTGTATAAGGCAGTTTTGCGTGTGAAGCACTGTTTCTTTCATGCCTGAATCATTACCTGTTGAGTTTGGAGTTCCACTGTGATTTACAAATAGCAGTAAGACAATATTAACAAATCAAAAGGTTGTAAAACAGTGCATACTTAGTATCACGTTCACATCATTGAAAAGCATCCACACTTAAGCTATTGAGATAAATGTGTTCTGAGCTCCTCTCTCCTAAGAGGCCACTATTGTTTAGATTTCCACTGCACGTCATGTGGGAAGAGAGTCCCCTTGGAGCTCTGCTGTAACTTGAAGATGTGACAAATTCTGCTTCAGATTTATTTTCCATATCGGACCTTCTTAAACCACTCTAACAGTCACTCCAGCAGGGAAATGTGTTGAGTGCTTGGGTGAGGGGAATCAATTCTTCAAAAGGTCTGATTAGCCCAAGAAGGCCATGTTTATGTCATAATGCATCTGTTGGCGGAAGGAAAACTTCACAAATAACTCACCTACAGATTGTGTTTACTTCCTGTAAGTGAAGCATAAAGCTACAGACTGCAAACTGTGCCTCAGACTCTCTGCCTATACCTTAATGGGCATGAAGAGTAGTCATTAATTCCGTAACAAAGTTGCCTCTGAAGATGTCCCACTGTATGGGAAAGAGTCTGTATGGGGTGTGCCCCTGCACCCTCTATAAAAAGCACAGCAACAATTGAATTTGGACACTTCTAAAACTATCCAACAACCCGCTTCCATGAATGACCTGCATTCAACATTGAGCCTCTGGCTAAAGTCTCCTAAACAGTCGTCAAATCAGTCAAGTCCTCTACTGACTCCAAAGACAAAATAATTCCCACCAAAATGGCCAATTCAGGGTGACTGAGGCATCAGCACCGAAAGTGCTACCAAGATGACTAGCAGTGACTGCCTCATAAATCATGGAGATGTTATAATTCGTCCCATCAGTGAAGACTCCATGGGTGTACCCTCATAGCCAACAAAGTAGGTTGTCCGTTATGCTCTTCTCAGTTGAGGCTCTGTCTCCAACTTTGCTTCCTTCCGTCAGCGCTAGGATCGCAACAGTCCTTTAGTCGATTCAAAACTGCTCCAGTATTGTCAGCAGCTGTCTCCTCAGCAGTCAGGTTATTGTTAACGATGCCTCAGCCTGTCAACATCTTATGGTTGACCATACTTTCATTGACATAGCCTCGGTCTATAATGTCCGCATGGACAACACAGACAGAAACTTCACAGAAGGGCAGTTAAGTCAAGTAAGGCTCATTTGTAAGGCACCCACGTCCAAGAAAAATTAGAAGAGAAGGGCTTAAAATACCTGTTTGATTTTCTGAACTCAATTGAGTTTGTTCCACCTGTTTTTTTCAGTAACTTACTGCAGTTTTCTATAAGTAGTACTTCTTGTAAAAGGCGAGGTCACTTACAGATCGTTGTGCATTGTCTAAGTGGCCCAACGGGAAAATATGATTTCATCTTCATTTGCCAACTTAGAAGACCCCCATGATAAATAATTATAAAAATTTAAATGTAATTCTTCAGGCGACCATAACCCTGTGAAGCATGCACTCGCAAGAGAAGAGAGTCCTGCAGTAGTTCAGCCTTCAACCTTCAATGTTGGTCCTTTTCAGAACTTCGGAAGTGGTTAATTTCACACTTTCCTTTCTATTTGGTACCCGAATGGCCGATGTAATCTTCCAGTACTGTTAACCGTTCTTTATAGTGGGCATATTTACTTCATTTGTTCTTTACCAAATGTATTTACCTTTCTGCCTCTCTTCAGTGACCTCTACCTTGTTTCCTGTTTTTTTTTTTTTTTGCCTAGATAAAACGCCATGGAGTGGGCTTTTATGTTGTCGAAGCAGACCTAAATGGCACCAGGCCGTGTATTTACTGCATAATCATGAAGGAGGACGCTTGCTGCAGCAGTGAGGGATGGCAACACATTGTGTGACCCGCTTATTAAATATAGTATGCCATCAAATATGACATTGCACCTTTGGAGCAGTGTGCTTTGAAGTAGGTTAATTGCCCGGCATTGTTAGTTTATTGTCCTGTTCGATGTGTGTTTGTGTCTATGAGGGACCTGGCTCTGGAGGCCGATGAGATCCCATTCTGGGACTGTAGAGCTACATGACATGCAAGTGTCCCAGAGCAGAAAAGGAGAGGCAGCACGACTCTGGGCACACCTTTAAGAGCCTGCGTAATAAAAGCTGCGGAGGGTGCCTTTGGTGTAAAGACTGTGATAGATAACTAATGTACGATTCCCTTCTTCCTGCATCCCTAATGTGGGACACAACCTTAGTGCAGATGGATAGATAAGGATAGGAGATCAGCATATTAATGTGGAGTGATAAATGCCACCCTTACGTGGCTGCTTGCATCCCTTTAAGTATGTCTTTTGATTTTCTGTAGCAGTGTTTCTGACAGTCTGGGTAGGTCTGAATGGATTCTACTGTGAGCTCACTGAATTTAAAGAACTTCCTTTTTAGACTTTGAAGGTCAGGATGTGGCAAGACTGAAACATTTCCTAGTTAACATGAAGTAAAGTTTCAATTTTATGAAGGACGCGGAGGCGAGGATTATGCATTTCTTTCTTCACTCTTTATTAAACAGCAAGTTCAAAAATCAAGTAATAAAACCACCGCCAGCCAGGAAACGATTGACTGAGGACACCCTTCCCTCTATCCCCCGCCCCTCCCCCTCTCTAATTCCCTGTTTCTCTTTTCTCTCCTTCATATTATGAATTCCCACTTGGACTAGATACTGCTTACTGCTTACTGATGATGATCATGATGTTCTTTATAGACTTATACAAGCTTACCAACGATATTACTCATCATTTCTGGAGGTCTGTCTCCTTAGGAAAGACTAATATATATGTATAAATGTCTGTGATGTGAAGCCTGCCTTGATTCTCTTGACCTTTGTTAAAATCAATAAAAAATATTTAAAAAAGAAAAAACTGCGAACACTACCAATCCCATAAACCAAAGAGAAGTGTCTATGACAACCATTAACCAATCATAACACAGTCCACATATCCACATACCCATATAAATCCATGCTCCATAAAGTCCTTCCTTTTCTTCACTTTAGGAAGTTAAGTTCAAGCAGCTTCAACCCATCTTGGAGTCAGGACCTACGGACAGAGCATACTCTGTTAAACATATGTTGATATTGGACTAAATAATCCAGTACATGGTAAATGATTGTTGTGTTACAAATACAAAACCAGTGACCATATTACAGTCCTCACATTGTTTAACTAAGCAACATGTATCATCTCATTCATGAACTATACCTGAAAGCCATAAAAGTGAATGCAGAAATACACTGCTACAATAAAATCATAACACATGAATTGCAATTCACTGCACATTAATATCGAGCAACAATAACCATATCGCATCTGTACATGATACCTCCTGTTACATACTGGTGACATGGTATGTCAAACCATAACCAGATTTAGGTATTCTCCCTGAAACCCAGCCAGGGTGGGAAAGCAGATTGTAGATATGCCGAGGGACCCTCCGAAGATTGGTTGCCATCAAACGTTGGAGTGCCCTGAAGTGCAAAGAGCCCAGGAATATGGCCTAAATCGAAGATGACAAACCAACATTCCTGGCCAACTTCCTGAGGGAGATCCTGTCCATCCTAAGGACCTTGTTCAATTCCTTCTTGATCTTGAGGATCTTCGGTTTCGGGAGAATCAGAGCAGCTGACCTGGAATCTATGAGAAGCATAGTAAGGTCATGGTCGGTGCTGGAATCAGCTCCGACTTCTGTTTGTCAATGACAAATCCCAGGTCCGGGAGAAGCGTAATAGTCATGCTCAAGTGCAACAGCAGTTGGTTGCGTGATTGATCCATCAGGAGGATATCGTCAAGATAGATGTTCAACCTAATACCCTTCGTCCTGAGAGCCTCCACCACTGGTTTGAAGAGCTTTGTAAGGCACCAGGGTGCTGAGGACAGGCCATACGGGAGGGTTTGAAATTCGAATATCTGATCCCTCCATTCGAATTGTAGAAAACGGTGAGGAGGGGGAAAGATAGGGACGATGGGCGTCTTTGAGATCCAAATCACCAGCCAGTCGTCCTGCAGCAAAAGATCCCTTAGGAGGTGAATGCCCTCCATCTTGAATTGGAGATAAAGCAGACACTTGTTTAAGCCTCTGAGATTTAGCACTCGGCGGAACCCCTTGTCCTTCTTTTCCACCAAGAAAAGGTTGCTGAGGAATGAGGATGCAATATTGACCTTCAGTGCCCTGAAGAAGCCCTTGCTTATGGGCAAAACGCGTTGGCTGCGTCTGTATATCTGAAGGATTTCAAACTTTGAAGAGAAAAAAAGAAAAAAGAATAAAGACTTATTTTGTTCAAATTGTAAACTTTGGATTGAAATTGCTGAAACACATCTTTTTGTTTTGCTCTATGGATCATAATTGTATTGCCTCTCATTATTTTGTTAAAACTTAGATTTGGACAGTCACATTCTCCAATGTACGGAGAGAGGAATTCTTGCACAAACTGCACACATGCAGTGTGTGAATGTGGTCTGCAAAGTAAGTCAGCTGCTGGCACTCAGTCATATCCTCTCTGAGTTCTTGACGGGTAGGCACTGGGAACTGTATGCAGCGTGATCGTGGGCAGGTGAGGAAGTGCTCCGGCTAATATGACACGAGCTCCTGCAGGTCTCTGCTGTTGGGGCACAAGGTGGTGTTACCAGCACAGTGGAAAGGAGTGGGCAGTCTTGGAGGATTGACAAGATGTTTACATTAGGTAGATTAGGCTTTATGACTTCTCATAGTGGGTGCACCTATGTCATTGATGTTGAGATCCATGCCAACAGGGTAACACTAGACTTGGAGGTGGGGGGAGAGTATTTCAATGAAGCTGCATTACACAGCAGTTCCCGGGACCATTCAAGTATGTGGTGACACAAGGCTTCTCCTCTTGTTGTTCCTTGCTGGAAGTCACATGATAGCTTCACTGCACACAAAGTTTTATTTTGAGTCGGACTGAGCTACAGTGTAAGTCTCAGCTCTCAGCAGCACCCCACCCTTTATGCAGGTATTTTCGAGGTAGAGCACAGACATCTGGATCTTTGATATAGTACTTGAGTTGATAAGGTAGTATCTTAGGGGTCGATTACGATGGCGGGCGGATCGGCACCGCCGTGGCTGCGGTGGCTTCCGCCGGCCTGGCGGGTGCTGTTTTGCCAACCACGGTCGCGAATCCCCGCCCGCCATATTACGATGGGCAGACATAGGCCAAATCCCTACCGCCGCGGAGTTTCCAGTACCGCCAGCACCTTGGATCCGCGACGACGGCGGACATAGCCAATAGCGGGAGACCGCCGTGCGGAATGACGTGTAGACCGCCGTCCGAATCACAATGCCTCAAATAGGCAATCGGACCGCAACGGAGAAACCACCCATTCAAACACGGCAGAAACAATACTGCAGAGGAAAACGGCAATAACACACAACTCCACGCGTTCGCTACCGCAATGGATCCTGCTCTACAAGCCCTGCCACTGCTGTTCCTGATCCGCCATCAACAAAGACGCCGCCGCCGTCGACAACACCGCAGGTACGTCAATGCCACACCTCCGCATCGGGGCCATCCATCAACAACGTCATCACCGCATCCTCCCGGTCACGTCACCGCAGCGGTGAAGACGCAGGAAAAGTTCCGCACAATCCAGTAGGCAGGGCCAGCGGCACGCATGGGCAGTCACAGGGACGTGTAAGGATTGTGTTGGCCCTGGCCCAAATGTACAGTGTGTGCCTCTGTTGGTAGCAGCTGACATTACCTGATACCATCACAGCTCCTACCATCCCACCCTGTTCAACATCAAAATGTGTGCCCATCTGACATTCAGGGATAGTGATGTATGTGAACAAGTCCATAGGTGTATTGTGGCAAAACAACACCTGCAAGGTAATGCCAAATAGGTGCCTGTGATGTGAAACCCCCTTCCTGCCACTGCCAAGATGAGTAATAGGTGGCAAAACAACACCTGCAAGGTAATGCCAAAAAGCTGCCTGTGGTGTGAAACCCCCTTCACGCCACTGCCAAGATGAGTAGTAGGGGGCAAACCCCACCTGCAAAGTAATGCCAAAAAGCTGCCTGTGTTGTGAAACCCCCTTCCTGCCACTGCCAAGATGAGTAGTAGGGGGCAAACTCCACCTGCAAAGTAATGCCAAAAAGGTGCATGTGTTGTGAAACCCCCTTCCTGCCACTGCCAAGATGAGTATTAGGGGCAAACCCCACCTGCAAAGTAATGCCAAAAGCTGCCTGTGTTGTGAAACCACCTTCCTGCCACTGCCAAGATGAGTAGTAGGGGGCAAACTCCACCTGCAAAGTAATGCCAAAAAGGTGCATGTGTTGTGAAACCCCCTTCCTGCCACTGCCAAGATGAGTATTAGGGGGCAAACCCCACCTGCAAAGTAATGCCAAAAAGCTGCCTGTGTTGTGAAACCACCGTCCTGCCACTGCCAAGATGAGTATTAGGGGGCAAACCCCACCTGCAAAGTAATGCCAAAAAGCTGGCTGTGTTGTGAAACCACCTTCCTGCCACTGCCAAGATGAGTAGTAGGGGGCAAACTCCACCTGCAAAGTAATGCCAAAAAGGTGCATGTGTTGTGAAACCCCCTTCCTGCCACTGCCAAGATGAGTAGTAGGGGGCAAACCCCACCTGCAAAGTAATGCCAAAAAGGTGCATGTGTTGTGAAACCCCCTTCCTGCCACTGCCAAGATGAGTATGCCAAAAAGGTGCATGTGTTGTGAAACCCCCTTCCTGCCACTGCCAAGATGAGTAGTAGGGGGCAAACCCCACCTGCAAAGTAATGCCAGAAAGGTGCATGTGTTGTGAAACCCCCTTCCTGCCACTGCCAAGATGAGTATTAGGGGCAAACCCCACCTGGAACATACATGTTTGTAGTTGGCATGTACAGGGCCACATACACCTCAACACCACTGACAAGGACAGGCCAAGCACACTGTGTGACCACTCAACTGCACACATCCAAATATACCCATGTGAGTACGAAGACAGGCCTTCACAAGATTACCACACACACACTGCTGTCCACACATCCAAACACATCACACAGACATCACCAACCTTGGACACCCCGCAAGTTAGACTGTGTGTAGAATTCACCTCTGTTGTGGTATAGCCCCCTAACATGACATGTGTACAATCATACTGAAATCAACAGCAAATGATGATTGCAAGAGTACATCAACACCCACAAACATCATTGCACCCCCAAACCTCAGAGTAAAGCAGACCAAAAGTGTGTGTTACGTTTGCCAAACAATGACAAAGTGAATGAAGTCAATGGCAATGTGGAAGTGCCATGCAGAGCATGTGGCACATTCATCCATACCCACACGTCAAAATGTTTAATTAAGCAAGGGCAGTAACAAACGATACAACAGGAGTAACAGTGTTTATTGCAAAATAACCTGATAGGCACAAAATGTCAAACAAATAAAAGGCCATTGGCCAGTCCACAGTCCAAACAATGCACATGTGTGCATGAAAATGTTTACAGTGAATGTGGAACACCGTACACTGCCATGTGAATGAACAAAGCACCAGGGCTATCAAAGCGCAGTCCAGGCACCGCTGTGGGAGAGATGGGTATGGGAGGGGGTCTGTGCCTCAGACTTGCCTGTCAGTTGGACTGGGAGGTGGCTGATTGTCGTGGACACTGGCGGAACTGGACCTGGGCGAGAGAGGCTCGTCAGAGTCAGAGTCAGCAGTGGCTGTGGCAGGCGTAGGGCTGCTTGGACCGGGTGGCATGGTGGCACGTGGAGGTGGAGAGATGCTGCCGTGAGACACAGAGCCAGTAGTGGCTGTGGCAGGTGTAGGCCTGCTTGTACCGGGTGGCATGGTGGCACGTGGAGGCGGAGAGATGCTGCCGTGAGACACAGAGCCAGTAGTGGCTGTGGCAGGTGTAGGCCTGCTTGTACCGGGTGGCATGGTGGCACGTGGAGGCGGAGAGATGCTGCCATGAGACACAGAGCCAGTAGTGGCTGTGGCAGGTGTAGGCCTGCTTGTACCGGGTGGCATGGTGGCACGTGGAGGCGGAGAGATGCTGCCGTGAGACACAGAGCCAGTAGTGGCTGTGGCAGGTGTAGGCCTGCTTGTACCGGGTGGCATTGTGGCACGTGGAGGCGGAGAGATGCTGCCGTGAGACACAGAGCCAGTAGTGGCTGTGGCAGGTGTAGGGCTGCTCGGACCGGGTGGCATGGTGGCACGTGGAGGCGGAGAGACGCTGCCGTGAGACACAGTGGGTGAGGGTGAATGTTGAGGGCTGCCTCTACACTTCTTGGGTATACGATATTGCAGAAGTGTCTTGGGAGTAGTGGGAAGTGTGGCTGGCACAACAGAGTCCCTCGCCACCAAAGGTGTGACAGGTGCAGGTGGCCCTCCTTGTGGGGATTTGCAGGATGTGGACTTCGCCTTGCTTTTTGCTTGCCTTTTGCCCTCCATCCCCTGTGGCCCTGGTGAACGACTCACATTGCTCTCCTGACCACGCTTCACAGGGGTGTGGGTGGGAGTAGAGGTCCTGGGTGAAGCAGTCTTAGGTTGCTTTGTGGGCTTTCCCTTCAGCGGCACCAGCACCACATCAGGCATGCCAACTGTTTGTCTGTCACTTGGAGCAGTTGTGTGGATGGGAGTCTCTTGTGATGGGTGCAATCTTGTGGACCGTGAGCTAGAGGCCTGCTTCTTTGCCTGATGCCCCTGAGTGTCATGTGAAGGGCTTTTTTCTTTGCGTCCCTGTGTGCCTGTGTCACTTTTTGGGGATGGTGTCTGTGGTCTTGCACGCTTGGAGCGCTGCTGTCGTGTGCTGGGTGTCGACGACTCGGGGCCTGAGGGCTCAGTTGTGTGGTCACTCCCCTCAGGGGTTGCCACTGGCAGGGTGGTTGGTGAAGGCATTGGGGCTGGACTTGGATGCTGTGATAGCTGAATGGCTGCCGTCACGGTGGAGGACAAACCCTGGACAGTCCTGTGTAGCCCACCCACGTCCGAATGAATGCCCTCCATAAATGCCAGAACCTGTCCCAACTTCTTGTCCTGATCCTGGAAAGCATTTAGGAGAGCTGTCTGACCCACACACAGCTGGCGCAAGAGTTCAATCGCCTCAACACTGAGGGCAGCAGGGGAGACAGGGGCAGGGGCAGCGGTGCCTGGGGTGAAGGCGACTCTACCCTTAACAGCCCTGCGGGCACGGACAGCACTAGTGGTAGTAGCCGGGATGGTGGGCACTGGCCGATGTGTGGTGGAGGAAGAGGCAGCATTGTCACTCCCTGTGACCACCATTGTCGCTGACTCCCCACTGGAGTCCGATGATGTTGAGGTTGTGCTTTCTGCGCGTGAGTCCTCAAGGACACTCCTGTCCCCCTCCGAGGCGCTGGTCACATCAGTGTCAGTGATCTCATGGCTATCATGCGTGCCACATGCTTCAGCACTGGTGTCCGTATCATGGCCTTCCGTGCACTCGGTAGATGCTGCAATGGACAGAGACATAGGTTCAGTACAGTGCCATACACACAAACATCAAATGCAAGCACAGAACTAGACTAGAAAATGACAACCCCAAGTTGCACAACACCCTGTGCAGTCTGCATGTGCAACAATCATGCTGAACACAGAAGATGCATGGAAATATGCATTGTTTACATCAATGAGCCATGTGAGGTTCACACCGGCAAATAGCAGGTCCCTGCCTCCTTGTAATGTAACCTAAACATCTCTGCAAGCATACCCACGTGCCTGTATGTGAGAGAGGCATACATCTCAGCATGTTGCCTCTGTCACATATGGAGTCACTGTAAGGGGACAACACAGATACAGATTCAAATTTCTACTTAATAATGTCCATGAGCTACTGATGTCTGACAAGGTGAGCAATTCATCTTGCAAACTGATGCACGTTGGTGTCAGATGTGTACTTCACACCATTAACAAGTCCTGTAGTGCACACATCGTTAAATGCACACTGACATGATGCACACTGCTGTACACTGCCTGGTGATGTCCATGACACCCAGAATGCAGAAGATGTCATAAGGCCACATCTCATCATGCAATGGCAAGGGCCATTGTATGAAACACATGATCAAGTCCATCTATGGGAAAATACATGACACCTGCACTGAACACATAGGCCACTGAGAAGTAGTTCCTAAAAATGTACACAGCAGCAAGATCAGCAATGTCTCACGGTCGCCATTCATGCAGTCACTCACACCCAAAGTCAGCCTACGCAGAATACTCACCACTTACTCCCTGCTGATGGTCCCTCAAACGTTCATACAGCTCTGGCTGTGTCACAGACAAGATGCGGGACATTAGTGGAGTCATGGTTCGGCGCGCCAACCTGCCACTGCGAGGGACCAGCCCCACCGTCATCTCTGCCACGGTCCTGCTCAGACGGGAGATGTCGTCCCACCTCTTGTGGCAGTGTGTGTGCCGTCTGTTGGATACACCCAGAGTCCGCACCTTCCGTGCAATGTTCTTCCATGCGGCCTTACGCTGGTGGACCTTCAGCTGCAGGCATAGGAGACAAGAAAAGGAAGTATCAGAGACCCTGTGTCATTCACACTGTGTGTCAGCACAGGAGAACATAAATGCATGGCACACAAATCGCTACATCTTCATCAGAGGCCATACAGCATGACACATAGTACATGTTCATTACAATACTACACAGAAATGAATGCATGTATGGCAAGGCACACAGTACATGGCCATCTCATACACATGCACAATGGCAGCACAGACAGCCATGTGCAGAAGGCCCTCATCTGTGATGCAGTATGTGAGTGAGCATGACATGCAATACAGTAATAATGAAGTGTAGTGGCAGACTCACTGTGTCCACCACTACACACCCCACGATGCCCTTGGCCTGTGAATGGCTCAATGCATTTCTCAGGAAACATATTGGGACATAATCAGATTTATCACGCACTTCTCACATTGTTAAGTCCTCGATTGTGCAATTCTCAGGACTATGATGGCTCAGTGAGTATTAGGTGTGTGGACTAAACACATGTTTGACTCAGTCCAGTTAGGCATGGCTCAGAGTAACATTGGACAGTGTCTGTGCAGGCCAGAGGAACTCACAGTGCGGCTCAACATGGTCCCTCAGATAAATCACATGGATGTACAGCATGAGAGGGTGAAAAGTGCCAACACATGCCAGACTGAACACATGTTCAAATCAATGTAAGGATGACATCTACTACTTACATTGATGTGAAGTGTTATTGTTGCATTAACATCAAGTGGGTTCCACTCATGCATTGGACTATTGTGCATGATGCTCACATCAACATAGTGCACTTAAGAAATAGTCAACACACATAAGTTAGTGCTCCATTACCAATATACATTTCAACAGTCACATATGAGGTTGTGATGAGTGAGTGGACAGTCACATAACATGGCACAGTAAAAATCAGTCCCGACTTGTGCTGTTTCAGAACACCATCGTATCTGTGTGGCTGTTTAAACAATGCATGTCTCCCCCTACCTACAATCAACTTATGTAGGTGTGGAAATAAGCCTACAGACACCATTGACATGAAGTTAGCATGCATGGCAGTGTAACACACATTTACATCACCTAGTCTCAGACCAACATGTTCATTAAGTTTGTGCAAGAATGGCTGTAGGAGTGTCCATTTTCTACACATAATCAAAGTCAAGTCCCACAGAACATGTATGGAGCATGCCATGTCAACTATTAGGATGCCTGTACATCGACTTGCACTCACAGGCACATACTACTGCACAGCAACATCATGGTATCATTTTGATCACTCTCACACTTGGAATCAGGGACACTTACCAGTACATCTGGTGCACCAAAAAGCCTCCCATACTGTGCAAGGACCTCGTCCACCAGAAGCTCCAGCTCCTCTGTAGTGAAGGGACGGGCCCTGACATTCTCTGTTCTCGCCATCACTGGGTCCAGGATACAGCAAAATATGCAGTTGTAGAGGAATGGCAGTCTGCAGTGTCTGAATGCATGTGAAATGTGTGGCTCTCCCACAGAGATTTATAGGCCCCTGGGTTGGTATCAGTGGCAGGCAGCTGCTGCAATTGGTCCACCTGGCTGGCATCTTTCAAGTGTGGCCAATGAGCGGCCCCGCGGTGGCGGTGCACGCCTACCGCGGTTTTCAAAGTTGCATTTCACTACCGCGATCGCGGTTCCCATTGGCTGCAATGGCATTGGTGGTGTCACACCGCGGGGGACAGGCGGTCGCTACCGCTATGCTGCATCTTTCAAGTGTGGCCAATGAGCGGCCCCGCGGTGGCGGTGCACGCCTACCGCGGTTTTCAAAGTTGCATTTCACTACCGCGACCGTGGTTCCCATTGGCTGCAATGGCATTGGTGGTGTCACACCGCGGGGGACAGGCGGTCGCTACCGCTATGCTGCATCTTTCAAGTGTGGCCAATGAGCGGCCCCGCGGTGGCGGTGCACGCCTACCGCGGGTTCCACAGTAGCATTTCACTACCGCGACCGCGGGTCCCATTGACTGCAATGGCATTGGTGGTGTCACACCGCGGGGGACAGGCGGTCGCTACCGCTATGCTGCATCTTTCAAGTGTGGCCAATGAGCGGCCCCGCGGTGGCAGTGCACGCCTACCGCGGTTATGGGCACATCATGCACTAGCAATGGCAATGGTCAAATTTAACAATTGAACACTATGCCTCCATAGTGTCTTTGTGCACTTGTTGTGTACAATGAATGCTGGTGTGACATTAAACTCACTGATGCCTACACATGCCATGTCTGTGGAAACTGTGACATGCATTGACATGCACTTACTCACGTCACCTATGATATGTGTGTGGATGTACATCTATTGGTTGTATGATGTTGTCTCATCTTTGGAATCAACTTAATGTGTGAGATGGCTAATCAAACAACAGTAATGATTGCCTGAACACATAATGGTGGTATGTTACTGTGCCCATGGCTGGTTTAAGTAGGATATGTGCTCAGCTTACACACACTGTGCACATTGTGATGATAACTAGTGGTCTGTGCAACTTAAGCAAGAAGGTGTGGCAGGTAAAGCAGCTACATATGAGTCAGCAGTGTTGCTGTCTCATACCTGTGCTGTGTCACCTACTCCTAGGCCTGGGGCCACCAGATGTATTGGTGTACCATTCACAACCTCTGAATATGTTTGTCTGGTAGTCAGTATGTACAACATGACCCCTTGTAAACACACATGTGGTGAATGTCTCTCTGCATCTGAGTTGTGGATTCAGCAATTGTTGGAGTACGTTCATTGTTTCTGCTGCGTGAGTCAAGATGTGAGAAGTCGGACACATCTCATTGTGTAATTTGAATAACATTAGTCCTCTCCCATTTCATGTAGGCGACGACCAAATGTGCACCGGCCTTTCACAGTCCTGGCGGACATGGAGGATGTGGACATCATCAGGAAATTTCGTCTGGATCGCGTTACACTGCAAGAGCTGTGTGCTCAGTTGGAGCCCCATCTGAGTCCTCAACGCACATATCCAACTGCCCTATCCCCAACCGTGAAGATCATGGCAGCGCTGCATTTCTTCGCTACGGGCTCTTTCCAATACACGGTGGCCACCGCCGGTGGGATGTCGCAACCAACATTCAGCATGGTGCTCTGGGATGTGGTGTCCGCAATGATGCTATACAAGGACCAATACATACGATTCCCGAATACAGCAGATTTGCCTGCTGTGAAGGCTGGTTTTTATGCCCTTGGCCACATTCCTCATGTAGTTGGTTCCATTGACGGCACACACATTGCCCTTGTCCCACCACAGGCACGTGAGCAGGTGTATAGGAACAGGAAGCACTACCATTCCATAAATGTGCAGGTGGTATGCCAAGCTGATATGATCATCAGCCATGTTTGTGCGCGATTTGCTGGCTCCGCCCATGACTCCTACATCCTGCGGAACAGCATTGTACCCCGGCTGATGGAAAATCTACATCCAGAGCGTGCATGGCTTGTAGGTGAGTACACTGAGTCAAGTAGTGTGCTGTGTGTGACATGCTGTTCTCGTCAACTGTTTGTATCACAACATTTCTCTGTGTATGTCACACCTAGGTGACTCAGCGTATCCCAACAGGCCGTGGTTGCTGAGCCCACTGCGGAATCCAAGTACCCCGGGTGAAGTCAGCTACAACGAGGCACATGGTAGGACACGACGTGTGGTGGAGCGCACCTTTGGCCTACTGAAGTCCCGATTCCGGTGCCTGGACAAGAGCGGAGGTGCACTGTTGTATTCCCCACGAAAGGTGTGCCGGATAGTTGTAGCATGCTGCATGCTACACAACCTTGCCTTGCGCAAAGCCGTTCCGCTGATCATGGATGACGATGAGCAGCAGATGCCCCCTCCTGCACACCCACACACTTCCAGTGCGGACGATAGTGGTGAAGAGGAAGGTGTTGACCTGCGTCAACAGCTCATTGCCAACTACTTCCCTTGAATGTAAGTGACTTTGTAGACAAGTGACATTGTGTGTTTGCTTGGATGTTACTATCAAGGCTTTGATAACTCTAACTGCTGGCTGTTGTTGTGTGTGTGATGAGGGATGATGTGTGTGGCACAGGGTATGTGTATCCAGGTACATCATGTGTATGTTGAGGTTGTTGACCATTGCTAGGGGTGCTTGTTTTTGTGCCTTAATGCCTAGTGTTGTATTTCTGCTGTGAAGGCGTCACCTGATGAGGAAATGTCATTCTCTTGTGTCTTTCTAGGTTCATTCACCCTCTGAATGCCTCCTCTGCTTCACAGCTGTTGGAACATTGAAATCTGATTTGTCATTGTACATACTGGAATAAACATGTAGCTCACACAGACATAGGTATGTGAAGAGTGTTTATTTGGAATTAGTTTTTGTGCAAGTGACGGGGATATGTACATAAATGTGAACAGTGAATAAATGAGTTGTCAGTCATGGTAGTTGAGACAAATAGTGTAGTCACCACAAAGCAGAAGTCACACAGTCCAACAGACTCAGGCCATCAACATGGCAATGTGGGCAAGAATAGTCAACATAGTCAATGCAAAGGGGAACAACAAGATACCATCATGGCTGGCTCTGTGAGTGGCGTTGGTATGGTGGCCTGCCACCAAATCCTCCCCTGTGGATTCTCGGACGGCCCCTGGTGCGTTTGGGAGGGGGGCATCTGCTGCAGGGTCAGTGGTGTCTGAGAACTCACTCTCCTCCTGCACACCCCTCTCTGTGGCTGCAGCTGGAATGTTGGGCTGCACAGCAGGCAATCCACTGGAGGGGGTGGAGCGGCACTTGGGGCTGGGAGTCTGTCCCTCAGAACACCCACTAGCTGGCCAACAAGGTCGACAAGTTGGCCCATCCGTGTGTCCATGGACTGCTGCAGCAGGCGGATCTCATGCATGTCTTCTGCAAGCTGGCCCATTACTCCCTGGTTCTCTTGGTAGGCACCAAGGACTCTTGCAATGGTGGCCAGGGATTCAGGGTCATTGTCCTCCTGTGTCTCTGCCCCAGTTGTACTCCCACCTGCCCTCCTAACACGGACCTCTGGCATAGTCCCCCGACGCACTGGCACACTCTCCCTGTCATGCTGGGATTGTGTGGTGGTGTTGGTAACCACCGTGGGAGGGCGTGTGTTGCAGGCAGCAGTGGTGATGGTGGTGGTGGAGGCCACACAGGTCGTAGTGGCAGGGGGCAGCACAGTTGTTCTTGCCGTGGTGGTGGTGGTGGTGGAGCCCACACAGGTTGTAGTGGCAGGGGGCAGCACGGTTGTTCTTGCCGTGGTGGTGGTGGTGGAGGCCACACAGCTCGTAGTGGATGGGGGCAGCACGGTTGGTCTTGCCGTGGTGGTGGTGGTGGTGGTGGGGACAATGAGGGCTTGAGACATGCTAGTCCCTCCCACACCAGAGGGGCCAGCTTGAGAATCCTCGTCGGAGAATGTTGGGGAATCTGCATCCGAGAGTCCACGTTCCAGGGGGAGACTGGCTCCGCATGTTGGTGTCATCCTCTGCAGTTAGTTGTTGATCTCCTGTTGAACAGAGGTGATATGGTGATTGAGTTGCACGCAACAAGCTTGATGTTAGACAATTGTTTGAGACATTTGATACAACACACACTTTACAATGCAATGACTTTGTATGCCTGCTATATGCTGTGCACCATGTCATGACGTTGAGGTACATACCTTTTAAGTCCATGGTTTTCGTTGGGAATTGATACTTGGTGCAGTGTACAGATCGTGTTAATACACGGACATGTCCTCATCTACCTAATTGTGTGACATCAATTTTCTGTTGTGCGTCTTTTCATTTAGCTGTTCATGTTATCTAGTTCAACAGAGCTAGTAGGAACCATTGTCATGTTGTACATATCTTTGGAATCACATGTACTTCCCTTTTTTTCAATGTAGACCATGCATGTTTGGTGTTGAGATGGGCGTTCATGCTCAGACACCATGGCACTTCCACATTGCATTCTCTGCTGTGCACAATTGTGGGATGCATTTGTTTCACTTGTGACTTGGTGAGTATGAGTTCAAAATATGTGACAGTTACGTGCACTTAGATGTCTGCACACTGGATGTGGCATTGAAAACTATGCAAAGTTGGCTGACTTGTTAGTGCTGATGTTGTTATGTGGCTACATGCATTTAGATGAGGATGGCGGGGTACATGCAGTCACTACCTACCTGTAAGTTTGATGAGAACAATGAAATGGCTGCCACATGGTTCTGGGTGGGGGGACATGCTCCATCCTGCTGAACTGTGGGACAAGGGTGCCTGGTGGGAGTTGTAGTGCAAGCTTCCCACACACAAACACCCCTCCCTGTTAAGATGGCTACCTACCTGTAAGTTTGATGGGAAGAATGAAATGGCTGCCACATGGTTGTGGGTGTGGGGAGTGCTCCATCTTGCTGAGCTGTGGGACAAGGGGGCCTGTTGGGAGTTGTAGTACAGACTTCACAGCCACACACACCCCTCCCTGTTGAGATGGCTACCTACATGTGAAGTTACACATTGGAGGGAAATGGCTGCCCCGTGCTTGGGGGTGTGGGGGATGCTCCATCCTGCTCAGCTGTGGGACAATAGAGAAGGCTACCTACCTACCTGTAAGTCTGAGGAGAGCAATGAAATGGCTGCAACATGGTTCTGGGTGGGGGGGACATGCTCCATCCTGCTCAGCTGTGGGACAAGGGTGCCTGGTGGGAGTTGTAGTGCAGACTTCACAGCCACAAAGACCCCTCCCTGTTGAGATGGCTACCTACCTGTAAGTTTGATGAGAACAATGAAATGGCTGCCACATGGTTCTGGGTGGGGGGACATGCTCCATCCTGCTGAGCTGTGGGACAAGGGTGCCTGGTGGGAGTTGTAGTGCTGGCTTCCTACCCACATACCCCCTCCCTGTTAAGATGGCTACCTACCTGTAAGTTTGTTGAGAGGAATGAAATGGCTGCCACATGGTTGTGGGTGGGGGAGTGCTCCATCTTGCTCAGCTGTGGGACAAGGGGGCCTGTTGGGAGTTGTAGTGCAGACTTCACAGCCACAAAGACCCCTCCCTGTTGAGATGGCTACCTACCTGTAAGGTTACACATTGGAGGGAAATGGCTGGCCCATGCTTGTGGGTGTGGGGAATGCTCCATCCTGCTCAGCTGTGGGACAAGGGGGCCTGTTGGGAGTTGTAGTGCTGGCTGCCTGTACATGTGCCCCCATGTAAATAATGTTATGTACCTTTGTGGTGAATGAGAGGGAGTTATTGTGGGATCTGTGAGACATGTTTGGGGGAGTGTGGTGGACATGAGTACATTTGGGCCTAGGAGGTGTTGCTTTTTAGTTGTGCAAGCTACTACATAGCAGTGTTATGGCAGACTTTTGTTGGTACTTACCAGCCTCCATTCCCCCTCAATTCCAGTGCAACTCTCTGGGTGCAGTATGCCAAGCACCTTCTCCTCCCATGCGTTGAATGTTCTTGGTGGAATGGGAGGGCCACTGCCAGTCCGGTTTGCCAGCTCACGGTTCTTGCTGTTCTTCTCCTTGACCTTGCTCTTGAGGTCAGTCCACCTCTTCCTGATCTCCTTCCTGTTGCGTGGAACTTGCCCTACAGCATTGACTCTGTCAACTATCCTTTGCCACATTTGATTTTGCCTGGCTGATGGGGTCTGTTGGACCCTGCTTCCTAAAATATATGGCTCAACTCTTATTATCTCATCCACCATGACTGACAACTCACCATCAGTGAATTTGGGCATCTTATGTGCCATGGTGTGTGATGTGCTGAGTGGTTGAGAGTGCATGTGTGCAGGTGGTGGTGGTGGTGGTGATGTGTGTGTGTGTGTGTGTGTTTGTGATGGTGTGATGTGTGCAGGGTTGCCTATTCTTTGTGTGATGTTGTTGGGCCCTTCTGTTCTGGAGTTGTGCAAAGAATTGTGGTCATGCAGGGGCTGGTTTTATGCTCAGCTATGTGGGTGGGTCCCAACTGGATATTCATGTCAGGTGTGTTGTCTGTGTTGGGCTGGGATTTGTAGTTCTTATTTGCCAGGGGCATGTGTCAATGGGCTGTTTTGGCTGTTTTCATTGGCTGAGCCAGATGCACAGCCACATTTGGTGGTTTTGTGGTGTAGTTGCTTCCGACCGCCATTACTATTTCCGCGCGGACGCCGCGGTCGGACTGCAATGGTCATTCCTCCAGCTCTCCCATTCATCATTGCTGTCAATCGCGGCGGTCGGAAACAAGCGGTCGTACCGCTGGCACCGCGGTAAGATCATAATTGCACTCATGGGAATTCCGCTTGTGTATCGGCGGGTTGTGAGCTTTCCGCAGTGGATCCGACCGCCGTGGAGGGTATTTCGCATTTTCTGCACGTGCGCCGCCGGTGTTTCTTGGGTTCCGACCGCGGCGGTCTGATTTTTCCGGCGGTGCATCGTAATGTGATCGGCGGTGGTGCCGCAAGCCATGCGGGCGGTCTTTTCCCATTGTCACGGCGGGCGGAATGGTTTTCTGACCGCCATCGTGATCGGCCCCTTAGCACCCAGTCCATGTCAGTCTGCTGCCTTCTGCTTCATATAACAGCAATGCAAGCCTTTTCCTGAGTCCTTTGATATTACTTCTAAGTTAGGGGAGCACAGTCAATATTCTAGTTTTTTTTTTTTTTTTTTATCTTTATTTTGTGTAGGAAAGTAGTATCTGCTTTCATGGTTACCCTTCACTTTTTGCTTGGTGTCAGTATGTTTTTGACTAGTCTGACTGGGATCCTGCTAATCAGGACCCCAGTCACTGTGCTTTTTCCTTAAATTGACAATGGTAAGTACTTCTGTACATCCACAGTTGACTGCTGGTGTACCCGTGTAAGTCCCTAGTATATGGTACTAAGGTACCCAGGGCATAGGTACACCAGGGGTCTCCCATGGGCCACAGCATGTATTGTGCCAAACGTGGGAGTCCACTTAAACTGTGACTACAGGCCTGCCATTGCAGCCTGTGTGAGTTAGTGCTTGCACTTCTCACAACAGATATACGTTTCCTTATATCTGAGGTCACTGCACTTAAAACCTATAAGTCACCCTTATGGCAGGCTCTTCAGTACTTAGGGCAGGGTGCTTGGTTATAAGTATGAGGGTGCCCTTACATGAGCAGGACACCCCTACAAACCCTGGAGTTGATTCTCCAGGCTTTGTAAGTGCGGTCAGCCATTTTAAAACATATAGTGGACATCAGTCAATATGAGATGTCTAACTATATAGTGGCTGCACAGAAACTGGTCATGCTTGGTATCAAACATGCTGGAATCATACCCCAACACCGATTCCAGTGTTGGAAGTATGTTCCCATGTACTGGGGTGCTCCCTTGGGGTATCCCCTGTTCTCCCGGTAACATCCTTTCAGGGTCTGACAGCAAGCTAGTGCTGCTGCCGACCAGAGACACGATTCTGCCTTCCTGCTGCTGAGCCAAGCTCGGGCAGGGGACGGTAGAACAATAGGTTTCCTGTCCCAGGGAGGTGTGACCACCTCCCAGACAGGACTTAGGGGCATATTCCCAAGAACGTGTGATAACCATCGCAAAAGTTACTTAACGCAACCTTCAACATCGCAGTCCATCGCGGGAAATTTACGCCGTGTTAACCAAGTATTCACAACACGGCAGTACCATGCGATAGTCCCCAGATAACCCATCAACTGACAGCGTTAAAATCAACGCCACGCCTCAAAAATGCGAAACACGAACGCAAAAAAAGCTGCGATGAGGCCAAGCGCGATACAAAAAGCAGCGAAAACCAGCTACAGGCCTGCAAGTCACACGCGTCAGGCGGGAACAATCACCATAAAAGCAGACCAAACAAACGGTGAGATGACAACGTACGAGCACAACCCCACAGCTGTGATGCAGAACAAATGACCATTGTCCAAATCAGACAGGCAGTTCCCCACAAACAGCCACAATGTACATTGACATGCATTCAGTAGGTAACCTGCGCCAATGCGGAAACAAACATGGAACACACTGTGAAACCGCATCTCCTCATCACATTGCAGAGGGACAAACAACACCCCCTGCACACCGATGTGCCATGTCCATGACCAAACAATAATGAAAGCATGGACCAATGTAGGGGCAGTGACTCCCCCCACGTACATGTCGCCCATGTCACGGGACTTGAGTCACAGGGTGCATCCCTGCATCATGGCGGCACATGTCAGAGCCCAAAAGAAGCCCTCTTGTCACTTGAAGGCCACAAATGACAGCCAAAATGGAATGAACTGGGACACATGTGAAACGCCGAAGAGTGGGATACCGTAACAACTGTGACACACAGAACTGGCATTTCGAATACGTGACACCCTAAACAGCCTCATTGCACAGAGGTGACACACCCACCATCCATTAACAAATTCCTAAATTGTCAGCACAACATGTCGCACCCACAGGTGTCTGAGTGAAGTGCCTGTACAGATGAGTGACATGCACGCAGGGAATGTGTTTCGGAATGCATTTATTAGCACATGCTGTGCCTGTGGTCAGTCAACGTACTGTGCCATTACTGCTAAGGACCCTCACAATGTGACGTCAACCAGAGAAGAAATTGCCAATGATGTAGTCCCTACGGGCAATTCCTGCTGCGGCTGCAGTGGGGTGTGGTCCACCTGCCTCATCTCCATCATCATCGTCCGGTGCATCTGGCACACGTATCCATGGGGCTCTGCTGCGTACACATATGTTGTGCAACACACAACATGCAACGATCATCTTGCACACGAGGCCTGGGCTGTACAGGAGCCTTCCACCTGTGACGTCCAGGCACCTGAAACGTGACTTCAATACGCCAAATGTGCGCTCCACGATGCCCCTGGTGCGTCTGTGGGCCAAATTGTA
Source organism: Calotriton arnoldi (assembly GCA_963921515.1). NCBI lineage: Eukaryota > Metazoa > Chordata > Amphibia > Caudata > Salamandridae > Calotriton > Calotriton arnoldi. The sequence continues at coordinate 1,565,059 of CAWUFW010001731.1, forward strand.
CTGCCTCTGGGGCTGTGTGTTCGGGGCTCGGAGGGGCGTCATCATCCAAGCGCAGAGTGCATATCCTTGGTCACCTGTGACAGTGCAGAGAGGCATGAGTCAAGACTACGTACTGCATGATGTGTTGGCAGGCCCACTGGTTCATTGGTGTGTGATATGTGTGAGTTAGTGATTCCTGTATGACATGTACTGCGTGTTGCTAATGAGCGGCATCACTGTGTAGTACGTAGCCTCACTGCTGCACCTCACCCCCCGAGCACATTCACTATTGTGCGCAGGGCGATTGCGTCACATGCACCCCTACGGCACACCATTGTCATGCCTGTCTGCGCATGTCAACAAGCCTGACTACGACACAGTGATGATGCTGCGCAGAATGTGGCCGGCCACGTGTGTGTCGGCCCATTGCAAGGACAGGGCTGACACAGATGTAGAGCACCTGCCTGGCTGAACCCGACATGCAGTTGAGGGTACATCTTTGGCTCATGCAGAGATAATAGCGACACACACAACAGTTGGCATGTGTGATCCCTGAGCCCGAGCGGGCATGCCCTCCCCCATGTACCCCTGCGGCTGAGCACGCACACCGGGGGCATGCCACATGGCAACATTGCCGATTGCGGGACGGGTGGCGCAGACACTGCAACAGAGACACACGCATCAGCCACATCCTTGGCAAGGCCTACACTGCACCACACCCAGATCCACGTGTGGAGTAGCCACACCCCTACGCAGTACCGACGTACGCCAGTCCACCCCGCTTACACTCACAGGGAGGTACGACACGGTTTCATGTCCCAGGTCTACACCACTGCCTGCGGTGACATGGATGCGCACGCTGTACACAGCACAATGTTATGTGGAATGACCCTGGCCCCCCAAGCATACCTAATAACCACACGGACACACTGAGTGAGTTCGTGGGACTGGCCACGGGCACTTGCGCCCGGCCCCTTTTATTGCCAGGCTCACATCTCCAGTGACGCCTGTGCTGGATGGGTGTTGGGTGGTGTAAGCCACCACTCAGGGGTTGGTTGGTGCTGGCAAAGACAACAACAGTGAGCAGACAATCAGCAGTACAAGGTACGCACACCATGGGTCCTTGACTTGAGCAGCACAGAGTGTGTGGCCCCGGATGCACAGCGGCCGGCACAGGCACACCGTCACGGGACGGTGACTTGCGGTGCACTGAGGTAGTGCCACGCGAGCTGAGCGTGTACTCGTAGATGTCCAACTGGACTTTCGCGGAGGGTTGCGGAGGACAGTGGCAGATGTCCTTCCAGGGCATGATGCAGAGGGCAGAAGCAAGCAGGAACAGGCAGATGGCGGAGTTGAATGCTGCAGACCCCACTTTTCCACCTTGTCAGTATCAGCTACATGTAGATGAAGACAGCCTCCAGCCCATGGGCTCAGACGCCACCGACGTCCAAACAGAGATTGCCCATGGAATTCAGGGCACACACTCAGTGGCGCCAGAGCTGGAAGGGGATGCAGTCTGCGATGAGGCCTGTACAATGACATGGACTCTGCTATGTAGAGAGCAAGACTCAGTTCTAATCGTGTGACCTACTCCACTGCAGTGTGTGCCGGAGGCAGCGGTCAGCAGAGACCCACAGCCACGTGTGGTAGGCATGCGCGTCACAGAGTCAGTGGCACCAGTGCAGTTGTTGGTAGTGTCCCATCACCTCCGTAAAGGTGAGCCTTTTCTCCTCCGGACTGAAGAGCGTCTTCCTCTTACTCCTCTCCTTGAGTACTGTGACATGAACACTGCCATGAAGAAATCATGACTCAGTTCCAAAAGTGCGACCTAGTTGGCCGCAGTGTCGGCCGGAGGCAGCGGTCTGCGCGGGCCAACCGATGTCCAGCCATCTCCTCCTGGATCTCTCACACACGACGTTGGAATGGCATTTGTATTACTTTTGTGGCTGACATAGGTAGTGGCACCAGAGCTGAGCGGGTGTGCAGCCGGCGAGGAGGTCGTATCCTGCCTGTGACGGACTGCATTGGATTGGTGTGAGGCCTGCAGGACCGCAGTGCAGGCCCAAGCTCGGAGTCAGCAAGGGCCCACAGACACGTTTGGTGGGAGTCCTATGCACAGACTTGGTGGCACCACATCGGAGGGAGTATAGTGACATGAACTCAGCCTTCAATCATGTACTCTGCCATGGTGTAATCAAGACTCAGTTCCAAATGTGTGACCTACTTGTCCGCTGTGCATGCCGGTGGAGTACGTCAACGAGAAAGGAGGTCCGCGGTCTTTGTCTGCGCTGCCTCTGTGGTGGTCCGGGGGGGTGGTGCGGGGTGGTCCGGGGGGTGGTGGTGGTCCGGGGGTGGTGGTGGGCTGGGGGGTGGTGGCGGTGGGTGTTGTGGCCCTGTTGGGGCTCCGAGCTGCATGATGAGTAGCTCCATGGCATCTGTTGTCCTTCAGGTGTGGCTGTGGGCTGGGCTCCCTTTTCTGGTGCCAGCTGCCGTCCGACTTTACACCAGGTCAGAGCAGGTGTTAGTTTCCTGCTGCTAACGCGCCATATTGCATGTTTTGTGGACTTATCGCCGATCTGGCTGGTCGTTGTGAATGTTGCGGTGTGGTGTTGACGCGGCTTTTTGCACGGGAACGCCTACTCTGCATCTCATTAGCAATAGTTGCCGGTGTCATCTGTGGCGATGTTGTCGGCGGCTGCTATCGCAGGTTAACTGGTGTTATGGGCTGTTAACACCAGCTTGTGAATGGGGCGAAGTCTTTATCGCAACTTTGGCTGCGATAAAGTGCTGTTAACTCGGCGATAGCTCCTTGAGAATATGCCCCTTAGTGTATTGGGCGGGGGGGTCGCTTGCCAGCGCCACCAGACTGCTTTGAAGGGCACATTTGATGCCTTCCTTGCATATCCCAGTTTGAGCCAGTTCAGGGAGCCCTTGGCTTCTGCTCTGGCGTGAAACTCGACAAAGGACATGGGAGTATCTCCCCTCTGTCCAGCCCCTCCCCTGGGAGGGACCCGTGAGTTGCTCCAAACCTTTCCCTAGGGTACTTAAAGGCTTACCTGTGGGTGTTTCCTTAGATTCGTCGTGTGACAAGACTCAAGCCTAAAACCACATCACTCTTCGACCATCTGAACACTTGGACTTCGCCTGGAACCGAGACTGCACCAAGGAAGACTCTTGCTGCTCCTGGTCTTGCTGTTCTGCAAGTCTTCTTCGTCCTCTGTGTCTGTGCTTCTTCCAGGATCTTCACCAGACCTGTGGGCATCAAGGACACCCAAAGTAATCTCCCTTGGAGTGAAGTAGTCACTCCCCTGCATCTGCAGGCACCGCAACAAAGCTGACCGGTCTACTGCTCCTGACGTCCTAAGGACTTCCAGAGGCTCAGCAATACAGGTGGTAGTTCTGCAACTCCCTCAAGGCCTAACCTGTCCTCTTTCCAATTTGAGGCCAGTATCCCTGGTCAGAGTCGTTGGGACCGGACCCCTGTGCACAGTATCGACTTGCCGTTGCCCAGGCTTGTTGACTCTGAACTCCAGAGATCCTTGGGCTACAAGAAGCTCCAGCCTCCAGTATCTCTTCCTGCCAAGTACAGCATCCTCACCACATCCTCTGCGCCGTGGGCCTTCCTTCTTGGTGAGCTGCTCAAAGTCCTCTTGCAACTCCTGTGCCTTTAGCCTGTGGGTTCTCCTGAGGGTCTTCTGCTCCAGTGGGTTCCCCTGCTTGCTCTGGGCCTGCTCTGGCTCTCCTGCTTGTGGTGAGTCCCTTGGACCTGGCTGGTCCCAACATTGCCCCTTCTTCGTTCTCCACGCCAGTTGCGGCTACCAAGACTTGTTGGTGCAGCCGCCGGTCACCGACCACCTAGCCACCGACATCTGACATGGGACAGCTCGTGCATGGCTCCTGCTCTTGCTCAGCGTCGCCTGAACCTAACAGCTGCAGCAACAATGTCACCGTCAATTCTTCTGAACAGTCCAACATGAGTGGGCATTGCTCTTCCGTGCCTCCTGGTCACTCCTGAGTGGCATAGACTCTGTCCTCTCTGCTTGCAGGTTCTTCACTTCCAGACGCCACCCTTGAATTCCACCGGACTTCTTCACCTTCTTCTTTAGAGGCACTTTTCTCCAAGTCTTCCATTGTCGTCTACGGAGGTTTCCAACATCTATTCACTCCATGCATCTGGCATCTCTGGTGTAGGTAACCTGGTCTCTGGGGCATCCACTGGTGGGGTGGCTCTCTAACCTTCCGTCCTCCAAGAGAATTCTTCGGGGTCCTCTGGGAAGGGTCCTTCTTCTGCAAACCTGAAACCATGACTTCTCCATTGACTTCTATTGGGCACGCAGCTGTGTTCCCACTCTGCACACAGCCTCTGTGGGGTTCCTAGGTACCTACCTTGGGTGGGTCTTGTGTCCCCGGCTTCTCTGTGTCTTCTGGTCGCAGTTCCGTCCTCCTTTGCAGTTTGCATTCCACTTTCTTAATATATGGTTTGGTCTACCCCTGGAGACCACTGTATTTTGTGGTAATTACCTAATAGCAATTGAAGTATTGTTGTGTATTGTGTTGATATCTCCGGGTAGGAGATATACCAATGTGTTAATGAGTGTTGTGTAATAAATAGAAGTATTTTTATATAAACACTGTGTGATTCTTTTTCACCTAACCTACACTACATGATTAAACTAGTAAAACAAGCTGCTTAACACTCCTTCATGATAAGCCTGAGGCTGCTCTCCACAGCTACCACTTTGAGAGCTTTCATTGGTTATCAAAGACCACTAAAATCACCGTACGAGTTGCTTGGATTAGTGCAAGGTGCATCACTTAAATAAATGTGCACCATATACTAAGCCAGCCTCCTACATTGGTGTGCAGCGGTTTGTATTTCAGCCTGCACTGTTTTACCATTTAATCTAGGTGTGGTTATGTGAAAAACCATCACTAGCTTAGGCACATATAAATACTTTTTGTAAGATAGTAAGTTCCGCTGAACTTTTTGGATTGGTAGTTGAGGGTCTAGCACAACCTTTCCTCAAATCTTTGGAAGTTTAGTTTCACTAGGGTAGATAGGTGCAACACCACACTACACTTAGTCACCATGTCTTTAGTTGGGGAAGCCAGTGCGTCCCAGCCCTCTAAATACAGTTGTCTTAAGTTCCAGGAACTTAGGACCCTGGCTGCATCCAGGAAGATAAAGACAGGCAGTAACCCTAACACAGAGCAACTCTTAGAGATGCTCCTGCTGTATGACCTCCAGAATCCTGTGAGGCCAGTACAGGAAAACTCTGGGTTGGGTGGCCTCATGAAGAAGGGTCATGGGTGGCTCACCGCAGTGACCCCAATTCTGAGCATGACCAGGAGGAGTCTGAAGACCCCTCACTGGTGAATCCTCAGGGAATAATACAGATAGTACAGAGGGAGTCCCTAGAAGTAGCCCCCCCTCCTGTATTCCTCCTGGGAGGGTGCAAAGAGTACAGGGGAGGTCTAGGTCCTCCTCTGTCAGTTCCAATACCTCTAACCACTCTATAGAGATCTCCATCTCTAGTCAGAGGGAGGACTCCTTAGAAAGGGAATACCACCTACTCAAGCTTGAGAGAGCCAAGCTCAAGATCAAGAAGGAGCCATTGGCCCTTGATAAGGAGACCCTGGATGTTCAGAGGGCTAGGAAGAATTTGTGACTAGGGTCCCATGGCGGCAGCACTAGCGAGGGCCTGTAAAGTGCAGAAGGCCCCTCAAGGGCAGTGGGCGGCAATCCTGTGGTTCTCCTTTGCTAACAAAGGTAGAGACAAACTATTAGGGAGGAAGATGCAGATAATTACTCAGTCTTGAAGAGTGCACTCATAGATTGGTTTGGTTTAACCACTGAGCAATACATGGTTAAGTTTAGGGACACACAGAAGGCACACATCCAAGACTGGATTGATGATGTAGACAATGCCATTCAGGCTCTGGAAGGCTGGCTTCATGGAAGTAATGTACAAGAATATGAGGAACTGTACAATTTATTGATGAGGGAGCACATCCTTAATAATTGTCAAAATCAGCAACTGCACCAGTACCTGGTGGACTCTAATCTGACCTCTCCCCAAGAAGTGGAAAAGAAAGCAGAACAATGGGTCCGCACCAGGGTCAAGCAGAAATCTCATGGTGGTGACGACCAGAAGAAGCAAGATTCTTCTAAGACCCAAGAGGGGGAGGGGGGGCAAAGACAAACAAAGAGTCTTCACAAGGTCCCCAAAAAACTTCCTCTAGGGGTGGGTCCCAAACATCTTCCTCCTCTAACAGGAGACCTTGGTGTTACTTGTGTAAGGAGAAAGGCCATAGAGCAAAAGATGCCAATTGCTCTAAATCTGGCACCAAGGAAACTACTACTACTGCTCCTAAAGCAACTAGTGCCCCTAGCACCAGTACAAGTAGTAGTAATGCTCCCAAGGGATTTGTAGGGTTAACCTTTGGTTCTGAAGTGGGTTCTGGCCTAGTCAGAACACCCACTCAGGGTGTCCTTGTCTGTGACAGTGGCATGGACCTTGCCACTTTACTTGGAAGACCCACTAACGTGGGCAAGTAAGGACAGCAGCCCCTGATTATTGGTCAAGAAGCTGTGGCATTCAGGGACACAGGGGCCAGTAACACTATGGTGACAGAGAAAAATGTGTCTCCTGAACAGATCATACTTGGTCAGTTTTACCACGTGACCAATGAAAGCAATGTCAGGACTGCTCATTCCTTGGCAGTTGTGAATCTCAGCTGGGGAGGTGTAACTGGCCCTAAAAGAGTTGTGGTTTCCTCAGACCTACATGTGGACTGTCTGTTGGGCAGTGATTTAGAAACTTCAGCCTGGTCTGAAGTGAAGTTCAGGACACATGCAGAGATGATGGAAATTTCTCCCAGTGCCTTTGCTGTTACCAGGGCTCAGGCCAAACAGTTACGCACTGAGGTAGCTCTGGATTCTGGAAGAATGGACTAGCCAGCTCCAAAAGAAGGAGCAGGGAGGGTAAAGATGTATCCTTCTCTCAGACTACCAGTGAGGATCAGTCTCCTGAGGATCAGTCCCCTGTGAAGGAACTGTCCCAGAGGAACTTGGGCCTGACACAGCAGAGTTCTTGGGGGCAGGTGGCCCTTCCAGGGCAGACCTGAGTCTGGAGCAGAAAACCTGCCCCTCTCTTGAACAGCTCAGACAGCAAGCTGTTGCTGTGGAGCAGGGAATGTCAGTGGGTTCCATAGGATCTATTGGGAAAATGGGCTCCTATTTTCTGAAAGTAAAAACCCCAAGCCTGTTGCCACTAGGAGGGTTGGTCATACCTCAGAAATTCAGGGGGTTTCTATTTTCTCTTGCACATGACATTCCCCTTGCAGGACATCTTGGGCAAAGCAAGACTTGGGACAGGCTTGCCCTCACTTTCACTGGCCCCACATGTCTGAAGATACCAAAGAGTTTTGTCACTCCTGTGTCACTTGCCAAACCAGTTGTAAGTTAGGAGGCACTACAAATGCCCCCTTATTTCCACTTCCAGTGGTTGGGGTTCCCTTTTAGCGGGTAGGGATAGACATTGTAGGTCCCTTAAACCTCCCAACAGCATCTGGGCATAGTTATATACTAGTGGTGGTGGACCATGCCACCAGGTATCCTGAAGCTATTCCACTTAGGACCACCACACCTCCTGTGGTAGCTAGGCCCTACTAGGAATCTTTTCCAAGGTTGGGTTTCCTAAGGAGGTCTTGTCAGAAAGAGGTACAAACTTCATGTTTAGCTACATCACTGCTATGTGGAAGGAGTCTGGTGTAAACTACATGTTTACCACACCTTATCATCCACAGTGCAATGGGCTTGTTAAAAGGTTCAACAAGACCCTGAAGGGTATGATCATGGTACTCCCAGAAAAGATGAGGCGAAAATGGGATGTCTTACTACCCTGCCTTCTCTTTGCCTACAGGGAGGTTCCTCAGAAGGAGGTGGGCTACAGCCCATTTGAACTTCTGTTTGGACATCCAGTTTGGGGTCCATTGTGTCTGGTTAAGGAGGGATGGGAGCAGCCTCTCAACCCTCCTAAACATGACATAGTGGTCTATGTACTTGGCCTGCGTTCTCGTATGGCAGAGTATATGAAGAAGGCCAGCAAAAACCTTGAGGCCAGCCATGAGCTTCAGAAAGCTTGGCATGACCGAAAGGCTGTACTGACTGTTTACCAACCAGGACAGAAGGTGTGGGTGTTGGAGCCTGTGGCCCCAGCAAATCTCCGGGACAAGTAGAGTGGCCCCCACACCATCCTTGAGAAAAAAGGTGCGGTGACTCACTTGGTTGACCTAGGCACTCCTAGCAGTCCCCACAGGGTACTTCATGTAAATTGCCTTAAGCTTTTTATTGACAGGGACAGGAGGAAGAGAGTGACCCTCTCACTGATCTCCACTCTCAGGGCTCTGTTGATGGATCAGTTGATGGAGTAGCCTTAGCAGGCCGCCTCACTGATCAACAGCAAGTTGATTGTAGACAGGTTCTCAATCAGTTTCCCAATTTCTTTTCTCTGATTCTCAGTCAAACCACCTGGTGTACCCATGAAGTGGACACAGGTGACAGCCTGCCTGTGAAGAGTAAAATCTACAGACAGCCTGACCATGCCAGAGATTGCATCAGGACAGAGGTCCAAAAGATGCTGGAGTTGTGGGTCCTGTAGTCCTTGTGCCAAAACCTCACACCCAGTTTGGTAAGAGAGAGATGAGATTGTGTGACTATAGAGGCCTCAATGCAGTCACTAGGACTGTTACCCATCCAATTCCAAGGGCAGATGAGCTGATTGATACTCTGGCCTCTGCCAAGTATCTCAGTACAGTTGACCTGACTGCTGGTTACTGGTAAATCTGACTCTCTGAGGATTCCAAAAATAACAGCATTTTCAACCCCTAGTGTGCATCATCAATGTATTGTAATGCCTTTTGGCTTAAAGAATTCACCTGCCACATTTCCGAATCTGGCAAACAAAGTCTTAACAGGTCTGGAAGCCTATAGTGCAGCATATCTAGATGATATTGCTGTTTTTAGCTCCACCTGGGAATATCACCTGGTCCACCTCAGAAATGTTATGTAGGCCCTGAAGAAGGCAAGCCTCACTATCAAAGCCACAAAGTGCCAGATAGGGCAGAGAAAGGTTGTGTACTTGAGCCAACTTGTAGGTGGAGGCCAAGTTCAGCCATTGGAGAGCAATCCAGACCATCATGGACTGGGTTGCTCCTACTACTCAGACTCAGGTCAGAACTTTCTTGGGCCTGACTGGGTACTACAGGAGGTTTGATAAGGGCGATGGATCCATAGTGACACCCCTTAATGATCTAACCTCAAAAAGGAAGCCTAAGAAAGTTCAGTGGACAGTTAGCTGTCAGAAGGCATTAGATGACCTGAAGCAGGGCATGTGCTCTGCTCCCATTCTGCAAAGTCCTGATTACTCCAAAACCTTCATTGTCGAGACAGATGCTTCTGAGATAGGGGTAGGTGCAGTTCTATCACAACTTAATGCAGATGGCCAGGACCAACAAGTAGCTTTTATATGCAGAAGGTTGACCCCAGGGAGAAACGTCAGTCAGCTATTGAGAGGGAGGCCTTTGCTGTGGTCTGGGCCTGGAAAAAGTTGAGGCCATACCTGTTTGGCACTCGCTTCATTGTTCAGACAGACCATATGCCCCTCTTCTCCAGTACTGGATCTTTCATAGATTCACATACTTGAATCATTCCGGTCGTCATAGTGGGAGTCCCACGGTATCCTTATAAAAACAGTAGATTATACTATCATATGCTACAATGCAAAGAACAGTCACTGCAATAGCCTGTCTACTTTCTTTTGTAAAAAAGAACCAAACTTAAGTAATAGCCAGTCAGGTGACAGCACCCTGTAGAAGACTCCCAAGACAGGCTAAGTTCCTCAGATTTTCTACCGCACGTCGTGTGACAGGGAGTCTCCCTGAGCTCTGCTCAGTTTTTCTTCAAAATTACCATATATCTTCTTGAAAATGTTGGATTCTTCAAAGAAAGGTTTCTTTAGGTCATGTGGAACATGCGATAAGAAGTGGCTGCATGCTGAAGATCCCCATAAAACTGTATTTACCGTCTCTACCTCCAGCATAAAGTAAAGGACTGCAAGATTTGCATATGGCTGGGTCCAAACTGGGGTGGTGTGGTGAGCAAAAGAATGATGGATTTAACCCAGATCCTTGTGACTGGGGGTGAATGTTTGCATTGTCCAGCATTCCATCCATCAATTGTTTCTTTTGCATTTGTCGCCCTAAGTGGGAAGGGTATGCCCAGACGTGGGTCCCGTGCTCACTACAACACTGGATTCAAGCTAGCCTGGCTGAAGAAGGGTGATGCCCTGAAACCGGTCCCAGGATGCTTGTTTCCGGTCCAGGGAGGACCTGGCTTGGCAGTTCGGGCTGGACTGTTCCCACAAGGAACAGGGTCAAGACTGATTTGCCTATGGCTGGGTCCAAACTGGGGTGTTGTGGTGAGCAAAAGAATGATGGATTTAACCCAGATCCTTGTGACTGGGGGTGAATGTTTGCATTGTCCAGCATTCCGTCCATCAATTGTATCTTTTGCAAGATTTGTAGAGCTTTCTCAACCAAAACCCTTAAAGACAGAGATGGTAGGTTGTTGATTTGGCTGCAGAGACAGAAAGATAAATCTGATGTTGTCTCTGATGATGAGGAAAGCTCTGCCTCACATACCTCTCTGGAAAGATCTAAAAGGAGAGCGAGGCCTCAAGAATCTCCTGAGGGTAATAAAAAAGCTTCTAAAAAAATCTCGTCATGAAGCAGCAGGTCCCTCACAAAAAGGAAAGCATCCATTTCCTGTTGAGGAGAAAGGCCATCTGACCTCAAAACATGAGAAATCCTCTTCAGAGCCATCTATAAAGATTACAGTCTCTAATAAACTTGTGTCGTCGACGGCACCATCCTCTGGGTCCCCGTCGAAGCAGAAATCACCATCGGTGCATGTATCCCCTGCATCGTCGTCGACAATCTCGTCTAAAAACCCATCGTTGACAAACGTCTCTGTGGCGCCGTCAACGGCGGGTCCACCGACGATGTCTGTAGCGACGGTGAAGGTAACCTCACCGCAGATGACTTCCTCGTTGACAATGTCTTCTCAGTCGCCGCTGACTTCCTCGTTGACGTCTACATCCTCGTCGACGACTTTTGTTCATCGACGACCACCTCTTCATCGACAACAACCGCAACGACGAAGGCAGTTCCCCCATAGACGGCGATGGCGACGGTAATTTCGTCATCAGTTCCTAATATGTCCTCATCAACGACACAGACACCACTGCCGTCGACGAAGCTGATAACGCTGTATGCTACAACGGGCCGCAAGCGACCGTCGACATTACAACTTGCACCATTATATCTGTCAACGAGGCGTTTTCTTCAAAATCCTTCATTGGTTACTCCTTTACCTCCTTCAACATTTTTGGAAGACTCTGATGAAGATAACATGTTAGGCCTTGCTCACAGTCCCTCTCAGCTTCACATCAAGTATCAGGACGATGATGAAGACGACTATGAGGGTTATTATCAGCAGGACTTTCACACTCCACATACAAAGATGCAATACATGGAACCTGTTCGTGAACCCATGGTCCACCTTCCTGTGGCATTAGTCCAAGAATTGCAAGACATGTTGCAGGATTATCGTACTTGTTTTCTTTCATTGACGAGTGCACTTCCACCTCCACCGACATCTCCGCCACGCATGTCTGAGCCTTCGCCTAGAATGTCTCCATTGACAGATAGTGTTTTACCTTTGCAACAGCATGATACCTCTGATGATGGGGAGGTAGAGGAAGGTGAACCTCAAGGTACAAGACCAACTTGCAATGAGTGGGAAGATTACGTAATCTCAACACCTGCTTCCCTGTCTCCTCAGGCAACGGATTCTCCGCCAGAAGACATTGGCGGCTTTCACGCATTGATGGAGAGGGCAGCTTCTCACTTTCAGTTATCAATGACTGTCAAGCAGTCTGACTGCTTTCTTTATGGTTTTAAAGACTTATCTCGGAAGACTGTGTGAGCAATACCTATTATAGACCATATTTGGGAGGAAGGTGTGAAGGTTATGAAAACAGCTGCTATAGTTATCGCCAGCTTGTCTGGTAGGGCACCCAAAACCAGACTCAGTAATAATTCAAGCTGCACAACGGAGGTCATGGAATCCTTCAGCGCCTATCACCGCTCCACCTGACAAAGAAGGGAGGCGCCTTAATAATATTGGCAAGAGGTTTACCACCACCTCAGGCACTACTCTGCCCGTGGTCAACGCGCTAGCGATATTAGGAAAATACGACCACCAAATGTGGTCCGATATCGCTCCATACGTGAACCTCCTTCCAGAAGACAAGAGACTAGAGGCGAGAAAGATTCTTCTAGAAGACGAAAGATCTGCCTCAGAGATCATTGATGCATCCATGGATGTGGCTTCTCTGGCCTTTCATCAGCTCGCTGGAGCAGCTGTCCTTAGACGGCAAGGTTGGTTGAAAGCAGCAACATTTCGCCCTGAGGTGCAAAGCAAAATCCAAGATATGCCTTTTGATGGCGATGTGCTTTTCAGTAAGCATATTGATGACGCCTTGCAGACCATTAAGGCAGACAACCAGAAGGCTAAGGCTTTTGGGCATGCTCCAGTACAGGAAGACCCCCTTTCGTGGAGTCCGTGGTAGAGGAACATATTCGGTTACCTAAAATACCAACCTCAGACCTATAACTCATATCGCCCTTCTTACCAACATCAACAGACATATTGTGCACCACCACAGGCTGCATACTCCAGGCAACCCAGACGTAAACAACCGGTACAGTCCAGGGATACTATTAGTAAACAGTGACGATGTCCCATCGCCTGCTGCTCTCTCCCCTATCATTCCAACCAGAGGAGCTCGTATCTCACGCTATTTCAATCAATGGCAAAAAATTACCACAGACAAATGGGCCCTGGATATAATACAATATGGCCATACCCTGGAGTTTGTCAAAGTACCACCTTCTCACCCACCACAAAATTCTCTACCATCCCATCTTCAGTTACTAAAGAAGGAGGCATTCGTCATGCTACAAAAAGGAGCCATAGAATCAGTACCACGCTCTCAAAGGGGAATGGGCTTCTACTCACCCTTTTTTCTTGTGAAGAATTAATCAGGAGAATGGTGTCCCATTCTGGACCTCAGAAAGCTCAACAAATATCTGCAGAAAAAATCGTTCCGCATGGTAACTCTCCAGGAGATACTGCAGCTTCTGAACCATTCGGATTTTCGGGCCAGCCTCGATTTACATGATGCGTATTTCCACATTCCTATTCATCCCAAACATCGAAGGTTCCTCCGTTTCACTGTGGCAGGCGCGCACTATCAGTTCAAGGTCCTTCCCTTCGGCCTCCGCTCAGCTCCTTTGGTGTTTACCAAACGTCTCGCCCCGTGGCAGCACACCAATGATTACGAGACCTGCAGATCTTCCCGTATCTCAAAGATTGGCTAGTGAAGGCTTCTTCTCTTCCCCGGGCCTCGGAGGCCATATCCATCTGCTTACAACTATTTCGCTCTCTAGGGCTTGCAATGAACTACCGGAAATCCATTCTCACACCTTCTCAGCGGATAACTTTTCTCGGAGCAACATTGGATACCCTCCAAAACAAGGAATTCTTATCCACAGAAAGGCAAAACACCATACTATCGTTGGCTCACAATCTATCGGAAAAAGAGTTTGCTTCTGTCCGTCTCAAATCCTTTCTCGGCATGATGTCCTCGGCCATCCTCATAGTGCCCCAAGCACGTCTCAGGATGAGACCTTTCCAGGAGCAGTTGGACAAGCAATGGCTTCAGGTGACCGGATCATTCGAGGACATTATTCAGACCAAATAAATAAATAAAATAAAATAAATCACTCCAGTCATGAAAAGAGCACTTCCTTGGTGGCAGGCCGCCAGTAATCTTTCTTTGGGCCTGACATTCCTCTCTCCACTTCCAGAGTTTGTCCTGACCACGGATGCTTCATTGGAAGGCTGGGGGGCCCACCTTCAAGACCTTCAAGTAAGCGGCAACTGGAGTCTCTCTCTCTCCAAGTTGCACATCAGCTTCCTGGAATTGAGGCCAATTTTCCTAGCTCTTCAGTCGTATCTCCCAAGAATACGAGCATCCTCCGTCCTCATTCGTACAGACAATACCACCTGCATGCACTATCTCAACAAGCAGGGAGTAACGAGGTCTCTGATTCTATCCTTGGAAACTCAAAAGATCTGGGAGTGGGTGTTACTACACCGCATCGTCATCAAGCGGAACATCTTCCAGGAGTGAAAAACCTAGCAGACACCTTGAGCAGAATAGGACAAACGTCACAAGTGGGAACTTGATCAGTTGATTCTCGACTCCATCTTCCGGAAATGGGGAACATCCAACTTGGACCTCTTTGCATCTCAAGAGAACCAAAAATGCTGGTTCTTCGCCAGCAGGGAACCTCAGGGGGGGTCATGGGGAATGCGTTTTCGATAAGATGGTCAGGAATCTTTGCTTATGCTTTTCCCCCATGCCCTCTCATCTACAGGGTTCTAATGAAGATGAAAAGAGAACTGTGCCGGCTGATCCTCATTGCTCCACGTTGGCCCCGCCAGCATTGGTTCACAGAGCTACTCCTGCTATCAGAGTCCAGGCCTTATCACCTCCCAGTGATAACGACTCTGCCGACCATGAACAAAGGACGAATCCTGCACCCGCATCCAGCTTCACTTCAGTTGCATGCTTGGCACCTGAATTTAATTAATTCAAAGATATAGACATTCCCTAAGATTGTAGGGATGTTTTGTCTGGTATTCACTCAAAATATCGAGTTGGAAATGTCCACTTACACAAATATCGAGTTTTAAATATGGTGACACAGAAATATAGACAGCAAGAATATTGTGGTCAAGAATATCGACTTTAAGGTAAGAAATATCGATTTTAAAACTATAGACGTCATTAATATCGTTTGCAAAAATATAGTTTAAAATATCGATTTTTCAATTAGTGTTTATGTATGTTAGCATATATTTTAAATGTATGTGATGTATTTTTTTGTATAAGTATTGTTTATGTTTTTTAATATTTGTGTTACATTTTTAGTAGTTATTAATGTTATTTTAATTAAATTTTGCGTTTTTTTGTTCTGTAGCGGGTTGTGGGTTTATAGGGAAATAGGGTGGGAAGTAATTTAATTATAATAAATTAATGAATATATTTATTTATTATTATTTTTTAAATTGAGATTTTATAATGTTAATTATGTTTTTGGTAAATTTTAGGTGCGGTTTGTGGGGGTTATAGGGGTAAAGGGTGGTAAGTAATTTATTTTTAACTAATTAATAATTAGTTGTTTATTAATATTAAAGAATTGACAATTTTGGTAATTGTGTAAATAATTTTAGGTGCGGGTTGTGGGGTTTATAGGGGTAAAGGGTGGGAAATAATTTATTTTTAATTATTAATAATGTTGTTAATTAATATTAATTAATTAATTGACAATTAATTATGGTAATTGTGTAACTAATTTTAGGTGCGGGTGTGGGGTTTTTAGGGGTAAAGGGTGGGAAGTAATGTATTTTTAATTAATGATTGGTTTATACTATTAATTATTTAATTGATAATTAATTAGTCTAATTGTTTAATTATTTATTTGTGTGGGTTTTAGATTTATAGGGGTGAAGTCTGGGGAGTAAAATAATTTTACTTACTTTATAATTAGTTGTTAAATACTATTAGTTATTTACTGAAAAAGTTTTTAATTGTGTAATTAATTTTTTTACAGTTTAATTTTAGGTTTGTGTTGTGGGGATTATCAGTGTAAAGGGTGGGAAGTTAATTAAATTTTATGTGTTTTAATTTTCTTTTAATTAATAATGTTTGTTTAATTGATAATTGATAATTAATTATGTTAAATATGCATATTCATTTTTTTTCGTTGTGGGTTGTGAGTTGTGTGGTGTTATAGGGTAGGAAGTAAATAGACTTTTGTTAATAAACAATTTCTAAATAAAAATATTATTTGTTTTAAAAATATTTTTTTATTTTATTTAATATAATATTTGTAGGTATTTGTGATATGTATTTAACATTATAATATGTTTTTTAATATTAAATATATTTAAAATTTTAACATATTTAGATTTTTATTTACTTTTAAAAAAAATATCTGTCTTTTGTTGAATATATTTTGTTTGTTTTTAATTTTGAACTGACTGGAGTGAGAATAGTAAATTTTATCCCTCCTCAATCCAACACTTTCCCTATTGACGCACTGACTGGAGTGGGAATAGTACATTTTGTTCCTCCGCTATCCAACACTTTCCCTATTGATGCACTCACTGGGGTGGGAATAGAAAATGTTATCCCTCCGCTATCCAACACTTTCCCTACTGTTGCACTCACTGGAGGGAATAGTAATTTTTACCCCTCCGCTATCCAACACTTTCCCTACTGTTGCACTCACTGGAGTGGGAATAGTACATTTTATCCCTCCGCTATCCAACACTTTCCCTACTGTTGCACTCACTGGAGTGGGAATAGTACATTTTATCCCTCCGCTATCCAACACTTTCCCTACTGTTACACTCACTGGAGTGGGAATAGTAATTTATGCCCCTCCACTATCCAACACTTTCCCTCCTTTTGCACTCACTGGAGTAGAAATAGTCATTTTCTTCCCTTCCGCTATCCAACACTTTCCCTACTGTTGTACTGACTGGAGTGGGAATACCAATATCTACCCCTCCGCTATCCAACGCTTTCCCTACTGTTGCACTCACTGGAGTGGGAAATTTAAGTTTCAAGATTTTTAAATAGTTTAATGTTTTAAGTTATAATAGAATGTTTTTTTTAAAAATAGATTTTATGTTATTGATATATGTACATATATATATTTATTTGTTACATTTTTATATCATTTTAAAATGATAAAATACATTAAAATTATTAGTTTAATAATTGTTGTAAAGTACATATATATATATATATATATATATATAATCAGGATTCAGCAAAAGTAGACACAGTATTGCAGGTGACCAAGGCTGCTGGCAGTCGAAACGCGTTGTGTGAATAAACAGTTTCCTGCAATACTGTGTCTACTTTTGCTGAATCTGAGAGGGAGCCTACCTAACTTTGCAGTGGATTTTTAGCCGGTACGCTCTGCCGGCGTGTGCGCCACCTCCCATGGGTCCCTCAGTTCCAGAAGGGGCAAAAAGGAAAAGATATATATATATATATATATCCAATAACATTCCAAACGGACCTCCCAACGATCCGAGGCCAAGGGAAAGCGGCACAGCCAGGCACCAACAAACTTGTAAGTCTTTTTTTATTTAGATGATTACACCAGCAGTGCAGATAAGAGACCAACGCGTTTTGGCCGTAGCCTTCAACAGGGTCATAGAGTTTCAGTGTGCAGACAACATTTTTAAAGGGAAACTCCCTCCAAAATCAGTATCTTGGTTTAAAATAACACACACATTTTATATTACACAGACTACTAGTTTCATATGAGGTCATTGATACATTTTCTCCTCCTTCATTTTATTACACCCCCAGTGTGTCATGGCAGTAGCAGTATACAAGTTCAGTTTGAATTACTTGTATAGCATGTTGTTGTGCTGCAAAGTCACTCTCATATACATATATATATTAATTATTATGTATGTGTGTTTAACTTTTCTAAATTAAGTTTATTTGTTATATTTGTTAAAAAGTATATTACATCAAAAAAATTAAATTAATTTTTATTCTTTAATATATTTAATAGTTATTAATTTATTATAAATATATATATATATATATATATATATATATATATATATATATATATATATATATATATATATATATATATATATATATATATATCCAAAGCGATATCCCACTACCATGCACTCTCAGTACCACAGACTCCGTGACAATCCAAAATCCACAAGGGAGTTTAATTTCACATATATATATATATATATATATATATATATATATATATATATATATATATATATATAAAACGAAATTTTTACAACTATAGTCATGACTTCAATATTTTTTTCTCAGTATTTTTGTACTTACCATTATAAGTATAGGATGTAGATATCTTTGACATCAATATTTTGGTCACAATATTTTTGTATGAGGATATTTTGGGTGTCGATATTTTGTCAGTGTACCGTTTTGTCCAAGGCTAGAGCTGAGTCTACCAATAAAACATACAAGTTAAAATGGAAGCGTTTTTGTTCTTTTGGTGCCTTCGGAACAATATCCACCCTCTTCTCTCTTCTCCGGAACAAGTCTTACCTTATCTACTCTCTTTGGCAAAGTCAGGACTGGCATACGCATCAGTGAGGGTCCACCTCGCAGCTATCTCCCGATACTGCCGCACTTCTGATGCTTCTTTGTTTTGTTACTCTCGCATCAGCAAGCAATTCACGAAGGGATTATTCAGGACTTTTCCTCCCATTCGGCCTCCTTCGCCAGAATGACGTCTCAATGCTGTCCTATCTCAACTAATTAACCCACCATTTGAGCCAGTTCACAAAATTGACTCAAGTTTCTCACTTGAAAGTGACATTGCTTCTGGCACTTACCGCTGCAAGGAGAGTAAGTGAAATCTAAGCTTTCACTATAAGAGAACCCTGTCTTCCATTTATAGAGGACTACGTTTTACTGAGAACAAATTCTAAATTTATCCCGAAGGTTCCAACTCAGTTTCACCTTAATGAACCTGTTGTCCTCCACACATTTTTTCTGAATCCCTCCTCTCCAGCAGAGAAATCTCTTCACTCCTTAGATGTTAAGCGATGCGGTAAGTTTTATTTGCAAAGGACTAAGCAGCTACACAGAATGGACCAATTGCTGGTCTCATATGAGCCTCAAAGACTTTGGCCCATATGTATCAAAATGTTGTTTAGCGATTCTCAAATAGCGATTTTTGCGAATCGCTATGTGAGAATCGCAAACGCGATGTATGTAGGAGTTGCAAAAACTTTTGCGAATCCTACATATTCCTAATTGCGAATCGCAAATTGCGATTCGCAATTAAGGAATACCTCCCCATTGATTCCTATGGGCCTAGAGGCCCATAGGAATGAATGGGGAGATATTCGCAATTTGCGAGTACCCATTAGGTACTCGCAAATTGCGAATGCTAATTCAAGGATGCAAGGGTGTCAAAGGACACCCTGTTGCACCCTGAAATAAGCATGGGTGCAGATGTGGCACACATACATGCCCTAAGGGCATGTATGTGCCCCACATGGCACTTTGAAAAATGCAAAAAGTGTATTTTTCAAAGAAATGTAAATTACCACCAAACTGAAGTTGGTGGTAATTTGCGATTCCTAAGCCAAAATCGCACAACTTGGGTGCTTCCTACATTGCATTTAAGGAATCGCAATTTGCGATTCCTTAAATGCATTTGCAAAATAGGGAATCGCAAATTTTGCGATTCCTTATTTTGCGAGTGGGTTTTCCTTTCATACATTGCACACAGCTAAATTGTGATCGCAAACGCTGAAATTCTGCGAATTTCAGCGTTTGCGATCGCAATTTAGCTTGATACATATGGCCCTTGGTGCTGCTGTCACAAAGTGGACTATTGCAAGATGGATTGCTACAACTATTCAGCTCTGCCATACTAAGGCGGGTAAACCGCTCACGATCAAGGCCAAGGCAAATTCTACAAGAGCAGGATCCTCTTCTGCTGCTCTTTTTGCTGGCGTCCAGTTGGACAAGATTTGCCCTGCCGCTACATAGAAGAGTGCACATACTTTCACTCGGCATTATTGTCTGGATCTGGCAACTTACAACGAGGCAGCTGTAGGACAGGCGGTCTTACATCATCTGTTTCAATAAGGTAAGCCTCTACTCTTAGAGGTATTTTTTCCTTCTTCATTTATGTGTTTTTACCATTATAAAGTTATGTTATGCTGTTTTGCTTTTGCATGTTACATTGTTGGTATGCTACTGATAAACAACGACATTGTATAATATATATGTTAAAGTATGTGCATGTATATTGTTACCCACCATCCTCTAAGGGTATATATATTGGTTGTTTCTATGCACATTTGTCTATGCAACTGCTAGCTACTCAAATTCAAGCATGTGAATCTATGAAAGATCCAATACTGGAGAAGAAAATTAGTTACTTACCTGTAACTACGGTTCTCCAGTATTGGTATCTTTCATAGATTCACATGCAACCCACCCTCCTCCCCTGAGAGGCTTCCCTTATTTCCCCAAGGTATATAGTTTCACACTTGTGCTTCAAAATCTGAGGAACTTAGCCTCTCTTGGGAGTGTTCTACAGGGTGCTGTCATCTGATTGGCTATTACTTAAGTTTGGTTCATTTTTTACAAAAAAAGTAGATAGGCTATTACAGTGACTGTTCTTTGCATTGTAGCCTATGATAGTATCATCTACTACTTTTATAAGGATACCGTGGTACTCCCACTATGACGACAGGGATGATTCAAGTGTGTGAATCTATGAAAGATACCAATACTGGAGAACCGTAGTTACAGGTAAGTAACTCATTTTCTTATGGCTTAAACAAACGAAGGGTGAAAACCCCAAACTTTTGAGGTGGGCTATTGCCCTACAGGGGAGGGACTTTTCTGTGGAACATAAGCCTGGGAGCAGTGCCTAATTAGTAAAATATGAAGTGCAGGTGCTCACATTTTGTTAAGAGGCCACAACCACTTCCCCCGCTTCGCCCACTTCCTCCAGTGGCAAGCAGAGATTAGGAGTGTAACATGATTAGAATGAAAAGTGGAAATGGGAGAAAGGCAAGGGAAGAAGAGCGGACAGCGTGGAGCTTGTGAAAGTAGAGTGGAAGGGAAAGGTGGAAAGGTGAACAATGAAAAGCATTTAATGAGGGTAGGCGGCGATTAAGAGGAAACGCGGACATAGGGCAGAAAATTAAAGAAGAATGGAGAGAAGGGAAGGAGTGAGGTATGAAAAGGAGGAAGAAAAGCAGATACTGAGGGACAGCAAAAAAAGAGAACACCTCTGCTTTATTAAATATACAGTTATTAATTATGTAAAGTTGAGGGGTGACAGGGCAGTATCATTCATGGTCTGTCTCACCAATGCATAGCTGTGCTGTCCAAGACACAGCATAGGGATTCTTTAACTGTGTTAAGGTTTTATGCCATCTAAAAATGTTTTGTGGCATCACAATAAGTATTCCTAATAAAAGATAATAAAGTGTCAGTTATACCATTGGGATTAAGCTTTGATGGAGAATCAGTCTCTCATGCTTCAAACAAATAGTTCTATTACATGATCATGTTATAAGTTGCGAAATCCCACTGCCACCTATTTTCAAATGAAGTCAAACATTCAACACCATTCAGAGAGGCTTCCACAAGCATTTTTGAACTAATTCAACTGAGTCTGCCGTCTGTGCTATATTAGGATTGTAATTTATGAAGAGTGAGTAATAAAAGGATCTCTATGACAAAAACAGAAACCCACTGAGCTATCCACATAAATACAGTTCTGTCACTTGCATGGTACATGTTCTTTGCAGAAGGCACATTAACTCTCTGTGCTACAGTTAAAACTACTACTAGACAAAACACTGCTCTCTCCCCAGCAGGGACATAACATTTAATCACCAGCGTACAGCATTATCTTCACATTTTTATTGTAGCCTCAATCTTGCTGGAACACACAAGGAACTCTGTAGCAGGCTTTCAATCCAAGTTATTTCCTAACTCAGTGCCCCTCAACTCAGCGCCCCCAAACTCAATGCCAGGTGCTCACCACCCTAAAAGCCGGCCCTGTCTGATGCCCAGCTGTTGGTCACCCAAAACAACATGATCAAGTTTTAGAATCCAAATGCACATTGCCAGAATCATGTAAGAATTAACGTTTTATTGTCTGACTTTCTTACACTGCTGCTTATAACTGGAAGCTGCTTCACAGCACAGGACAATACATACGTACATGAAACTCATACATCAGAGTTTCCAAACAAGTTGAGTACATAAACATGGCAGGTGCACATGGGGCCTGTGGTAGACAAAAATGTAAAAAATGCAGACCTGAAGAGCGTTATACTCCCCCGCCTGCCTACTCCCTGTGCCTTCTCACGAGCAAGCACAGCACTCAGTGGTGTAAAAAAACCTGAGGGGGCCTCCTGCAAAGTACATGGAGGCCCCTCTTTTGCCCTCGGGCTCGGTCAAGAGATCTCAGGCCAGAGGCCCGCCGCCTGTGCACAGTGCTGGGCAGTGCGCTGTGCGTGATTGCGTGCTGCTGAGGGGGCCCCCTGTGCAGTGTAGTTCCTATTTCCCTAATAGGCTCTGCGCATTGGAATAATATACCCTATAGGTTTGACATAGGACTGAGGTCAGTATGCCCCTATCGAGTATATTAAACTTAATTACTTTGTGCCAGCTAACTCAGAGGCCACTAGAAACTCCTTGTAAACAAGAAGGGAGTAGTTTCTGGCAACCGCATAAACATGACAACTTTGTTTCCCTTTAGAATCGGAACACTCTCAGAATCGTGGAAACAACAGATAACAGTTTCACTCAGCTAATCGTGCATGCTTAGTTTCTTCAGAGTTACACAGAAAGAATAGACGGGCGTTTCAATAAAAGGATTTATTGAACAGTCTTGTTTCTCGTGTAAGAGATATGAGCTGTTACAATCATAAGACAGTATGCGAGATATATTATGTACAGCGTAAGCAGTAGAAAGAAATAATACTGCGCTAGCATTATCTTTTAGCTATGACACATATATTCATATACATAAATAACATAAGCTAAAAATGCGAGTACTCATAAGATGCTTCTCTAACTAGTTCTACCCCAGTGTACCTAACCTAAGTGTAGTGTAAGGTAAGAAGTAGGTGATGTATTCTATAGTATGGTATGCTATAGTATGCCAAGTCTGGTATGCCAAGAGTCCCTCTAGGTTCTAGTCAGCTCCATACCTTGAGAATGAGAGAGGTGGGAATCTGTTTCCGGGTCTCGAACTCTAACACCCCGCGAAGGGATTCAGAGCACTGGAAGCTGGATTCTCTGCGAGCAGTGATGACAGCGTCTCTTGTCAGTGCGTCAGGCCGGGACACGGGCTCCTCTAAAGTCGAGGTCTCCTCCTACTTGCTTGGGCAAGGGAAGGTATATTTATACCTGGTAGGTGCCTTGGAATGTTAGCATTGACGTAAAGTCGGGCAGAGGAAGACGTCAGGAATGAACCCTTAAGGAATAGCGGTTGATGCATAATAAATGAGTTCTTGGAGAAATCAATAATCCTGTGCTAGGGGAACTCCCAAGAGCTTAAGGGTCCGGTTTCTAAGAACTCGTTGTGACGTTGGGGTGGACGGATGTAGGTGACCATGCCTGTATTTGGATAGCATGGCTAATGCCTAAATAAGGACTGGGATCTTATGCCTATATAAGGGCAATGCGAATTGTGCCTATATAAGGACATGTATCAGGAAAACCTATATACGGACACCTAAAGCGGAATACAACACCCACTCCACTTTTGAATGAACGATAATACTAAATGCTTAAACATTAAATGCTAAACATTAAACTGAGTACCACATGTTGCTAAAAACATTTCTAAAAGCATACTAAAAGAAGTTTTTAAAAAATCTGTTGCTAAACATGTAATGCAATAGGTACTGTACATTTTAAAGCATTTTTTCATTCTAAGCATATATTGGAAATAAATGCAACATGAATGATAAAACAGAAATATATACATATGACGAAATGGTTGACAAGTATTCAAAAATCAAAGCCATTTCATATCATGGTACTAAATGAAATTGTGGTAAAATAAGGTGACAATGTGTCCCTGGAAGTATTCAAAGAAGTCCGTTCTATATGAATAGTTCTACTGTAAGCAGATTGAATTGCCATGTATTTTCAAAAATAGAGAAAGAAAAAAAAATTCAATTTTTAGGAAGAGTTCCAAGTTTTGTTCTGTTTTGAAAATATGGAGGCCAAATTCATTGCTTCCCCGGTACACTGTGAGCCGAATCAAAGTCAGTGTATGGGTCTGGTGTAAACATGAAATCATCTATTCCTGTAGACAAAAGATCGTCTACCGATGTCGGTGACAGTTGGAACACCTCGTTTAGAAGGTTAACTGCACAGAGATGTGAAGCATCGCCTTCAGCATAGGATGCTGCAGCAATGTTCGCGTCCGTTGTTACCTGTGTGCCTGTTGATCCATCTCGTACCTCAGCAGCAGCAGGAAGCGTCTGTGAGATCTCAACGAATGCCGTCATCAGGATTGGTAGCCTCTGGGGACAACACAGAGCATGGGCCGTTATCGGGTCCAGCAGAGTATCGATATCCGTTGGCATGACTGATGGGAGTGTTAGACAGATGTCTAGCACGCATTCTTCACCGCAAAGCAGGCAGCGTAGAACAGGTAAGATGCAATCTTGCCAGATTGGTCTAAATGACAGAAACCATGTTGTATTAAGTTCCCGTAGACGAGGTATGCCCAAAAGTTGCACTATGCGCTCACGGCACTTCCGTTCTAGGAGAGCTTTCTCCAAATTGCTGGGAGTGACGCCGGTTGATAGGCTTGCCATAGCGTAGTAGTAGGAATAAAAACAGGATTTCTGCAACGAGTGCTAGAATTAATAGCACACCACCAAACACCGAATGTGCGAAGTTTGGAATGATTCCGAGGACTGCCTGAAAAGGTGTTAACAGTCCTGAACAGATGGTCTTAAATACATGTACAATCCCGCTCGTATCAGACATGTTTAAGATACGTCCCATCATTTCTACGAAATGTATAGGGCAGTTTGTACGAATTAGAGCCTGTATCTCAGCCGAAGTCCTTGCAATTTGTAGATCATAGATTTCTTTGGCCGAGGTCAAAGGCACTGTTTGTTGTAAAAGCATGGCTTTCATTCTGCTTAAAGTATCAAAACGTATAAAAGAAACATTCAATGAAGGCCATAGAGGCGACTCCCTGACTGTGTCTATTTGGGGGAACAATACTTGCATACAACAAGTAACCCTGGAGCTAACCGTTACCAGATATGGGATTCCTGGCAACATGCCACAGCAACTCTGATCATTCAACATGAGGTAACTCCCGTTAGAAAGTTGGCCAAACGTTGGATTAATCACAGCAGCCGGTGTACCCTGCAGGTGGCAGGACAAGTTTGCCACAGAACCATTACAAGCCCCGTGTAAAGAAATGTCCTGACATATGAGAGATCCGCTCAGTGCACTTTCACAGTGTGTACCGCTTAGAAACACTTCACGATCCCCACTCCAACATCTGTATTCGTAAGGTAAATCCCAGGATGTCCTAATGTATTCTTTACCCAACCTTTCATATTTGCCTGCTTGCATTTGTTTGAGACAATACTGAAACTGAAAAGTAGTGACAGGCAGAGTTATTTTGCCATGGATAAGCCATTCTGTAGCTGGTTTTTCTGCTACCGTAAATGGTAATTTTTCCAGTTTTTCAATGCTCAGCACTGTATACTTTGCTCCCCTTTGTGCCAGTTCGACCTGTATATCCGTGAGATTGTATTCTGTAAACAGAGATGACGTGTTGATAAAACGCCAAGGCACATAGCCTGCACACAAGGATTGCAGCGTCCAGCCTAATAACATAATAGAACGTAACTGAGATTGGCCTTGTTGTAACATGGCTAAATCTTGTTCCAGTATGTCAATAGCAGAGGATACAATGTTGTCCAGTGAATAAATTCTGGATGACAAAGTTGTTAACCCATTGTCGACCACAGTGAGAGATTTCTCTAAGTTAATACGATCAAGCTCACGTATTCTTTCTGCGGCCTCTGCCTGTGAAACCTTCCATATTTCATTATAAGCAGCATAAGTGCCGGCATATATGAAACGTTTTTGACGCGGTTTTCTTGGTCCTAGCAAGAAATCCCTATGGTCTGCGTCTTCTTTAAGTAAAGATAAGTGTTGTTTCACATCCTCGAGTGTAGATTTTTGTAACCAGTCGAGGCACAATTTTCCTACACTGTATGTTGTTACTACCCCCGGATGTTGTCGTTGAACATAACGTGGGTCTGGCCTATGGATAGTAAAGCCCTGTATTCTATTCAGGAATCTTTCTTGACAGATGTTTGTGTCTGTGGGCCAGAGCAACCATTTTTCCCAATCAGGATCTGATCTGTTGTTTTGTAGTATTGTGTCTACTGTGACCGCTCCCTGTGTAGTGCTATTACTTGCAGGTGTTGGTACAGAAGGTGTGTTCATGTCTTTGATCTTGGCTAAACCAAGGCAAGACGTTTGTTGCACAGTGTCATTCAAAAACATTATTTGCTGTGGGATAATACAGGCTCTAAACAAAGCTTCTATCCCCTGCACTTGCCAATCTTTAGAACCCCAGACAGATTTTGTGTCGATTGTGTCTTTCCAAAAGTTAAATCCTTGTCTAGACAGTTGGGTACTAAAGGCTGCAGAATAAATCTGTTTTGTATTAGTTAACATAATTTTCTGTCCTGTTTTGTTTACATTCTTATAGTAAAATGTTTCTGGATCAGATGTATTGTACCCTGAAAAATATGGAAACTTATTTGCAAACGTTTTTGAACTACACCTTGGTGGTGTAGGACAATGTTCCCATTGGTTAAACATAAACACATTTCTAGGTGTTGCAAATTTATGCAAAAAATGATGACCATAGTGGTTGTAACAATAAAGCTGTTCGTAGTCTGATGAACCCTCTAAGTATTCATTGTTAGAGAATGCAGCAGACCTTTGTAGATCAGACATCATGTCATTAACAGTCTCAAAGTCCCAATCATCAGAATAGGTACTGGAGGTAATAAAGTCACTTAATGAAATTTTAAATAAATGTGGAATCTTCAAAAGTTCCGTAGGGCCGAATATGTCGAAATCGGTTTTGTCCCAAACTATACCATCCTGTATAGGTACGGCTGTGATGTTCACTGCTGACAAGTCTCTTGTTTCACGATGGGATGATTTGTGTGGTTTTAAAAGTAAGTTCACA
This sequence comes from Calotriton arnoldi, assembly GCA_963921515.1. Taxonomy (NCBI): domain Eukaryota; kingdom Metazoa; phylum Chordata; class Amphibia; order Caudata; family Salamandridae; genus Calotriton; species Calotriton arnoldi. The sequence goes on from CAWUFW010001731.1 coordinate 1,592,059, forward strand.
TTTTTATTTTCAGTGTCCATACGAATGTATCTGCCGTTTATAAGCACGCTAAGAGTCATTACTAAAGCTAGCCAAAGCAGAAAGAAAAATATTCCAGAAATTATCCATAATTCAATCCATGGTGAAACCAGATAAGTCTCTTTCAGAAAATGAAAAAAGTCTTGTACTTGTTGTTTGAAAGTTTTTAGGGCTGGCGTCGTTTCAGGCTCACTTGGATCCTCAGAAAACGTATCAAAGGTAATGAAATAGCCAGAAGCAGTTCGGTCAATTATTGGAATTGCATCAGGATTTGTTGAAATCGCTGGAACCAGTTGATCACGTGTTACGTTGGTGTAGACAGGTGTATCTGGACGAACTGTTAATTGAGTTTCAAGAGGGATGAGTTCCATAGCATTGTTGCTTAGTCCTTCATCTCTTACTGCTGAATTCTCGATGGTTATGAGTCTTTCAGTCTGAACCTCTTGGATAGTAGCGAGAGGAGTGCGTCTGCTACTAGGTCGGAGTCCACGAGGCCTACTATTTAGTATTGGCCACATAGTGTGGTTTGATGAGGTCGATTGACACAAATCTTTTCTCCTTTTTTTCCAGCAAGGGGCGGCAGAAGTACTGTTCTTGTTCCGTGGACGGCTAGGACAGTTACTGGTTGTCTGTAAGAAGGTCCAAATTCCTTCTTGTCCGCAATCTTCTCTCTGACTAGATCCCCAACTTTTGGGATCCAGACAGGCCTTGCTGGGACTGCCGGTTTTCCCCAGTGGTGGTTGGCTTCAGGAACACGTTGCTTTGTTTCGATCTTAGTTCATTTAGATCCTGTAAAACAGCCAAACGATCTTTGATATCAAAGGGTTTATTTTCCACCACTGTGCCTTTACATTCGAGATCAGGAACCCACATTCTTGTCCCAAATAGGACCTCATATGGAGTGACCCCCTAGAGAACTTCTTGGCAAATTATTTAATGAGCGTTGGACCCCATAAAGATGTTTGACCCACCCATCACCCGAACCTAATACTCTAGCTGTTATAGACTGCTTTATGTCCCGGTTTTTCCTTTCCACAACAGAATTTCCCTCAGGATGAAACGGAGAGGAGTACCGCAATGCTACGTCCAAACTGGCTTCTTTGTAAGCCCGAGAGCTAAACGCAGGGCCCTGGTCAGAATGTAGTGTGCCAATTGCGTATGTGCCAATAAAGACTCGCAAATCTTTTATAACAGTTCGAGCGTCAGCCGAGCGCTGAGGCCACATCCATAGGAACCTTGACTTAGTGTTTGTGGGATTGCATTTGTCATAAAGGACGCCTGCGCGTAGATAGTCTAATGCTGTCTAACAATGGTGTCTGTACTGGGCAGGCTACTTCGTAGTCTGGTGTCTGATGGCGTTCTGCACCACGCTGTCTATTGCAGTCTCTGCAGTCATCGATGAAGATGTGAATCTGTGTATTCATTCCAGGCCACCAGTACATCTCTTTTAATGTTAATATTGTTTTAGAGATCCCTTGATGTGACAGACCCTCCCCCAGATGTGCTTCATAAATCAAAGCTGCTCTACGTTCCATGTTTGGAATTACCCTATCCCCCACTCCAGGGATTCGAGCAAAAGGAACGTTGTTCGCATCAATTACATAAGAGTACTTGAGTGGAAATTTCTTTGGTAACGCTGCACCACTGCCTTTGCTTGAAGCATTGACAGCCAACAATATCTCACTGTCTATTCTCGTTTTTGAACGAGTGATCGCAGCTACGGAAGCCGTCTGAACAGCCCCCTTTGCGGCTTCATCAGCCAATGAATTCCCTGTAACGTGAACGCCATCACGTTGATGACTCAGCGTGTGTATCACGTGAGCTTTTGGTAGTTCGTTTCTCAACTGAACTACTTGTTCCCAAAGCGTTTTATGCTTTATTGTGCCACCTTTTGCATCTTTGAATCCGTTTTGAAGCCAATTCTGTATATATTCATTATATGACTGAACACAGTAAAAGGAATCGCACACTATAAGTGTGGGGAATTCGCGATCTGTATTTTCAAGTGCCAGTTTGAATGCTTGTAGTTCAGCTCGCTGAGCTGTACAATCTCCTAGAGATTGAGTTTTAGTGACCATTGGTCTGAAGTTACCATCGCGCATGCGACCTTTAACGATTGCGCACGCTGCACTGTAAGCTTGCTTACTCCCTGTAGCGGGTTGTGCTGATCCGTCAGTATAACTTATAAATTCGTACTGATCGAGAGGCAGAATTTCAGTGGGAAGAGGACATTCATGTTCATATTGCAGGAACGCTTGTGTTTTTAAATCAGGATCAAAAACATATTCAACATCTGTTGCAGCAAGAGAATTAACCCATTGTATCCATCTAGGATGTAAAGCTTTTGCATTTGGAATGCTCACTTTTGTGACCGCCTCTAAGGCTGGTACTGGAGTTACGACAATAATGCGTCTCCCTTGAGCTAGAGCTCTTTCTTTTGCTACAGCGGTTTGAACTGCTGCCAGTATTTTTTCTGTTGAAGTGAAGCGCATTTCTGCTTGTGTATACAAATGTGATTTGTATGCTATTGGTACTTTTTCACCCTCATTAAATGTTAAATAGGTGAATCCGCATTGACCCGAAATTATTCGGATCACTAAATTGCGTTTATTTACGCGTGTTTGTAAGTGATTTGTTGCTAACATGTTAGCTTGGAGTGAACGCAGGATTTCTGTGTGTTCATGTGTCCAATGTTTTGTTGAAAAATCAGGTTTGATTAATTCCTAGAGAGATTTAACCCTTTCTGCGTAATTTAGAATGTAAGTTCTTCCAAAATTTAGGAAACCCAAGATGGATTGTAAATTTTTCCGCGTTTTTGGAGGTTGGAGCAGCGCGCACTTTTCTAAAAAGTTAGCTGCCAGGCTCTTGCCCTCACTTGAAAGCTCATATCCTAGGAAAAGGACATTGAGATGGGCAATTCTGGATTTTTTAAAGTTGAATTTATAGCCCTCAGATGCGAAGCCCAATATAATGGTACTCACCCTATTCAAGTGCCTATCTAGGTCATCGTCTGTCAGATAGATGTCATCGACATATGACAATGCCTCATTATCATAAATTTGTAGTAACTCTGTTACTCTTGCTGAGAATAACCCCGGGCTGTTTTTGAACCCTTGTGGGAGTCGACAAAATTGACGCTGGGTCCCCATTATTGAGAAAGCTGTTAAGTACCTGCTTTCAGGTGCTATGTTTTGACAAAAGAAACCATTTGAAATGTCCAATGTGGTTTTATATTTTTTACGCACAATGTTATTCATTAATGCTGTACTATGTGCATTTTGCACTGCAAATGTTTTGGAACAAGTGTTCAAGTGTCTGTAATCCAAAACTAGACGATATGTATTGTCTGGTTTGGATACAGGAAACAAAGGATTGTTCATTGAGGAGGTGCATGTTTCAATCACCCCTTGGTATTCAAGTTGATCTAAGATCTCCCTGACCTGTTTTTTAGCTTCTTGCTTTATTGGGTACTGCCTTTGTGCAGTAGGTTCATTTTTTAGCTGTATTTTGTGGTGAGGTGAGTCCTCACCTCAAACCCTCATGATTTTTGTATAATGCTGGGGCCTGGGCAACTGCCCATTTCCTGGCATAAGTATATTTTAGGTGAATTGGAATATGGTTGGAGAAGGCTGGCATAATGATGTCCTCGCCATGTGGGCACTCCCTGACAAAGTTTGGTGGCCAGTCCTTTTCTGCTAGAAGTATATCATAACCCCTTGAAAGTTTCTCCCAAAAGAGTGCTTTCACTTTTCTTGGTATGTCTCCCTCCATTCGGAGTGTTATTCCATATAACTTTTGTGGAGTACTAACCCTGGTGTCTACAGTCTCTACTGTGATGTACTCATTCAAGTCCACTATCTCCAGAAGTTCCTTCAGGTTCTGGCGAGCTATTGTTACTTCTGCTGCACTGTCCAGCATTGTCTGAGCCCATTCTCCGTTCTTGAGCTGTGTTCTCAGTATCCTCGGCATGTCTGATCTTCAGACCTGCTACCTTCTTTTTGTGAATTGAGGTTTTGATTTATTTTTCTGAACGTGTTTATTGTCTTTGGATTTCACGCGTTCTTCTTTGTGATCTGACCGTCCTCTTCTTTCTGATGTCTGTGACGATATCTGAAAGGTACGAGAGGAACGTGTATCAGTATCTTGATATCTGTCAGGTTTTCTTAAATTATCCCTATTCCTGAGGTTATACCTCCTTTCAGAGGGCTCCTTTTGAGGAGACCTACCTCGGGATTGAGAACGTGTCTCGTTTGAATTTTGTTTATTAGTTTCCCACTTCTTTTTAGAAGATGTAGGATTTTGTTTAATAGAGTCCTTCTCAGGACTTTCAGATAGTTTTGGCTTCAAAGGTTTTCCACCCAAACTATCTCTGCCTAATTCTGCATAAGATTTTTCTATTATTCTGGGTAGTTCATGTTGATGTTCTGTTACATCAAATTCCCTTAAGCGTTGGCGGATCGCCACTGATGCTGCCTCCCCTTTAATATTAGATAATATTATTGTTGAGACCTGGTCGAAGTTTTTCAGTAATTTCATACCTAAATTCAGAGCAGGTTCTGCCCCGTATTCGTTTTGAATTTGTTTCAGGACATCTGGTATTACTGCAATTGACGGAACACCATGTGTTTTAGTATAGATGGCAGCAAAGACTGTGCCCCAAGTGGTGCAGTCTTCCAGTTGTGGTGTGATCCCCATTGGTAAACAGATTGTTAGGATTCTGTGTTTCTCATAAGGGCTAGTATTTGGAAATACTGCTTCGATTTGAGTAATTTTTTGAGCTATCCAGAATGGAATTTGTTCACGTTTTGTGGGCATTTTACCCATGACTGCGTGTAAAGTCTGTGGAGTAATTTTTAGTGTATACCCCTGTTGGGGTGTTTGATTTGGAATGGTTATAGGTGGTTGGACTGTGAAAGTCCGCATGACATATTGGACTAATTGTCTGTAAATTTTTATTAACTCTTGTAGTTGAGTAAGTAATTCTTCGTCTGACATTTCTTCGATGTCAGGATGAGGTGTGTAGCCGGCTAAAATCGGCCATGTTGCTCCTGGTCTACCTAGTGGACTGAGCCTGGTAATGTTTTTGTGATGTTTTAGGGCGCCTTTAAACCAGAGATTATGCTCCTGGTATGTGAGTGGAATTTCAATATCCTCGAAAGGAATATATTCCTCTGGTGGTTCATCTTCTTTAAAGAAGTGAAATACTTTTGTTATTGGATTTGATTCTGGGAATACAATCCATGAATAGAATACCTCTGTCTGAAAGGATTCGTGTGCCTCTATCACGAAAACTGCTCTACCACCTCTTGGTGTTAGGCCGTGTTTTATAAGTTTTAGAGTGATGGCTCTCCTTAAGTTTGGAGGGATGTGTATAACACCCTCATCGGTTTCATTTAAACCTGTAAAATTAAAAGCTGTTACGACTGGGTCAGCCGCAGCTACACCGTTCTCGGTGTTAGTATCCCCGTTCAGGGACATTTTTTGAAAAATGCAGAACAAGTTTCAAGGAAACAAAGATAAGGTGCACAATATTTTGGAACACTGTATCCTTCAACGTTGAACAAACCATACAGCTAATATATAGGATTTTTGTCCTATTCAGCTTTGGCGGATACTTAACCCTACCCACTCCAGACGTCTTATGGAGTATGTGAGTAGGGGTCTCTGAGAAAAGCACGACTGAGTTACTCAGTATCTAGCGTTAAATTAGTGCCTTACCAAACGTTGGTCGCCATGTAGTGTAGTTCCTATTTCCCTAATAGGGTCGGCGCATTGGAATAATATACCCTATAGGTTTGACATAGGACTGAGGTCAGTATGCCCCTATCGAGTATATTAAACTTAATTACTTTGTGCCAGCTAACTCAGAGGCCATGTAAACATGAAGGGAGTAGTTTCTGGCAACCGCATAAACATGACAACTTTGTTTCCCTTTAGAATCGGAACACTCTCAGAATCGTGGAAACAACAGATAACAGTTTCACTCAGCTAATCGTGCATGCTTAGTTTCTTCAGAGTTACACAGAAAGAATAGACGGGCGTTTCAATAAAAGGATTTATTGAACAGTCTTGTTTCTCGTGTAAGAGATATGAGCTGTTACAATCATAAGACAGTATGCGAGATATATTATGTACAGCGTAAGCAGTAGAAAGAAATAATACTGCGCTAGCATTATCTTTTAGCTATGACACATATATTCATATACATAAATAACATAAGCTAAAAATGCGAGTACTCATAAGATGCTTCTCTAACTAGTTCTACCCCAGTGTACCTAACCTAAGTGTAGTGTAAGGTAAGAAGTAGGTGATGTATTCTATAGTATGGTATGCTATAGTATGCCAAGTCTGGTATGCCAAGAGTCCCTCTAGGTTCTAGTCAGCTCCATACCTTGAGAATGAGAGAGGTGGGAATCTCTTTCCGGGTCTCGAACTCTAACACCCCGCGAAGGGAGTCAGAACACTGGAAGCTGGATTCTCTGCGAGCAGGGATGACAGCGTCTCTTGTCAGTGCGTCAGGCCGGGACACGGGCTCCTCTAAAGTCGAGATCTCCTCCTACTTGCTTGGGCAAGGGAAGGTATATTTATACCTGGTAGGTGCCTTGGAATGTTAGCATTGACGTAAAGTCGGGCAGAGGAAGACGTTAGGAATGAACCCTTAAGGAATAGCGGTTCATGCATAATAAATGAGTTCTTGGAGAAATCAATAATCCTGTGCTAGGGGAACTCCCAAGAGCTTAAGGGTCCGGTTTCTAAGAACTCGTTGTGACGTTGGGGTGGACGGATGTAGGTGACCATGCCTGTATTTGGATAGCATGGCTAATGCCTAAATAAGGACTGGGATCTTATGCCTATATAAGGGCAATGCGAATTGGGCCTATATAAGGACATGTATCGGGAAAACCTATATAAGGACACCTAAAGCGGAATACAACACCTGGAGCTTTCTTATATATAGTTATTTTAGCGTCATCCCCTCAGATGAAGTGAAGTCCAGATGAATTCTGCACAGGGGCAGCCATACCGGCATACAATTTAGCCCAGTCTCTAATTACTAATCCGTATTGAAACGGAACCTCAACCCAGGGATCTCAACCCAGGGATTTAAAGTGTGACTTTGACTTGAAGTCCTTCTCGGGATGTGACACATGTGAAATCTAATTAAAACTTGCAGAAATGCATCAACAATGCATAAGGCTCCTTGATTTGCATTGCTCGTGTAGTGAAATGTATATTTTATGATCTTTCCGAAGACAAACACAAACAAATCCAGCTAAATGCTGGTTCCTTGGTATTTACCAAGCTGTAAAAAATATAAAGTTAAGATGTTGCCCTTTGCGGTAATTGGCAAAAAAACTGCAAACTGTGGCCTGCAAAGTGATAATGCCATATTTTGAGCACTATTCAGCATGCCCGTGTCACTGAAATCTCCTGCTCCAGTTTGCCCCCTCATGGGCAGTGCAGAACACAGAGGATTCTGAGGTATGCAAAGAAATTTAAATGCATTTCAGAAAAATGCAGAATGTCCTAACCATGCACATAATGGTGCAAAAGACGAGATCCACACACCTTTCCCTCAACCAAGATCAGAAGCACGGATTATCCCCAATGGGGTAGCAGGGTCCGCTGGGATATTCAAAATAAAAGAGCCTGTCGGACACAGTAATTGGGGCCAGGAATCCCACTGACAAATCGGATAGTTTAAAAAGTGGCTCACATTTGCAAATTGGGGCTGTTTTGAACTTGTATAGACACTGAATACGTGTTCTGGGGGACTGCATGCACTTGTGTTTGCTGCAGTCACTACATGTTGTGATATCAGGGAAATTAACAGTAAAAAAACTGGCCCACCACACCATAAAACAGGGCCACAAACAGCCAAAAATCGCCCCACAACCTAACCTATCACACCAGCTTTTCTGGCAACTGTGAAGTTGCTCTATAGGCCAGACTGACCTTGCGCACAAGAAGACACTCACTGCTGACATTTATGCACTGCTGTGCACAGCACCTCTCAGGATTACATGTGCATACAGGTGGGAAACAAACAGGGAACCTCTCAGAATTGAACAGGTAGGCAGGAAGTCATACACTGCACATGAAAACAGACTGCACCGTTCTAAAACACACGTATGTATTGGGTGAAAGGTAGTGCAGCTCTCTAAACATCCAACATGCAGCAGAGGTTTACAGGACATGGGTTTTTGGAGGTGAAGAGATGGTGTGGGGCATATATCTCAGCAGGCACGCTGGGGTAGGGGGAGATGCAGAGCGCCCAGCACAGCCTAGCCCCTCTGCTAGCACGTTTTGAGTTAATGTAATATTTCCTCCAGGTCGAAGGAGCTGAGAAATTCCCTGTGTATCCTTTCTCTGCTGAGGGGAAAGCCCCCTGGTTTGAGTGGCTAAGATTGAGAAGGCCTTCGGTCTCAAGTGCGATTTCTGAAAGTATGGGTAGTAAGGGCCCAGTGCAGGCTTCAATACCAAGCTATGGTGGGGAGGGGTGCTATGAGAGGGCAGGGATCCAAGGGGCACTGTAACAGGAGTGGGCGAGTGCTGTGGCAGGGAGGGCGGGATATTGTGATATGGAGGGGAAGGGGACTGTGGACAGAGGGGCACTGAGATACAGGTGAGAAAGGCTCTGTGCAGAGAGGGGCACTGTCGGAGGTAGCGGTGGGGCACAGTCACAGTGGCAGGGATGGGAGGTGTTCTTTAAGACGTTTGTGGCTGCAACGGCGGCCATTGCGGAAAGGAGAGGACGGATGTGATAGGGACAAGAGAGTACTGGAAAAGGGACAAGCGAGGTGGTAATACGCTGAATGGCAGGAGGACATTTTTTCTCTTTCGTACCACCCTCAGCTGCTTCCCATATTTTGCTATAATTCTGCAAGAGTTAAACTTGAAAAGAAAAAGGTATGCAGTTCCTGTTGTGGGAAGGATAAGGAGGCAGGACAGGGGACTGGCAAGGTCCCTGACTACAAAATGGTAGTGCTAATAGGAAAGGGGGGGGACTGGGAAGTCCTTCCTTTCGGAATGAGGGCCCTCACACACCCAGCCTGCTGGGAGTCATGCTTCATCATCGGGCATGCTCCTCGTCGGGTCGGCGCTGCAATACCCGACGGGCACCCTATGCAGGGGCTCTTTGGCGGAGATCTTTTATTCCTTGCCGTATGGTGCAGTGGGTGTAAGGGGCCTTAAAAGTGTAGGAATGCAAGTATGTGAATTAAAACAGGGAAATGGAAGAGTCAGGTAAATTAGACTTTAATGATCCTGCCTTCCCCCTGATTAAAAATGGAGTTGGCGACTCACTGCAATGATGCTGCAGGGTGTTGTGCTCAATCTCGTGTGGTCGACATGTTTCTTGCCTGTTTAGTCAGGTGGATCTAGCGGCAATTCCTCAGGACCTAGTGAAAATAGTAACTCTACACTAAAATATGGTGAAACTGTGATGTTCTAGCCTATTAATAACAAAAGTGGCACCAAGAGGTAAAGCACCTGTCGATGCAGCAGCCAATCTGAAATAAAAAATGGCAAAATGAAAGCAATTCATATCAGAGAACAATCGTACTGTAAGAATCCTGCCCTCGTATCCCTCAATAGTGACACCAGATTGTGCACACTAACAAATGCGATGAGCATTGCTAAAAGTGGTCACGCTTGTCAACCAAATTTGCCCTGCAGTGATCGATACCTTTGTATGTATAAATGTGAAGCACAGCGGGTTCGAATCATGCGGTGAGTGATTAAAAAAGAGGAAGTAGCAACTCGGTGAGGTAGAAGCAACTCACCTAAAACTATCTTTCGATTGGCCCCATCAAATCACGGCAAGTGTTGGACACGGTAAGGTATTTGTGTCCTGGGGAGGGGGGCCCAAAAGAAGTAAAAAGCAGCTAGAGCGTCTGGTGTGGACACGTGTTTGCTGGTAGATAGGGGTTGGTAGCCTCTGGTGTAGCGAGAGTCAGAAGTAGGTGGCTAGAAGACAGGACCCCGCGTCAAGGATCGTTACTCACGGTCAGGTAGGCAAAGCACCCAGCCCCTACCCGACGACGTGGCGGGCGGCCGTCCCTCATGAGAGAGGCACCCGCTCCGTCCGCCGAACGGGCAGTGCGCCGGAGACCGCCTTCTGAGTTATGGAATCGTAGAGTACGCCCCCAGGATTGCGGGTGTGCTGCTGACGCCGAGACTCGGCGTCCAAGCATGTACCTTAAAAATGTCCTCGTACAGGCAGAAATCTAACCGGGTTCCTCCAGTCCTAGGGAGAAAAATTGTACTCACCAAGTAACTGCGCCCAGGTGACGAGTGACCTACCCTGCACTGCCGGATCCGGGAGGTAAAGATCCCAACCAGGCTGGGGTTTAAATGATAGCGGAAATGGCACGCAGGGCGGGAACATCTCCTAAAGGAAGCCGGAGACTAGCGTGTACTTAGCCCCTGGTGGAGAGGAGTGGAGATGTATGGTGGCCATCTTGGAAGAATGTCAAGAGTCACACTGGGCGCCAACTTTGAATGGGCAAAATAGGACGTGACTGTGGCAGAAAATGACTAGCCATGGGTGGGTTTGAACACAGGGATGTAGCTACGTTCTGTTGAGGCTACTCCAGGGGATATCTTCGTTGAGCCCGTGTTTATCAGTGGCCAGACGGAAAATCCATCTCTGTTCAATCCTAAACAGTGCCCCTGGGGAGATGGCAGAATGTGCTTCCAAAATCACCCAACTCAAGTAGTCGCAGGTGTGTCCAGCAGTCTCGAAATGTGTGTAGAGTTTGGTAGTTACTCTGCGGCATCGTTTGTTGCTCTTGTGTTCGCCGATACGTGTTTTTCAGGATTGAACAGAGATGGATTTTCCGTCTGGCCACTGATAAACACGGGCTCAACGAAGATATCCCCTGGAGTAGCCTCAACAGAACGTAGCTACATCCCTGTGTTCAAACCCACCCATGGCTAGTCATTTTCTGCCACAGTCACGTCCTATTTTGCCCATTCAAAGATGGCGCCCAGTGTGACTCTTGACATTCTTCCAAGATGGCCACCATACATCTCCACTCCTCTCCACCAGGGGCTAAGTACACGCTAGTCTCCGGCTTCCTTTAGGAGATGTTCCCGCCCTGCGCGCCATTTCCGCTATCATTTAAGCCCCAGCCTGGTTGGGATCTTTACCTCCCGGATCCGGCAGTGCAGGGTAGGTCACTCGTCACCTGGGCGCAGTTACTTGGTGAGTACAATTTTTCTCCCTAGGACTGGAGGAACCCGGTTAGATTTCTGCCTGTACGAGGACATTTTTAAGGTACATGCTTGGACGCCGAGTCTCGGCGTCAGCAGCACACCCGCGATCCTGGGGGCGTACTCTATGATTCCATAACTCAGAAGGCGGTCTCCGTCCCACTGCCCGTTCGGCGGACGGAGCAAGTGCCTCTCTCATGAGGGGCGGCGGCCCGCCACGTTGTCGGGTAGGGGCTGGGTGCTTTGCCTATCTGACCGTGAGTAACGATCCTTGACGCGGGGTCCTGTCTTCTAGCCACCTACTTCTGCCTCTCGCTACACCAGAGGCTACCAACCCCTATCTACCAGCAAACACGTGTCCACACCAGACGCTCTAACTACTTTTTACTTCTTTTGGGCCCCCCTCCCCAGGACACAAATACCTTACCGTGTCCAACACTTGCCGTGATTTGATGGGGCCAATCGAAAGATAGTTTTAGGGGAGTTGCTTCTACCTCACCGAGTTGCTACTTCCTCTTTTTTAATCACTCACCGCATGATTCGAACCCGCTGTGCTTCACATTTATACATACAAAGGTATCGACCACTGCAGGGCAAATTTGGTTGACAAGCGTGACCACTTTTAGCAATGCTCATCGCATTTGTTAGTGTGCACAATCTGGTGTCACTATTGAGGGATACGAGGGCAGGATTCTTACAGTACGATTGTTCTCTGATATGAATTGCTTTCATTTTGCCATTTTTTATTTCAGATTGGCTGCTGCATCAATAGGTACTTTACCTCTTGGTGCCACTTTTGTTATTAATAGGCTAGAACATCACAGTTTCACCATATTTTAGTGTAGAATTACTATTTTCACTAGGTCCTGAGGAATTGCCACTAGATCCACCTGACTAAACAGGCAAGAAACATGTCGACCACACGAGATTGAGCACAACACCCTGCAGCATCATTGCAGTGAGTCACCAACTCCATTTTTAATCAGGGGGAAGGCAGGATCATTAAAGTCTAATTTAGCTGACTCTTCCATTTCCCTGTTTTAATTCACATACTTGCATTCCTACACTTTTAAGGCCCCTTACACCCACTGCACCATACGGCAAGGAATAAAAGATCTCCGCCAAAGAGCCCCTGCATAGGGTGCCCATCGGGTATTGCAGCTCCGACCCGACGAGGAGCATGCCCGATGATGAAGCATGACACCCAGCAGGCTGGGTGTGTGAGGGCCCTCATTCCGAAAGGAAGGACTTCCCAGTCCCCCCCCCTTTCCTATTAACACTACCATTTTGTAGTCAGGGACCTTGCCAGTCCCCTGTCCTGCCTCCTTATCCTTCCCACAACAGGAACTGCATACTTTGTTCTTTTCAAGTTTAACTAGGGCATGTATGCTGGACCTCTCTTAAAGCCCACAGTCCCCCTCTCTTGTTGGATAATTCTGCAAGGCCTTGCCTGGGCTCCTGAGGCAGGCAGTTACTGGGCAGTTTCCTGCGGGCGCCGCCGTGCCGTAATTTATCTACCGTGTCCCACAGCCAAGCACTATTTTTTCACTCTGTTGTCTGTTGGATAACAGTCGTGTGTTATATGCCACACGGTGCACGCACTACTCACCTAACCTTGCAGCTTCGTTGGCACTGGCAAGCGCAGACTGCTGACTGGAGCAGCTTAAATTATGTTCCCAGTTCTTCGTACGTGCAGTTTAAACTGCGCATGGCACAACACACCCGCCCTGCCCCACCCTGAAGACCACGCATCAGCTCGCGCCAAAGCAAGCACACTAGCATGCACCAAATATGAACATGCATCTGCGCAAGCCTGGCTCCGAGGGGCGTTTTAATGGCCTGTGCACAGTGCAGGCCAGTGCACCAACTATGTGCATGGGAGAAAAATGTAATAGACCCGGCCCTGAGAAAGAAGTGCCGGTGTGCCGGTGCTCAGCACCGGAAACCACCGGCACAAATTAAGCACTGCCTGGGAGTAACCATGCCAATGCAGATAGAGTCTCCAGATATTTCCACTTAGAAAATGAAGACTCAACTGGGTAAGGTTAGTCTCATCTCCTTTCGTTTGGGGGGAGGGCGTTGTGTAGGAAAGTAGGATCTGCTTTCATGGTTACCCCCACTTTTTACTTGGTGTCAGTATGTTTTTGACTAGCCTGACTGGGATCCTGCTAATCAGGACCCAAGTCACTGTGCTTTCTCCCTAAATTGACCATGGTACTACTTCAGTACATCCACAATTGGCTACTGGTGTACCCTTATCAGTCCCTAGTATATGGTACTTCGGTACCCCGGGCATAGGTAAACCAGGGGTCTCCCAGGGGCTGCAGCATGTATTGTGCCACCCATGGCAGTCCACTTAAACTGTGACTACAGGCCTGCCATTGCAGCTTGTGTGAGTTGGTGCTTGCACCTCTCACAACAGATATAAGTTTCCTTATATCTGACGTCACTGTACTCAAAACCTATAAGTCACCCCTATGGCAGGGTCTTCAATCCTGAGGGCAGGGTGCTTGGTTAAAAGTGTGAGGGTGCCCCTGCATGAGCAGGATGCCCCTACAAACCCTGTAGTCGATTCTCCAGGTTTTGTAAGTGCGGTCAGCCATTTTAAAACATATAGTGGACATCAGTCAATACGAGATGTCTAACTATATAGTGGCTGAACCGAAACTGGTCATGCTTGGTATCAAATGTGTTGGAATCACACCCCAACACTGATTCCAGTGTTGGAAGTATGATCCCATGTACTCGGGGCTTCCTTGGGATACTCCCCGGTACTCCCAGTAACAGCCTTTCAGGGTCTGACAGCAAGCTAGTGCTGCTGCCGACAACAGACATGATTTTGCCCTCCTGTTGCTGAGCCAAGCTCGAGCAGGGGAAGGTAGAACAATAGGTTTCCGGTCACAGAGAGGTGGGACCACCTCCCAGACAGGACTTAATGTATTGGGCTGGGGTGGGGCGCTTGCCAGCACCACCAGACTGCTTTGAAAGTCATATTTGGTGCCCTCCTTGCATACTCCAGTTTGAGCCAGTTCAGGGAGCCCTTGGCTCCTGCTCTGGAGCGAAACTTGACAAAGGACATAAGAGTATCATCCCCTCTGTCCAGCCCCTCCTCTAGGGAGGGACCCCTGAATCGTTCCAACCCTTTCCCTAGGGTACTTCAGGGCTTATCGGTGGGTGGTTCCTTAGATTAATCTCAGGGCAAGACTCAAGCCTGAAACCACTTCACTCCTTGACCTTCTGGACACTTAGACTTCGCTGGACTTTGCCTGGAACCGAGACTGCTGCATGGAAGACTCCTGCTGCTCCTGATATCGCTGTTCTGCAAGCCTTCTTTGTCGTCTGTGTCTGTGCTTCTTCCAGGATCTTCACCAGACCTGTGGGCATCAAGGACACCCAAAGTAATCTCCCTTGGAGTGAAGGAGTCACTCCCCTGCATCAGCAGGCACTGCAACAAAGCTGACTGGGCTGCTGCTCCTGATGTCCCACTGACTTCCCTAGGCTCAGCAACACATGTGGTGTTTGTGCAACTCCCTCAAGGCCTGACCTGGCCTCTCGGCAATTTTGAGGCCAGTATCCCTTGTCGGAACCGCTGGGACCAAACCCTGTGCACCTTGTCGACTTGCCATTGCCAAAGCTTGTTAGCTCTGCACTCCAGAGACCTTCGGGCTATAATAAGCTCCAGCCTCCAGCATCTCTTCCTGCCAAGTACCACATCCTCACCACATCCTCTGCACCGTGGGCCTTCCTTCTTGGTGAGCTGCTTGAGGTCCTCTTGCAACTCCTGTGCCTTTGGCCTGTGGGTCCTCCTGAGGGTCTTCTCCTGCTCTAGGGGGCTCCATTGCTTGCTCAAAGCCTGCTCTGACTTGTCTGCTTGTGGTGAGTCCCTTGAATCTTGCTGGTCCCAACGTTGCTCCTTCGTCGTTCTCTACGCCAGTTGCAGCTACCAAGGCTTGTTGGTGCTCCCGCCGTACACTGACAAACTAGTCACCGACATCCGACGTGGGACAACTCATGTATGGCTCCTGGTCTTCTTCAGCATTGCCTGGTCCTCCTCACTGTCGCCTGGTCCTCACAGCTGCAGCGACAATGTCACCGTCAACTCTTTTGAACTGTCCGGGGGGGGCGTGGCCAAGACTTTAAGCATGGCGGACGTGTGAGCCCGGAGCTCCGTCCCGGCCCACCAGTAATCCTGTCCCAACCAACGGCGTCGACTGAAATTGAGGCGCACAAACTGACCCCCCACGACTCAACCTTGTGGGGGCATAGAAGTGGTGTGAAATCGCTGGAAGAGAGCATCGGAGAGAGGAATTGGAGCGGAGGCGAGAAGGCCGCCGTGAAGGGGCGAACGGCCGGAGATCAGCCTGAGAGTCATGGAGCGTGAGGAAGACGACCCCTGCCCGGGAGCGACCCTGGCTCCTTAGCCGCAGCCACAAGTAAGACCTATCGACCCCAGGCCCAAGGGAAGCGGTGAAGCCCGCTTACAGTTACGGGTGATGGGCCGCAGGGGCGAGGTCGCTGGGCCTGCTACGCGCGGTGACTGCCTGGAGATCCCGGGGCCGACTTGGCGGCCCAGGGGGGAAGTAAAGAAAAACGAAGGCAGCCGGCAAGAGGAGCCCGGCCCCGGGACCCGCCTAAGAATCGGAATGTAGTAGAAAACGATGCTGCACAATTAGCGACGCCCTACCTTACATTGCTGCATAGCCATCACACCGAATACGGCAGGCTCGAGGGAGGACCCCGGACGCGAGCTGGACAGTGGCCGGAGGCTTGGAGGGCAGCTCAAGCGCAGGGCAGCTGGGGGCTCAGAGGTAGCCGACTTGCCCCGAATCCTGCTCCCTGGGAGGCGCGCCGCACCTGGGTGGCGCCGGGCAAGGGAGATAGCTGCAGGCCAGGAAAGAAGTAGGCCGCCCATTGCTCGGGCGCGGCCCCGGCCCAGGCCGCCGACGAGAATCGAGACGGAGCGGGCGCGGCCCACACCAACAAAGATCAGAGGGCCCATGAAGGATAGTCAAGGCCAAGCACGAGGCCCTGAGAAAAGCCAGGACCTTACACTGCTGGAGAAATAAAGAGCACAACCAGACACCGGCCGTAGCCTGAGCGGGGGGGGGGAGATGACCCCCCCACCCCGCCGACCATATCAAGGCCTGGAGGCCCAGATCCTCAGCCATGAGAGCAATGTGGGGCCCCTGAAGAGACAGAGCAAGCAGTGAAGGTCCCTGAGATACTTGGCCAGCTCCAGGATCTGACCCAGAGGCCCCCGTGGGCGGCCTAATCAAGTAAGGAGAAGCCTGGGAGCTGGTTAACGTGGAGATCAACGCGAGGACCCGGGCCCTGGGTTGAAATGGGACTGTGGGAAGCCCTGTAATCCTGAGGACCTGGAGATGGGTTCCCAATACACCTGACAATTGGAACACGCTGCCAAGAACCTGTGCATACTTGGAAGGCCCAACAGGGAGTGGCGAAAAACCAAGATCGGACCCCTGAGATGACTCCTTCCTCTGCCGTACATCTCTCCAGAATGGGCTTTAAGTAACATAGGATACGGAGCACTGCATGTATAGAGCAGGATGACAGATTGTGGCAGTTGTGAGGAGAGGGCTCCAATAAGCCTAAGTAAATTGGGTGTTCATTCCACACACCTCCTCAATATGGAATCACTCGAGCCCTTTCTGATAGTGGGTGCTTGTCACCACTCTAGGTCCAACCACTAATCATAGGCAGTGCGCATGCAGGTGCAAGCCAAGACCAATAGATACCACCCTTCAACTCTCACTTGGTACACCACATATAGCTTGCGGGGAGGCCTGCAGAACCTGGACTGAGACAGGATGTCTAAACCTAAACAGAAGCCAGGGGGGACCCAGCCAGCCACCAGAGAGACCTCCCCAGCGCTGCGAGAGATGGGGGGAGGGGAAAGCACTGAAGCAGACGACTCTCTACATTCGCACTTGGAGCAGCAGGATATTTGGGCGGTCTCCGTGGGCTTCTTCCATAGGCTGAACACCTCAAACTCGCTGACAGAGTGCGGGAAGTGGAGACTGCAATAACAGAAATGCAACCTGAGCAAAAAGCAAACACTTCCAGAATAGAAGAGCTCACCTCCAGAGTGACAGTTTTAGAATGTAGAGCTGAAGACGCTGAAGGTCGCAGCCGAAGAAATAACATACGAGTCATAGGTGTCCCGGAAAATGCAGAAGGAACAGACATGGTGGCCTATCTGGAAAATGGCTACGCTCTGTGGTAGCTCCGGAACACCTTTCACAATTCTTCGCCCTAGAGAGGGTACACAGGGTCCCAGCTCGCCCCCCGGCTCCAGGAAGACCTTCCCGTCCTGTGATAGCAAGACTCCTCCGCTATAGGGATCGTGACAATATATTACGACAAGCCCGCATTCATGGCCTTTACATAATAGACAACATGTGTTAATATTTCCAGGCTTCACTGCCAAGGTTCAGGCCCAGCGAGCGTCTTTCTTGGAAACCAAAAGAGCCCTCCGGGAGGCAGGGATCCAATACTCTCTAATGTTTCTCGCAAAGCTTAGAATCATTTTAGATGGAGCCATGCACTTCTGCGATTCCCCGGAAGAGACCTGGTCATGGCTAGAAGCATATAATGCGGGCACACCCCTACCTAGAAAGAAACAGGGCCCTCAGACACTGACTTACCCTACCTGGAAGAGGCAAAGGCGCCCACGAAGAAAGACTCAATTACAGAAACCTACGTCCTCCCAAACTGAACAAGATAGACAAGCAGCACTACAAGCCGTAGCACAACTTATATCGTCTCACAATCGCGACCGAGACACAGATACATATTCTGGATCCAAATACGCAGCCTCTGAGTCTGGAGACTCCCCACTGCTCAAAATAACCCCACGGTCAGCAGATGACATTGTTTATACCTGCTTAATCCAAGACTACACCACAACTGGGGTGATAATGGAGGTTGCGAATTGGGCCGCAAACAGAAATTAGAGGCCTATAGGATCGCCCACGCCGGCACCGCGGCAGGGGGGCACCAATAATCCTTTGAGAGCAGCCGATTCAACGACGTACAGCAAAGATGGACCGGGATGAGGACCAGATGCTACATTAACACGATTGCCCCCCCCCCGTAGAGTGTTCTGCCTGATGTATCGGAGGCAGCGTCCTACCTTAACGTATTGATTTGTTTACAGGTTTGGGCGATTAGCGGTTACGCTGTTGCCTTTGGGTAGGGGAGTTGGGTTTAAGAACCTTAAGATGAGCACTCGGGGGTCTAGGCATAGTCTCACCCTGTTACAGGAACTAGATTATAACATAAGATTCACATGGCAGTTACTATCACACGTATTAGGGGGATAAAAGTCTTATCTTGGAATGTCAGGGGCATGGGATCCCCCGCAAAATAAACACAAAGAGATGATGGACGCCACAACATACACAGTTATATTCGGCGTATAGGAGCACATATAGTAATGCTCCAAGAAACACATCTAACAGTGGAAGAGGGGCATCGCCTCTGTAGACGATGGAGGGGGCAATTGTTTGCAACAACATACTGTGCATACTCCCAGGGGGCATTAGTTTGGATACGTCCGGGGACCCCCTTCGAGACGACACAGACACTTGTAGACCCTGAGGGTCGATACGTGATTGTTAAAGGCAGGCTTCTGGGCAAAGAGGTGACAGTGGGTAGTATCTACGCCCCTAACCAGGACCAACTACAATTCCTACACAAGGTATCTGGTCCACTAGCGAGGGTCGCAGCACATGACCTATTACTGGGGGGTGACTATAACCGCATGGCGGACATAGGCCTTGACAGGTCTACTCCCCCATTGCACAGAACTGTAGCGAGCACGAACGCGAAAGGTCTCCGCGACTGGATGGGGCATTGGGAGTTGGTCGACATATGGCGGCTACAACATGAATGCACACTGAATTACACATACTACTCCCCACTATACCGCCTGCACACTAGGTTGGATATGTTCCTCTGCTCGACACACCTGAGCCCGGTGGTAACTGATACTGAGTACCTGGGGCTCACCCTATGAGCCCATAACCGATTACTCCTTTCTCTGTCCCCAGTCCCTGAAGCCGCGGCCATCCTGGCTTGGCGACTAGACTCTGGCATGTTGGACGACACCTGCTTCCAGCACACATTAAGTACCTCTATTTCAGAATACTTCCAAGTGAACCAGGGCACTGGAAGTTCCTCCCTGATTGAATGGGACTCATTTAAAACAGTCACCAGAGGCCAATCCATGGGGCAGACCATAAGGGTGAAGAGGGAGATTAAGACTGAGCTCTGGAAATCAGAAAATGAGATTCACTCCTTAGAAACCAGACTTGGGGAGCAAGATGACATTCAGAGACAACTGTCCGAAGCCAAGAGTAAACATAACATAAAGCTGGATAGACGTGCTGGCTCTCAAAGCCTACCAGAAAAGACAGCATAACGAGGGCGGGAAATCAGGGAAATTGTTGGCATGGCTGATTAGGCCAGAAAACAGGGGCACTCCTATCACTAGGTTACAGGCTAAGGACGGGACCACGCTATACTCACCCAAAACAATCAATACCACTTTTTTAGTATACTACACAACACTATATGAGCCGCCAACAGAGCTGCCAAGCGAACACATAGACAGATACCTCGACACACTACACTTCAATAAAGTAAACCCTGACATGCAGAAAAATCTGGGGAAAGCGATAAGTGCCCACGAGATCCAAGCAGCTATTAAAGACATGGCTAGGGGGAAGACCCCGGTCTCAGATAGGCTTCCGGCAGAGTTTTATTCCACCTTTAGTTCTCAATTAGCCCCCCAATTGGAGAAGCTGTATGCCGACTCATTACGATCCGTCGCCTACCGGCCTCAACAAGAGAGGCTCTGGTGGTCCCACTTCCCAAAACCAAATCTGGAAATTCCCATGTCTCAGATTTTTCGGCCGCTGGTCCATGCTAAACATGGACTTCACAATTTTAAGTAAAATATTAGCCACAAGAATACTCCCACATATACGTGCATTAGTCCACACTGACCAAAATGGATTCATTCCAATGAGATCGTCATCTGGGAACCTTAGAAGACTATATTATGTACTGTACCATCGCAACATTCCTGTAAACCCCCTAAGCAGTAGTAATGGCAGTGGACCTAGAAAAAGCCTTTGAATCCCTGCGGTGGGACTTTCTTATGCACGTAATGCAAAAGATGGTACTAGGAGAGGGTGGATCAAATGGGTGAGGTTGCTCTATACCTGCCCCACGGCCTGGGTCAGAACACGTAGAATAGTCTCGGCACCATATAATATTCATAGAGGAACCAGACAGGGCTGCCCATTGTCCCACCTCCTGTTTGCCTTAGCCATTGAACCACTGGCAGAACGGTTTAGGCAGGATGGAAGGAGGCATGGTCTGCTACTAGATGGAAGGGAGTTTATAATATCCCTATATGCGGACGACATACTCCTATACCTACGAAAAGGCGACCAAGGGGTCAAAAGTGCTTTGATCATACTGAAGGAATATGCCACCCTGACAGGTCTGTGGGCAAACACATCTAAAACACATGTTTTTCCACTCACTCCCTCAGCCCCCGCCCACCAACATTCCCATCTGACACCAACTGGGCTCCTCGCTCACTTAAATATTTGGGAATACAGGTGTACCATGAGCAACGGGACCTTTTGGAAGGCAACCTATACTTTCCCTTAAATCAAACATTTCGTTCTGGCGCTCCCCTAAACTTCCCACTATGTCCAGGGTGGCTCTATCCAAAATGCTAGTATTGCCCAGAGTGTTATATTATTTTGTAAATCTTCTGGTAGTGAGCCCAAAGAAATGGTTTAGGGACCTAGACACATTGCTGAGAGAGCTGATTTGAGATGGGGGCCGTCATAGGGTGTCACTGGCTACTATGCAGAGATCCCGAACAGGAGGAGCACTGAACTTCGGAGCTTATTACTTGGCAGCTCAACTCCAGTGGTTGGCCTAATGGTTAGATGGAATAGGATTAGAGACCTTGGAAATCCTGACACATACGGACCAGAAGGGGACATAAAAGTTTTCTTTTGTGTCCCAAGGTACAGATCCAACCCCAGTGCACCCTTTTCAAAGTAGCGTTGAAATGTTGGTACAGAGGTATCCAGCGGGCAACGGGGACTCCATTATACGCACCTGACCTTCCTTTGGTGGGCCTCCCGCACGGCGACACTTCCTCCTTCTTTACTGAAGCCCAGCTGAGAGAATGGACTGTCGCGGGTATCCAGAAAACCAGTGACTGCTACCGGGAGTAGAATTGATCCCACTAGCTGACCTAATCACTCATTACGACCGGCCACCAGGCCAATTTTTGAATTACCATGGTTTACAGAAAGCTTTTGGTACACTCTGGGGGGGAGGTAACCAAGAGCCAGGCGCACACGCACTGTTGCAAGCGATGGCAACATTAGGCTCGGCAAGACATCTGGTAAAATGGTTATACAGGGCTATCAGGGAGCTGTCCGAACAGCCGCTGCTTGCACTACATAGGAAATGGGGGGACCTGCTAGGTAGAGAAATTACAGAGACAGAATGGAATAGAGCACTACGTTTGCCAAAGAAGATCTCTAGAAACTCCAACTTTAAATACACTCAGTTCAATCTACTACATATGACCTACCTCACCCCACACAGACTCAACATAATGCTAGGAACCACAGACAAGCAATGCCCAAGATGCGCGACCCTACATGCGGGTTTCGCACAAATGATGTGGGAATGCCCGGCCCTGCAAGGATATTGGCGTCGGATCACAGTGATATTACATGATATTCTGGCACACACCCTTCCCCTTAGGGCAGAGGTCTGTTTGCTAGGCCTATTCCCAAGGCTTGAGGCCCAAAAAGTGGGTACTAGATTTATAGACCTAGCCTTAGTGTTGGCAAAAGGGCGTATAGCCTAATGGTGGCAGTCTTCAATAGGTCCCAAAATATCTGATTGTGAAAGAGATGCCACAGCCTGGGCAAGGGTGGAAGAGCAGGCACTGATAGAGGAAGACTAAAGAAGCATGAGACGCCGCCCTATAGCAGACCTGTGGTCGGAGGTGTTGCGGGAGTGGGATACCAGGGGAGCGGACGGGGGAGAGGGCCGTTCCGACGTCATGTAAACCACAGATCAAGGATACCTACCCTCATCTACCCGCATACGAGCACAACATGAGGAAAGGAACGATCTCTCTGAAAGTGTCTCATCCCCCCTGACTTGACACTAGTGATTGACAGACCCCCATCCATAGTATAGAACACCAGCTATTACGAAGTGTTTAGCAGCTGCTTGAGAAATCTCACAACGAACCCCTGAGTGCTCCCGTTACTCAAAAGTTCTACATGTAATTATTGTTTAACCCGTTGCGTGCGCCCGTCGGCCAACGGCCGTCGCGAGCACTACCTCTGTAGTGCTCCGAACGTCCGTTGGCCGATGCGGCCCCGCCCACTCTGCTAAACCGCCGCACCGCGGCGGAATTACCGCCGCGGTTAAGCGGTTAAAATGTTTAATTGTAACATATTGAAATATCGAATTGAGGCTATCATACAAAACTCCCTTAAGACATTTGGTGACAATTGGGCCCGATGATACAACCATATTAATAATGTGATCTATTAGAATGTAACATCACAGGCTACTCGAACGAGAATCTGTAACTTCTGTAGAACAGTATGCCTACTGATGACTTGACATTGTATCAAACTTCCTAATTATATATGTATTATGTGTATCAGAAAATATTCATTAAAAGATATATATTTTTTTTAAACTCTTTTGAACCGTCCGACATCGGCGGGCATTGGGCTCCATGCTTCCGGGTCACTCCTGAGAGGCATAGATGCTGTCCCCTCTGCTTGCAGGTTTTTCACT
The DNA here is from genome assembly GCA_963921515.1 of Calotriton arnoldi. Classification (NCBI taxonomy): domain Eukaryota; kingdom Metazoa; phylum Chordata; class Amphibia; order Caudata; family Salamandridae; genus Calotriton; species Calotriton arnoldi. Next base: position 1,615,180 of record CAWUFW010001731.1, read on the forward strand.
TCCAGAATCTACCCTTTAATTCCACCGGACTTCTTCTCCTTCTTCTCCTGAGGCACTTATCTCCAAGGCTTCTATTGTCGTCTACCGAGGTTTCCGACATCACTTCACCCCTATGCACCTGGCTTCTCTGGTGTGTGTAACCTGGTGTCCGGGGCATCCATAGGTGGGGTGGCTCTCCAACCTTCCGTCCTCCAAGGGAATTCTTCGGTGTCCTCTGTGAAGGGTCCTTCTACTGCAAAACTGCAACCGCGACTTCTCCATTGACTTCTATTGGGCACGCAGCTGTGTTCCCACTCTGCACACAGCCTCTGTGGGGTATGTGCTAGTGAGTGTTGTGTAATAAATAGAAGTATTTTTATATAAATACTGTGTGTTTCATTTTCACCTAACCTGCACTACATGATTAAACTGGTAAAACAAGCTATTTAACACTCTTTCAAGATAGGCCTGAAGGCTGCTCTCCACAGCTACCACTTTGAGAGCTTTCTATGGTTATCAAAGACCACTGAAATCACCATAAGGGTTGCCTGGATTAATGCAAGGTGCATCACTTAAATAAGTGTGCACCATATACTAAGCCAGTCTCCTACATTTTGTTTTTTAGTTTGCACATTAACAAGCAACAGAAGGGGCGAAATGACACACCCGACACAAATGTACAACAAAGGAGGAAGCAAATGCACACCGGCAGACCCCCACACAGGGGCAGTATAGGATAACCACACTATATTGCAATAGGATAAAAGACAATGACATGTATATCGACAACACTTGCACAGGAGGTTTATGAAGAGGTGTCTGTCCCACTGGCAGGGAACAGCATGTCATAATGTCTTAAACAATTCCCCCAGACGTTGAAAGTTTTGCGGGTGCATCCTCAATTTCTATAAGTTACTTTTTCTGCCGCCATGTAGAGGTCCTTTCTCGACCTCCATTCTCCCAAAGTCAGAACCGCAGGGGCACCCCAATTGCACGCTATGTCTCGTTTGGCTACTACAAGCTCCAAGCTGCAAAAGAGGAACTTTGCTCTAGGGTTGTCTACATCTCCCAGGACCCCCAAAAGGACATATTTGGATTCTAGAGGGATTTGTTCCCCTAATACCTTGCTGAGCTCCCCCACCACCCATGACCAGTGGACCTGGATGGCTGAGCAGCTTCATATCGTATGAACAAATGTACCTCGAGTCACCACACAGCGCAGGCAGTCCAGGGATGCTGTCTTTCCCATACGGTGTAGGCGGTCCCTGTCATAGTAAACTCGATAGAGTATTTTAAATTGTATCAAGCGCACCCGGGACTTTATGGCGATTACTTTCGGATGCATTAGGGCCGCTTCCCAATCCACATCTTCAACTTCTCCCCTAAATCTTCCACACACCGGGCCCTTAGCTTAACCAATGTGTCCGGAATGTTGTCAGTGTTTTGTAGGTGAGGGAAATAGCTTTAAATTGTAGCTCTTCTACGCATAGTCTGCCTTTGAGAGGAGCATACTCAGGCATATCCAACTCAGCCAGACCTCCTGCTTGACAAGCGTGGAGCAGTTGTGCGTATTTCGGATATTCGTTGGAGCTCATATGGTACTCCCGTTGAAGGGACGAGAAGGGCGTAAGACTACCGTCTTCCAGGAGATCCCCCTTCTGAGAGATTCCCAGCAGGTCCCCCTCCCAAATCAGAGTCTCTCGTGTTACTTTACCTGCCCATCGTATACTTCGGGTGACTTTCCTCCAGGCCTCCAGTGCCACCCGCGTTTCCGAAAGCAGCTTCAGAATACCCTTGCCATCATACAAGTAGTGGAAGTAGGACCAGATGGCAAATTGTGCACACTCTAGCCTGTAGGTAGGGTGGTCCTGTGTGCAAAGGATGAGTTATTAATATTCACCATATGGGACGCCCAGTAGTAGGCCCTTACGTCAGGGAGAGCAATCCTGCCATTATGTGGGTTGCGTTGGAAGGTCTTGAGCACTATCCTTGGATGGCCGCCATCCCATAATAGAGCCTACAGGTCTCCCTTTACCCTGGCGAATGTCGCCTCTGGGAGCGGGTAGTATGTATTTTGTGAGGCATAAAGCAAGTTGGGGAGTGTTATCAATTTAAAGACATCCACTCTCCCCATCAGAGTAAGGGGCAGCGTGCGCCATGTCTCTACCTCCTCTTGAAATTGGGACACAACACGGCCTAGATTTCAGGACAGGCACGTCTCCCTACATGGAGTCACAAAAACACCCAAGAATTGAAACCACCTGAAGCGTCCGATGGAGGGTGGCTGGATTCAGGGACCCAAATGGGTGACAAAGCACAGATTTATTCCAGATAATATGGTAACCAGAGTAGGCCCCATATGATTTGAACACTTAGAATATAGCCGGAATCGTTGTTGCCGGGTAAGTAACATGAAGCAGAATGTCCTCTGCATATAATGAGGTTCTCTCATCGTCCCTGTTGGCCTCAGAAATACAAAAATCTTGAATATCGGAAGAATAACAAATCAGGGCGGCCAGTGGCTCAATGGTGAGAGCAAAAATCAATGGGGACGGGGGCTATCCTGTCGGGCACCGCGCCTAATCAGAAAAGTTGAAGAGAGCACCACATTCACCCTCACCACCACAGTATGGGCCTGGCATAGCAAGTCAACCCATCGACGGTACCTGGGTCCAAAACCAAACCTCCGTAATGTCTGGTGGAGGTAGGGTCAATAAATTGCATCAAACACCTTTTCGGCATCTAACACTAAGAAAAAATTGAATTCTTCCCTGTTTTTCACCTCTGACATCCGGTTGTGGAGACGACGAAGATTAAGCCTAGCGGATCTACCAGTCTTGAAGCCCGACTGATCACTGTGGGTAAGCAGGACTGTCACAGTCAAAAGTCTAGTGGCCAGAATTCCTTTCAATATTTAACAGAGAGATAGGGCAGTGAGAGCCGCAGTTAGTCTCCGGTTGGCCCTTTTTATGTATCACAACAATATTTGCTCATTGCAGGTCAGATGGGAGTTTGCCCTTGTCTCGGACCTCTCTGAAAAGGTCTCACAGATATGGGCTTAGCAGCCCAGAGTAGCGCTTAAAGAATTGGGTCGGAAGATCGTTAGGCCCCAGGGTTTTTCCATGTTTTAAGTTCCCGATAGCTGCCTGTACCTCCTCTAGAGTCTGTCGGTCCACAGCAGGGACCACAGGCAAATCTACTGTATCTAAGTAGGCCTCTAACAGGCAGTGTCTGCCAGTGGTCTGGCACTATAGAATGAGGCATAAAACTATGCAAAAGCCTCTGCAATATCTTTATACGCCAAGTAGGAGGTCCCATTCACTCCAGTAATGTCTATGCCAATCCTTCCCCAAGGCATAATGGGACTGCTTATGGGACACAAAGGCGGCCCCATAATAATCAGTTTTTTGTCACGATCATTGCAACAAGCGCGTTCTCTCACTTTTCGTTCTACTACTAAATCCGCACCTGGCCACCAATACAACATTTTCATCCTACTTTTGGTTTGGCAATGCCAAGATGACCTGCATGACAGAACCACAGAATCCTACCTTTAATTCCTTTTTGAGGAAGCATTCTACCATTCCACATAATTTTAACTTCCATTTCAGAAAGATCATGCCTGACTTCCCAAAAACTTTGCAAACCTTCCCCAAGTGCATTTTTCTCCGACCATCCTTGTTTAATCCTGACTCTGACTTCTTTCAATAAAGGGTCTTCCTCCTGAACACTTAACCATTCTTCGTTGGTAAAATGCTCATTCACCTCTGCCACACACAATTTATCACATTCGTCCACAGGTTCGTGCTTTAAGGATAATGGTAACCTGCTCAAGAAATCTGCAGTCTTGTTTTTCACTCCTGGCACATACTGTACTACATAATTGTAATCCAACAATTTAATAGACAAACGAGCTAAACGAGGAGAAGCATTGTACAACCCCTTTGTAGTGAGGACTTTTGTCAATGGTTTGTGATTACTTCTTAAAGTTACTAAATCCGCCATTTATCTGCTAATATCCATGACATCCGTCTTCTCTAGAGGGGAAAAACATCTGGGGGACACACTGCGGCACTTTGATGTGACAGATGGCTGAGCAGTGCCTGTGAGATCGATGAAACAGTGCCGGCTTCATTGTGCATTCCAGTGGGGAGAAAATGGAGGCTCAGGGGCGTTTCAAACACCCCCGGAGTCCCCGCGGTGCGGGGGGGCCTAGTCTTCAGTACGTGAAGGGGGTCCCCTCAGCTCATCTGTAGAGAGCTGTGTGTGTCTTGCTCTAAAGCAGCTGCAGTGTGCAGCCTGCTCTGAGCTCCTCGCGCTGACCCAGGACTGAAGAGAAACAAAGTAACAACTTACATTGTTTTTCTTCAGTCAGAGCCCGCCAGGACCCTGACAAGGATGGGGGTGGGGGCACACAGAGAGAGCATTCTCCTCAGGGCACTGCTCCTCTGAGAAGGGTCGAGGCAGCACAGAGCTGACTGGGGCAGGAGAAGGTTTGCAGCTCCAGGAACAGGACTCTGCTGGGATGCATTGGAAGGTACACAATCAGGGGCAGAGCTATCAGTGGTACAGCCAGTGCAGTGGCACCGGGGTTCAGGAGCGAGGGGGGGCATCTTGCCTGTGTAGACTGCATTTATTATACTTGTTGGTTCCTCAGATATGTGTTTTCCTCGTATCTGCCTGCACCAACCTCTCTGTTTCCACTCGCTGGAGAAAAAGAAACTGGAAGGGCAGGTAGAAAAAAAAAACAGACCGGCCGCAGATAGGCATCAGAGATGATCAGTGGTTTAATTTGTAGATTATTTGTGAGCGGCTGTATCGCGATGGTGCTCTGGCTGCTTGTCAGGAGTTGTGATGCTTTATAAGTGAGTGGCTCAGCATCAGCCATCCAATGACAGAGCAGCTCATAATCAAGACACTTTAGAGGAGGTGCTGAGAAGGCAGGGTAAGCACTTTCGGCACATGCAATGCTTTCAGTTCGTCACTCACCACCAGGGCCGGCTTTAGCGCTGGTGGTGCCCGTGCTACAGTCTTTTTTGGCGCCCCTCCTCCAATGACCTCCTCCTCGGATTCCCTCACTACCATCTGGCAAAAGTGCCCCTCATCTCTCCATAGCCCCTCTCTCACATACATTTCCTTTGTTTTAAAGCGCTGTTAAAGGCTGGTTTTACTAATCCACTCACCTAGCCAAATAAAATACAGATCTGTTCTTTGCAGCAGGCATATTAACCCTCTGTGCTACTTTATGGCGAGTCAAAACTGCCACTACACACAACTTTGATCTATTTGTCTAGCAGGAAAATTAATTACAAGAGTTATCTTGAGATTTTTATTGCTGCCCGAAAGCTGGATGCACAAGGAACTCTGCAGCAGGCGTTTTTAAATCGTAAGAAGCTGCTAAGCACAGCGCCCCCTCCTGAGTAAAGTGCCCCTCTCAAGGTCAGCGCCTAGTGCGGCCACACCACTCGCACTGCCCTAAAGCCGGTCCTGCTCACGACTCCCAAGCTCAATTGCTATATGCATATTTTCCCCTAAAAGCTAGAAGAACTTATAAAAATAAAACAGTAGTGGAAAGTTGAAATAAACACATTTAAGGAAGACAAAGTGATTTTCTAGGGTGAACGAAGGTGAGTGCTTCTGTTCTTGTTCTCAAAACTTAGATACTCACTTGGCATTAAACTAAAGTTTGTTGCCTGTACATACAGTCCCTCCTGGGGTGCAAAGTCTTTTCCATTTTTTGGGGAATGCCAGAGCTCATTAACATAATGTTATAAATGTGCATAGATTCACAGCAGTCCATTTGGGGACAGCACTTGAGCTGGAGAAAGGTTCCTTGACCTGAGCTCCATGGTAGACACTGCAGAGGACCCAAGAACACAAAGCGCCGGTCAGTGCATATTTGAACATAGGGGAAAAAATGCTGCAATTTGTATTTTTCAGATGGCATTATGTTGTTAAAACCTATATGCAGTGTTATATTAGAATGCTGCCTATACATGAGGTGTGCAGCCCTTGGAGTTATTTAACATATTACCGGTATGGGATTCTAACCTTATTTTATAGTTTCATTCTCAAGTGCAAAGTGAGGCGTCTACACATAAAGAAGTCTGAACTTTCAGAGAGAAATATAAGGGACAGAGTGGAAGATGAAATTAGAGCTGAGAGCGTGTCCGTCAGAGCAAGAAAATGAGAGAAGAGAAGCGTGATGGAGAAGTGGAACAATATGAGGGGAAACAAATGTGAAAAGCCAGAGAAAAATTAGGTGACAGAAGAAGCAGAGCATAAGGGGTGAAGAACGAGAGAGGGAGGAAAAACTGAACGTAAAACAGAGGAGGAGCAAGATAATAAGAAGGAGATAAATGGAAAGAATGAGAGTAAGTGAGGCAGAGAGAGAGAGAAAGAGAGACGAAGGCTGAGAGAAATAAGAAGAGAAGAAGAAGACTTTGAGAGAGGGAGAAAGTGAGGGAGAAGATACAGTGAGATCAAAAGAGAAGACATGTTTTGTGATCTGTTGTTCATGAATTTGAATCTCAACTAGGCCAAGTCATAGTTTAATCTTTTTGAGGTTGGTAAATTTGTACAGTAATGCCTTTGAGACTGTAGAAATACAGAACAAAGAAACACTTTATTATAAGAGGTGCCTTGAGGTGAAGAGGGTTATCAGAGAGTTCTGCAGACCAAAAGAGAGTGAAATAAGTTTACAGTGTTTGAGAGTAACAGCAAAATATAAGACCACAAATCTGAGAAACCTTAAAGCTCCTCGAGATGTGAATATATAAACAGAGAGGAAAAAAGTAATCTTTAAAGAGCACAAATGTGTGCATGTGAGAAGGAAAACAGAATAAGAGCTATGGAAAATATATTAATTTGCACTTGCGGAAAAAAACACTCTAGCGTATGAAAGAATACAAGATCAAAAGGTGAAAGAAAGCCCCAAATAGAAAGTATAAAAGGAGCCTGAGAAACCCAGAGAGCCACATAAAGAGTGAAAGAGACCCACAAGAGCAAACAAGGCACCCTTGAGAATGAGGAAGAAAGGCAGCTAAGCCACGAGACAGAGAGCATATGAATTTTGAGTTTAGTAAGGATCACTGAAAAACAATACGTTCTCTTTCTGTTGAACATCATCAAAATATGTTGTGCAGAGAAAATTAAAGAAGCCAGAGATGGTAGATTGTGTTGCGTGGACCGGTGTCAGGGGATAGATAAAGAGAGGATGAGCAAAGAGAGAAAGGTAATGTTAGACAACCTAGGAGAGAGTGAAAGAAATCCCTTCAAATAGATCGAGAGATGGGGGGAAGATGGATGAAGTAGGGCCTCAGGGAGCAATAGCATGGGCCGCATGGAGGCAGAAAGGGTGAAAGAAACAAGCCCAAAGAGAGAGGATATAAAAAATGTTGAAAAAGAGAAAGAAAGAAAGAGATCCATAAATGTAGGGTAAAAAGATCCCAAATAGGAAAATGGGTGGAAGAGACCGGGAACCCACAAAGAGAGAGAAGTAACAGAGAGAGCCAATGAAGGACAAAGGGAAAAGGGAGAAGGCTTCTGAAAAGTATTAAGACTTTGTAAAAGAGAGAGAAATAATGCGGAAGGAGAAATCCACTGAAACAATGGGTAAAGGAGACACACAGGAAGAAAATTAGTTAAAGGAAACACCAGAGGGAGAGGAGAACAGTATTCCCTTTACATGAGTTGGTTGTCAGTGTTCAGTGCATGTGTGATGTGCTGGATTGTGAGCACAGAGTTTGAAGCTCTCTAGTTAAGTGTAAATAGCTCACACTGGTCTGATCAGCCACTGCCGTATCCCCCAACAGTGCTACCTTCTCAGACTGCTCATTAAGATCGAGTTTCATTCATTAAGGCTCATGGACCACTTCTGCATATTCCATAATTAAAATCCAACTCTGTGTCAGGGATTAAACTTCCCAAGCTGATAACTCTTAATACATTGATGATTTGACATTTAAGGCTCACATTTACCATATCATTAATCAACGTGAATGTACTTTTCTTCAATCTTGGTGCAATTAGAATATCTTTGTTTATAAAATATCTAAGTATTTGGTGGCATATTCTTTCTGCTTGATATAATGAGGTCTTGGCTTTTTCCCTAAAATGTTTTAATTTGTTTTATTCTCCTTGTAAATAGTGCTTCTTATTGACGTACACCACTTTGAATTTTACTTGTGTTGATGGAATATTATATTAACAATGTTCAAATTTAAATATCTTGCAGACTCATTGATCTTTTATGGTTGAGATCTTTTTATTAATTTATCCAGGAAGAAATACTCTTACCTAAATCCAAAGGCCAATGAGGTAGAACAGTGGGACATAACAGTGGGAGAACAGAAGAAGGAGATAGAAGGTGAGAAAGGGAGGATACCGGGAGGACTGGGAAAGGTGGGAGGGAATGGATAAAATATATGGGGTTGTCACCCAGGGAGCATAGCCTCTCTCACCAGAATTAGCTCTTTCGCAACGTATTCAGTGTCAGCAGGCTGGGTCTTTTAGTGTGTCGTACCCACTGCGGTCAGTCTTTGTCTTGCTGATCAGGCGTGCCCCCTCGTCCTGTAAGCTGGTGTACTCATAAGTAAAGATGGCTAGTAAGTTTCCAAAAGTCCTGTGCCAGAGATTGGATGCATGGGCCACTCATTTTGTCAAAGTGTAGCAACTTGTTCTGCAGGGAAGCAGTAAGCTTTTCCATCCCTGTAAGGTCCCACAGTTTATGCAGCCAGTCGAAGTGAGACGACAATGTATCTGTGCCTCATTTGGCTTTGATGACATGTTTAGCCCCACAAAAGCCAAAGCCATTATCATTGCCTTCCCTTTGTTAGAGTTTAGAGGGTGTGTTGGCATTGGGGAGTCTCAGTAGGACGTAGCTAGAAAGACAGGGTATATCTATTGCAAACATTTCATTGATATCTTTCAGCATGGCCTACCAGTAGCGTTTGAGTTTGGGACAGAGCCAGAGGAGATGAGTCAGTGTGTCTGGGTGGACGAAGTTGCATTAACAGCCATTAGGACTGTTGAGTTTCCATTTCACCTTTTGGCTGGGGTGTAGTACCAATAGTGTCTAATCTTAAGCATTGCTTCTTTACAGAATGAGGAGATGTGCATTTTGTGGAGGATGTAGTCCATTTCTTTTGGATGAAGTGAAAGTCCAGCTCAGCTTCTGAGCTGCGGGGCTAGAATAGTTGCACAATTCCCATGTTTTGAATCGTGTACCCAGACCCGCCTTATCCAGTATTTCCCACAGAAAAAGGCCAGTGCACTTGATCAAATGCCTAGTCTCTGTCAATTGACAACAGAAGTGCCGAGACTCACTCTACAGTGAACGTGTGTCTGTCTGTCAGTCTCTCAGACACCCTGGAAGAGGAAGCTGTACAGTGTAAAAGGTTATGTTTGTGACTGAGTCTTTGTCTTTATCGATTTAGAGAAATTTGGGGAAGACACCTTGAATTGTTTCTGCAAGACAGTAGGTTGGAGAAAGAGGTTGGTCTTAGTTTTTGGCTGATGATCAATAAGTCAGGAGTTGGGGAAACTAGTGAGTCTTGAGTAGCGGCATCACATGTTAGTAGGTTGGGTGTTGGCAGGAGATCCTTGAGTTGTTCTCTGAACAGTAGCAGGTTGGATGGGTTGTGATGCTCTATAGGAAGTCTGTTTCAAGAGCTGATGTCAAACATTAAATGAATCAGCCCTTTGCAGAGTATTTTAAAGTGAGTTATTGGGAAGACAGTGTGGGGTTGGAACACAGCTTATTTTTTGGGGTGATTTTGTCCCTGATCGATAGTGGTGCTTATCAGTAAATGGCTTTGTTAGGTAGTGGCGTGGTAGTTGAAAAAGAAGCAAGAGCGAGTTGTTAGCATCCAGGAAATACAACCATGGACTGTTTAAATACATCTGTCCAAGAATGGTAACAGACAGTTGCATGTGTTAAAAACCTTAGCCCTGCCTTGTCTTTACAATTTATTATCAGAGTGTGGACACCAATGAATTAGCAAAATTAAAAGGCAGCAGGCAGAGATTCCAAGACCAGGTTTACTAATATCACAGCTGGTGGAAAATGTTGATAAACGTTCTCTGACCACAAGAAAAATGTACATTCTCTTTAAGCCACTGTGCTGACCTAAATGATGCACCTCATGCACTATACTCTCTTTGACCTTTTCCTATGTTGGATTACGCCTGGGGGGTTTTGGGAGTTGTGTCAATGTGGATGTCTCTGTATATGAGGTATTGACCTGCTGGGGGCTTTTTTTTGTTTGCATAAGAGTCCACAACAACATTGCTATGTCACTGTACAGAAAACAACAAGAATGCTGTATGTGTGATAAGGGAAGTGAAGGGGTTTGAACAAGGCTATTATACATGGTCCAAAATAAAAAGTGCTTGTGGTGGGTCAGAGGTAAGGATGTGTCCCCCACTCCATCAAAATCCTCTCCTCCATCAGTGGCCTTTTTGTATGTGTGTGAGTGTGTGTGCATGTGTGTGTGTATGTAGATGGAGAGAGAGAGAGATTCAAACATTTTAATCAAACAACACTGATTTGCTACAAAAGGTAGTTGGACAATTTAATGTGTGTGGCAAGGTGCAGTGTCTGTTTTTCTGTGTCGTCACCCAATACATTGAGCAACTGTGGTGTGGGCACTACAGGAGCCAGGACAAATGGCACTGGGGAACTGGCACCAACTGGCCTCTCTAGAGACACCAGTGAAGACTCTGGAGTAAATAAATACAACCTTTGAGGCTAGGGGTTCTGGAAGAGTATGAGGAAGAAGAAGGGCAATAAGAGCTCAAGATGAGAGATCCAGGCTCGAGGTCTGTACAGGATTGATGAAGAGCATAGTAATAGATAAGAATGCACTGGAAGCGCTAATCAAGGGACACAGTGAGAAGAAATATGCAGGAAAGAAATCACGAGGTGCTATCAGGACAAGGTCAGCTGGAAAGCTGATAAGGAAGAGAGGGTGGGGTATAAAAGAGAGGTAGGGAATGGAGAGGGTGAGAAAATGGACGAAGGAAATACAAAGCAGATAGCATAAAAAGAGCAGAGAAAGGGAGAGAAATACTGCACAGGGGATAGGAAAAGCGTAGTGGAATGATTTCGACGGGATGGGAGAGAAAAAGTTGGAGATAAAAGTGACAGAGAATAGAAAGAAAAAGGCTGGGATGAGAATGAAGAAAAGATAGGATGCTGAGAAATAATGGAAAGGAAGAGATAGAAAGCAAGAGGGAGGAAGGAGGTGTGAAAGAGAAGGAGCAGTGGATGCACTTTTGGCAAAACTGAACGATGAGTGGGCCCGATGTTGTATATCATGACAGGAGTCTGCATCAGGAAACCCACCTAAAATAGGGCAAACTTCCCCGGCGTACTGATGGCAGGGACCCGGTAGTGGATAGACCACCACCTATGATAGACTGCCAGCAAACTAATCCCAACTATTAACTCCACCATCCAAGGTTACTTATAACGGCTGTATTGGTAACAGTGGCGTAACAAAAGCCCCGCTCCCCCTGCAGTATGGAGGGTCACTGACCTGAGAGTTCTTGACTGGCACGGAGAATGGGGGGGCCCCCTCCATGTACGTTGCAGGGGGGCCCCCTTAAGTTTCGTTACGCCACTGGCGAGGCTACGGTCCCCTGCTGAGCGATAGTCCTGCAAGCTGATCCAAGCGTAAGCTACACTACTATACACCACCACGGATAGAAGGTATTTGACAGCAGGAGATCCAGCCCCTGCTGACCCTGCTCTCGTGCTGAGATCCCCGGCCAAGCGGATAGGCATACAGGCTGGGTGCGGCCGCTGTGATAAGTGACTGCCCATGACTGTCGGTGAGAGCGGCTGCCGATGGTAGCTCATGAGAACGAGCCCCTTTAGCGTCCGATATGCCTGTCTAGATTGAGTAGAAACCCATGCAGTGCTCTGTGGGTGGTAGTCGGGCTGAGGCACTTGATGGACTGACTGGTGTGATATTGGAGCGGGGGCTGAACCTGAGGGTCTCAGACTATCCGAGGTGGTACGTGTCTGGCCCGCGCAGCCTGGACGACGGAATAGATGCAGTGAGTGCCTTCGCTAAGCTGAACAACAAAGCCGTTTTCCCCGCATTGATCAAGGAGGTGCACTCTGTACACACCACTATGGACTGAGTGGTCCATACTAATCCACCTCAGTGTGGTCTGCGTTCCATAGCCTTCGCTGCTAACCGCATGGCGGTATAGATATTGTTGAGGTGACTGAGTGGCGGGGTGGGTAGATTGCGACCGCCAGTCTGCAATAAAATCTTTTTGATACCCTTGGCGTTTCATTACCATGCACATCGCTGCGGGGGTCGGATTGGTAACCTGGATAGAACCGACCAGTGTCTGGCTGATTATCGAATGTCCTCAATTTAATAAACTGGGCTGCTCATCTGGCAGAGACACCCCGCTTCTGGGCTGCAAGACATTTTGGAATCTACGCTTCAGTGTGATCTTGTCCACACTTGGTAACAGAAAATGGTGGCAAAAAACGTGGGGCACAGCGGTTTCTGCCACATCTGTTCGCTTGACTGTTGCGTCTACCCTACGCTTCAATACTGCATCATCACAGCAAGCCTCGAGGTTGAGATAACCACCCCAAAGGAGAGTATCGTGCACGAATACATGCTTTACAGGAGCAATTCAGAGTGGAAGTGACTGTGAAACCCACTTTTTGGTTGAAACTGATGGGTTGTCTATGGCGAGATCACATAGATTGCACATACCAGTTGCTGCCATACTCAAATTAACTATGGGGAAAACAGATAAACAACAGGCCCGACTCGTTTGAGAGTAAACAGCGCAGCCAGACCACCGCAACACACGCACTCGGATTCTGAGCAGGAGCTGCCGCCCCAGACTGCTCCCTCCCTGGAGACCCTATTGCTCGCCATGCAACAGAGTCTACAAATGTTAGACGGAAAAGATTGACACTCTAAATATTAGAATTGATAATATGGCAGCCATTCTTGATAAACAAAGCGATACCAAAGGGGATGATGGACATAAACATGCATCCCGATTGGCCACAGCGGAACAGCGCATATCTGTTGCAGGGGATGATATACAGACACTTACACCAAACAACACACCATCGAGAAATTATTGGCGATAATCCAAGCCAAGAATGAAGACTTAGAAGCTCGCTCACACTGCAGTAATCTTCGCATCAATGGCATACCAGAATCTACCAATACAGGCTGCCTAAAAAGCAATGTGAAATCCATGTTGAGAGAAATATTTGGCTGTGAGCAACTATCCTCTGTACTCATTGTGGAGCGAGCTCATAGAATTCTGCAGGTGAGACATCTTCCTGGAGCTACCCCGAGGCCGATTATAGCCAAGCTGTTAAACTATCAGGACCGCGATACAGTGTTACGTCAGCGGGAGTACAATATGCCATGCCGTACCCTTCCCGCTTTAGAGTGGACCATGATGGCAAACAGAAAATTTTCTCCTCGCCGAAAGTGGCTAAAGATTTTGCTAAATCCCTTACTTGATCTCGCCACACCTCACCAAGATCCGAACCAGATATTGAGGACATTTGAAAGTGATCATATCTATGTTGTCCGCTAGTTGATCCTCGCAAGCACTGTTGGGCACATCTACTACCACTAACTTTATTTCCCTTAATGCACCAAATGTTATCTTGATGCCATATAGGCGCTTTTACTTTGACATTAACGGTATGCACTGCAATGTTTAGTCATATCACCTGATTTGTCTGGGATGCTTTGACAGTGTTTCCTCCTCCAGGTGCTGCTCCCCCAAACAGTTTAAATCTGGGTTGACTTTCGGCCTTTTGCTACCCTACGTGGGTGTAACCTGTCGAACTGTCAGTATGGTCAATTTTGATTATACTTGTTGTTACCTGACTATTTGTTTTCTCTTCTCAGATTTGGGATCGTTTTGGCATAGTTCCCATGCTGAAATGGGTGGGGGGAGGGTATGTTGTTAGTTGTTTGAGATTCCGTGCACATGCCACAGACCCGTTGGCCCATGTGACATCCCCCTACATGCCTCTGGGTATAAATGTATCAGTCTATGGTTGCCTAGAGTGAAATGGTCCGTCAGGTAGGACAACTCAATCTTCTCACATTGAATGTATGTTGTCTGAATAACCCAGTAGGAAAGTAGGATCTGCTTTCATGGTTACCCCCACTTTTTGCTGGTGTCATTATGTTTTTCTGACTAGTTTGACTGGGATCCTGCTAATCAAGACCCCAATCTCTGTGCTTGCTCCCTAAATTGGACCATGGTGAGTACTTAGGTACCCCCCAGATTGGCTATTGGTGTCCCCTTATAAGTTCCTAGTATATGATACTAAGATACCCATAGCATAGGTACCCCAGGTGAAGCATTTATTAAGCCTCTCATGTGAGACCACTCAAATTGTGACTGCAGGCCTGCCATTGCAGCCTATGTAAGCCGGTGCTAGCACCACTTACGACAGATATATGTTTTCTTATATCTGAGGTCACTACACTTAAAACCTATAAGTCACCCCTAAGACAGGCCTTTCAATCCTGAAGGCAGGGTGCTCGGTTATAAGTGTGATGGTGCCCCTGCACGAGTAGGACACCACTACAATTCTAAGGGTGGGCGGTTAACTCTGCTCTGAGGGCGGAGTTTGCAGAATTTTGTGACTCCGCTCTCCACTGGCGAGCGCGGAGTTCGGCATAAAAGCGGAGTTTGCCCCTGCCGCCCACCCCAGCTGAGCTGCTATTTGAGCATGTGATTTCCACGCCAGAGTGGATGAGCGGATGATCTCTCACCTTGTCCTTGTGATAAACTCACAAGCCAAAGCACTTTGCACTTTATCTTATTCTGCACTTTATTTTTAATCCCACTGTTAAAGAAAATTCGCCCTTGTACATATGCTGATGGTTTAAAATGTTTGTACTCACTGGCTACCCCTGATATCTGTATTGCGGTAGCAAATTATATAAAAGTATCTTTGGCTATTCGGAAACGTTATGAGTAAGAACTCCATGAGCTGTCTCACCATAATTACCGTATGCAAAGAGTCGCATGTCCCTGGTATTTTATGAATTGTTTTTAACACATTGTTCAGAACTGTAATATGTTGTGATAATGTTTTTGTAAACCCTAATGGTGTTATGAATTCATATTAGGTTGTTTTTATTTAATTTTAAATAATTTGCACTTTTGAAGGTTATAGATTTTAATCAATTGGGAAATCCTGGAGGTCTGCTTAGCGGCTATAAAGGGCACTTGAAAAGCACCTTAATTTAGGAATTGACATGGCTCATAGTTTCCTTTCGTAATGTTCTTAAGTGTCAGTTCAGCTATTGTATGTTGGCACTTGAAGCCATCACGTTTGACCTAGCAAATGAATTTTAATGAAGTATGTAATGTTACTGTACGGCCATCTGTCCTAGGCTGGAAATCGACGTTGCTGTTATTGATGCACTGAATTCCCTTTTTGTACTCTTTTATGGCTGGTTAAGCCGAATAAAGATTTTTTTAATTGAATTGAGCATGTGATTTGGCGGCGGGCGTGGTATTGCATTGAGTGACAGTTACAGAGGGTCATGCGCACCCCCTATGCGCACAACTCAAGTGGAGCGAGACCAGCAGCGTGAGAAGCTGCGACCAGAGTGAGGCTGAACGGGGCCCGAACCGCCTGCCATGGAGCCCATGCCTGCCATGGAGCCCACCTGGGCCTGAGGAAGCTTAAGAGGAGGTGAGGTTTGCAGGGAGGAAAGGTGTTCAATTGTCCAGTATGGTTTTTTTTACGCCGCACCTGTTATAGGCATTTATCCTCCCCACTTCCAAGACTCACTTCCGTGGCCTGTCATCACGAATCTAGTGCCCCCGGCGAAGGAAACCTAGTTGGAGATATCTAGTGCCCCGGCGAATGCAACCTAGTTAGAGATAAAGGCTATTGGTCTATGTGGGGCGCTCAACAAGGAGAAGAAAGGCGGGACAGGGTGGGGGTCGCAGTCATTTCAGGGAGGTTTGGCGCAGAAAAAGAGTGGTGTGGGGGAAGAGGTAACAATGGCTGTAGACTCCACGGAATATGATTGTGGACGGACAGGAGAAAATGGTAGATGCCTTACGGCCTGAGAGATGAGAGCCATCGGGGCGGTGGGAGGAGAGGAGACCTTGAAGATGTAGTAGGGCGAAGGGCGGTGGTGCATTTCACCGCCTACGTTAAACTCAGTGTTGTGCTTAGTTTGCTTTTTTGCTGTGTCTCTGCCCATAACAAACACGTGCATTTTATGTTTAACTGGACTTCCATGTTATTTATATTCGAATTTCGAGTCCGTGGCGCTTATACACCATAGCGCGGTGTGCAGGAGATCAAATGTATGTGTGGAATATAGTGATTGGGGCAGAGCGGAACTCCGCAGAATTCCACAGAGTTTTAATGCAACTCCGTGGAATTGCGCGTAGTGCAACTCCGTGAACTCCGCCCACACCTATACTTTCCCGGAATCCATTCTAAGTGCATCAGCCATTATGATACATAGAGTGGCCATGCGTCATTACGCGATGGCTAACTCTAAACTGGCTGTGACGAACCCTGACATGTTTGGTATCAAACATGTTGAAATCATACCCCAACACCGTAAACGGTGTTGAAGGTATGATTCCATGCGCTGGGAGGCTCCTGCAAGAAGCCCTCCATGCTCCCGGTACCAGTCTTTGAGACCGGGACAGCAAGCTATGGCTGCTGCCGACCAGAGACACGATTCTGCCCTCCTGCTGCTGAGCCAAGCTCAGGCAGGTGAATGTAGGACAATAGATTTCCTGTCACAGGGAGGTGTGACCACCTCCCAGACAGGACTTAGTGTATTGGGCCATGGTGGTGCCCTCCCTGCATACTCCAGTTGGAACCAGTTCAGGGAGCCGTGTGCTCCCGTCATGGTTAAAAACTGGACAAAAGACATGGGAGTATCCTCCCCACTGTCCAGCCCCTTCTCCGGGAGGAACCCCTGAATCATCCCAACCCTTTCTTTAGGGCACTTTAGGGCCTACCTGTGGGTGGTCCTTTAGATTTGTTGTGGGACAAGACTCAGATTCGAAACCTCTTCATTTTCAACCGTCTGGGGACTTTGGACTTCGTTGGACTTCACTTTGGGAACCGAGACTGCACTGGGAAGACTCCGTCTGCTCCTGGTCTTATCGTCCTGCCAGTCTTCTGAGTCATCTGTGCCTGTGCTCCATACAGGTTCTTCTCCAAGCCTGTGGGCATCTAAGACACCCGAAAGAATCTTCTTTGGAGAAAAAGAGTCACCCCCCTGCATCTGCAGGCACCACAACGAAGCTGACCGGTCTGCTGTTCCTGAGCTCCCACGGACTCCGAAAGGTTCAGCAACACAGGTGGTAGTTCTACAACTCCTTCGAGGCGTGCACTGGCTTCACAGCAAGTTTGATGCCAGTATCCCTCGTCGGAACCACTGAAGCAGCACCTCTATGCACCACGTCGACTTGCTGTTGCCAAGGCTTGCTGACTCTCTTCACCAGAGATCTTCGGGCTCCAAGAAGCTCCAGCATCTCTTGCTACCAAAATCTTCATCCTCACTGCATCCTCTGCACCGTGGGCCTGCATTATTGGTGAGCTGCTTGAGGTCCTCTTGCGACTCCTGTGCCTCCAGCCTGTGGGTCCTCTTGAGGGTCTTCTTTGGCTCCTGTGGGATCCCCTGCTTGCTCAGGGCCTAGTCTGACTTACCTGCACGTGGTGAGTCCCTTGGACCTTGCTGGTCCCGACACTGCACTTTTTGAGTTTGCCACGTTTGTTGCCGCTGCCAAGGCTTGTTGGTGCTCCAGCCAGATACCGACCCCCTGGCTCTTGACATCCGACGTGGGACAACTCGTTAACGACTCCTGGTCTTCCACAGCGTCGCCTGGTCCGCACAGCTACAGCGCCAAGGTCACTGTCAACTCTCCTGCATCTTCCGACATCGGTGGGCATTCGTCTTCCGTGCCTCCTGGTCACTCCTGAGTGACATAGACTCTGTCTCCTCTGCTTGCAGGTACTTCTCTTCATGAATCTACCTTTGGGTTCCACCGGACTCTTTCACCTTCTTCACCAGTGGCATCGTTACTGAAGTCCTCCATTGTGGTCACGGCAGTTTCCGACGTCACTTCGCACCTATACCCCCGGCTTCCCTGGTGTAGGTATCCTGGTTCCTGGGGTATCCACGAGTGGGTTGACTCTCCAACCTTCCATCTTCCACGTGGTTTCTTCAGGGTCCTCCTGGAAGGGTCCTTCTTGAAAACTACAACTGCGACTTCCCCATTGACTTGTATTGAGCACGCGGTTGTGTTTCCACTCTGCACACGGCCTCCGTGGGGTTCCTGGGTACTTACCTTAGGTGGTTCCTTGGATCCCCGGCTCTTCTAAGTCTTCTGGGTCCAGTCTTGACTTAGGTCGTGGTTCGCATTCCACTTTCTTAGTATATGGTTTGGTCCCCCCCTGGAGACCACAGTGTATTTGTGCTACTTACCTGTTTATTTATTTTTATTTTACAGAGTTTTATATAGCGCAAACTTGACCCGAATCTGGTATCAGAGCGCTTTACATAGCACCAGTTGCATTACATGAGGACACATTAATTTTTGTTAGGCACGGGGAGATTAAGTGATTTGCCCAGAATCACAGGATTTTCAGCGTCATTGCCGAGACTCGAACCCAGTTCCCCAGATTCGAGGTCGACCGCCCTAGGCGTTAAGCCAACTCCTCTCCCCACATATACCACATACATCGTTTGAAAATTATACCGCCCACCCTATCCCCCTCCATGCTATACTACCTTATACTCTCCCCGATACCGTATCTACAGAAATACATTCAATCCGTAGCACGACGAGAGCCTGGCAGGCCCTTGGCAAACAAGCTGGTAAGACCCCACTGTACACCCTGACGATGCCGTTATTACACCATCCGGCATTGTCGGTTACTCAGGAGTTAAGAGCGCTATTTATACTAAATGAGGCAGGTCTGAAGACAATACGTGATGCCTTTCCCGGCGGGACTTTTATTGCACTGGATGACTTCCTAGGTACTAAAAACCACACACCTATACAAATGTTAATCTATCACTGACTAAAGATGGACATAAGAGCCTTTTATCCCTGCTTTTCACAAGAACCGGCAACTCTTGGGTCCTTGTAGCTCCTCCTCACATGTGCTGAGGGGCAAAAAACTTATTACGAAGTTATACAACACCGCTCAATGTAAGCAGCTCGAGACCGTGAACTCTGCATTAGATAAACGGAATGCCATATTAGAAACTCCACTATCACTAGCTGATTGGGAATCCTGCTTTACCCTGATGAGTAAATTAACGTCAAATTGTAACTTGAGTGTCATACACTTCAAATACCTGCAATAGATGTACTACTCTCCCCTTCAATTGAAAAGGTATGGGTTACGGGCAGATGTGACATGCGCGCCTTGCGGCGACCCCACTGTGGATTCTCTACATCTGGCCTGGTCCTGCGGCCCCATATCCCAGTACTGGACGCAGGTTACGCAGGCCCTATTCTTATGTGCCCAAGTTAGGCCCATGTAACATAGCTGGACATTTTCTTACATTGTCATTTGTTTTGCAGAATAACATTACTGCTGTGACCTTTTGCACATATTCGCACGTGTGACAATGTTGGATTAGTGTCTCTGAAACTAATTCTGTTTACATATCTGGCTTCGCATGACATTATCACGATGCCTTGAATGCCAAGTACAAGGACTTTATACACAATGTACAAATGTAGTTCTATCTTCATCCACGTGGCGACAGGGCTATCTAAATATCCATAACATTGCTAATCTGTATGTACATCGCAAGAATGCTTTTTATTATAAATTACAAGCATCTCAGAGGATTAGCAGAGGAGGCACTTTAGCTGACACAGAGGGTCCCTGCATTCTGAGACTTCACCAAGCAGCGGTCTGACATCTCTGTGAGGGGTGTCCAGTTCATGACCAGGATGGGGGCATACATTCTCTCCCGCTAGGTAATGGGGTTGGATCATCCCGTGGCAGGATTCTTGGCTCTACGCCAACATACACTCTAGACACACACAGAGTAGGGTTTGCATAGTAGGAGTACACCTGATTACTACCTTGTATTATATGCCTGCATATATACATTGTTTTAGCACCATGGTGGAACTGTATCTGCTATTTACTCTTTTGGTGCTTGTAATCACTTTCATCTGCTTCTGTCTACTGATTATCGCAGCACATGTATTCTATACAAGAATAACGTTGGTTCAATAAATATATTGAAAACATCCCACTGTGTATTCTCTGTATATTTCTCTGAGAACAAGTAAGCACGAGTGACTGAGTGGAAAGGTTCTAGATCTGTTACCACGATCCCTGAGGGTCAGGGTTGTCATGTTCATTGGTTGCCAGAAACCATTTTCTCCCTGTTCGGGCTGGGGGGGGGCTGGTGGTGGCACTGTGAGCTAGCTGGTCTCTAGGCCAACATATCCTGCGGGGGTGCATGGAATCAGTTTAAGCACCTCACCCAAAGTTTATGTTGTCCAAGAAGCATGCAGATCCTATGGATTAATGGGAACTACATGACATGCCGCCCAACGTTGGTTGGGTTCTTATTTAACATTCTACCTGACTAGTTCAGTTGTGCTTTCTCAGAGACTCCTACTAACCTCCATACCGGAGACATCCGTGGTGGGAGGGAAATCTGCCTCAGCTGAGTAGGTATACCCTTTGTATTGGCTGTTGGTTATTCAAGCTTGTAAACTTCCCACATTGTGCTTACCCTATCTCAGTAAAATTCATCTACTAATTTCCTTTTTTCTTTAAAACAATGTCCGAAAACAGAGAAAACATTGAAGAAGTTGAAGGAGAATTAAACATAGCAGAAAACTGCAGACATGCGGTTACTCTAAAGTTATTACGATATGGTCTCCCGACAACGGGTGGAGAGGTTACCTTCGTGGTTGAGGCCCACAAAGCATTCAGAACAGAGGTATTCTATTCCTGGGTTAAATTCCCTGCTGCAAATGCCCTTACACAAATGTTTCATACCTTCATTAAAGATGAAACTCCATACTTAGACACAGAAATTCCTCTCTCTTACCAAGAGCATATAAATTGGTTTAAAGGCACCTTCCCACACGCTACAGAAAACGTAAGACTCGGTCCGCTCAGTAAAGAAGGAGCAACATGGCCAGTCTTAGCTGCGTACACACCCCATCCTAACACTGCTAATTTAGCTACAGCAGAAATGAGGACACTACACAGAGATTTTGTAAAAATGTACAGAAATCTTACACAGTTCATAATGCGAACACTCACAGTTAACCCTGCCAGGACTGCTCAAGCCGCACAACCACAATTGGCTACCACGGGTATCACCCACAAACACTGATTGACGTTATGGGAAATATTCACACCAGTCGGAAGCATATTCCGTTCTGGATAGCACAAAAAACAAGCCAGCTTGAAGCAGTTTTTCCACGTACGGCCCGCAGGAAAAACACAGAATACTGACCTGTCAATGCGGATGGCTCCCCCGGTGGAAGACTGTGCAACTTGGGGTACAGCCTTTGCTGCCGTTTACACCAGAACACATGGTACCCTTTCACTGGCTGTCTTGCCTGAGGTACTGAAACACGTACAGAATGAATACAGGTCAACACCTGCCCTGAACCTGTGAATGAAACTGATGGGCAATCTTTTCCACAGTATTAGCCATTATGTTTTTTTATTTATTTTTATTGATGTTTATTGATTTTTGTTTTAACATACTTGGACAACAGAGCAGATGAGGATATACATGAGTACAAGTATAACATTTAGTACAGAGTTACAAAGTTCCGCATTCACAGTATATATGCAGATATTGGCTACGAATTATGAAACTGCTGTACCAATATTGCACAATAAAAACATTACAAATTAAAAAGCAACTTTGCTTGTTAACAGTGAATGCCCTATTAATCTGTTAAACGGACCCTTGGCATAACACATGCGTGTTTCGTGTTGGTGTACTGTGTGGTGAGTTACCTGTCAGAGACGCTGGTGTTTATGTGAGGAGAGAGGCTGAGCTATGGTTTATCTTATCCAGGTAGGAGGTGTAAGATTTCTGGGCTATAATTTCTGTGGGTGTCTTTGGGGGGGGAGCATGTGGGGCCAGAGGCAGCAGAGCAACAAAACACAGCAGCCCCAGTTGGGGCCAGTTAGTGGAAAGTTCTGCAGCGGGGTGTGACCATGGGGTTAAGTCTTCTTGAAGATGTTGTCGCGTACATAATAATGGAGTTTCGATTCTATGTAAGCTAAGTATTTCTGCCAGTCTGGGGGTCAGCGCCTGTGGCACGTGTATGCGCTGTGTCCTGTAGCTGTGAATGTTCCGCGATCAGCGCTTTTCTGAGATATGCGAACCATGTGCGCGTACATGGGGGAAGGCTTGACTTCCATGACATGGCCAATCTACGTTTGGCCAGTCCGAGTGCCAAATCCAGAATTTATTAATATATTTAATAGTGATTAAAATGTATCACTTGTAGAGACAGCCTGACCTCGCTTTTTACAGCTTTTAACGTGGGGGGAAATTGAATTTTAACTTGAAAGGATTATTGTTTACCTGATATTGAATTGAAGTGTAGCCTTGAATTTGAATTTGTGTACCTTCAAATTGCGCCTCACACGATGCCCGCGCTTTGCGGACATTGTTTTCCTTGCACTTACACTTGCCTTTCCTCTCCTCCCCTTCCGGGAGGAGAAAAAGGCCCGTCTTAGAGCCGCCATTTTGGGGCATTTGCGCTCTAGTGGTTGGCAGGCTCAGTATTTAATGAGCCTGCCAACGCGGACGTGCAGCGGAGTCAGAAAAGGTTGGACGGATTACCTCTACCCTGCTTTTTAATCGCTCCTATTTTATGCTTGCACGTTTAAAATGTATCACTTGTAGAGACAGCCTGACCTCGCTTTTTACAGCTTTTAACGTGGGGGGAAATTGAATTTTAACTTGAAAGGATTATTGTTTACCTGATATTGAATTGAAGTGTAGCCTTGAGTTTGAATTTGTGTACCTTCAAATTGCGCCTCACACGAAGCTCGCGCTTTGCGGACATTGTTTTCCTTGCACTTGCACTTTCCGTCTTAGAGCCGCCATTTTGGGGCATTTGCGCTCTAGTCGTTGGCAGGCTCCAGTATTTACTGAGCCTGCCAACGCGGGCGCGCCAAAGGCAAGCCGGTCTGCGCCCGTCCGCGTCTGGAACACGGCCAGCGCCAGCCATGCTGCCCAAAAGCTCCCGGGTATTGCATTCTCGCCAAGATCGCTAAAAAGTTATGACACAAGGAAAAAATGTGACTGCCAATTACCGCCGGATAAGATTAAAGGTCCCCTCGCTTGCCGTAAATGCAGAACTGAGTTTACCTTAACAGATACATGCCCCAAAGTCACGGGTATGAAAGCCTCAACACTCAGCAGCTCTCAATTGAAAGGGGGACTAATTAATACACGATCACTATGTAAACACTCTCATGACATCAGAGAGTTGATTACTGAGCTACAGCTTGTCTTCCATTTCATCACTGAAACCTGGCTCAAGGAATGGTGTAACCCTGACCTTGCTGTAGCACTCCCCCCAATTATACGATTTGTAGGAAAGACAGAGAGGAAATTAGAGGAGGGGGTTGGCTATCATTTTTCGTGACTCCTTACAGTGCACAAATTTTGAACTCGATTCATTGAAGGGAGCAGAAAGCCTCGGCTTCTGCTTCACACTCAAGCCTCCTTCTCCTTCACAGGAGGTTTAAGCTACCGCCCACCCGGCCCTAGTGCTGTCTTTTTAGAATCACTAGGAGACACCCTGAGTCACTTTCTGCTCAGATACGCTAACTTTACCCTCCTAGGAGACCTCAATCTCCATTTAGAATGCAGAAACGAGCCTGGAGTGGACAATTTTCTCGAGATAATAGAATCGCTCGGATTGCACCAATTAGTCGATACCCCTACACATCAGGCGGGTCACACGTTGGATGGAGTCTGTTCTAACTCCACCTCGCTAATGGTTGACACCCCTATTCCTCAGATATGGTCAGACCACAAATTTATCCCCCTCAGTATCTCGATGCCAGTTGCTAAACACCCCACTAAGCAAACACCCTCCCTTCAACCAAGGCGCAAGTGGGCCCAATTGGTTACTAACCCAATGCTGCCCATTGTTGCTCATGCTTCCACCCCTGTTTTAACTAGTAAAGTTCTGGA
The DNA here is from genome assembly GCA_963921515.1 of Calotriton arnoldi. Classification (NCBI taxonomy): domain Eukaryota; kingdom Metazoa; phylum Chordata; class Amphibia; order Caudata; family Salamandridae; genus Calotriton; species Calotriton arnoldi. Next base: position 1,639,395 of record CAWUFW010001731.1, read on the forward strand.
AGAAACACAACTCTTTCATAATTGGATGACTTCAATAAGCGATGAGTTAGCTCCACTGGAACAACCTAAAAAGAAACATAAAGCCAAAACTCACCAAGCTCCTTGGTATACGCCTGCCTTAGCTCAACTACATCTCCAGTGTAAACAACTGGAACGCAAGTGGAGAAGAGCCTATGACCTAGCAGACCAAAACGCTTTTAAAATAAGCAGGAAACAATACCATACACACATTAAACCAGCTAAAAAAGAGTACTACTCAAACAAAATCTTTGAGGCACACCAAGATCAGAAAACTATTTTTTCAATTATAAAGACCTTCACTGACCCTAAAACATTGAGTAGAGAAATCCCCCCATCACAGGCCCTATGTGATCAGATCTCGTTATTCTTCGAGGAAAAAATCCATAATATACAAAAAGATTTTACCACAATCCCTACGCAAAACCAGGACTTAGAGCTCGACTTAGAGCTTGACCCTGCATACACTAGTCCCTCACTACAAGCCTTTGGCATAGTCTCACTCGAGCAGACACGTGGAGCAATTGCTGCCTGCAAATCGGGCTCCCCTCTCGATGCTTGCCCACCCATGGTCCTGCATCAAATCATAAACATCGTTAACCCGGTTATTAACCAGACAGTCAACTCCTCGTTAGCTACAGGCACAGTCCCAGATGAACGGAAATTGGCCATAGTGAAACCACTGGGAAAAAAAAAAAAACATTGACTCATCTATTCTCTCAAACCTTCTACCAATATCGCTGCTACCTATATTGGGTAAAATAACAGAAAGATTGCTTAACAGAGAATTGTCCAACTTTCTCGAAACTGCCAAAATCCTTCATCCACGGCAATCAGGCTTCCGCCCTAAGCATTCAACGGAATCTGCGCTACTGGAAATAGCAGACACATTAAAATCCACTGCAGACAAAGGCAGGAAGGCAGTTCTGATTTTACTCGATCTGTCAGCCGCATTTGACACCATCTCACATGCCATCCTCCTTGCACGGTTAAAGAATAGCGACATCTCAAACACAGCATTGGCCTGGATTAGATCCTTCCTTACTAATCGTAGACAATCAGTGGCCCTAGGAACGTTCCTATCCTCCGAACGCCCTATTACATCAGGAGTACCACAGGGCTCCTCTCTCAGCCCCCTGCTATTTAACATATACATGGCCCCTCTTATCTCCCTGATATCCTCTTTCGATATCGAAGTAACATCATATGCTGATGATACACAATTGATCCTATCCCTGGACAAAGATTCCACTAAGGAAGAACCCAATTTTAAAATCTGCCTAACAGAGGTCATCCAGTGGATGAAGCTCAATCATCTCAGGTGTAATACAGATAAAACTGAGATCCTCCTGATAGGAAAGGACAATCCCTTCCAGCCAAGTGTGCGGTGGCCGGAAGACGCATCAGCACCCCCAAACACTGTTGAAGTGGCAAAAAACTTGGGAGTGAAATTCGATACTTTACTATCCTTCCGACCGCATGCCCTGAGAGTGGCAGGGACTTGTTTCAACCTAATCAAAACACTAAAATAATTCTTCGACTTTATTCCTCTCCCTGCGAGGAAGACAGTTGCGGTGGCACTTATCCTGTCATGACTAGACTATTGCAATAGCCTACTAGCAGGAGCAAATAAACAAGTACTGAAGAGACTACAAGTGGTACAGCACGCGGCTGCTCGCTTAGTTCTAAAACTTCCACGTAGATCTTCCGCCTCAGCAGCTCTTAAAACCCTCCACTGGCTACCTTTGCATAAGAGAATCTATTCAAGGTACTTTTAATCACTTTTAGAGCATCCTTAAATCTAGGACCAACGTACCTTTCAACCAGATTTACCCCCTACACCACTGCTAGGACACTCAGATCCTCATCTGCAAACTTTCTCAAGCCCCCTTGCTTTAGGTGCAAAACTAAAGGAGGAAAAACTGTAGCTGCATTAGGAACCAAAGCCTGGAATCTCATGCCGACACACTTAAGGCTGATCAAAACAGAAACCCAGTTCAGGAAGGCCCTGAAGACCTGGATCTTTGGATCCTCAGATGAACTTTGCCTATCACTCATATAATGTCCTCTCCTGTCCACCTTGACTTTCTTCCGCATAGCGCCAGGATGCTCCTTTCAGAGTGACAGTTCGCGCTTTACAAGTACCTATTCAAATTCAAATTAATATCTTTTCTCCCAGTAATGCGTTTGGTAATTCCCAGCAAGAAGTGCAGCCCATTTGCTGTCACTGAGGTTCCAGTGGCTTCTGATAAAGTAGTTTCCACCACAGTCCAGTATATTTTTATGTTCGGGCAGTCCCACACCATGTGTAGAAACGTGGCTTTGGTGCCCCGACATTGGAGCCCTTATACATCCTCGCTAGTCTGTGTGGGGTTAAGTAGGTATGATGTAAATAATTAAATTGTGTGTATTTGATACGAGCATTACTTGATATTATTTGTGGGTATGACAGACCTTGCGCTCATTGTTTATCTGTTAGTGTGGTTTCAGGAGCAATGTCCCAGTAGTCCCTTAGGGGAGCCATAAGGGTCACGGCGTCTGGTTTGAGTGAGCTATATAGCATAGTGATTGCTCTCCTACCTGTACCGTGTGTCAGGAGCATTTGGAGTATGTCAGAAGTTTTTGGCTCAGCTTGCCTAGTACCCCACATCTGGTGCAACCGTTGTGTTAGAGATGCATATAGTAGGAATGACCCGGGGGTTATTCCATAATCGTCTACGAGTGTCGTAAATTCACGTAGTGTGGATTCAACATATAGGTCCCCCCAGGTCGTGAGTCCTGCCGCGTGCCATTCCACCATTTCCGGACGACGAACACTAACTGGGGCGTTGGGGAACACCCCTATAGGTAGATCTGGAGCGTAGGGCGGGGGTGAGTATGTAGATCGTACATATCGGGACCAACATCTGTGTGCTGTGGACATGAAAATGTTGTCAGGGTGTTTTGGGATCATAGCATTCGATCCACCCAGCCACTCCATAGTGTTATCAGCCATTATGTTGAGTAACATAAAGGGGGCGTCAGCAGTATTAGCTATACACCAACGCCTGAGGGAGTTCACTCCTGCACAGCAGGAGCGGGAATTGCCTAAAATTATCAAAGAAACCTATGCTACACTAGGTAGAGATAATTTGGGAGCCAGACCTGGGAAACCACAAGTTAAGAATAATTCTGAAAAGGATAACTCTAAGCAAGTACCTGATTCTTCAAAGAAGAAATGAGACAATAAACAAAAAAATAAAAACAAAACACAATCACGGGGTGTGACTCCTCAACAGGAAATCACTGAGAAGAAATATAATTTCAGAAACCGTGATAACATTAGAAAGTCTGACAGGTATCAGGATACTGATGCACGTTCCTCTGATCCAGTTCAGAAGTCATCTGATACACGTTCGGAGAGAGGCGGACGGTCAGAGCGCAGATCGGAAGAGCAAGTGAAACTGAAGAAGGAATCACAGTGCTCATCAGACTACATCATTAAAAAAGAAGACAATTAAAGAATGCTAAACCTCAATTAAAAAAGAAGAAAGTAGCTGGGATTAAAATAAGGCATGCTCAGGATGCGGATGGCTCTGCTTCTGAACGGGGAATGGGCAGTGACGATGCTGGACATCGCAGCAGAAATCACGATAGCTTGCCGGAACCTGATGGATTATCTGGTGGCATTAGCGCTGAGTGAGCAAATAACGGTGGAAACACCTCATACAAGGGTAAGTGTTGCTGCCCATCGTTTATACAAAATAAAGCTCCAGTTGGAGCGGGACATACCCAGGAACATCTAGGCTCTGTTTTTGGAGAACCTAACATATGGTTGCGATATTCTTTTGGCTGAAAAAGACTGCCCACCTCAGTTCGTAATGGAATGCCCAAACGGGGAAACAGTCATTTTTACCTGCTTTCTTTGACCTCGTTCCGGAATTAATTAAACATTCTTACACCAAGGAGTGGGTGTTAGCACAAGCTCCTGCGCTATACCGCAATCATGTTGGGTGGGATGATGAGTCACCTCATCATGAGATCCCATTAAAATCACCTCCTCAACCCCAGAGACAATACCCAATGAAGCATGAAGCTAAAAAACAAGTTAGGGAAATCCTAGAACAACTCGAATACCAGGGGGTGATAGAAAACTGTACCTCGTCAATGAATAATCCTTTGTTTCCTATAGTGAAACCAGATAATTCATACTGTCTAGTATTAGACTACAGACATTTAAACACAACTACTCGCACATTCGCAGTACAAAATGCACACAGTGCCGCACTAATGAATAACATTGTGTGGGATAAATGCAAAACAACACTAGATATCTCAAATGGATTCTTCTGCCAGAATATAGCACCTGAAAGTCGGTATTTCACAGCATTTTCATCGCTAAGTTCACAGAGCCAATTTTGCTCTTTACCTCAAGGGTATTAGATTACCCTGGGCTGTTTTCAGCCAGATTGACAGTTACTTCAAAATTTTGATGAGGAGGCATTGTCCTATGTTGATGATATATACCTGATGGACAATGAATTAATGGAATACTTGCACAGAGCAGACCGTATAATTCTATGGTTTGCTCACCTGGGGTGCAAATTTAATTTTAAAAAATCAAAAATTGCCCATCTCAATGTCCTATTTTTAGGATATGAGTTATCAAGTGAAGGCAAAAGCCCGGTGAGCCATTTTTTAGAAAAATGTGCGTTGCTCCAAACTCCAAAGACTCTGAAAAGACTACAATCCATTTTGGGACTTTTACATTTTGCCCGAAAATACATTTTGGATTACGCAGAATGGGTAAAACCATTCTACGAATTGATTAGACCTGACTTTTCAATAACACATAGGACACACAACATGCAAACATTTTACGTTCCGTAGAAGCTGATATGATCGCTTCCGAATATTTACACATATGTGTAAACACGACCAATCTGTTGATCTGCGTAGTTGCTGGACCAACCGGGTATACATACATCACATTAAACGAAGGTGATGCAGTACCTATAGCATACAAATCACAATTGTACACAAACGCTGAGATTCATTTTGCACCTACTGAGAAAATTCTTACAGCAGTACAGACTGCTATAATGAGAGAGCGAGTACTAGCTCAGGGAAAACGCATAAATGTGGTTACTCCGGTACCGACCTTAGAGGCTGTTATAAAAGCGAGCGTTCCAAATGCCAAAGCATTACATCCAAAATGGATTTAATGGACTAACTCTCTCACTGGGTCTAAACTGGGATGGCGAAGTGAGCTAAAGAACGATGATGGATTCAACCCAGATCTGTGACTGGGGGTGAATTTCTGAAAGGTTTCAGCGCTCTATCCATCATCTCCTTGTGTTTGCTTTGTTCGCCCTAAGTTGGCAGGGTATGCCCAGACATGGGTCTCTCGCTCACTTTGCCACTGGAATCAAGGTAGCTTGGCTGATGAGCAGTGTTACTCCGAAACCGGTCCCAGGATGCATGTCTCCGGTCCAGGGAAGACCTGGCTTGGCAGTTCAGGCTGGACTGTTCCCATGAGGAACAGGCTCAAGTCTGATTTGCATATGCCTAGGTCTGAACTGGGGTGGTGAAGTGAGATCTGTGACTGGGGGTGAGTGTCTGAAAAGTTTCAGCACTCCGTCCATCATCTCCTAGTGTTTGCTTTGTTTGCCCTAAGTTGGCAGGGTATGCCCAGATGTGGGTCCCCTGCTCACTTTGCCACTGAATTCAAGCTAGCCTGGCTGATGAGGGGTGTTTTCCCGAAACCGGTACCAGGATGCTTTTTTCCGGTCCAGGGAAGACCTGGCTTGGCAGTTTGGGTTGGACTGTTCCCATGAGGAACAGGGTCAAGACTGATTTTCATATGGCTGAGTCTGAACTGGGGTGGCGAAGTGAGCTAAAGAACGATGATGGATTCAACCCAGAACTTTGACTGGGGGTGAGTGTCTGAAAAGTTTCAGAGCTCTGTCCATCATCTCCTTGTGTTTGCTTAACTCTCGCACTGCAACAGATGTAGACAAAAGATTTGATTCTACATTACAAACACAAGCATTTTTACAGTATGAACAAGAATAGTCTCTGCCCAATGAAATAATGCCTCTAAATCGATATGATTACATCATACACACTGATGGGCCTGCCCAGCCTGCCGTAGGGACAAGACACCAATTTTCTGAGGCATGCACAGTCATACAGTATAGCATGCATGATGGCAAGTTCCGTCCTGAAAAAAACACACATGCAGTCCCTAGGAGACTGTACAGCGCAGCTGGCAGAAGTCAAAGCCCTGATACTGACACTACAAAATAGGGATCATGGATTCCCCTCACTTATAGTGTGTGATTTGAATTACAGTGTCCAGTCATATAATGAATATCTTCACTATTGGGGCCAGAATGAATTTTCAGATTCCAAGGGTTGCACAGTTGAGTACAAGATGCTTTGGGAACAGGTGGAAAAGCTAAAAGAATGCTTGCCACGGGCTCATGTTATTCACAGATTGAGCCATCAACATGTTGGCATTCATGTTGCAGGGAATTCCATGGCTAATGAAGCCGCTAAGGCAACAGGTCGCACTGCTGCCATTGCTGCAATCACTCGTTCTAGTACAAGATTGGACATAGGCATTCTGGTGGCTGTCAATGCTGCTCGCAATGACACACACCTGCAGAAAGGCTTTCCACTCAAATACTCCTACAAGTTAGATGCACAAAACATTCTATATGCTCAGATTCCGGGAGTGGGGGGATAGAGTAATACCAAACACTGATCATAGATTGGGGTTAATACTAACTGCACATGAGGGTCTGGGTTCAGCACATACAGGGATTACTGCTACAGTTTCATTACTGAAGCAGTATTAGTGGTGGCCAGGTCTTACTAAACAGAACAAGGATTTTGTCCTCAAATGTGTCATCTGCCACCAGGTGAAGGACTCCACCGTAGCCCATCCACCTCAGAACCCTCTTTTGATCTCAAGCAAGTCTTTGGCTTGTTTCTAGTTGGATTACTGTGGCCCCTTACAATCTGATGGGGTTTGCAAGTACATATTGGTGGCAGTAGATTCATGCCCTAGATTCCTGTGAGTATGTCCACAACGGTCGGCTGACGCCCAAAGTGTTATCAAGGATATGCGAGTCTTTATCTGGACATATGCAATTGGCACACTACATTCCGACCAGGGTCCTACGTTTAGCTCTATGGCTTACAAAGAAGGTATGGGAAGTTTGGGTGTGACCTTGCGGTACTCCTCCCCCATCATCCTGAGGGAAATTCGGTAGTTGAGAGGAAAAGCGGGGACTTAAAGCAATCCTTAACAGCAAGGGTACTAGGTTCAGGTGGCAGTTGGGTCCATCACCTATATGGGGTCCAGAGGACCCTCAATAACATGCCAAGAAAATCCCTGGGTGGTCGTACTCCATATGAAATCCTATTTGGAGTGAGAATGTGGGTCCCATACCTCGATAATGTCACACAGTGGCGGCAGATACACCTTTTGACATCCATGAATGTTTGGCTGTTTTTCAGGAACTAAAAGAATTCCAGGACACACAAAGCAACGTCCAAGTAAAGCGCACCGCCCCTGGAGAAGTGAAGATTGTACCAGCACGACATGGCTGTGCCCTGAAGATCGGGGATCTGATCAGGGAGAAAATTGTGGAAAAGAAATAATTTGGGCCATCTTACCTGTCCTGGCTGTCTAAGGTACCAGAACTGTACTTCTTCCGACCCTTGCCGGTTGACGAGACAAAATGTTTGTCTCAATTGATCTGATCAAACCGCAATGTGTGGCCGATTCTCAACAGTAGGCCACGTGGGCTCCTGTGTAGCTACCGCACTCCTCTCGCTACTGTTCAGGAAGTTTAGATGGAAGCTATAATAACTAAAGAAGATTCTCTCCAACGAGAAACAGTAAACAGCAATAAAGTATTTCTCCTCCTGTTGAAACAACTACTACTATACAGTCAACTAATACAGAAACAGAAATTTCAATTCGAAAAATTGACGACATGTAGGTGAATATGCCACAGAGTGAGTCATCTCCCAGTTCTTCAAAACCTGCTGAGCTGCCAAAAATAGACTGAACGACATCAGGCTACTTCGTGAACTATGACTTTCAAGCTACAAGTGCGTGCTCTCTATCTTTGGCTGAAAAAGACATACTTTGTTACTCCTTGGTTACACCTCTGGATTACAATCAGATTACTACTTCTGGTACTCTGGATTTGTTTGGTGACTATCTTTTTCCAACTTCTGAACAGACATTGTCTCTGCAGTACAACGTGTGAACTTGGTATTGAAACCACATGCATCATCGCACCATGAACAAAGGGTGAATATTACAGCAGCTCCATTTCTGGAGGAATAATCTGAGACAAGGTATCGTATGATGTGCATGGTCCTACTGAACTTTTATAAATACCATATTTGTTTAAAATTTCCTTAAATAATATCATCATCTCTAGTACTTTCTCTGATGATTGAGGTGTTGATATAGTACATAACATGCTAGACGATCTAGAGCAGTCAACTGTGTTTTCTTCTGATTTATTGTATGATGGTACATCTAATTACAGTGATATGTTCTGTTATCAACATTATGGTCACTGTTTTTTACACAAAGCAAGGATCCCACGTGCTCTTTATAATTTCACCCAATGAGAACACTGCGCAACACCACTGAGAGGTAGTTCAATAACATTTGCACAGAAGTTTGCCTATTTTCTGGTTTTGACACATCAGAACCAGCCTCATACTTTTACAGGCTTGCACCTACACCTGCAAAGAAAAACATGCTAACAAACACCAAGCTGATATACTCTGCTTCCTTTCTTTCCCAGCTGTCTGTACAGGGTTTCGACTATTGGAAAGACGCAATAGATACAAAATGTGTTTGGGCGACAAAAGATTGGCAAGTTCAGGGAACAGAGGCCATGTTTAGAACATGCCTAATACTACATCAAATAATGTTCCTGATTAAAACAGTGCAAAAAACTTCATGTCTTGAAATAGCCAAGATTCTAACACACCGCGAATTCCCACATTTGCACGTTTTGACAACTGGCATAATTTCACACAATATATTGAGGGTACATTAGATGCCATGATACGCAATGGTTCTTACAATTCATCAGAGCCCACTTGGAAGGGATGGCTGGTTTGGTCTTTGGACACTATTGGGTGTCAGTCTAGATTCCTGGGGAACGCCAAAGAGTTTAAAATAAATAGGCCTGACCAGTGATATGTACAATCTGCTGAACACTCGGGGTAGTGAAATCATGTAGTGTTGGGAAGTTGTGCCTTCATTGCCTAAAAACCTCAAAACTTTCTCAGGTGAAACAACACTTACCCCCTCTTTCTGATGACATTGATCTCAGGAATTTCTTGTTAGGTCCTCGGAACCCACGTCAAAAGTGCTCCTTGCATGCAATACACAGCGAGCTGTGGAAAGTTTCTCAACAGGAAGCTGCTGAGAGATTGCGCGAGATTGATAGGGTTAATTTGGAAAAAGCTTTGGCTGTGTTAGACAATGGTATGACCACATTATCCTCCAGGATATTTTCACTGGGCAACATAGTGCAATTGATATAATACAGCAGGTTATGGCTATTTTAGAGCATGGACAATCACAACTCCGGTCCATTGTGTTTATTGATCTGGACGCTTCAAACATTACGTTCTGGCCATGTGCTGTGGCGTTATATCAACAGCACTAATTTGTTTTCTGCATATAACCTAACTGAAAGACAGATATTGATGGCGCAAAGAGATGCAAAGTATACCATGTTGCACATTGAAAAATTCGATCAATTACCTTTCATCGTGGCTGAGACACCATCTACAGACTGGATAATCCATGGCTACATTACACTACCGGTCACGACTTTCCAATTCCAATATTGTCTACAATACCACCAAGTAGGCAGATATGAAGCGCTAGGGGGAGGTTATGTCCATGAATACTGGGAATAACCATTCAGGTGTAGTTGCAGGAATGGGAACACAGAAGTCTTTCTTAGCGGTTCAGACTGTGAGAATACGTTAAGCGGGTCCTTAGTATGCAAGGACATTTTACTTCAGGGGTCTTGTAACGCTTCGGTTGCAAACTTGTCCTGTTATCTGAACGGTTCTCCGGCTGCCGTGATCCGACCGGTTTTCAGGCTGTTTGCTAATGGGAGTTACTTGATGCTGAACGATCAAGGCTACAGCGGGATGGAACCAGGCATCACTTAACTGGTGATGGTTAATTCCTTAGTTACCTGCATACAAGTACTGTTTCCACCTGCCCGCACAGTTAGTGTGGCGTTGCTATGGCCTTCAATAAACGTTTCCAACATATGCTTTGATTCTCTGAGCAAACTCAAATCCATGTTTTTTCAAAAGGATGTGGCCTTAACGTCCGCCAGAGAGATGTTTGATCTCCAGGTTGCAAGCTCGTCGTCCAAGATACAGACGCTACTTCATACTAACTTCCCACTGCATTTTGGGAAGCTGGTCCACTGTATCTTTAATATGTCTGATACGAAGGGAATAGCGCCCTTTTTAAATGTATTGGCTCTGGACTGGTTAGCACCTTTCAGATGATTTTTGTAGTTATACGATCTTCCATACACTCCGTGTTGGGATGCGTTTTTGGAGGTCTCCCGCTTGTCCTACTACTGGTGGCAGGAATTCTGATTTTAATTTTCTTGCTCCGCAATGGACGTCCCAGTACCAGCCCAGAATGGAGATAGCACTGTTTGTGCTGCAATGCTGTGAGCGCATGATACACTGCTTCGGAACACTTCGGCTTCAAGAACTGAATGAGCACTGGTTCTTATTGTTCAGGCCTGTGTGGCTTCCCTGTGTACAACCTGTATTCCGCTGGCTGCTTTGCAGCCATGAATGCATATTGTATTTCTGTCTCGGATCCCAATTGGTTGCACCATTGGACATTGAGGTACTACTGGACCCTTTAAAGGCCCATGGGTATACATGTCCCCAGTGTATTCCATTGCTGATTAATGCATTCTTCGAGCCACACTGGGATGCTTTAGCTCCTAGTGAATTGGATTCCGGCTCTGTGGAACGCTTACAGGATGTAGTCCCTCCCTCTGCGGCTGCTGTGAGAACATGATGGAACCACCTGTACTCCATAAACCTGCTTCGAGTTGCGCCTCTGGGAACGTCATCTGCGGTTGCCGGCGACAGCAAGTTTGGGACTACCACTCGGAACACATAAACAATTGGCTTTTTCGAGTGGTGGGAACTATTTGGCCAGTTTTTAAACAAAATGAATCAAAAAAATATTTTTCTGCTTTTCTAGGCACCATGGCTTTCTGAGTGCTTGATACTTCAAACAGTATAATGACCTTTTAATGGCTTTCTAGGAATATTTTAAAGCGAAGCTTGCTTTTAGATGATTTTAAAAGTGGTTTTAGATTTCTTATTTCAAATTTAATTATGGTCTGCTGCCTTTTTAGATAGCTTTTTATATCGACCCTTAGTATGAGGAGTGAGTGTTATGTGCCCCAGTTTGGCCCATGTAACATAGCTGCATATTTTCTTACGTTGTCCTCTTTTTGCACAATAATGTTACTGCTGTGACCTTTTGCATATATTTGCGTATGCGACAGTGTTGGATTAGTTTCTCTGAAACTACTTCTGTTTACACATCTGGCTTCGCATAACATTAGCATGATGGCCTCGAACAGCAAGTGCAAGGCCTTTACGCACGATGTACAAATGTTGTTCTATCATCATCCATGGACTATCTACATTTCCATAACATTTCTAATCTATAAGTACATCGCTAGGATGCTTTTTATTATAAATAATAAGCATCTCAGAGGATTAGCAGAGGAGGCACTTCAGCTGACACCGAGGGTCCCTGCATGCTGAGACTACACCAGTCAGCTGTCTGACATCTCTGTGAGGGGTGTCTAGTTCGTGCCCAGGATGGGGTCCTACATTCTTTCCCACCAGGTAATGGGGTTGGATGATTCCGTGGGGGCATTCTTGGCCCTACACCTACGTTCACTCTAGACACACAAAGAGTAAGGTTGCATAGTAGAAGTATACCTAATTACTACCTTGTATTATATTCCTGCATATATACACTGTTTTAGCACTATGGTGAAACTGTATCTGCTATTTACTCTTTTGGTGCTTGTAATCACTTTCATCTGCTTCTGTCTACTGATTATCGCAACACATGTATTCTATACAAGAATTACGTTGGTTCAATAAATATATTTAAAACGTCCCACTGTGTATTCTCTGTATATTTCTCTGAGAACAAGTAAGCATTAGTGACTGAGTGGAAAGATTCTAGATTCGTTACCACGATCCCTGAGGGGTCAGGGTTGTCGTGTTCAGTGGTTGCCAGAAACCATTCGCTCCCTGTTTGGGTTAGGGGGCTGGTGGTGACACTGTGATCTAGATGGTCCTAGGCCAACATATCCTGCGAGGTGCATGGAATCAGTCTAAGCACCTCACCCAAAGTTTATGTTGTTCAACAAATGCGCAGATCCTACGGATTATTGGGAATTACACGACACTATCGGACATGATGATGGAACGTGTTGAATGCGCCCCCCAGGTGTGTCTCTTGAGTCTTTTTAAATCTCTCCGACCAGTCAATTAAAAACTAGTGCCAGTGGCATTGTTGCTTGCTAAAAGAAGAGTGTCTGTGCACTGCGGGGAAGACAGGCTCTTAAGCTTGCAGAGTGGCTAAAAGATGTGGCATATCGGAGAGGCCAACTAGATACCTATGCAAAAGAGCTTCCACGGGCCTCAAGACCCAAAGATTTTTGGGGTCCTTATACATATTATTTGCTGACAACTACGACTAGTAACTCGGTTTGAATATTGTTTGACATTTGCACACATGGGATTGGAGGAGGGTACATGGGACATAGCTGTATTGAAAATGTATCATCTGTTGAATTTGGGAGTGTAATAGAATCTCTGTTGTAACTGTTTTATCTTTTACTTCTTAAAAATCAAAATCAAAATTTTTTAAAAAACATTTGGGGTCAAACCCTTATAATGGGAGAGCTTGGCAAATATCTTCCTTTAGTCCCTGGAATGCATATTGATATTTTTTTGTCCATGGAAATGTATTTTTAATTTTCAGAAGTTGTCCGATATGATATTTTTTTGCTTGAGAAATTACTTATGAATTTTGAATAAAATTCGGCCAGACCCAGGACCGACCTTACCTCGTTCTTGTTTTTCGGGAGGGTGCATTCCTTATGGCATCTATTAGTTCTGCTTTGTGTTTAATTCCGTCCCCATTCACCCCATGGCCCAAGTACGTAACTTTTTTCCTTGTAATTTTAGATTTCAAATACTTTGCACTCAGACCATTTTTCGTAAGGATTCCCAACATCTGTTCAAGTTCAGATCATGTTCTTTTGTAGTTTTACCCATCAATAGGATGTCATCTTGAAAGAAAATGACATTCTCCATTCCCTTGAATAATTCATACATTAATCTTTGAAACATAGCTGCCGCTGATGCAAGTCCAAAAGGTTCTCTGACAAATTGAAAACACCCAAATGGTGTTATGAAAGCAGTTAGTCTTCTGCTGGCAGGGTATAATTGAAACTGACGGTAGGCGGCTTTGAGATTAATAATTGTAAACCACTCAATACCTTTGGTTAAGGACAACATTTCATTGATCCTGGGGAGTGGGAAATGGTCAACTAGAATATTCTTATTCAAATCCCTTAAATCCACACATAATCTTAACTTTCCATTAGCATGTCATGCCACTACGAATTGTGCAACCAAGTCATAAGATTTTGTGGGCTCAATGATACAATTTGATTGTAATTTTTGTAACTTTTCCGAGACCACTCCAAAGGGCCAGGGTATATGCCTTGCTTTATGAACACAAGGTGTGGCATCTTCCTTTAAGACTCTTATGTTGGAAGCCTTGCAACTTCCCAATTTTCCTGAAAAAACTTCAGGAAACAATTCAATGAGTCGTTCCTCCTCCTTGTCATGTAATATTAAGACCAGTCCGGGACTATTTGACAAGTTGCCTTGATCCCTCCTTCCCAATACAGATGGAACTTCTTTAGATATGAAAAGTTTATAATCAGCTTGTCTACCTTTTATATCAAATAGCAATTTCCTGAATCCTAAAATGTTAATAGCTTTTCTGGTAAAGCTCTTAGGTGCAATACTAGGGATATCCAAAAATTCACCTATCTTTTCTATAAATTTTTCCTCCCATACACTCTTGTTAATTATTGTATATGGGAAACCTGAATCAGCAACAATGGACATTCCCCTGTGCCCTCCCCCAAGGTCATTTAACACATAGGTTTTCTTTTTAATCTTTGAATTGATGTACTCATATCTAAACCAACTTCCGTCACAATTACATTTGAGTGATCATCTTCATCTACACTCAACACACACGTTTATATCACATTCTTCTGTACTATCAGATTTAGAGTCACTGTTCTCATCCAGGAATTTAACAGGATTGTCTTTCCTTTATCGGCATACTTTATAAAAGTGACCTATTATGCCACAACCTGAACATTTCTTATTTCAGGCTGGACCCTTCCTGTCATTCGCAAAATGGCCAGTGTTACCACATCTGTAACATACTCCTAACGATGAGCTGGAGTTCACCTTCTTCTTAGGGTTGGACAACTCCACGTTCCATGACTTCCAAGTTCCTTTATTGTTTAGACTGTTTTTCTTTCCAGTTTTCACGTTAGTGACTGAATCCTTTTCCTTTCTCTCTTCTTTTCTTTTGCTTGAACTGCTTTGGTCGTCTACCAGTTCTTTACAATGTCAATTATTTTTTGGGGAGACAACTCCCCTTTCGTCTTAAGGTTCTCCTGTATACTGGAATTTGAAGCATGCATTACTTGTTGGTCACGTATCAATTTATCATGTAGTGTTCCAAAACGGCAAGTTAAAGCAAGATTTTTTAAAGCAGAAACGAATTCTTCAGTTGACTCATCCTTGCCTTGTTTTCTGTGATAGAATTTATATCTATCAGTTCCTACATAAACTGTTGGTGTAAAATAGCAGTCAAGATCTTCCAAGGTATTTGTGCATACATTTTCTTGACCTGGGTGTCTATCCTTCTTTGCAATGTGATTATACATTTTAAGACCACCAAGCCCTAAACAGTGTAGTAACATTTTTTTTTCTTGTGTGAAGTCATCATCGTCACCAAATGCCGAGATATAATTTTGAAAAAACTCACTCCATTCCTCCCATTTCAAACTTGGTTCACCTGATTCCGAAACGTAATGCTTGTGGTGGAGTGAGGTTCAAGGAAGGTGCATACGACAATATCTCAGACTATGTTAATCTTACTGGTATTACCATAGTGTCTTGAGCACTGAAATACATAAGAGTCAGTGCCTTAAAGCTCAATGAAATTAAGAGAACAGGTGAAAAGTGACCTTTCAGCCCTGATGAGTGCTGGAAGCAAGAGGGCGGCACATTGTGTCATGTATCCTGTGATCTTTGCAGCATGATGTTTCGTTTGTTCCAGTGGGGAGCACTGAGGCGCATTGAGAGGTAGAAAGCGTAGAGATGATGGAGGGATGTGGCAGTGCACAGAACATTGAACGTTAGACCTAGTTTAATAAAGGCAAGTAGCCAACCATAACTTACAGTTTGTTGCGGTGAGATATTTTAACCTAATTGACGTTTCAGAAGGCTTGAATTTGGATCTGAACACTCTTCAGATGAGCTGACTATAAGAAATTACGAGTCATTGAATTGCAGCTCCTCTTTCCAGCATTTGCAAACACGGTGGGTGGTCGTACCAGGGTAAAGCAGCACGTTGCCAAATTTGTAGAGACAGTGTTGAGGCAGAAAGGTTTACAAGAAGTTTATTATATAAAACCCTGGTACCAGTACAAGAGCGGCAAAGCGTTCAACCCAGCTCAAGTTACCAGCATATCTGCCAACATTCTCCCTTACATTACTCTAAGAACCTCCAAGTCTGGAAGCTCTGAAGGCAAATCTAGAACTTAGAAGCTAACAGATAAACCATGCATAACTTATAAATATGATCCCTGCATAAACATTGGTGTCGGAAAGTAGGATCTGCTTTCATGGTTACCCCCACTTTTTGCTGGTGCCAGTATGTTCTTTTTTTACTAGTCTGGCTGGGATCCTGCTAACCAAGACCCCAGCCACTGTGCTTCCTCCCTAAATTTGACATGGTAAGTACTTTTTGTACTTCCACAGTTGGCTACTAGCGTACCCCTGTAAGTCCCTAGTTTATGGTACCCAGGGTATAGGTACACCAGGGGTCTCCCATGGGCTGCAGCATGTATTGTACCACCCATGAGAGACCACTCAAACTGTGACTACAGGCCTGCCATTGCAGCCTGTGTAAACTGGTGCTAGCACCACCTACGACAGATATAAGTTTCCTTATATCTGAGGTCACTACAGTTAAAACCTATAAGTCACCTCTAAGGCAGGCCTTTCACTCCTGAAGGCAGGGTGCTGGGCTATAAGTGTGCGGGTGCCCCTGCATGAGCAGGACACCCCCTACAAACCCTTGAGTCTATTCTCCAGGCTCTGTAAGTGCGGTCAGCCATTTTGATACATATACTGGCCATGCGTCACTACGCGATGGCTAACTATATAGTGGCTGTGTCGAACCTGGGCATGTTTGGTATCAAACATGTTGGAATCATACCTCCAATACCATTACCGGTGTTGGAGGTATGATTTTATGCACTGGGGGGTTCCTCCGGGAAGCCCCCAGTACTCCCGAGAACAGCCGTGCAGGGTCTGCTAGTGCTTTTGCCAACCACAGACACGATTCTGCCCTCCTGCTGCTGAGCTGAGCTCGAGCAGGGGAGGGTAGAATAATAGTTTTCCTATCACAGGGCGGTTTGATCACCTCCCAGACAGGCCTTAGTGTATTGGGCTGGGGGCGCTTGCCAGCGCAACCAGACTGCTTTGAAGCGCACATTAGGTGCCCTCCTTGCATACTCCGGTTTAAGCCACTTCAGGGAGCCCTTGGCTCCCGCTCTGGCACGAAACTGGACATCATCTGCCTCTGTCCAGCCCCTCCTCTGGGAGGGACTCCTGAGTCATCCTAACCCCTTTCTTAGGGTACAAAAGGGCTTACCTGTGGGTGGGTCCTCAGATGCAGCGTGGGACAAGACTCAAGCCTGAAACCACGTCACTTTTCAACCGTCTGGACACTTGGACTTCGCTGGACTTTGCCTGGAACCGAGACTGCATCAAGGAAGGCTCCTGCTGCTCCTGGTCTCGCTGTTCTGCAAGTCTTCTTCATTGTCTGTGTCTGTGCTTCATCCAGGATCTTCAACAGACCTGTGGGCATCAAGGACACCCAAAGTGATCTCCCTTGGAGTGCAGGAGTCACTCCCCTGCATCTGCAGGCACTGCAATGAAGCTGATCGGTCTGCTGCTCCTGACGTCCCATGGACTTCGAAAGGCCCAGCAACAGAGGTGGTGGTTCTGCAACTCCCTCGAGGCCTGCATTGTCTTCATACCAGGTTTGAGGCCAGTATCCCTCGTCTGACCTGCCGGAACAGCACCCCTGTGCACCTCATCAACTTGCCGTTGCCAAGGCTTGTTGGCTCTTTTCCCCAGAGATCTACGGGCTCCAAGAAGCTCCAACCTCAAGCAACTCCTGTAGCCAAGATCTTTGCGGTCACAGCTTCCTCTGCACCGTGGGCCTTCTTCATTGGTGAGCTGCTCGAGGTCCTCTTGCGACTCCTGTGCCTTTGGCCTGTGGGTCCTCTCGAGGGTCTTCTCTTGCTTCAGTGGGCTCCCCTGCTTGCTTGGGGCCTGCTCTGACTCTCGTGCACCTGGTGAGCCCCTTGGACCCTGCTGGTCCCACCATTGCTCATTTACCGTTTACCACGTCTGTTGCTGCTGCCCAGGTTTGCTGGTGCTCCCGCCGGACACCGACCCCCTGGTTCTCGACTTCCGAAGTGGGACAGCTTGTGAACGGCTCCTGGTCTTCCTCAGCATCGCCTGGTCCTCACAGCTGCAGCAACAAGGTCACCGTCATCACTCCTACATCTTCCGTCATTAGTAGTCATTGCCCTTCCGTGCCTCCTGGTCACCTCCGAGTGGCATAGAATATGTCCCCTCTACTTGCAGGTTCTTCTCTTCAAGAATCCACCCTTGGATTCCACTGGGCTCTTGCACAGTCTTCGCCAGCAGCATCTTTTCTGAAGTCCTCCATTGTGCTCTACTGCGGTTTCCGACGTCACTTCGCACCTATGCACCCGGCTTCCCTGGTGTAGGTATCCTGGTTCCTGGGGAATCCACGGATGGAGTGACTTTCCAACCTTCTGTCTTCCCCTGGGTTTCTTCAAGATCCACTGGTAAGGGTCCTTCTTCTTTAAAACTGCAACCGTGCCTTTCTAGTTGACTTGTATTGCGTACGCGGCTGTGTTTCCACTTTGCACACAGCCTCCGTGGGGTTCCTTGTGTCCCCAGCTCTTCTGAGTTTCCTGGTCCAATTCCCGACTTTGGTCGCAGTTCGCATTCCACTTTCTTAGTATATGATTTGGTCTCCCCCTGGAGACCGCTGTGTATTGTGCTTACTTACCTGTTTGCAATTGAAGTATAGTGTTTAATTGTGCTGATTTCTCTGGGTAGGAGATATCCCAATGTGTTAGTGAGTGTTGTGTAATAAATAGACATATTTTTATAAATACACTGTGTGGTTCTTTTTCATTTAACCTACACTGCATGATTAGATCTGGTAAAACAAGCTGCTTAACACTCCTTCTGGACTAAGCCAGAAGACTGCTCTCCACAGCTACCACTTAGAGTGCTTTCTAAGGTTGTCTAAGACCACTAAAATCACATAACGGTTCTCTGGATTAGTGCAAGGTGCTTCACTTAAATAAGTGTGCACCATATACTAAGCCAGCCACCTACAATTGTTTTGCACAGGGATCAGAATTATTCGATCCACTTGTAATTAGAACCTATGTGGCCATTTCTGATACAATAACGTACTGCAAAATAGGTTAGTATACTGCATCTTTTACAAGATCCCCTTTTCTTTTATCAAACAAACACAGGCTTGTCCTTTATGGTCACAGAAATAACCAATGTGCTGATATTTACAGATCCTGTTATTAAGTCATAAACTGAAAGGGAAGATCTAGAAAAAACTATGCAGCCTTTGGAACCTGTGCATAGGTATACTAGAAGCACAGTGGTTCCTACTAATTAATTTCAGAAATGAATTTGTGAGTTATGGGATATTATTAACATACATGTCTGTATCAGCAGGGCACGAAGAATCAGTAAGTTATGTCCACTCATTAAATTATGTTAAACATCAAGAGAAGTAAACGTGAACTGAAACAGCATGGTTTGCATCAAAAAGATTTTAATTAAACTTCGATAATTTTTCAAGTTAATACATCTATATCTGTTTGCCGCTGCGATAGTGAATCAGGCAACATTGTAGTGCTCTATTAGTAAAATGGGGTGATGAAGAAAGTGAGGAATATGATCAGTACATTGAAGAGAAGTGTTGGGTATGCATTGGATCAGATGGAAATTATCTGTCCAAGTATGTATGTGCTCCTTCTTAACATCCAAATTCCGACATTAGTTGAGTCTTCCCCTCTGTGATTTGGCGTTCTGCAACAGAGGAGATCGAGTAACAGACACAGTGACATCAGCTGGAGGATTGGCACCAAGGAAATCATTTCCTAGTTTCCCCGCAAGCTCAGAGGAAACAGAAAAGAGCCCTGTCTCCGCGCTTGTGGGGAATTGTTCCACAAGCTGTGTGTTGCTGGAAAGCTGAGACTTTCAGCTTCCTTTGACAGCCCTCTTTTTAGGTAATGCACCATGTAAACACATAATACATAACATAAAAACATGATCAGAAGAAACGCACCAAAAATACTTTAATCAGTCAATAAAAAAGTTCTAACTCGTTATTGTCACTATACATATAGGAATTAGTATTTCATGTACATTTGTACAGTGCAGGGCTGTTTATGGAATAAAATTGTCGACGTGTTTTGGTGCTTTAGATATTTTTCTCCACCCTCTTGAGGACTAAAAGTTGTATAACCTTTTGGAAACAAATGTAATGCACGCTTTAAAACAATCTAAAACAATAAAAACATAAAACATTATTCACCATATGCAGCCAAGTAAAACCTGATACTTATATCTCACAATTATAATTCATGCTACGCAATATGTGTTTACATGTATAATGAAAAATTTCCTAGCTAACGTAACGGAAAGTTTCAATTCTATTAAGGACTCGGAGGCGAGGATTATGCCTTCTTTCTTCACTTTATTGGCATAGCAGCGTTAAGATTAACAAAGGACTGCATTTCCCATGAACCAGAGGGAAAGGTAGTCAGAAAAAAATCAACACATGGCAACAACCAATCCTACGTCCGGAAACCAATGTCCAATCAGGGGCCTGTTAGCCCAACATAGTCCATTGTCAGTGTCCTCTCTTCCTCTTTCGGAGCGCGAAGACAGCCCATTCCGTCTCTTCAGGAATCCTGCTTGTGCGTATCAGAACCTGAAAACGACAGGAATATATTACCGGAGGAACAAACCTGCGAAAGCCTACAAAGCAACATGTCGCAGTGTAACTTGAAAACAGTAATCATAATACAGACAGTTGAAATTCAAGTAAATTACTTACTGCAGTACGGGGAGGGTTCTCCTCCAGGAGCACAGGGCGGGATAATCCTCGCCTCCGAGTCCTTAATAGAATTGAAACTTTCCGTTACGTTAGCTAGGAAATTTTTCATTCTATGTCAGGACTGGAGGCGAGGATTATGCTTGTTCAAAGCTTGCCCACAACCAAATGAGCCATATTCAGAATCGGTTTAAAGTAAAACCGTTTAAAGGTGGAGTCCAAAGACCAATCTGCCGCATTGAGGATATCCTCTAAACGAGCACCCAAGCCAAAAGCTTTAGAAGCCATGGCTCCTCTTGCGGAATGTGCCCCAAAGTGACGGAGGCTGATACCAGCCTCCAGCATCAGCCAACGAATCCATCTGGAGATGGTGGGTGAGGAAACCGCTTTAAATGGTTTCCGGAGCGCAATGAGGAGCTGTCGCTCTCCTGGGGGGCGAAACTCCTCCGTCATTTCTTCATACGCTTTGAGGCAGCTAACCACGCAGAGTTTTGGGGAATCCGGGAACTGCGGATAGGAAATTACACTGGTGTGGCACTTCGTGCGCCTTAGCAATGTGAAAGTCACGCCGTCTGGAGTAAACATCCTACCGGAGATATCAAGAGCTCGAACGTCCGAGACCCGCCTGCAAGATACTAGACACAGGAGCATAGCCAGTTTCGCCGAAAGCTCCTTCCTGGAGAGGAACCTGTTAGGCTGCCAGGACAGAAACAGATTAAGAACTTGATTAACGTCCCAGAGTGCGGAATAACGCGGCTCAGGAGGCAAGGAAAGACGGATGCCCCGCAGCAACCGACAAACCAAAGGATGTTCACCTATAGGTGCTCCATTAACTGGGACATGACCAGAGGAAATGGCCGACCTGAAAGTGTTGACAGACCGGTAAGCCAACCCATCGGAAGCGAGTTGAGCCAGGAAGTTTACCACGTGGACCACGTCTGCGACCAAGGGATCGAAACCCCGTCGCAGACACCAACGGGACCATCTGCCCCACGCAGACCGGTACCTTTTGACAGTACTGTCCGCCCAGGCTTTGGAGATGAAAGTCTCAGCGTCTCGCGAAAGTCCTGGGGCTTCCCGTCTACCCCTGAAATCCGCCACGCCAGGAGCCACAGCGAGTTCGTGGACACTAGAGGATGGGGAGTTCCGTCTGGATTCGTGAGTAGAGTCGGAAACCGGGGGAGTAGGATTGGAAAATCCCAAGAAAGTTCCAGAAGAACCGGAAACCAAACTTGAGACTTCCACAGCGGGGTGATCATAACCAGATCCGCCGCTTGCCTGCGAACCTGCGCTGTTGACCGCGTGATCATCGCGAAGGGCGTGAACGCATATCCCTGCTCCACACTCCAGTCCTGGAGGAATGCATCCGTGGCCTCTGCCAAGGGATCCGGTCTCCAACTGAAAAACACCTGAGTCTGGTTGTCCAGTCTGGACGCAGAAAGATCCACCGAGAAAGGACCCCAGAGGTCGTGGAGCCTCGCAAAAACCGACCGGTCCAGTCACCAGAGACTGGAATCCTGGAAGTGGTGTGACTGGAAGTCTGCTTCCAAGTTGTCTCGACCCGGCAGATACTCCGCTGTGACCGAGATCTGGCTGTCCAGGCAGTACTGCCAAAAACTCGCCGCCAGATCCGAGAGGGCTTTCGACCTGGTACCCCCCAGGTGATTCACGTAACGGACTGCTGACACGTTGTCCATCGTCAGGAGTACGCACGACTGCACTGAATCTCTCGTCCAGCAGCGTATGGCGAAAGATCCCGCCAGAAATTCTAGGCAGTTTATATGCAATTTCTGTTCGTCGGGTGACCATAACCCTCCTGTAGAAAGATCTCCGCACCTGGCCCCCCAACCAAGCCTGCTGGTGTCTGATTCTATAACGAGGTCCGGGGCTGAGCCGAAGATTGCTCGGCCGTTCCACGCCTCCATATGGTCCAGCCACCAGTGAATTTCGGACCTCGCTGCGGCGGACAAGGCGACCTTGTGAGAGTATGGATACCCTTTGCGTATAAAGAACGCTTTGAGACGCTGCAGGGACCTATAGTGTAGAGGGCCCGGGAAGATGGTCTGAATTGACGCTGACAAAAGGCCCACTACCCGGGCCAACTGACGGAGGGACACCCGTTGTTTGGCAAGAACGCGTCGCAACTCGTGACGGATCTTGGAGACCTTCCTGGCCGGAAGGCTGAGAGTGGATGCTGTGGAGTCTATGACGAACCCCAAGAAGGTAACGGTTTGGGTAGGCTGTAACAGTGATTTCTTCTTGTTGATCACAAAGTCGAGATCCTGTAGCAGAGTCACTGCCATCTGAAGATGTTGCGTCAGACGACGCGGGCAAGAGGCCATCAGGAGGAGATCGTCTAAGTACACAATCATCCTGACTCCCCGGGCCCGCAGGAACTCCACCACCGGTTTGAGAACCTTGGTGAAACACCAGGGGGCCAAAGAGAGCCCGAAAGGCAGGGCCGTGAACTCGTAAATGAGGTGACGCCAGGCAAACTCCAGAAACCGTCGGTGCGGTGGGAAGATCGGGACCACCAAATAGGCGTCCTTGAGGTCCAAACGGGCCATCCAATCGAAAGGACGAAGCACATCCCGAAGGAGATGAATCCCCTCCATTTTGAAATGGCGGTAAACCAACCATTCGTTGAACTCGCTCAGATTTATGACAGGTCTCTTGCCACTGTCGGTCTTGTCGACCAAGAAAATATTGCTTCAAAATCCCTTGGGGTGGAGGGAAGTAAGGCCGATAGCGCCCTTTCTGAGAAGGGATGCGACCTCTTCGTCCACCAGGAGTGCATCCTGTGCGGAAAACTGGATGGGGCGGGGGGTGGCTCTTTGTACCGTGTTCCCTCGGAACTCTATATGAAAAACCCGCACAGTTTGAAGCACCCAAGCATCGTGCGTGATGGCCAACCAGGCCTGGTAACATCCCGCCAACCGCCCACCTATGTTTTGTGGGGAAGAAGGGAGAACACTCACCGGGGCTTGAGGCTGCAGCTCCTCCTCGGAAGCCTTTCCCTTTTCCACGATGTCCTCGTGTGGGGTAAAAGTTCCCGAACCGGGACTGGTCCTGGTACTGTCAGGAGCCTCTCTGATTGGTCTGGCGGTGTTGACGACCGGCCCTTGCCTCGGCCGGCCCCGCGAAAAACACGGGGGAAAACCTTTTTAATCGTGGACTGGGCTTTGTCCAACGATGTGAAGGTGTTTACAAATTTGCCGAGCTCCTTCACAAAGGGCTTGCCGAACAGACTCCCTTGAGCAATGGCGCCGGCCTCCGAGTCCGCCAGGTCCCCTAACTTTGGGTCGATCTTAATAAGGAGGGACCGGCGACGCTCGGTGGAAAGGGCACAATTGGCATTGCCCAAGAATATCACTGCCCTCTGCGCCCAGCCGGACAAGGTCTCGGGGGAAATGATGGAACCAGACTCCTTAGCCTCCTCTGCCATATGTAGTATTTTCGTGCTAGGGCCAAGGGCGTCCAGGAGTTTATCCTGGCAGGCCCTCCAGGATCTGTCTATCCCTTTCTTGGGATCCCTGATAAATTTCTGAAGAAAAGTCGACATCCGGGAATCAATTTCAGGGGTAAGGGCTACCTTACCCTCGAGAGTGGGTCGGGGGCACTCCGCCCGGAGGCAATTGCGAGCCTCTTTCTCTAGAGGGCGCCGGATATGTCCTGCCACATAAGAAGCGACTTTATCCGCTGGAGCCCACTCCGAGGAACGGGGGTGTACAATGTCGTTGGGGTCGAGCATGTCGGAGGTGTTAGGGGGGGCCTGGGAGGTGCTAGGGGGGTCTAGGAGGTATTAGGGGGAACTTGAGAAGGTCGTGTCGGGAGCTAAGGCCTCGAGGGGCCCGGATCGGAATCGGGGTCCCCAGTAGCGTCTGGGTCCGCAGGTGGGAGGGCTGGCGCGGGAGGGGGGTTTCCCCGCAGGAAGCGCCAGTTGGCTGTCAATAAACGCTTGTCTCAAACGCTCAAAAGCATCCACGTCTACCCCCGGTTCACGGGGGCGCTTGGGAGGTGGAGAGCCAAGGGAATCTTGGGAAGGTGTAGCCTGGGCTTGGGGGGGTGGAGTAATCTGCTGCGTAAGCCGGGCAAACGCCTGCTGTATCTGGCGGGAGAGCCTGTCCTCCAAAGGAGTTATGGCCTGATCCACCGCCCGGTAAATAGAGGTATCCACCGCCTCATAAAAGGCGTCCCCCCAAGGCATTTCAGCGAGGGGGTCCTCCTCCTCTTGATAATCATTGTAGTACTCCATAGCGTTGAGCACGCGAAAAAATAAAATTAATGAAGAGTGGTAACCCACTAGGCCAGCAATGAGGGCCTTAATGAAGGGCTGGGTGGCAGCCTAGACTTTTGGGCAGAAAAAAACGCAATTTTTCGGGTTCTAGCCCCAGGGGACCAACTGCTGGCGTCAGAAGGTACAGGAAAAAAAACCCTACCCTATAACAAGGGAAACTGATCTGGGCCGTGTCCCCTTTGCAAAGGCCTAATGGCCAGTACGAGACCTCAATGAGGCGTCCACAAAAAAGGAATACAGACTCTGACCCTTGATAGGTATTAGGGCTGGGAACAGAGCCTGCAATAAATCAAACGAGCAGCGCGAGGGAAAGAAAATCGCTGCCGCTACAACCCTTATCGGGCGTTCACCGCAGATCAGAGGCTCCGACTGGTGAGTGCGTGCAGAGTTTGAATCTCCTGAAGGAAGATCAAACCCAGCGACGCACCCGTCACGGCCTCCCGCGCCTCCTGGCGGCGGGAGGTCCAAGGAGCACAGGCCAGCAGGACGCCGCGTAGGGACGGAGAATCCGTACCCGCGGCTCAATCAAACCAGCGCAGCCCACACGCTGAGGGAAATAATTCAATAAGGAACGCGGCGCGGGCGCGCCTAATGTGCAAACAAACAAATAAACGGCACAGCGCTCAGCGCTCAAACCAAAGCGTTATTAACAATAAAAACGTACAGCGCGAAGCGCTCTAGTTCCAAAACGGTGAATAAGTAATCAGCAATAAACAGACATAGCGCGATCGCGCATAACACCAATTAGCATAAAATCCACAATTTCACTGAATACAAAGCGCTAAACAGTTTGAGGAAAAAACTGAAGAGCACTTATCTGGCTGCGTAGCAGCAAAGAAAGAGGAAGAGAGGACACTGACAATGGACTATGTTGGGCTAACAGGCCCCTGATTGGACATTGGTTTCCGGACGTAGGATTGGTTGTTGCCATGTGTTGGTTTTTTTCTGACTACCTTTCCCTCTGGTTCATGGGAAATGCAGTCTTTTGTTAATCTTAACGCTGCTATGCCAATAAAGTGAAGAAAGAAGGCATAATCCTCGCCTCCAGTCCTGACATAGAATTATATTTACTACAGTAATACATTTTAATATTCAGTATAAGTGAGTTTTGGAGTTTTTTCACAGACTTATGTACTTACATTGATTTATTGTGTATCATTGCTAGTTTTTGCACTCATGCTCGCCCTTCTATAATAGCCTGGGGGTTCATTCAATTGGTTACAGAAAAGTTACTCTATAGTGTAACCCCTCAGTGAAGGCTTCTTCGCCAGACAAACCTGAGTTGCTACTTTTATGCTGTACTTTCACCTGGTTTCTCACCAGATCCCAGATTAGCTCTCTGGTCTAATGATCAATCTCAAACGATTTAGACAGAGCTCAAATGTGTTTGCTGTTTTAGGTTTTTGTCTCGGTGTTTGCTTTTCCGTGGGGTGTATTTCAGTACTGTTTCGTGCTAAATATGACTCTTGTATAGTGAATGCGGTGAATTCATCTGTTACCAGGTGATCAGGTTGTGGATGGGCATTCATGATGGGGCACAAAATATCACATTTTACTTCATCCTGCGTTCCCAAAATGTATTTGCTTTT
Organism: Calotriton arnoldi; assembly: GCA_963921515.1. Classification (NCBI taxonomy): domain Eukaryota; kingdom Metazoa; phylum Chordata; class Amphibia; order Caudata; family Salamandridae; genus Calotriton; species Calotriton arnoldi. The sequence continues at coordinate 1,665,931 of CAWUFW010001731.1, forward strand.
TAGGTCTCGCCTAGCGACGCAGCGCAAAGCGCTGCTCGCTGCGAGACTTATTGTTGTCGACTTGGGTTGGAAGGGGGACAGGACATGTGCACGCGTATGGCAAGACAGGAGATGTGCACGCGTACGGCTCGCGGCGTTCTCACAACTCCTGCTCGCACCATACGCGTGCACATCTGACGGCGCCCGGACAGGCCATGTGCACGCTCACGGCGTCTCTTTCAGACAGCCGATGTGCACGCTCATGGCGTGTCCTTCAGCGTGCAATGCACCCAGTCAAGCCCTCACTCACCGGCTGGTTCAGGACTCCGGCGTATCTCCTCGGTCTGCAGGTTCCCTGGCCCTTTCCTCAGCACGCCGCGGGGCTCTCCTCACCACTCGGGAGCCCCGTCTTGCCTCTGGTGCCATGCAGTCTGCCTCGCTCTTCGCCCGGTCCCTCTGATGGGGCCGGGACTTCAGCATGGAGCCTGCAGGGTTCCGGACGTCCTCTCCGGCGGTTCCTTCCTGTTTGTTTGGCAGGCTCCGCCCACGTCCCAACGAAGGCTGCCTGACTTCCTGTTTCGCCGCCATCTGCACCGGAGGCAGGGAGTGCGCCCCGCGATGTCGCCTCTGTTGTTCAGCTTGTTGGAGTTCAGGTAGGAGCTGAAGGTGTCTTTTAACAGTTCTGTTGCGCCTGGACTGCTTGTTTCCCTGTGTCACCGACTACCGCCAGGCTCGGGACTGTCCTACCTTGTTAACATATGACGTCGACAGAAGAGGTACTGAAAAATTTGCCTTTAAAAAGCGAAGTTTCGTTATTGAACTCTGGCTGCTTCATTTCTGTATTGCAAACTGTGTTTTCCACATTTCCTAAACACATGATGGTGGGCGCACACAACAGACACAAATTACCAGTTGCAGGAGAAAGTTGTATGTAGTCTTGGAAAGCTGCTGTGTAGCGCACATGGGCAGCTACACTTGTACCCAGCTGGAATTATTGCTGTGGTACAAGAGGGTAGAGAGTTCGACTGTACTACTCTTGAACAGTTGCTAAAATACCAATTAAGTACCTCTAAAGTAGACAACAATAACCTTTGTCATTTATGGCACCTAGAAACGGAAGAAGTCAGTAAAATAAGTTACATTTAAAAGGTTATTTCACTTTCACGAGACTAGGCAAAAAAGTGTATACCTCTTCATAAATGCCCAGGTGCTTCTCCTGCCATGATATGGGAGTGAATCGTCTCTCATAATTGGAATGCAAACTTCAATGTGCCTCTTGGAAAGAAAATAGCGTTTCAGAAGCAGTACCTCTGTCCATGTTTTTCTAATGGGCAACACTAGTGAGCAAAGTGCTATGTAATAAATGGCATTCAAAGGCCTTGTGATCAAGAAGGCAAAAGGCTTGGGCTATTTGTCTACACTGTCCATGATCCTACCAGTGCTGATGTGAGGTCTGTTTACAGTACACAATGATATGATGCAGCAAAAACAATGACAGTGTCACTGCTGCATATCCACAGCCGTCACTCATTACAATGCACGTGACCAATTATTTCCTATGCCTAACCAGCGGTGATGCTTCGCTCTCACTCTGTACATCACTGGACACAAACGCAGCCGCAGATCAGAGCACACAAAACAAAACGTAAAGAGAAGAAGGAAGCCTCCCCTCATTGGAGTAAATCACTCGCAACATGACGTTATGTATGTATAGCGTGGGCTTTGACTTAGCCCCTTGCTCACTACTGGACGGCTCAGTTGTCTAACTCTGCTGTTCTCTCTTGATTGGATTGCTTTCTTCCCTATTGTCTTGTCTGTCTCTTCCAGAAACATTTCAGTCTCACAGGGTTCTCACGGGATGAGCTGCAGTCTTCCACCGCATACTTGAGGGTACTCTTATTGCTTTCCATTCAACACCCCCAGGGAAGTGCATGTGTCCCTTGCTCTCTTACCTTTTTAGGTCGAGCCTGGGTAGCGCATGCGCTGCTCTGTGAGGCATGCTGTATTCGAGTATGGACTTGAAGCTCCGCCCACTCGCCCCCATATTTTTCATTGGCTTGTGTCATTGTCCTTTGTACTGGCTTCTGATTTGTGGGAATAGGCATGTTGGTACCTCCTTAGTACCACCTTGTCTTTATTTGTAACCTCCCATGAGCACTGGCCATTTTACTTCTGTTGTTACACAGTACGTCTTATTTAGTCTGTAAGCACGATTTTCTTTAATGAGTTTCTCCTACTGCAGGCATTTAGGCATGACATGCTTTCCTGCAACATTCAGCGCGCCATGCGCGCTTTCACTTTCAAAGCAGCCCGGGACAATGGCGCCCGCTTCTTTGAAATTAAATAGGTCTCGCAGTTTAAAGAGTTTCAGCTATTGGCATTGTAAATGACAATGCCTTTTATTTATGTGTTAATTATCAAAACAGAAAAATATAATGTATTGTCATTTACAATCCCAATGGCTTAAACTCTCGCAAATGCGAGACCTATTGCATTGCAAATGCTTGTTCTAGATGGTGTGCTTCAGCTTTGAGTTGAGTTGCCACCAGGTGTTCAAGTTTTTGGGTGGGTGTTCAGGATGGAGTACTGAATTTCATGTTTACTTCATCCAGCATTCTGTGTAAGTATTTGCTTTTCCTCGATGGTGTGTTTCATGCCACATTTGACCATTGTATAGTGGGTACTGTGAACCAAGCTCCCTCAGGTGTTCATGATGAATCACACATTGAGAGCTCTGGAGTTGAAGTTGAGGGCAGGGATAGTTTCTAACTGTGCCTGTCAGGGCATCATAATGTGTTTAGATTACATGTTAATCCAAGTATTTGCCTTACTGCACACTAAGCAAAGGTCACACGTGGCAATTGTAAATACCATTTTATATGAAAGTGTGTGAAGGAGGCATACACAGCTGTTGAAATAGTGACTGAAGCTTGCCTCGAATGCCTTGAATGTTACTGTTTTACTGACATTCCTACTGTGTATATTGTGTGCATGTGCTAAAATATATACTTATGTATGTATATACACACCCAGACACATACATTTTTCAGTGTAGTGTACTATGGAATTTAGAGGTAAGTTTAACCTTTGTCTCTACAGTTATTGTGTGAGTGTTCAATTTGAGAATTACCTTTGTTACTGGTTGTTACTTTCTATGCAGTTTATATGGCTGGTAGTTTAGTGTGAAGTGCTTGATGTTGTTAATTTTCACTTTGTTTCATAGTTTATTTTACACATATTTTATAGCTCCATTTTCATTACTGTTTTTATTTACTGTTTTTTTGTGGTTATCATTTTTTGACTAGTAATTAGAGACAGAATCAGTGCTTCACATCAGTAGATGGCTTCCAGTGCATTTTTTCTGGACTTTTCTCTTTGGATTGTGTGTTCTCTTTTCAGGTTTTTCCCATTTACAGATATGGTTTCACATAGAATGTGTGCTGCTGCTGCAGCATTGGAACTGGTTCTGGAAAACAGTTCAAAAGTGGAGCTTGTTCAGGATTCAGATACTGATACAGCATTATAGATTGAGGGTGGAGAGGGCTCCAGCAGTGATGTCTCTATAAGAGGAATTCTAAGGTGATTCTGATTCCTGTGATGACAGCGAAACATCTGTTGTTGCCAAGCCAAGTTCTTTGTTGAGCAGGAAGAGGAAACTACAAGGGTAGTGGTACCTTAAGCTTTCCAACAGTCTCTTAGTGTTGTGCTTGCTGGATCAAGGGAAGAGGATCAAAGTGGGTTTCTCCAGATGGACTCTAACATGTTCATCAGTCTTTAACTGGAATTGCTGGTTGTTATGTCGACACAATTTCACTCCAATAGGTTTTTTTCAATCTGTGGATGATGGATTCCTTGATGAGATGGTTGTTCATACTGATTGATTGATTGAAAACTTTATTTGATAATTAATAATCATAAAAGTATATATAAAACACAAACATAAAAATACTAGTATTAAAAATGAACAAATGAATTTACAATGTTACATGGGCGTTAGAAACCGAACAATCAGTGATAAATATCTTTAAAAACAAGAGATAAAAAGACAATACATAAGATATAGAGCAACATGCCTGTTGGTGCATAAAAAATAGATAATTACATATTTATAGCAGCATTCAAATACAGGGCACTTTTTAAAAAGGACACTACAGCAGCTGTAATAGCTGGGTCGGCCAACATCTGAAGATGGAGAAAAGCAGCTCTAAATTAATAAAACCTCCTGGATCTTAAAATGGGCAGCAATTAGCTTCTTCAAGGGAATTTATACGTCGGACAGAATAGCACCACATGGTCCAAAGTCTTTAGTGTGGTGCCATCACAAGGACAAGTTAATATAGAGTAGCTTTAAAACTGTCCGGGGGGGGGAGGGAGGTAAAATGATCTATGCCATATGAAACCCAATCGAAACATGACAAACAGTGATCTCTCCCATGGATTTTACCATAGTGAGCTAAGGCTCAAGACCGGGAGTAGATTTAATAATCTTACAGGCTCTCGTGATCGGTTTCCCCGAGGCCCTAGTTTCCCTTGTTTCCTCGGCCAGGTTAAAAAACAGCACTTTCATCCTTCTCCCATCCGCTTTAACAATGGACTTGGGGGCATAATACAATTCAGTATGGCCCAACTTAATGGCCAAATGTCTGTTATAAGATAGCCACTGGGTTTTATGCCCCAAATCACAATTTAGGCAATTCTGGATTACATCCCTTTTGAAAGAAGTGTGGTCTCCACACCAGACGGAAATCCATAAAAGGAGTGGGGCTAATTTTATTATATCTTCGACATACCCTTAACCCAATTCATCATTGACAAAAGAACTTGGGCTAACAGGACCAACCCCAAGCAACGTTTGACAAAACCGATTCTCTTCCTGCTTCCCTTTCATACAATTCTGGTATCCCCAAATAGTAGCACGATAGGTAAGTACTGGCAAACATTTCATCCTATAGATTTGAAGCAGGGGAACTACAGGTGTGTTTCCAATAGATGCAGAGAACTTAAAGATGGTACCACAAGCTTGGTTAAAGCGCTGGCATATAACAGCTAGACATGGGGTCCAATTGCTATATTGGTTAAAGTGACACCCAAATATGGGAAGGAACTGACTCGCGAGATAGCTCTCCCCTTGAGTTAGTTTTGGCAGACAACCTCCCACAGACCACTAAATGGGTTTTGGAGATAATGTTGTCTAAATCAGTATCATCTATGAATTTTACAAACAAGTCCACCTCACCCCTAAGACCGTTAGCTGTGCGGGATAACAGAACTGCGTCATCTGCATATAGCAGAGATGGGACAAAAACTGAATTAACCTTGGGCATATGGTTAAAATCAATTCTTGATATCCAATGGGAAGGTGGATATCAAGAATTGTTTCAAACCATTGATGTACAAACATGCACCCGTGCCTGAACCCTCTAGGAAGATTAAGGAAGTCCGTACACTCCTCATCCTATCCATACTTAACAGCAGCAGCTATATCGGTGTGCATTGCACGTAAAAAGTCCAACAGGGTTTTAGCCATTCCCAGACCGGCCAATAAAGACCACATCTTAGACCTATTTACACGGTTGTAAGCACTACTCAATTCCATAAACTCTAGGTGAATTGTGCTTTTCTTCGCCACCACATATTTTCCAGTCAACAGATTAAGATTAAGACACTGTTCCATTGTTCCCTTGCCCTCCCTAAATGCAAACTGGACAGGACTCAAGATATTATTGACCAGGGCCCGCTCTTCAATCCAACTCAGAATATTTCTTCCTACCATTTTGATAATCGAATTTAACAGGCAGCTGGGCGTGTAACAGATAGGTTCCTGGCAGTCTAATTTTTTTAAAACAGGCACAATTGTGGCAGCTTTCCATTCCTTGGGAATACCATTTACAGCAGCTGCGTTAAGAATGTTATTTAAAGGGGGCGTGGCTAGCCGCCTAAGATGGCGGTCGTAACTTGGTAGAGCTCCGGACCCTCGGGGGGGATTAACTACTCCTATACCGTCGCACTGGCCACTACCCGACCCGAGACACTGGAATCGAGGTGCCGGAGTCCCCAGCATCGAGGAGCGCTTCGGACGATACTGGCGGACCGTGATTTGATGAAGTCCTGGACCGGCCTACTCGCCACTGAACCCGGACGAGGGCCGGGACCTGGAGTGGAGCACAGACCCGCGCACGGCGCGGACGGCCGCGCGCACTGCAGTGCGAGGCCCGATTTCAGCCCGGAGACACCTGGATCCCCTTGCCCCTTCAGAATAACGCCATACTCGATCTCTGCACACCGCCAAGAGCAAGCAAGCCACGAGCTCACCCCCGCATGTTGGCTGCGGGCAGCCGCACGGATTGACGGCGGTGCCGCCCCCGGGGCACCGGACGAGTGGAGGACGGCGACGAGCTAAGGGGATCCATCGAGGGACGGTGCGGTGAGTGAAGACGCTGCATTACCCCGCACTAGCGCATACAACTTGCTACAGGGTCTGGCAAACCGGATTGTGCGATTGGATGTGTCCTTTGATGCTTGGGGGTCGGTGAGGCCTGGCCAATACAGACACATGCTGAGGGCCTCAGGGGGAAAAACGGATTACTGTGGACTCTGCCTGCTAATACAAGGGCATCTGCTCCCCTCCCGTCGCATAAGACGCCTGAGACTTTGCTGTGCTGACCCCCACTCACAGAGCTGCAGTGCCGTGATGAGTGTTCCCCCGAAGTAGGGCCTATTGACATTACTGTGCAGGGTGAAGCCAACACGCATTCAACGCCCGCTAAGACAAAGAATGGACATACTTCTAATGTTGCCCGGAACGTTGCTGACCCACCCCCGCTTGATCGCCCACGGGGACAGGCTTGCACTGAGCATAACAGAGAATCCACATCATGGGCAGAGTCCGGGCGAAGACGCTGGAGGGACAACAAGGAACTGGCCCCCTCAATATGACGGAACACGCTAGCCGGCCCTCTCGCCTGGGGCAACGTACACTGAGACTACAGACGGCCCACCCGATAAATTGGACCTCATTCTTAAGGAGATCCGTGATTCTAGAGCAGCGCTCGAGTTACAGATGGGAACAGTCACCACAGGACTGACGCTACTCAGGGCGGACCATGGTAAGCTGGCTGATACGGTCAAAGACCACGGACAATCCATCACAGATCTGACCCCAAGAGTTGCCGAAAACTCGTCCACCTTACAACAGCTGCAACAACAGATGACAACCCTACTGGATAGGGTGGAAGATGCGGAGGGCAGGAATAGGCGTAACAATATACGCGTTATTGGCCTACCAGAACGCAGTGAAGGGGTTAAGACGGCAGAATTTATGGAAGCATGGTTCAGAGACCACGTGGCGCCTGAGGGACTCTCTCCATACTTTTGCGTCGAACGGGCTCACAGAATCCCGACCGGACCGCCCAGACCTGGCGTGCCGCCCCGCCCTCTGATAGTAAAAATCCTAAATTATAGGGACCGCGACGTCCTACTACAGAAAGCGAGAGAAAAAGCGCTAATGCAATTCGATAACCACCGTATATCGCTGTACCCAGACTATACCATCCTGGTGCAGAGACAGAGATCGTCCTATCAAGCTGTAAAGAAAAAACTCCAGAAAGCACAACTCAAATACGCACTCCTATATCCTGCCCGGCTGAAAGTTATTCACGACAAAAAACGCACTTCTTCGAAAGCCCAACAGATGCCGAGGAATGGATGGAAGTTATGTGCCTTGGATCGAGCCAGCTCAGCCACTCAGACTTATCTACGCAGAACTCAGACAAACTTCCTAAACGGGGATCCCATCGATCCCAGAACTCTAATCGGAATAAGGGAAGCACCGGCCCATCACGCGAACAACAACGACGCGACCAGGAGGAGGCCCTTGAGGTTGCTGGAGCCTTTCGGGAAGATTCAAACAAAATCCCCACGGACTCAGAGGACAGTACTCTGCATTCAGACTCCGAACACAGTATAACTCTCTTCCCAACGATTACACCCCGGGCAGCGGATGACATAATCGATGACTGAACACAGACGACGAAGCTACATTGTCCAGAGAAATGCGCTGTGATATCTGCTCCTACAGATAGCCTGGACTCCACACCTCAGAGACTGTCATATCCTTTTTCTCACAATGGTCCAGGTGACCTCTATCACTTTGCTGTAACTTGTTTAGTAATATAGAGAACTCGACCTATTTGATGCAATGATATAGATTGAGCACCTTTATAAATGCGAACTGAGTTATGTTCTTGTGGGGGCTCCGGAATTCTCTTACAAATGATTACATTAGAAGGGAATATTGTCCCTGACTATTCTATGAATAACACCCCCCCCGGGACAGGGTTCCGTAGAGCCGCCGAGTTGCAGACCTTCCTATGACCATGATCATGGCAGGGGCTGGTTACCTCCCTACTAGCGTATGCACCGTTATCTGTTATATATTGTTTGCACACTGTTGTTGGGCCCAGCGTAGATCAGGCGCTGCGCCAAGTTTTGTTAATGTTTCGGGGAAAGGGGACTCCTGGTCGGGTCTGGCCTACTGGCTCCACATGCGATGGAGCCCCACTCTACACACGGAGACATGCCCAGGAATGCTAACACTCTAGGGTCTTACAACCTAATCACATGGAACGTACGTGGGTTGGGGGCAATTCAGAAAAAGACATCGTATTCATGCATATCTCCTCAGGCGTAAGGTACATGTAGCGTTCCTCCAAGAATCCCATTTAACCGAATCTGAAACACAAAAAATGCGCAAAAATGGAGAGGGCAGATTTACTCTACGAATTATTCGGCTTTTGCCAGAGGCGCAACCATTTGGATACGCCATGGGGTCCCATTTCTGGAGCAGGAACGCCGAGTTGATGACCAAGGGAGATACATCCTGCTGAAAGGCACGCTTGATGGTTCCCTGGTGGTCCTCGGCAGCATTTATGCCCCTAATTTTGATCAGGACTGTTTCCTGCATAGACTAGGGCAGCATTAGTAGACTGGGATGGTATCCCCTGGATACTAGGAGGGGATTGGAATGCTGTCTTAGACACTGCCCTTGACCGGTCACATCCGCCCCTACATGGTACTAACGCTAGAAAATTGGCCGACCAGTTCACGACATGGGCTGAGGGATGGAAACTCTCTGACGCATGGCGATGCCTACACCCTACCCATAAAGAATATTCATTTTACTCTTCAATACACAGCCTCCACACTAGACTTGATAGATTCCTCTGCTCTAGATCCATTATTACTCAGGCCCGTCAGTCCACATATTTAGCTAAAACCTTCTCCGACCATAACCCTCTAGAGCTCACACTTAACTGGGGTACGGTACCTACCCCAGTGCCCACCTGGAAGTTACATCCACAATTGCTGGAGGATGCTCCATTTCGCACAACTCTCTCCAACACTATCACTAATTATTTAGCCGAAAACTGGAACACAGCCTCCTCTAACTTAATTGAATGGGACGCCCTGAAGGTGGTGGTGCGGGGAGCATCGATAGGGCAGTTGGTAGGGGCCAGACAGGAGACACATCAGCGTTTGCAGAGCATCGAACAACGATTGGACACACTTGAGCGAGAGGCAGGGACAGACCCAGACAAACGAGAGGCACTACAGTCGGCCCATATAGACCATGCGGAAACGCTAGAGACACTGCGGACAATAGACCATAGAGCATTCCTACAACGGAAACACACGGAGGCGGACAGGTCCGGTGCATTACTTGCTCGCCTAGTTAGGGATAGACCAGTCCCGCCAATCATAACCAGAATCCGTACACCTACGGGACACATAGTCCATACACAAAGAGAAATAAACACAGCCTTTTATGATCACCTTGGAGCGCTTTACGCAACACCGACTCCTGTAGAGGGCCCCTCTACAGCGGAGTTTTTACAAGATCTCCCTTTTCCGGTAATCCCCGTAGACATACGAAAAGACATAGATGGCCCCATAACTCAACAAGAAATTCGTACTGCAATTAAGGGCCTGAATCGTAACAAAGCGCCTGGGATCGATGGACTACCAGTGGAATTTTACCACTCCTACTTAGAGACCATGGTACCCACACTGGAATCAGTATACAAAGTTGCCTTTGAGACTGGTCACCTACCACATTCTACCATGCAAGCACTGGTCACATCGATACCCAAACCGGGACGGGATGGCTTAGAGCTGTCTAATTATAGACCCCTTTCCCTGTTAGCCACTGAATACAAAAATCCTAAGTAAGGCCCTTGCTAATCGTATACAGCCATACCTCAATACACTCATACACAGTGACCAATGTGGGTTCCTACCGAACCGCAGTACATCCCTTAACACCAGACGGTTACACTACGTAATGAAAGCCACCCCACAAGATTACCAGTCTGCAGGATGCATAGCACTAGACCTAAGGCAGGCCTTTGATTCCCTCTCCTGGGACTTCATGTTCGAGACTTTGCGGCGTTTTGGGCTTCCGGACACATATCTCAAATGGGTTCGATTATTGTATACATTCCCCACAGCCAGAGCACGCACAGGCCGTTACATTTCAGATCAATACACTATTCATAGAGGTACAAGGCAGGGATGCCCTCTCTCCCCCCTGTTGTTTGTGCTGGCGCTGGAGCCCCTGGCTATAGCACTGAGAGGTTCGGCGGACCAACTTGGCATCCCCATTGATGGGGTAGATCACCTAATATCCATCTATGCAGATGATATACTCTTGTATTTACGGGATCTGAAAGCTGACAATACCCTCTGCCCGATGTATTTGCCAATTTTGAGCGCCTGTCGGGACTGGCTATAAACCCGGGGAAATCGGGCGGCCTACTTCTTTCAGGAAACGCCATACCCAATTAACCTGCAATTTGGCGATTACACCCTACCGGTGGCCCCCACCACCTTTAAATATTTAGGCATTCAAGTCTATAGAACGCAGACGGATCAAATTGAGGGCAACATAGTACGAGCTATAGCGGCCCTTCGTGCCAGTGTGGTTTTCTGGTCATCTCTGCCATTATCAGTGATGGGGAGAGTCGCCATCTCGAAGATGGTGATGCTACCTCGTCTATTATATTACTTTGTAAACATGCCCGTGGTTATTCCACAGTCCATTTTTAACACTCTGAATACTATACTGATAAATCTCATCTGAGGCACAGGCCGCAGACGAATAAGCCTGCGAAAGCTACAATTGGATACCCGAAGTGGCGGCCTGGGTGTTCCTGATTTCAGGGCCTATTACTACGCCAGCCAGCTCCAATGGCTATCGTACTGGACGGCGGGAAGGAATCTGCAGGAGATTGGGTTTACGACACATAGGTTAGACCGGGCGTAGCTACACTCATTACTGTTGCCTGGCGCCAGGATTCCTCCAGATAGCCCTCCCTACTGAAGACTGCCCTACAGTGCTGGAAGAAGGCACTATCATACACCTCCCCGGCGACCCCTTACGCCATGAACATCCCCTCCTGGGTATTCCCATACCACACGGCAGACTCACAAAACCAGGATACAGGACTGGTGGACACAGGGGTGGAGGACATCGGAGCGTTCTTTGGGGATGGCACCATACTTGATCATGACTTTTTCTGCAGGCCACGGGCGCATCACCACGCTTATACTTACTACACGCTACAGTGTCACATTATATTAGGAGCGCCTGGGCCCCACAGAGGAGTGAACCCCCACAACATAACCTAGTACACCTCTTATATTACATGGGAACTGGAGGACACCTGGTACGCTGGCTATACACTGGCATCCGGACACATGCAGCAATCACACTCACGTCCCTTAGAACGCAGTGGGCCGAAGACTCAAGTGTTGAAATTACTGACAAGGCCTGGAAAGATATGCTAGAACACCCCAAGAGAGTATCGCGTAACGCGAAGCTAAAGTTTATTCAGACGATGGTCCTGCATAGATCATACCTTACCCCTGTGAGGATTCATCGCATGTTCCCGGACTCCTCCCATTGCTGCCCTCGCTGCAAGGGAGATAGGGCTGACTTCCTTCACATGCTATGGTCTTCCCCTGCCTCCGGGGGTGGTGGGTGGGAGTCCGACACGCTCTAAACATAGTTACACAGCTCCCGGTTCCGGACGACGCCCTGAATTGCCTCATAGGCCTCGCAGGCGCTCAGGAGTGCAAAAGGTGCGGTTAAAGTTCTTAGACTTGGCCCTCATCTTAGCAGTAAGAACCCTCACCATGAGATGGAAGTCCCCCAGATGTCCCACGGTATCCATTTGGCGGGCAGACATGCTTCAGTGGGGGAGAGCAGAGGGTGCGGTCTTCGTAGAGAAGAGGAGAGAGGACTGCGAAAGCAACCCATTTCGATGGACTGGGAGGCTATGCTGATCGAACTAGAATCACTCGACTTATTACCCCCACAGGATACCCTTACCCCATAAAACACAATGTCGCTCATATATAGGTTCAGAGACCCAAACCCACACATTATAACCCACGGACACTACAGTCCTGCGAAGATTACACCTATAAAGAACCATATTGAATATCACGGAAGCTGAAAATAGAATGACCAGGAGTCGGGGTGGGTGGGCTAGGGAGGGAGGGGGACGCGATGGAATAGGTTCGTTTTGTTAATTGAGGTAATGGAGGCTTTATACTGACACTATCTATATTGAAATCCTAACGTTTTAGTAACAACGATGTCATTGGAGATCATTGTCCTTGGAGTATATATGTCACACAGAGTGAAATCCACGGAATCTGTATGTAATATATATGCTGTAACTACCACAAATACAAAAGACTGCCTCTGTAGAATACTCCTTGCAATGTACAAAGTAATAAAGTCATCAATAAAGTCTGTTAAAAAAAAAAAAGAATGTTATTTAAAAAAAAAAAAATTATTGATACAGTTTCGGAAAACACAGTATGGTGCATAACTTTGCATTAAGAGCGAAGAGCATTGTAAAGCAATAGTACATGGAGTCAAATCAGCAGTGGTACAATTACAAGTTGAAACCGGCATAGCTACCACAAGACAGCATCCCATATTTGATAGAAACACATGTTGTGCACTTGAACGAAAAAAGTCCCACCTCATTTCCTACTCTACAGTTGTGGCCGAGGTTCATCGGTTTCTCCACCCATCTCCAGCATGTAGTATCTCAGCCAAGGGCTCCAAATCTTGGAGAACTTCTTCGGGCACCCTCTGGCTCTATATATCACCTTCGCTGCCCTCATATAAAGATCCATGCCTGTTCTCCATTCGGTCACTGTGGGAAGGTTTGAGGCTCCTCGGTATTTGGCAATGTCCCTCTTGACAATCACCAGCCCTAGGTAACACAGCAGGAGTTTGTGCCTCTGAGGGTATGCCTAACAGGGCGTACTTAGCATCCATTGGCGGCTGAGCCCCCACTAGTTTGCCGAGTTCCTCTAATATTGTTGTCCAGTATGATTGTATGTGGGGACGTTCCCATAACGTGTGGATATATGTCCCTCTCTACGTCTTACTGAGGAGACAATCGGGTGTCTCAGCCCTCCCAAATTTATGGAGCCAGTTCCTAGCAAAGTATACGTTGTGTAGGATCTTATATTGTATCAGTCGCAACCTTAATTTAATGCCCACCTCTCTCTGGTGCATTAGTGCGGCCTCCCAGTCAATGTTGGCTACTTCACCAGTGGTTGTTTCCCAATGGGTCCTGAGGGCCTTCAGATTGTCCGGGATGTTGTTCATTAGGGTTTTATATGTCTACGAGATGGCTTTGTCTAGTATTTCTCCATGAAGTAGTCTCCCTGCATATTCAGGAATGCCGGATGTGTATATTCTCTCCCCCCATGCATGCTGTAGTTGCAAATATTTGTACCTTTGAGTGTCACTAAGCTGGTACTCACATTGGAGTGAGCTGAAGGAAATCAGGGACCCCTTCAGCCAAACGTCTCCCAGCATAGATATCTCGACCATGTCCCAAGGTCAGAATCCCTCCAGCTTCCCCAGTTCTGGCAGGCGTGTTCCATTCCACAGCAGGGTTTCCCTTGTGAATCTCTTGTCCCACCTCATTTGCCGTTCTGCCCCCTCCAAGCCTCTACCGTCCTCTGGGTCGCCGGCAGTAATTGTCTAATTCGTCTGGCCCCAAAAAATGTAGTGGCGATAGGTATGGGTTTGGAACTGGAGCCTTTCCAGGGCATACGTTGGGTGGTCTCCCGGTAGGTGTCCCCATTCATTAATGACAATCAAGTGGGCTGCCCGGTCATATGATCGTAAGTCTGGGAGTGCAATCCCCCATTGTATTGACTACGGTGGAGCGTCTGGAGCGCCACCCTCGGATGAAACCCATTCCATAGGAGCGTACCTTCTTTGTCAGTTGCCATAAAGATGTCCTCTGGTATCCTATAGTATGTGTTTTGAAAGATAAAAACATTTTCTGGAACGTGACTATTTTGTACATGACGGCTTTGCCTAGTAATGTCAGGGCTAGCAGTCTCCACCTTTCAACGTCTCCGTGAAAATCTGTCATTACCCTACGGATGTTATGGATGAGACTCGTCGTGGTATTGGTGGTTACATAGAGGACCAGGTATCGGAACCCCTCTCTGTCTATATGGAGATGTCTGGGGAGGTCTCGTGTATCTAGGCCCCCCTCCTATTGGATAAATCTATACCCTGCGTGGGTCCCGTACTCCTCAAATATCCTAAGTATAATGGGAAGTGTCAGGCTAGGGTTGGTGACATATAGGAGGATGTCGTCGGCGTCGAGTGAGATCCGTTCATCCCTAAGTGTCCCCGGTCGTCCCTAAAGCTTCCTATATCTGGGTGTGCTCGGACCAAGCATGCTAGCGGTTCTAATATTAGGGCAAATAAAAATGGGGCCACGGGGAAGTCTGCTGACATCACTCCGTTTTCCTGCACCCTAGCCCATGGGTTGGTATACAGTAAGTCTACCCATGCCAGGAAGACAGGTCTGAACCCAAATTTCAGTATGGCTTGTCTGGACAGCATCAAATGCCTTCTCGGCATCAAGAGATAGAAACATATGGGGGTCAGCTCTGTCTTTTACCATTGTCTAGCCAATTAGCGAGCCGACGAAGATTGAATCTTGTTGACCTCTTTGGCATGGATCCGGACTGGTCATGATGGATGAGGGAGGTAATAGCCGGCAGCAGCCCTGTGGCCAGTACAGTGGTCAATATTTTTGTTTTCACATTTAGTAGCGAAATCAGCCTGTAGGACACGCAGTCCGTAGCGGGCTTCCCTGGTTTGTGAATAACCACCACGGTGGCATTACAGAGATCTAATGGGAGTGTTCCCTCTGCCTGCGCTGCCACATACATCATTAATAGGTATGGACGCAGCTGTCCGGTGTTTGCCTTAAAAAATTCTGCCGGCAGTCCATTGGGGCCTGGGATTTTCTCCGATTTTTGTTTACCTATTACTGTCGTGACTTCTTCCAGGGTAATTTCCTTTTCTAGGGCTTCTCGATCATCTAAGGATAGGGTGGGGGTATTAACAGTACGTAAGTAGCTGTGAATTTGGGAGTCGTCTGATAGTTTCCTGGCCTTGTAGAAATCTGCATAATATCTCGCAAAGGCATCTGCTATACTCTGTGCCGCCGTATACGTGACACCTTCTTCTTGAATGCAGTCCACCCACCATGTTTCTCTCTCTTTCCTGCCCAACCAGGCTAGAAGCCCCCCAGGTCTATGCCCTGCTCATACATGTGATGTTGTGTTGCCTGGAGGAGGGAATTTGCCTCCTGGAGAGCCAGTGCCTGATATTCACTACGCGTGACTGTAATCTGTGGTCATATGAGCGGATCGACATCCGGGCCCATGTCCCCTCCATGTCCAGGAGCTTGTCCTCTAGTGCTTCAATCTCCTGGATCTCTTTCCTACTTTTGTGTGCTATGATGTTTTGTGCTTTGTCTCGGAGTATGGTTTTGTAAGCCTCCCACAGGACAACCGCTGAGGAGACCGAGTCCTTGTTTTCGTGGAAGTATAGCTCGGAGACTACTCTGATTTCGCGGGCTATTGCCTTGTCTCGTAGATTACGCGCGTTTAGCCTCCACCCAGTCTGTGGTCTACATGGTCGTCTTCCCACTGTTAGGCAAAGGCGAGAGTGGTCTGACAATTCCCTTGCCAGGTATTCTGCTTTTTCGACTATCTCTATCTCACCCGCTGGAGCGAGGAGATAGTCCAGCCTGGAGAACACCTTATGAGCACCTGAAAATTATGAGTATGCATGGTCATTAGGGTGCTATTGGTGCCAAAGGTCTGTCAGACCCAGTGTATGTAGAAACCCAGACAAAGGTATGACCCCCCCCCGTTGTCCGGGTGTCGCGCTCGTGTGGTCTATGTGTGGATCCACTACGTTATTGAAGTCCCCTCCCACTATATGCGTCAAGGAGTCAGACTCCAACAAGATCTCTGCTACCTTGTCAAGTGTTTGCTTTCGTAGTCGTGGAGGTGCATAAACCCTGACTAAGGTGAGTTCCCTTTGGCCCCACATCCCGTGGACTGCGACAAATGTACCATTGGGATCTATCCAGGTTTTATTGGTATGGAAGAAGGCATCTTTTTTAATGAGAATGGCAACCCCTCTGGACCCCGAGGAGAATCTGGCATGTGCGAGAGTTGTGTACGTACCTCTCCCTAGAAAAGCGCATTGTTTGCCCCGGAGATGTGTCTCTTGGAGGAGGACTTTATCAGGTTTCAATCTCCTAAGATATTTGGAAACCAGCACCCTTTTGATCTTGTTCTGAGACCGCTGACATTCCATGTCATTAAGGAGTATCCCCCTCACCAAGTGCGTGTGATGTCTTGTGGCTGCATAGTGCCGGAAATGAGAACCCACATCTCTGCATTTGATTCCACTGTCTCTTTGCTCGACCTTAAACAATGAACTATCCCCCTTGCTTGGCCCTGAATTTCAGGTCCCTCCTCCTACCCTCCCCTCCCCACTCTTTCCCACTGCCCATGCACTTTTCCCCAACTGTCAACATGACAACTATGTTGTAGTCTGTATCCCTCCCCTCTCAAACTCTCAACTTATAAGAAACCCAAAAAAGAAAAAAGTCTTTACTGAACACTAAAACTAGACACCCACTGGGTGTGTCGTTTAAGTATCTCAGGGCACCTAGTGCCGTCTTACTGTCTTTTGGCCTTCGACGGGCCCATGCATCTCATCCTCCCTCGCCTCCCTCGTGTACTGTCTGGTGGAGAGGGTCCTGGGCGGCAGTGTCTGAACTTGGTTCCTCCATGCCGGTGATCTTTTGTAGGAGTGGGTGGTCGCTGTCTGTTTCTCCTGAATGTTCCCATTCCGATTGGTCTGAGGTAGTTCGTCTTCTGCCTCTGTCCCTGGGTTGTTTCCTCCGGTTTGTTGTCTGTGGCAGTCCGTCTTCTGTATCTGAGGTTTGGGCCGATTCCTCAGGGAGCCCTTCTGGTCGAAGGGGTGTATCCACGAGTTTCTTGTTCGTCGGGCCAGATCAGCGGCTCATTTTCTCTCTCCGTGGTCTGGGCCCAGTGCCCATCTGCGTGCTTGAGTGGGAGGCCCCGCTGATTCGTTTCTGCATCTCAGGGGAGGGCATTCCTCTATCCAGGTCCATGTCTACTTCGGCGTCTGAAAGAAGAATGATTTACCCTGAAAGATAACCTTGAGTTTCGCTGGGAAGAGCAGCATGTATTGGATATGGAGATTTCGCAGTATTGCTTTAACTGAGTTGAAGGTTCGCCGATGTTTCTGGACTTCCCAGGAGTAGTCAGGAAAGACCATTATTTTGGTGTTGGTGTGCCCGACCTCTCCAATTCGTCACATTTGCTGGAGTATCCATGGTCCTGGTAATTTAGAAAGCAAGCAATTAGAGGCCATGGGGTTGTTCCCGCTGGTGGTCTGAAACTGGGCATCCTGAGGGCTCATTTGATTACAAAACAGGACGAAAACTGTGCCGTCGGGGGGGGAGTCTCTGAGCCATTTATCCAGGAAGGGTCCCGCGTCTGATCCCTCAGTTCCCTCCTGAAAACCTATAAAGCGTAGATTGTCCCTGCGGCTTGATTTTCTGCATCATCCACTTTCCAGGCGATCACATTCAAGGCGTTTGCAAGACTTGTAACTTCCTCGCGCAGGGTGTGAGATACGTCTTCTACATCCAATATGCGATGCTCCGCCTGTGTCTCCCTTTCGGATACATTGTGTAGGTTCTGATGTAGTAGGGTTACCTCCGAGCGAACTTCAGCTATTCTCCCTTCCAGAGCCTCTCTGGAGGACTGTATCGCCTATAGGAGGGTCGCATTGTCTGGCAGAGGTGGATTGTCTCCCGCCGCTCCAAGTGGGGGAGGGAGGGACCATGACCTTCGCATATCTGTCTATTTTCCCCAGTTTCGGCAGTCTAGGCTCCTTATCCCGGAATAATCTTCCATTCGAGTTGAGACAGCTGGAAGATCTTCTTCTGTTCAGGAAGAGACTAAAGACATGGCTCTATCCTAGTGCAAAACTCTACTATCCTGATGAGACCCCCCGTAGCATGAGCCCAGCTGGGCACACATATGTTAGCACCAGGATGCCTGCTGGGTGACAGTGCGCTCTATAAGTGTCGAAATAATAAATAATAATATTATCACTGGCCATTGACGGCGACTATGTTGGAGCGTCAACCCGTGGAGGTAATGCAACTTAATGTCGTGTGGCTCAGTAGTGTGATTCCAGGTACCAACCCACATGTCTGGCTGTGGTAGTGTTCGGGTTTATGTGGTGACCGGGCGTCCTGCCCGTTTATGATTCGGAACTCGGAGGCCCCCTGTGGATTGGTTCTCTTTTGGGGCTACAGGAGGACCCGCGGGTCACGGCTGGGGCTCTGGTGACATCGGGTGCCCAGAGGTACGTCTTCATCTGCTGTGGCCTAGCCCAGAACCTGTCTCCCCTCTATGGGTATCACTGTCACACGGGGCACCTCGGTGTTCCTGGTGTGCCGCTATAAGTCCCATTCTCTCAGTCCTTATCGGGGGAGCGTTGCCCATGCCTTGGATTCGTCCCCCAACCCAGTTCACTCTATAACGCGGTGACCCAAATGTCCTGGCACAGCATGGCAGCAGGCTCAGGAGGGCTTCCCCTTAGCAGGGCCCCCGTCTCGTGTTTTTGGGGCTGCCTCCTGAGTCTTCCCACAGAGTGCAATGATCGGCACCCCGGTGTCTGCCAAGCTAGACAGGGCATCTCCTCCCGCTGGTCTTCTGGACCCCTCTCAGGGTGTCTCCACCTTCACCGCACCCCAGGACCTTCTGTGTGTGGGGGGTAGGAGAGGGGGAATTCCCCAAGACTCACTGTGTATGGATGTCTCCACTCTCGTAACTCCTTCATCCCCGCGTGCTGCCAGTGTCAGGCCCAGCCTCAGCACGTCTGACTTAACTCGATCGATCCTCTGCTTGTCACCTCGCAGGGCCCAGCTTTGCCCGCGGCTCTCCTCCTCGGGCCGACAGACCGCCACCGACAAGCCAACTTCTTCCTTGGCAGTCTCGGCTGGAATTAGGGTCTTCTCTCCCGTGCGGCTGGCCATCCCCTCCTTGTCCGTTTGCCAGGGCTATTGCAAGGCTCAGTGCTGGTCTCCGTGTATGCGGCTGCCTTCCCTAATTACCCCGCAGCGCAGCCCCTGATGTCTGCGGTGCCTTATGAGGAGCGTCGGTGGTTCTCTGCCCCCTCTGCCCACAACCGATCGCACAGCCCCTGTCGCCTGCGCGATCCAGTGGCTGCACCCTGACACTCTCTGGTTTGGCCGAGTAGCAAATTAAGGGTTGTAAGGACCACAGCTCGACCGGGCATGAAGCCCGACTGTGTGTCCTCACTGATAGTCCTGAGGGCACCGCTCGAGTGTCGACCTCACCCGCTCACTTCTCTATTGCGGGTGGAATCGGTCTCAGGGCGCCGCCATTTTAGGTAGCTGGCCTCCAATTCGGCATCCCTCTCGTTCTGCCATCGGTGCCTCTGGTGCTTGATCTGATATTCTGCCCACTCAGCGCGTTCCCCTTAGCGAGTGGGTGCAGGTTTCCTGGTCGGATGGCGATACGAAGGCAGGATCTCATACAGGATTAAGTTCGGGCCGTCGGAGCCTCCGGCGAACGCGGCTACTCGGCCACGTTGATGGCCACACCCTGTTATTGATTAACGGGGCTTAAAAGGGGATATTCGTCTTATATAAATCCATGGGATGTTCATACTATTCTCTATAGTGAACAGCATTTGAGGCAGCACAGGGACAGGCTGCTGCCCTATTCAAGAGTGCACTGGTTGACTCCAACTAGAAGCCATTCACGCTCTGATCGTTTCAAAGGTTTGTGCTGTGCTGGACCACTTTCCAGGAAGTTGTAAAGAAATGTATACACCTGAAATGTAAATAGTTGTGAATGAGTTCTTGGCGTTATACACGTGACTGCTGCTGTTTAAGCATTACATCAAAAGCCAATCAGCTTGGGATGGTATCATATTATACCTAGTATGTGAAAGCTCTACTGGTTATAGCTACAGCCTACCACTCTACACTGGGAAAGACTCTAGCATTTCACCACCTGGTTGCCCTGAGTCTTTGGCTATCAGTGGAAGAAATCTTTGGGATGTTATGCATCCCCTATTGAACAAGTGGTCCCACTATTATATAAATAATTTCTATATTGGAATTCCAATGTTCAGGGAGTTGTTTTCTATAGCCACATCTTCTTATACGTACAATTGGGAGCAACAGAAAACATTTTAACTTGTAGTTGGTCAGCAGAAAGTTCCCAAGCGGGTGGTTCAGTGATTTACATTGTGAGTAACTGCTAGCCAACAAAATCTAAGATAGCAGGCAAGTGGATCTTTTGACCACTATATATAATGAGACATCACCAGTCTCTTTGTATGGTCAAATGGCCTAATTCGAGATGCCTAATTGCATTGTGGGCTATAGCAAACACATGGGTAGAATTGAAAACACAACAGACAATTTAGTCTTACAATGCCTCATGTAAGACCTGCATCTGGTATAATAAGCAGGCTGTGCACCTCATGCAAATGGCAACCTACAGCATATTTACTTTGCATTGTAATTCAGCTCCTGAATATAAGATGCTGTTTCTTGATTTTGAAAAGACAGTCAACAGAAACCTTGTTTCGACTGAAGCTGGAACCGTGCACACTTAGGGGTCGATTCCGATCTCGGTCGGTAGGGCTTCGAATCGGATTCGGCTTAACCGGATCCGATTCGGAGCCCTCTTTCCCGACCGATTCGTACATGCGTCCGGCCGAGCGAGTACGATGTGAGCGCACGCGAAATCGCCGACCGACTTGTTCGCGGGTCTGAGGCGCTCCGACCGACTCGCATGGAGACGTTCCCCGGCCGGGCAAGTACGATGCATGCAGCGAGCAGTCCGACCGACTCGCGCCGTCCGGCTCGAAAGAGCAGTCGGAGCCGCACTTTGGGGGTCCGTGTCGGACCCCCTGTACTCCTAGCGCGAGTCGCACACAGGGGGGACCCATGGGTCCCCCCTACCTGTGCATGTATGCCGCGAGTCGCTTCGAGGCGTACCCGCTGTCGCGGGCACCCTTGTTCGCCTCGCACCCATTGGGTCAATGGGAGCCCGCGTACGCGTTGTACGTCCGGCTCCCATTGACTCAATGGGAGTCCGACCGACTCGAGTCCGATTGCATGCGTGCGCATCGTACTCGTTCGGTCGGACTGCCAGAGTCCGATTCGGTCGGAAATCTCTCCGGGTCCGGCTCGGTCGGAGAGATTTCCGGCCTGAATCGGAATCGGCCCCTAAGTTGGAGTGTGTTTTAAGGTTGGTTGTGCGGACCAAATTTCTTCCTCCAACAGAGAAGAACCACCAACCTTAGCAGAGGTAAGTTTGTGCCCAAAAGGGAATCCGGCAAGAGATCAGGTACTACTGTTTCCAGTGTTCCTTAAATTCTGCCCTGTGCCAACCCCAGTATTTAAATTTGTACCACATAAAGATGACATTTTGAGAGACTCCTTGAGAAATTAATTTTTGTGGTGGTGCTAATTTGTTTTCAACTGTCCGTTTTATTGGCATTTTCAAATTTTAACACTCAGACAAAACCACACATACACTCTTCTGTTTTGAAGGTCTTAAAACATGGGTATTTTAGAAAATACTGTGTTTTAGGTGGAACTTAGGAGAGCCTGTCCTACCATGTTTACCCTAGTTTTTAAATATAGTTATGCTTACACTGTTCAACATATGGGTCACGTAACATCCTCGGACACCCTCCAACTTACTACTACGCAGTGAAAGGAGTTGGATTTAACTCAGCAAGTGCACTAAAGATGCTTGAAAGACAAGCCTTTCTGAGCCTAAGAAGGCTGCTATGTAGAGACGTTAGTCAAAGTTCACCTGACAACCACACTGTATTAGTCAGGACTCCTACATTGACATAGACAAGAAGAGGTAGTCAGAGCTTAGTCTAGGCTTGTTTTCACAGGGTTCGCAAGTAGATAGAAGGTATATGGCAAAGAAAGAATGACACACAGATCACTGCACTTACCACCATTCATATAGGATGGCAGTATGTGTGTAGTGTCGGTTGTGTGGCTGTTCACTGGTGGTGTGTGTGTGTTTTGACAGTATGTGTTGGAAATTGGGTTATTAGTAGTGCCAAATGTATACCTGCCACTGGCAATAAGGGCACTAACACAGTCTAGGGCTCAGAATAGGTCTTAGAAAATTATTCCCATGCTCAACCCTTGGTAGCTTGGCTGCGAGCAGGTAGGCTTAACTTCAAAGACAGGTATGTAAAGCATTTAAAAACTAAGGGCGGGCGGAGCTGGTGGGCGGAGGTCCACGGAGTTGGGAACAAACTCCGTGGAACCCTGCTCTTCCACCTGCCTCCATCCTCCTAATAAAAAATATGTACAAATTAATGTAAAAAGAAATAAAAACACACTTACCTGTACTGCGGCGTCCCCAGGCTGTCCTCCTCCTCCTCGCCGTCTCTCTCCTGCTTTGGACGTACATCTTGCAAAAACTGCGCATGCGCGCGTGCGCACATGCACAGTTCTCGCAAGATGTACGTCCGACGTAGGTGAGAGACGGCGAGGTCATGACACTAGGCTCAGCTACACAACTGGGGTCCTGCTTGTATCAGGAGAAGTGTGGTAACCCTGGATAGGGGAAATTTGGTATGTCTGCAGATTTCAGAACTTTTCCTCACAGAAATGTTAGGATAATGTGTGATTTTAGCCAGAGCTTGAGAATTGTAGGGCATTCTGAGTCTGAAAATAAAGTGAGGCCCATGCAAGTTGGACCACCCTGGACCCTCCTGGGAGTCTTGTTTTCATGAATGTCTGGGTTTAAAAGGCTTTCCTTGATAGTGGTCCAAGCCGGGTCCCAAACCCTGCAGCTATATCACCAAAATGGGTCAGTTTTCACTGGGAAAACCAGATGTTTCCACTTTGCTTTTTGCGGACTTTCCTATTTTGGGCAATATTGGCTCACCAACACAAGTGGGGTATCGTATCTTATCGGGAGAAGTGTGGGAATGCAGGGTGATAGAAATTTTGCTGATCCTTGCAGATTTTGATACATTCCCTTCCAGGAATGTGAAGTAAATGCATGATTTTAGCCAGCGGTTTGTAGGGCTTTCTGGGTATGAAAACGGAGTGGGTTTCATGCAAGACAGACCACCACAGACTTTCTAGGCTGTCTAGTTTACAGACATTTTTGGGTTTATTAAGTTTCACTGGGTGCCAGCCAAGCCCAAGCCCGGGCTAAATTCTGCAGCTACCCGCATAACTAAAAGGGGTGAATTTTGATGGGAAAACAAGATGTCTCTGCTTTGCATTTTGGGGGTAATTGTGTTTTTTAGCCTCTAGGGCCAGCTATACAAGTTGTGTACTATTTTTATTTGGAGAAATATGGGGCTGCTGGGTGGTAGGACTTTTGTGGATTTCTGCAGATTCTGGAACTTTCCCTCACTGAATTGTGAGAAAGATGTGTGATTTTAACCACATTTTGTGGCTTGCAGGGCATTCTGGGCCAAAAACAGAGTGGGATTCTTGTAAGTCCGATGACTCAGGACTTCCCTGGGTGTCTAGTTTTCAGGAATATCTGGTTTTAATAGTAGATCCGTGGTATGCAGCCTAGTCCAGGCCTAAATACATTTGTTATTATCAAATTAATTTTTCTCTATTTTTGTCCTCCAAATGTTATCTAGTGTGCAAGAAAAAACACATTTAGCAAAATGCCCTCTGAATCACTTAACAGTATGAGTAGCCTCAAATTAAGAGTTGTACAAATAACCACTATTCCTAAACTCAGTATCTAGGGCCCATTTAAGAAATGTTTTCTTTATACCCATTTTTCGTTCATTATGTTTTACTTTTAGATTGATGCATGATCAGTATACCATGAATTATCTTACAGCTCAGTTGTTGGGTATAGGTATTGCATATTTTGTACTACCAACAAACACTATATATTCCAGCAACCAGAAGGGTCTGACAGACGTTAAAGGTATATTACTTTTGTAAATCTTCCATCTAAAAATTACAGATGAAAACATTGCTATGTTTTTTTATTATTTTTTATTTTTTTTCATTATTATTATTTATTTTTTTACAGAGTTTTATATAACGCGAACTTGACCCGAATCGGGTATCAGAGCGCTTTACATAGCACCAGTTGCATTACATGAGGACACATTCATTTTTTGTTAGGCACGGGGAGATTAAGTGATTTGCCCAGAATCACAGGATGTTCAGCGTCATTGCCGAGACTCGAACCCAGTTCTCCAGATTCGAGGTCGACCGCCCTAGCCGTTAGGCCAACTCCTCTCCCCAATGTTATGTTTTTAGGTCTAGCCTAGCGTTGCAGCGCATGCGCTGCTTTCTTTGCGAGGCATGCTGTATTCAGTGTAGCGTGGAAGCTCCGCCCACTCTCCGCCCATCTTTTTCATTGGGTTGTGTATTAAATGCTGCCTTCCGATTGGTTGTAGGCTTGTTAGTCCCTCCTTCTGACGGCCATGTCGTCATTTGTGTCCTTCCATGGCTACAGGCCCCTTTACTGCACAGACTACTTTCTTCCTGTGCCCCCTCTCCCGCAGTCTGATGCCTTCTCGCCCGCCCCCTCCCCGTTCGTGCCTTCTCGCCCGCCCGCGCTCCTGTTTGCAAAACAGTACGTCTCGCGAGTCTTATTGCATTGCAAATGCTTGTTTTTACAACACTTGCACTCATTTCCCAGATCCTGGATGTGAGAGACTCCGGGTAAATAAGCAAAGACAAACAAGCGGTACGCAGCACTAGTCACGTGATGTTGCCTTGTTACTAACGTTCATTCCTCTAAAGAGTATAAACCAGTACCATGGTTTCTTCATTGGTTAATCGCTCGAGCAAGAGTCAGTTCCTCTGGGCTCACTTTCATGAAGTACTGCCCACTGACTGAAGGTGCGGCGAGTATTCGCTAAATACAGTATCAAGGGCACCTGTCGACGCCATGCCTCGTTGCCAAGGAACAACTGACAAACGTTTTCTTAACCAATCCTAGACCCCTGTACCATTTCTGAAGCCTCAAAACCAATGGGCACGTGACAAAAGCTCCAACAGCCAATAGCATGATAATAATTTAGCTAACCTATCCTAGGTCGACATACATTTCCACCGTTAATGGGACGGGTTGTTTCCGCATATCTGATTGGCTTTGAGCAATTGAGTGCCTAACTCTAGTACTTCAGTAATTTACTAGACATAAGACCTTCCTTAAAGGAGTAAGAACAGGCAGAAGATTTCATTTTCAAGTCATGGGCAGTCTAGTGTACAGGTAGTCACCCTTGGTGCCTCAGGTGGCCTCGCTCAGCCACTCACATTCCTTCTTGTGTCGAACTCAACCGGAGGTAGGTGCCCTAAGCTTTGAAGTCTTACCCCTTTATCCGCCCACACTTTAGAATGTAGTCTGCAGACTGCAGCAGTGCTCTCTTAGCTCCGGATCTCAGGCTTTGGTTCAGCGGTCCGCTGGGAAATCTTTGACGGCCCCCGGGGAAAGCAAGACGCAGTCTAGTCTTTCCCCGGGGGATTCGCGCCGGACAGGGAAGGCTGGAGGGGAAGGGGAGGGAGCAAGAGAGGCTATAAGGGAGCAGGAAGGGGAAATGACTTCCTCTTCCTGTTTCCTAGCGCCAGCGGGAGGGTCGAAAAAAGTTGAGGTGAGGGAAGTTAGGTAGGGAATTAGCGAGTTAGAGTACTCTGGTGCCGTTCGGCGCCCGGGGGTAGCGGGGAGCAGGAGTCACAATCATGGCAGGATCGGACATGGAGGCAGTGCGGGAGGCCCTGCGAGACCTCGGCCGGGCGGGGCGGGAGGACCTGCTACGCCCGGGAGTATTGGAAGAGGCGTGGGTGGGGATGACGCGGACCCCCCGGTCCGCGTCGGCCGGAGTGGCGGCGGCGGTGGAGGCATGCCGTGAGTCCCCAAAACGGACCCCCCACGTGGTCGGGAAGGGGGGTCCGGGAAGAGCCGGGGGAAGCGAGGGGGTGGGAGGAAGAGCCTGCCTGCTGTACGTGCGGTCGAGGCGGCCGGGAGAGGGGGGCTCGGGAGATGTGGAAGGACGGCCCGGGGGACTGCAGCAGGCTTTGGCCAGAGGCACAGCAGGGCTCGGGGAGTCCCAAGTGGGTCAATTCGAGGCAGCAGGGAGGGAGGGGAGGTTGGTTCAGGATGTCAGCAGGGGGATACAGGGGGTGGGGTCTCAGGACCTGTTTGGGTCGGGGGCTCACACCACGAGGGGGGGGCTCCTGGGGGGGAGTCTCCCCTGGACCTTTCACAGTGGAGGGTTCGAAGGGATAGGGGGTGCCCCTCCGGGGGGACACCGAGGGCAGGGGGTGGGGGGATGGGCCTGGCTGCGCAGGCGACGAAGGCGAAGGCGGGGGGTGAAGACGGGGGGCAGCCCTCGGCAGCCGGAGGGCGGCGGTGGGAGTGCATGACATTGGAGGAAAAAATCCGGGACCAGAGGCGCGTGATCAACGACACAGAGGCGCAGTGGGCGGCTTTGTGCGAGGCCCGGGAGGCCAGGGGGGAGTTGGAACGGGCGGAGGGGCCCCCCACTCCCACATCAGAGGAGGAGGCCTGGGCGGAAAAACTAGGGCAGGAGGCCCCAAAGGGGGCAAGTGGGTGTGGGCGGAGGAAGATAGCTCCCCCAGACGGGGGTAGGAGGTGGCCGGGACGGCTTTGAGGCCCGCTGGCGCTGGGACCCTCTCAGGTTGGAGCAGCCTGGGAGGGGGGGACCAGCTGGCGGTGGCCAGCAGACGGGGTGGGCCGGTGGGGCGCAAAGCGGCCCCAAGACGCCGGGCAGAAGCAGCAGGGGGTCCGCGGCGGCCTTCCCTCCACCGAAGGAGCGGGCATCAGCAAAGGGGCAGGGAGACGGGGAGTGGTGCATGCCAAGACTGGGAAAGGTGTGAAAAGAGCGGTGCAAGAGTTGACTTGGATGCCTGAGGATACGGAGCGGAGTTGATGTTGGATTACGGGGAGGACAGTGATGAGCTTGAGGAAGGCGAGTTGCGTGAGGAGGTTGAAAGGCCGGCCGGGAGGTCGGTGGGGGCGGCAACGACGAAATGTGTTGATATTTTCCAGGCACCGGCGGTGGCCAGGACACAGAGCCAAGACGGCCTCTGCGAAGAAGAGCGGCAACAGCAGGTCGGAGGAAGGAGCACAGACCACCTTGTCAGGTGAGGGCAAGTGGTGGGAGGCTTGGGACGATGGGGCGGGACGGGGTAGGAAGAAGTCCTGCTGGTCGGTGGGCGTGGGGGAGGGGTCAGTGCGGGAACCAAAGGGTGCGGCACCCGGGACGGGGGGCAGTCGGCAGAGTCGGGCAAAGGGGGGGAAGAAGGTGGTGGCCAGTGTCCAGACGGACAAAGAAGAGGGGAAGGACGACAAAGGGGACGAACGACAGCATAAGAAATTGCCGTACATGGGGTTGGCTATGCCGTTGGGGTCGCATCTGTCGGAGAAAATACGGGCAAGAATATGGCGACACGAATATGTGGACGTTTTTAAACTGCTCCATAGGGAGATACAGGCCAAGGAGGGTTCCAAGGAGGAGGAATGGGAGCTGACTTGTAGACCCCGGGTGCCGGTGACCATGGAAAATTGGACGTCGGCCTTTCTGATTTATGCTAGCATATATTGCGAAAAGCATCAAGAAAGGGCGATAGCGATGTTAAAATATATGGACATCATTAGGAAGGCGCAGATGCATTTTGGGGGTTTGCGTGGCTCAGCTATGACGAGGAGTTTCGGGCCAGACTTGGAGCGAATCCTGACAAACCCTGGGGGAGGTGGACCAGGAACTGTGGATGCAATGGATGTCGTCCACGCAGTCGTCCAGCAGCAACGCACACGGCGAGCGGGCTGCCAGTGACGTATCGGACATTTCCGACGCGTCCCGCTCAGTCTGGGGTGGGTAGTGGACAGGCCAGTGCAGGAACTGCGGACAACAGAAGCCAGGTGGGAGCAACACAGGAGCGTGTTGGAACTACAACAAAGGATACTGCTCCAGGTATCCGTGTAAGTTCAAACATGAGTGCTCAAAATGTGGTGGGAAACACGCACTCACCCAATGTTTTACGTTGGCGACACCATCAGAACAGTGGCGGGCCACGAAGGGACGGGGACAGCCTGGACCAAAGGGCGCCTACTCCGGTCCGAATTGAGGCCATGGGCCCGTGGCTCTCGGTATATCCAGACAGAGAGGCAGCTTTGAAGTTGCAGTGGGGATTTACGGAGGCTTTCCGGGTGGGGTATCAGGGTCCAAGGGAAAGGAGATGGGCAGACAATTTGAGATCGGCTAAGGAGTTGCCGGAGGTGGTGTCCGCAAAACTAAGAACGGAAATTGAGGAAGGTAGGATAGCGGGCCCGTTTGTCGACTGGCCTTTAGCAGACTTGATTATTTCTCCGCTGGGAGTGGTGCCCAAGAAGGAGCCGGGCGAGGTACAGGATGATCACACCACCTGTCCTGGCCAGAAGGGAGGTCCGTGAACGACTTCATCGCGGAGGCGGACTCGAGGGTACTGTATGCTTCAGTGGACGACGTGATCCGCCTTGTACAGAGGTGTGGGCAGGGAGCGGAGCTGGCGAAATGTGACGTGAAGTCGGCGTTTCGTTTGCTGCCCATACACCCGGCGGATTTTGCGTTGCTGGGCATGCAGTTTGAGGGGGCCATATTTGTGGACAAGGTTCTCCCTATGGGCTGTGTGATTTCATGCGCTCTCTTTGAATTGTTCAGCACCTTCTTGCAATGGGCATTTCAAAGGAGCAGTGGGCATAAGGAGGTGTCCCATTACCTGGACGATTTCCTTTTCATCGGACAGCAAAGGTCGGGTGCCTGTGGGCGAGCGTTGGCGCAGTTTCAGGAGATGGTCCGGCACTTTGGGGTCCCATTGGCGCCAGAGAAGACAGCTGGGCCCAGCTGTCAATTGACGTTTTTGGGCATTGAGTTGGACTCAGTGCAGTGGATAGCCCGGTTGCCGGCTGAAAAAGTGGGAGACATACAGGCCTGTGTGTTGGGGGTGATGGGAGAGAAAAAGATTGACCTGAAGACGGTCCAAAGACTTTTGGGGCTGTTAAATTTTGCTTGCAGGGTGGTAAGAGCGGGGAGAACTTTTTGCAGGCGCCTGGGCATGGCCATGTCCGGGGTGGTGCTACCGCATCACAGGGTGCGGATTTCCTTGGGAGTGCGAGCAGACCTGAGAATATGGCAGACTTTCCTGACCGACTTCAATGGGGTTTCGCTGGATTTCATAGAGGACAGAACAGTGTGGCAAGTGCAGATTTTTTCAGATGCAGCGGGGGCGGCAGGTTTTGGGGTGTTCTGGGACGGGAGATGGTGCACGGAGCGCTGGCTCACGCAGGGGAGGAGCATTGCGTTTCTTGAGTTCTTTCCATTGTTGGTGGCTCTAGCGGTGTGGGGCAGTGAATTCAAGAACCGTTCCGTGTTGTTCCATGTGGACAACATGACAGTGGTCGACCTGGTCAACGGGCAGAGAGCAAGGGACTTGAGGGTGTTGAGGTTGTTGAGGTATTTTATGCTACAGTGTCTGCAGTTAAATGTGGTTTTTCGAGGCGAAGCATGTGCCAGGAGCGAGTAATGACATTGCGGATGCTTTGTCTCGTTCGCAGTGGAGCAGGTTTCGCCGCATGGCACCTGGAGCGGAAGTCCTCAAAACGCAGTTGCGGACGGCATCTGGGCCTGGGGGGAATGAGAGTCTGCAGCCTAGTAGAGAAGTCGATAGCGGAGACGACACGGCGCACTTACAGATTGGCTTGGACGGAGTTCGGGGTCTTTATGGGCTGGACCACTGACAGTGGGCACATGTCCGTTCAAGCGATGGAACAGGAAGTGATCCGTTTTGTCTTGCACTGTATTGAGAGGGGGTTGTCCCATACGACGATTGCAGGGAAATTGGCGGGAATCTCCTTCTATTGTAAGTTGTTTTGGGGATTTGATCCGGCGAAAGATGAGATTATCAGCAGAATGCTGAAGGGGTGGGGCAGGGAGAGACAGGAGGGGGCTACGGGGGGGCCCCGGGAAGCCGTGACTTTTGAGGTGTTGCAAGGTTTATTGGGCATGTTGCCCATTTGTTGTTACGATATCAGGGAGGTGGCTTTGTTTCGTTTGAGCATGGTGTGGATGTTTTTGGAGCATTCCGGGTGTCAGAGTTGTTGGGGACGAAAGGTAGGGCAGGACGACAGTATGAGGATGTGAGATTGGACGGGGGTCGGCTGGGGATATGGTTGGGCCACTCTAAAACGGATCAGGCAGGGAGGGAAAGTGGATATGGTTGAATGAGAGTGGGTGCCAGGGTGTGTGCCCGGTAAAGGAGTGGTAGAGTTTTTCGCAGGATGGGGCCGGCAAAACGGGGAGATCTTCCTGCATGGCTCCGGCGATAGGCTGACGGCGGCGCAGTTGCTGGCAGTTATGCGTGTGGCGTTGAAGCGGATGGGGCGGGACCCGAAGGGATTTGGGACACACTCTTTTCGGATTGGGGCAGCCACGGCGGCGGCACGTTTGGGGTGGTCCTGGGATCGGATTCGACAGATTGGGAGATGGAGGTCCCGTTGCTGCGAGCGCTACGTGCGGAAGTGACAAGGGGCGCTGCGAAAGAGAGGAGTAGAGGGGTTTTAGTGGGGCCAGGATGTTTTTAACACCTTTTTTCTCATCGTAGGTTGTGTGAGGGGCCTAGGGACCAAGACGGTCACCTGGATAGCCGGGCACTCTTTCGTGCATTGGGCGGCACAGTATGCAGATCGTCAGGTTTACGGCCGTAGCCTGGGACTGCGGAGCAGCCATCACGAGGTACAATGGTGGGGAAAATGAGGAATGCGCTGGGGGCATTCTTGCCCTGGTTAACGAAGATGGTGTCGCAAAAGGATGTCCTGACTTGCTGGTTTTACACTTGGGGGAAAATGACTTGGTGCGATTGTCAGGCCTGGCAATCATGCAACAGATGCAAAGGGACTTGGACGTGATGAAACAACGGATGGCGGGCACCTGCTTGGTGTGGACTGAGTTTGTGCCACGTAGAGTGTGGAGGAGCGGTAAAACCAGCGGCAGTGGAAAAAGCCAGGAGAAAGTTGAACAGGGCGATGAGGGTTTTTGCGACAAAAGAGACATTAAAGTTATTGCTCACAAGGGGCTGCGGTTGGAGGAGCCGCTGCTATTCAGGGACGACGGGGTGCACCTTTCGAGGATGGGTAATGCCTATTACATGATGGAGATGAGGGACACGATCAGTAAGCTCTGGAATGAGTCCATTTGGTGTCGAAGGGTGTGAGGGCGAAAGGTGCATGGCGGCAGGGTGGGGCAGGTAACCGCCCAAAGGGGGTTCCCTGGTTGGCGGAACTTTGGAGGGGTGGGGGGAGTCCTGGACGGGCCCACCCACCTCTCGGGGGGGAAGAGTGATTGATGGGGGTGCGGGATGCAGGAGTGCGATGACAGGTGATGCAAAAGAGGACGTCAGGAGACAAATGAAGAAGGATTGAGAACGGAAACGGGTTGTTGTGGAACGTGAAGAGAGATGGGGTGCAAGGGGAAAGAATGGAGCAAGTGAGACGAAGAAGCGGGGGGGAAGTTTGTTGGGGTTATTGTTAATATGTATTATGGTTAAAGTTATGTTTACAGCCTGTCCTAATAAATGGCCTTTTACGCTTCACCGACAGCGTGGACTGGTTATTTGGCGCGATGACGGCCCCCGGGGAAAGCAAGACGCAGTCTAGTCTTTCCCCGGGGGATTCGCGCCGGACAGGGAATGCTGGAGGGGAAGGGGAGGGAGCAAGAGAGGCTATAAGGGAGCAGGAAGGGGAAACGACTTCCTCTTCCTGTTTCCTAGCGCCAGCGGGAGGGTCGAAAAAAGTTGACCACCCACCCACCCTACAGTAGAGAGGGAAGGGTTAACTAAGGTGGATGGAGCATGCCAGTTTAGGGCAGGTTGTAGGGAGGTAGGCGGAACTTTGGAGGGGTGGGGGGAGTCCTGGCGGGCCCACCCACCTCTCGGGGGGGAAGAGTGATTGATGGGGGTGCGGGATGCAGGAGTGCGATGACAGGTGATGCAAAGAGGACGTCAGGAGACAAATGAAGAAGGATTGAGAACGGAAACGGGTTGTTGTGGAACGTGAAGAGAGATGGGATGCAAGGGGAAAGAATGGAGCAAGTGAGACGAAGAAGCGGGGGGGGAAGTTTGTTGGGGTTATTGTTAATATGTATTATGGTTAAAGTTATGTTTACAGCCTGTCCTAATAAATGGCCTTTTACGCTTCACCGACAGCGTGGACTGGTTATTTGGCGCGATGCATTTACCAACCAATTTAGCCTTTTTGAAACAGAAACACCGTCTACGGTTTATCTTTTGCTTCCCGCTCATCCAGACAATATATTTTAACATTACAGCGATTTCAGCTCCTGGAATCGTGCCCAGGCTATACTGAATCCAGCTGTTTGTGATCTACCTAAAGCCAGCCTTCGCCGATCGTCCCCTCTGAGGATCGCCTTGCTCTTTATTTGCACACCGACATAAACATATGCTCTCTGTTTTGGGTATCTGGGAATCGTGGCTTATCTGCCACTTTAATTGAGGCGTCCATCTGTCAGGTGGGCTCGGTGAGCGGGCGCGAGGGGTTCCCAAATCTGGACACAACCCGCTCACCACCTGTTGCAGTTCAAGATGAGAGGCACCGGCGAGGACGCGGATGGTTTCGACGGAGCAGCTTCTAGCACGTCAATGATCGTGGGGGCCAGCAGCCCTTACCAATCCACCACAGAGCCCGTCATGCAGCGGCACGGACTGGGGGGCATCCGGTTTGACTCGGACTACCTTCGCTCCCATCTCGGCATCCTCAAAGTAATCGAAGTGGTAATTCATTTTCGGCCTTGAGCTACTTGGATGCGATCCCCTCTTCTTAACATCCCCCCAGGTGGTATGCGATCTTCTGCATGGTAAACAACCGTATAAACTGGCACCTCTGCACACAATTAGGCGGGGTTTCTATGGGGATGCGGACTAAGAGGAAGTACCGTGGGGCTATCGAAGGTTAAACAAACTATCTATGTTTTAGTCCCATTTACAGAGTTAAGGATGTATTGCGCCCTGGTGGCTCGAAATTTGTCATTTATAAAAAAAAAAAAAGCATTTGCAATGCAATAGGTCTCGCATTAACGCGAGTTTGAGCTATTAGCATTGTAATGACAATGCCTTTATTTATGTTTTGGTTTTTAAAACATAAATAAAAGGCATTGTCATTACAATGCTAATCGCTAAACTCTCGCAAAAGCGAGACCTATTGCATTGCAAATGCTTGTTATTTCAATTATTAGTTTCTTTGGAAAAAACCATGAGCCAGCTCCATGAATCGCCTTTGCTGACTTCGGAACTTTGTCTAGTTTTCAGAAATGATTAGCTGACCAGGTGCACAATTGGGTTTCACACCTGTTTCCTACACAAACCGCAAGTAGGTAAAAATTACAACAAATAGGTAAAATCGACTATCACTTAATAAAATAATGGAAAAAACTGGGATAAAAAACGATGATTATTTTTTTTTGCAAATGTGCTTGTTCCTGGAAGCTGTGAATATAGTATCTAAGCACAGCAAGCTTTTTGTTGGTGCCATTTTTAGAAAAAATATTTTTTTGCACAGCATATTTTCTCATTTTTTAAATAAAATGTTGCTATATTTTTCCACTAACCCTGTGCATATTTAGAATCCACAACATGTGGGGAAAATGGACACAAACTTTTCTCCCAGATACCTTTTATGAAAAAAGTTATGAGGGCTGAAGCTCAAACTGCCACAAACATCCAATAAAGGGCTCTGAAAGGCTTAGCAGCCAAGTGGTTAAGAATCCTGCAGTTTCTATATCTCAGCATGCTTTGTACTGGCAGTTCCAGCATATGCTCAGTTCTTTTCTTAGGCTCATGCTGAGAGATTTTCATATCACTTTCTGACTTTCCTCACGGTATTCGTTGAGGTTTGTTCCTTTGAATCTCACTGTTGTTTACTTCATTCAGGGCCAGATGTACGACCCGGGCATTTAGCGACTCCCAAATTGCGCTCAATTGTGAGTCACAATTTGCGAGTCACTAAATGCCATGTACAACAGTGTCAGAGACACTGTTTGCGATTCCCAGTGGGGTCGCAAATTGCATTCCTCATCAATATTCATGAGGCACTAGCAATTTGCGACCCCATTAGAATGGCTGGCCCTCCCAGGTATGGTGGCCTGCTGGGCCCAGCAGACCTCCATGTCTGGGACTGCTTTTCAATAAAGCAGTTTTTTTTTTAAATGCAGCCTGTTTTCCTTAAAGGAAAACGGGATGCATTTAAAAAAAGAAAAATGAAATGTTTTCGATTCATTTTTTAAGGGCAGGTAGTGCTAACCCGTTTGCGCATGCAAAAATTTGTCATGATTCTGGCCCTCAATGTGTTACACATGCTAAAGCTTGCCTATCTTCATTTTTTACATCGTTTTAAGGGATTTTCTCCGATTATGCCTTCACGTTTTATAAAGTGTCCCATCTGTGGGAGCATGAAGGCTACCTCTGAGACACATACTCTGTGTGGTCTGCTTGCTGCCCTCGTATTTGATAAAATAATGCCAGTTCTTTCAGAAAATGACAAAAGAAGCCCTGAAGGAACAGGAAAGGATTCACCTCTGGGGTAAACTGAAAGCTCTCTGGGTGGAGAAAGAAATGAAGAAACAGCACAGGCTGGTCAGAGAATATACCTCTTATACTGCATCCGTGCACAGCCCCAGCGAAGATCCTTGAAGAGACAGATCTAGGAAGAACAAGTGACAATCGCCATCACTCAGATTATTCTTGCTTTCCCCATGATGGCCGCTCAATGTCATTTGACTTGACTTAGAAGCATGGTTCGGCACAGACATGTTCTTCATCAAAAGATGGTTCAGCCACAGGTATGACATCACTGCCAAAGAAAGCACGCCATCACCTACCAAATGAAAATTCCCCCATCTTGACACCAGAGTGATAGATGTTGATGTACCCTCCATAGAGAAATTCAGGATGAGACATTCTTCATGCCACTCAAATTCAGCTTCGAAGCACTTGATGTCAAGGAGGTCGACGTCAGGAGAGTTGATATTGATGGTGTATTCTCATTCATCTTAGCGGCAGCTGTTTTTCTCATCGTCACTGCCATTTTCTCCATTACCAAGGCCACCCAAGATGCTAATTCCTGCAAAAGATCCACTTAAGATTCCATTTCTACACTACCTCGCTTCCATTACATTGGCTGCAGGGGTTTTGTCAGATCCAGCCAGTCATGGAATGACCAAATGGTCCTAAGGGGGATGCACGACAGCTGGGGACTTGTATGTGAACAGGACATTTCTGTCCTTTGAAGAGGTGAAGGAGTGGTTCCAAGTCACTTCCTACAAAATGCAAAAATCTCAAGAACGGCCCGCGAGATATGGACCTAATACACTGAAAGAGGACCGCACAGTTGAAACCTCTAAGACAATAGATAGGTGGACAGAAGATTTACCTGCCCCACTCATGGAAGGAGAATGGAAAAAAGTGTTTACCCAGGTACGAGAGGTAGCTGGTAATGCTAGGTTCAAACTCACACAATTCTACTACCTACACCGCACCTGCATGACACCTCAGAGACCAGCCCATTTTAATCCAAGGTGCCCATCGCACTGCCCCAGATGCGGTGCAGTCCCTGCAACCTTTTTACATATGACCTGGTCCTGCGCTCGCCTGCAGCAGTACTGGCAACATGTGCTTCAGGTGCTCTGCTTGGCTGCAGTGATTCAAATAGAAGCAACAATCGAACACTGCCTGCTAGGAGTCTTGCCAACACCGCGAAAGGGGATAAGGATAAGACACAAATTTGCTTCCCTGGGCCAAGTCTTTGCCAAACGAAGCATAGCTATACACTGGTCGCACACAGTCCCCCCAACAGTGAAGAGATGGAAGGCAGACATGCAAGAGTGGGGGGTGGCTAAGGAGTGTTGTCTACGCACAGTGCGAACAGATGAGAAAGCAGAGCGCAATCTGGAAGACTGGGGGTACATGCTAGAAGAACTGTGGTCACCAGGAGACCACGACTCGAGGGGAGGGGGCGCAACACATCAGATCCACCACACACAGCAACTGCCGCACACCTGGCTCTCCTGCATAGCATTGAACCATGCTGGAGAGCAGCAAATATTGTCCCCTTATCATTTGCTAGATAGCCATAGAGGACTATGTCCGCACTGCCTGCTCTCAATGATCTTTAATAAGTTATGTGTTATGGGTTCCGTCACTAGTTGCCGCCGAGATGTACCTGTTTATGGTTCTGTTTTCTTAAAAATGTCTTCTCTGCTCGAAAAATGCAACGTACAATCTGTTTGCGAATCAGCCCCACGGGCAAATATGTAACACCTTTCTGCACAGTGATGTTCATGCAGAGTTGCAAAAAAAACAAGTAAAAAAAAAAAAAATGTAAAAAGAAAAATAAATATAAAAACAAGGGAGTATGACCATTTTTATGATGGATACACGACCAGCAGTGGATAGAGGCAGCTTGATCCAGCGGTCAGCCTGGGAGGCAAGTTTGGCCATTGCCGGTTCATAGTTTAGTTGTAAAACATGGCCCCTGTCTCTATGGAGCCATATGCCCAGGTATTTAGTACCGTTTGCTGCCAAAGTAAATGAGTAATCAGCCAGTGGTGGCTGCACTGCGTCAGTCCGCGGGAACAGCTCTGATTTGGCCCCGTTGATTTGGAGCCCACACAGATCACCAAATCAAATTACCTCCTGTACCAAGGGGGATACTTTTTCAGACGGGTGTCGAATGAAAAGCAAAATGTTGTCCGCGTATAGGGAAAGTAACAGCAGACCATGGGTGAGTAGAAGGCCACAGTACAAATGACGGTCCTTCATGTAGCAGCCCATGGAATCAATAGCAATGATGATAAGGAAGGAGAGAAGGGGGCTTCCTGAAGTCAGATGTTCAATAAATATTAAGGAAAATCTACTTTTAGAAAGTTACCTTTTCCCTGGCTGAAGTTCCTGGAAGCTAAATTTGCATTTCCTCTCCTCTTCTGATAGCCAGTATTTGGCATTTGAATAGGTGTGAAAAAGGAGTGAAATTCTTCCCAGGAGCAAACAATAGGCTAAAATGAATGCGCACTGGTCACTCCTCTGAACCGGACAGAATATGCAGGGTGGGGCTGTGAGCATCATTTTTGAGATGCTTGAATGTCAAATTCTGCTCGACAAGTCAGCTGAATTTATATATGTTAGAATAAAAATTATGCCTCCGTATTGTTGCACATAAGTTAGCATTCGCGGCGCCATTTTGTGTACCGGCGCCATTTTGTATTATAATCAAAACTAATTCTCTGCCATTTCTCGGAAATGGCCTACTCTAGGTTATGTTTCTTTGGAACTGAGTTTTTGTTACACTAATGAATGCACTGTTCTTATTAGCGCATACCTTTCCTTGACTGTAAGCCTTCTCCCTCTTGTCTAGTAGCGGGCACAGGCAGAGTGGCCTTGACTTCTAGATAAATGTGTGTCCGGCTTCAGAACTGAAACTTACTCCTTTGTAATTTACTGTCCAGCTGCATCTCTCTGGAAAATTCCATTGTGGGCGTGTTTTCATTGATTCTGAAATGTACATAATGTAACGTTATGCTTGTTGAACTCAGACTCTCTCTGCAGCACTCTTAGCGACTGGGCAGACAGGGCTCCTCTCTGAGCGAACTTTGACTAAACTGTTATTGGTTTGTATTCTCTACTGTCTGACTGACTCTTCATTTCGTAGAAGGCAGAGAGGTGGTCGTGAGTGACCCGAGTGACCCAAATCGGGCCACTTCCTACAGTTGGCACCAGAACAGGGACTCGTTCTGGTGAGTGACCCATCCCCTTCCGCGGACGGGGGGGGGGAGGTCGAGGCTATTGTTGGGTCGGACTGACGGATCAGGGATCCCTGTATGAGGAGCATTGATTGCTCGCAGCTGCCCCTTCTGTCCTGCTGGACGGTGCCTCGCCCAGTGGTCATCCTGACTGGAGTCCTGAACGGCGAAACCCTTGGATCTGACCGTTTGGTATGAAGAGTCGGCAGTGGAGAATAGATTCTTTTTGACCTGCATATATCAGGTGAGTTTGTTATGGTTCTTTGTGGATACGGTACCATTTTGGTTAGTATTTGGTATGGTCTAAGGACCATCTTTGGGACAAAAACAATTGAAACTGTTTTGCTAGGCATAGAATAGTGAGTCTGTTCTCTTTTGAAAATGCCTGGCTTTAGTAAAATATTTGCTTTGTGCTGTCGTTGTTGTTCTACTGATGCTCGATAGGAAGAAAGTCAGCCGGCGCCTCCAGAAGGCACTCCGAACTTTAATATGTACGTGAAGCATGGTCTTGGCCCTATAATGTTTAGTACATTATGGCACAAATATACAAGGGACAATGCCGAATTGTAGTGGCCGTTGACGGGCACTTTTGATGAACAGAAGATTGAGTATTTATAAGAACAGTTGTTTAAGAAAAGAAGTTGGCAGTCTATGTTTGATTCCCTCAGAACGTGGCAAAAAGCAGCTAAGCAGAGACGAATGAAAGCAAAGAAAGAGGGTCGGAAAAGGAGAATGCAGACGCTGACTCAGAAGGCTGTAGCATATGAAAGGGAA
This sequence comes from Calotriton arnoldi, assembly GCA_963921515.1. Lineage (NCBI taxonomy): Eukaryota > Metazoa > Chordata > Amphibia > Caudata > Salamandridae > Calotriton > Calotriton arnoldi. Next base: position 1,705,016 of record CAWUFW010001731.1, read on the forward strand.
AAACAGGAGAAGGGTATTGAATGTAAAGATAGAAGGTTCCGATTACATATTGACCAATCATATGTGGCTCAGGAGGAAAATGATACCTTTGTGGAAGAATTGTTGGATAACCGACCTCCGCCCCCATATGCCCCACAGAGAATATATCCCACTGTTCCGGTCCCCTCACAGCCGCCCGTTACAGTTGCGCCTACTGTCTCTGCCCCTGTGTCCACTGTTGTTTCATCAATAACTGTGGCTTCGGCTCCTCCTCCTCTTTCTTCTGTTTCTTTGCCGTCTGTGTCAGCTGTGACTGTTAGTACTCCTGCTGCACATATTGTCTCAGCATCCCTTTCGCCAACTCTTTCCCCCGCGACACAACCCCCAGCAACAATAGTGCCTGTTACTACTGTTGCTTCTCCCACTGTGGTTTTTCATCCTCCAACATTAGTGAGTAGTGGGACGCCGGTGCGTGGATTTGAGGATAGGGATTGGACAAAGTTCAAGGAGCGTAAGGGACCGTTAGTGAGGTCTGATGTGGAAAAAGATGAGAAGCAGGTAATAGCTAATCAGGCTGCGCAGTGGGCCCGTAATCCTATTTACAGTGTAGAGGATGTTTGGGCGACTTTGAGAGATTTTGAGCCTTTTATACAGCAACATGCCCTTAAACACATGTCAGCTACTTTGATTGGTCTTTGGCAGCAGCATTTTGGAGCGGAGGTGCCTCAAATTTTATATGATATTAGAGACCAAGTGTATATTAGTGAATTGGGGCCAGAACAAGTCTTTGCTAATGTTACGACAATCATAGCTTACAGGGGCCGATTGCATGAGAAAAGTCCCAGGTCGGTATCCCAGTTTCCGATGAGAGAGGTTCATCCTATGTATCACCCAGAGATACCAGAGTTAACGGATGGGCGGGGTAATGTGACTCGAACGGCGCAGGCAGTCCGGTTTCAAGAACAATGGGTTTATACTCCATGGAAAATAAGGGAGGTTTTATCCCTTAAAACTCAATTGCCTGATCCTAGGAAAAATACTACTGCTTATTATAAAGAGTTGACCGAAGCTGCTTCTTCAACGGTAATGACTGTAGCTGATATTGAAATGTTCTTTGGTCTTCTTGTTCCAGTTGATACTTGGAGGCAGGTCCATACTCAAGATCATGTTCCGGAGTTGGGTGGTACTTGGGATCAAATTAAGGCATGGGATCAGGAAAGAAAGCCAGGTGACAAGCCTCAGGCAGAGATACTTGCTTTGCCAGGCCGCATTATTACGTACATGCATTCTCTTATTCCGCCAAGAAAGATGGATTGGGACAAATTGTCAGCTTGTCGACAGAAGAAAGATGAGCGTGGGTCTGATTTTTTCACTCGATTTGAAGGTGCGTTTTTGGACTACACTGGGCAGGATTTGTCTATTGAGGGAGGTACTCAGTTGTTTGTTAATAGATTTGTCCATAATTTGCTTCTCGAAATTGCGACTCAGTTGCAGGTTTCTGAAAGTACTTGGTATACTTCTTCTCCCTCTGTTATTTTGAACATGGCACAATATTATGAGCATAGGGATAATGAGGAAAAGGAGAGGACAGAGAAGAGAAGAGGCATAAGGATTTAAAGACGAAGGTGTTGTTACAACAGGCTTTTAGAGGGAATGGGAGAGGACGTAGTGGTCCTGCTCTACAGCTTCCACGCACTAGTAGGCAGCCAACAACTACGCCTTTGGGTCCGAATCAGTGTGCATATTGTAAGGAGGAGGGACATTGGCGCAGCGAGTGTCCTGTGCTTTTGCAGAAAGTAGCAGTCCCGAGAGGACAGGGTTCTCGTGGTCGGGGTCGTGGAGCTGGTGGGGTTAATAGGGCACAGACTGCTCCACCCTCACAGGGTCGTTCTGATAAGAATTATTTTGATGACCCTGGAGAAGGACAGTACTACCATGATGATTATGATATGGATAAAATGACAGGAATGTCTTACAGCTAGGACAGCCAGGGACAGAGTGAGAGACCAGTTCAGATACCTGTAGACCAGTGTGGCCCTTATGTAACAGCAGAATTGCAAGGTTCAACGAAGGAGTGTTTGGTAGACACAGGTGTGATAAAAAGTTCTGTTGCTCGAAATATGGTCCCTGGGGCGGCTCTGTCTGGCCATAATAATGTGTCGGTTGGTTTCTCTGGTGTACCGGTTGTAAGCCCCATTTCAAAACCTCTTACATTGACTATTGATCCTTTCACTGTGGATTTGCCATTCTTGCTGACATCTAATTGTGGTGAAAATTTGATGGGTTTGGATTTATTAAAGAAATTGCACACCACCATTTATTGTTCTCCTGCAGGTGTCTATATGACAATGGGTCTGGATGTAGCGCGTGCTAAGCAGTGTTTGTCCAGAGACGCACCCCTCCCTGTTGAGTTTAAAGATCTGCCACCCACTCTGTGGGCGACAGGCGACACAGATGTGGGATTGTTGCAGATATCACCGGTTTCGAGACAGGTTAAGGATGGTGCTATTTTGCCTCGTATCCCTCAGTATAAAATACCGCAGGCAGGAGAGCGCCCTTTACTGCAAATTATACAGGATTTGTATAGGAAGGGAGCGGTTGAGGAGGCCACTGCTAATATTTGTAATAGCCCTATTCTTCCAATTCTTAAAAGGGCGCCCTCAGGTTCCTCTGATGATCATGAAGACGTTTATCGTTTTGTGATTGATTTGCACAAAGTTAATAAAATAGTGATCCCTCAGTTTCCAGTGGTTCCTGATATTACTACTCTTTTGACAATGATTCCTTCTACTGCTCAATTTTTCTCTATCATTGATTTAAAAAATGCATTCTTCAGTATTCATATTCATCCGGATAGCAGGTATTTGTTTGGTTTTACCCTAGCTGGTAGGACCTTTAGATTTTGTCGAGCTCCGCAGGGCTATACAGAAAGTCCGAGCATTTATAGTCCAGCATTAAAGAGCCAATTGGATTCCCTTTCACTTTTCCCAGGTAATGTATTAGTGCAGTATGTTGATGACTTGCTCATCGCTTCTGACACAGAGCAAGGTTGTAGGGACAGTACAGTTAAGTTGTTGTTGCATTCGGCACATCATGGACATAAAGTTTCCCTTTCCAAATTTCAGTATTGTCGCCAGGAGGTCACCTATTTAGGTCACCTACTGTCGAAGGAGGGTAGGAGACTGACCCCTGAGCGCATTCGCACCATTGTTAAAATGCCCGTTCCGCAAACTCAGAAAGATCGCGCGCTTTCATAGGTATCATTTCCTATTGCCGGCAGTGAATACTTAGCTACTCGCTATTAATCAAACCCCTGCTTGCTCTAACATTAAAAGATGTGCAGGAGCCCCTGCCTTGGACGCCTGAATGTCAGCAGTCTTTTGAGCAATTGAAAACTGCAATTTGTTCGGCTCCAGTTCTCGGCACCCCCGACTATACTAAACAGTTTGTGTTGTACGTCCATGAGATGCCGGTTGCGCGCTTTCTGTTTTAACACAAAAATTTGGAGATAAGCAACAGCCGTGTGCTTATTTCTCTGCTGTCCCTGATCCTGTCTCACGAGCCCTCCTGAGCTGTCTAAGAGCGGTCGCGGCCGTGGCTGTCTTGATAAGACAATAGGTTGGACTTGTACTTGATACTGACCTCACAGTCATGGTACCGCATGCTGTGGATACACTTTTGAATAAGACAAAGACACAGCACCTCACGAGTGCATGTCTGACAGGTTATGAATTAACACTGTTCGCAAAACACATCACGATCAAAAGATGTGCCACTCTGAACCCAGCCACGTTACTTCCCCTCCCTTCTGAGAATGATGGGATTGATAAACATGATTGTATCTTCCAGACGGAAGAAGCGACGAAAGGACGGGTAAAATTGACTGATGTTCCCTTATCAGACTCCCAAGGGGAACTATATGTCGATGGCTCTTGTTTAAATTACCAGATGGCACTACAAATGCTGCGTATGCTGTCACTACGCTGAGTACAGTAGTTGAAACATCACAAGTTCCCTATCAATCAGCCCAAGCTGCCGAGCTTGTTGCCCTAATCCGAGCTTGTGAATAAAGTGAGGGACTGGTTGTCAATATTTATACTGACAGCCCATATGCCTTCGGAGTCGCGCATAATTTTGGGCGACTCTGGGCAGAGAGGGGGTTCCTTACTTCACATGGGACTAGGATTCAGCATGGGCACCTTGTATTGAGGCTTTTGTACACTCCCCAAGAAATTGGCAATAGTAAAGTGTAGTGTCCATCGGAAAGTCACTGATGACATAGGTAGGGTAAATGCTTTTGCGGATCAGACAGCTAAGGAAACAGCTCGGACCAAAATGAAAAGAATGTTTGTAGCAGGTCCTGCTAGGTGGGTGCCTGAGGTTACTATGTTCGAAGACACATTTAAGAATGTGAAGGAGATTCAAAGTGAGGCCACAACAGAAGAGTTAGCAGTGTGGCAAGAAAGCACAGCGCAATTGAACGATGAGGGATGTTGGATTGACAAGTCAGGGAAGCAGAGATAGATGTTACAAGATGCATATGTTCTCCCTGTAGTTACAATGGCCCATGGTCCAGCCCATATTAGTGCTAAGGGTATTTGCAAATTGTTAGATCCTGTATGGCAGAACAATAGCATTTCAAAGACTGCTGCACATCTAGTGAAGTACTGTATGTGGTGCATGATACACAATCCAGGAAAAGGTACTCCTACCCCGCCCGGCAATATTGCACCACCCACTTTCCCTTTTGAGGTCCTTCAGATAGAGTACATTGAATTAGATAGGTGCAATAATTTGAAGTATGTTTTGGTGGTTGTTTGTGCCTTCAGTAAATGGGTTAAAGCTTATCCCACTAAAGACAATACAGCTGTTACGACTGCAAAGGTACTCCTGAAGGAGTTCTTTCCTCGTTTCGGCTTGCCCCGTTTGATCTGGAGTGATAACGGAAGTCATTTTAATGCCAAGGTCATTCAGTTCAGAATCAGAATCAGAACAAGCTTTATTCGACTTTATACAAGTAAAATCACAAAAGCAAACACAACAAATACCAAACAGTTCATCTTATAAAACGGACTTGATTATAAACATACAGCACAGACAAACAAAAGAAGTCACAGTTAAAACAATGTCTCACAGAATTAAGTCCATCACAGAGTATCAAAAACCCATGTCCTTGCATGATTTAAATAGTAATAGTCTTTCTGATTCTCAATATACTTTTTAAAAAACAGGCAGTTGCATGAGTAAAACATTAATTGTCTAAAAATTGCAGAAATAAAAACGCCGGTCGACATTGGGTTCACCCCCCTAGCCTTAAGATTGGCAGAATCCACCTCATTCAGTTAATTTGTGATGGTTTGCACATAAAGCAGAAGTTTCATGCTGCAAACCACCCGCAGTCAGCAGGTTTGGTTGAGAAGTACAATGGTACTCTCAAACTGAAATTGGCAAAGATAGAAGAGACAACAGGGTTACAGTGGCCAGATGCTTTACCATTAGCTCTTTTGTCAACGAGAACAACAGCACATTCTAGGACAGGATTGTCACCGTACGAGGTCGTGTTTGGATGCCCAGCAAATGTCTGAGGCGTCCTGCGTCCCCGTAGGTTCTCTGATATTGAATACCAATTATTGATTGACTACCTTTGTCAGTTAACTGAAAATTTCCGTTCTATTCACCAACAAGTCCGTGAGTCCCTGCCAGCTACACCCGAGGGACCCGGACACGACATTCAGCCCGGAGTTAATTAGGAATCTTCCGCGAAGAGTTTGGAGCCGCGCTGGAAGGGACCGGAACAGGTCCTTCTGGCTACACGTACCGCTATCAAGGTCGCCGGCCGGAAGAATTGGGTGCATGGCACTCATTGCACAAGAGTGCCCCTGCCTTTGCCTTATGACCAATGGATTAAAGAGGGAGTAGGGGATACTGAGTGTGAGACGGTGCCTCAGTTTATCCCCTTTAGTGATGCCAGGCTGACCTGGACCAAAACGGATGAGGAGAATGATGAAGTGCTGAATGCAGCAGTTGCACCGTAGATACGAGCTCTCCAGGATCCCCTTTTCATCGATACTTCTGTGCCTGGAGTTACCAGGTACAATCTGCGTCCACAGATGAGAAATAGTGCACAAAAGGAGAAGTCAGATGAGACAGGGATGGACTGTGCAAGTTGGGGTGTACTTTGCTGTAGTACCAATGGACTTAGTTTAGGGTGATGTTAGATTTGTGCAGTGTTTGACATGGGACAGAATAGATCGAACGTATTCCTTCGGGGGTACATTATCCTGATCGGCGTGGGATTCATCGTGAGCTTAGGACAGAGCAAGCTCCACCGCCAGTGCTCAAGAGCGCCAACGTTTGATGAACAATAGGAGCCTGTACCAGTGAGGCTCAGACGGACACTGGGAACTTGTAAACTTCTTTTGCTGGTGATTCTCCCCCTTGCTTTATCATTTTCTATGCACCCTTTTGGCAGAATGGTTGCTGACGAAGAGCAGCCAATAATTCCTCTTGTTCATGTACGTAAAGTTTGGTCTACCAAACAAAAAGTACTCTGTGCTGTTCTTATGTTACTGTTGATTTTTGTTGGGGTGTCTTGGGTTTTGGAGTGTGATCACAATGTACCATCATGTACAACATACAAGATTGTTTCTCAAGTTCGTACAAAAAGGACAATCCCGAGTAATGTATTTCTAGATACACATAAGAAATTCTTTGGTGAAGGCACAGCTTGTTACCCTACTGAATCTGTCACAAGTTTATGGACTGCTTATCCATTGTCACTTGTTAATTATACTTATACTCGCCCCCCTGGTTTTGTGGAAGTGAAAGGAGTATTTGGGTTTTGTTATCCAGGCCCGTGTTTGTATTATCGAAAACCACGAGGTATAGGTTATCTAGGATGTAACAACAATACTTATTGTGATAATTTCTATATGGAAAAACAAAATGTAACGTTGGTGGGTTGGCAGTACAAAGAATTGACAGACCTACAAGAGGCTGGTTATTACCCTGCGTGTTGCCCAATTGTTAATTTTACCGACCTTGTTCTGTATGTCAACTGCTCAGGGATAGTTTTGCGTAAGGGCACATACTCTAGGGTAAACCCAAAGGACCCTAGTGCTATTGGGTGGAATTCCAGGTATGCAGCTGTAGTTTATGACAGGCCTATTTATGCACAACCAGGGTTTTTTTTTTAATCTAATGGAACTTATTCCAATATGCACAATGGTACGGATGATGTGGCTCTTGGGATGGTGTTACCTCTAGGTGTGCCTTGTAAACATGCGAAGCCTAAGGTCCAATGGATTAAAGAACACTAACAAAGGAATTCTGTGAAGGGGTGACAGACCTTGAGGTCAATAATTATAGTAATGGTATCACCTTTGGGTATATTCTTTCCTCCATTATTACCTTTGGTGGTACCGCTATGGCCAGGGGTGAAAGGGCCAGGGAATATTTTGGATGTAAGCTGCAGATACTTTCTAATTCCACAGTTGCAGCTCTGCGTGACATCACCACCCAACTGGAAAGTATGCGGATATATTCCGAGCAAACCAGATATGCTGTTGATCTCATCCTAGCTAAGAGCGGTGGTGTGTGCGCGGTAGTAGGTCGCCAGTGTGTAGTCGGGATCACTAATATGGAAAAGAACATTACCCAGCACATTTTTGATATCTTGGAAAATGTCAAGGGAATGGAGAGTGGAAATTGGAGTTGGTCCCTCTTTGGTGGATTGGGTTGGATCCTTGAGAGGGTGATCTATTTTATTGTGATTCTGGTTGCTTGCTGTGTTCTAATACAGTGTCTTCCCTTATGTTGTTCTTACTGCACCACCCTTCTCGCCCCTAAGAGAGTATCGATTCATGATACCAATGCAACAATTATGATTCAAAAGGAGGTAAGCGATCTTATGCAGATCGACGAGGGTATTTTTGAGACTTCTTCCTCCTTACTGTTTCTCTCCCTGAAGCTGAAGACATGGAATGTTCCTAAAATTGAATTACTCTGTTTTATTGCATAATATGTCTTTTTCCCTTTTGTTCTCCTGATATGTTTGCTTAGCTCATGCTAAAAGGAGGGTCTGTTAGAATAAAAATTATGCCTCCGTATTGTTACACATAAGTTAGCATTCGCTGCGCCATTTTGTGTACCGGAGCCATTTTGTATTATAATCAAAACTAATTTTCTGCCATTTCTCGGAAATGGCCTTCTCTAGGTTATGTTTCTTTAGAACTGAGTTTTTGTTACACTAATGAATGCACTGTTCTTATTAGTGCATACCTTTCCTTGACTGTAAGCCTTCTCCCACTTGTCTAATAGCGGGCACAGGCAGAATGGCCTTGACTTATAGATAAATGTGTGCCCGGCTTCAGAACTGAAACTTACTCCTTTGTAATTTACTGTCCAGCTACATCTCTCTGGAAAATTCCATGGTGGGCGTATTTTCATTGATTCTGAAATGTACATAATGTATTGTTATGCTTGTTGAACTCAGACTCTCTCTGCAGCACTCTTAGCGACTGGGCAGACAGGGCTCCGCTCTGAGCGAACTTTGAATAAACTGTTATTGGTTTGTATTCTCTACTGTCTGACAGCCTCTTCATTTCGTAGAAGGCAGAGAGGTGGTTGTGAGTGACCCGAATCGGGCCACTTCCTTCATATATAACACTTTGGGGCACACTTGAAAGTAAGGGAAAGAGGATTTCAAAACAGTTTATGATTTTGCACTGTCTGGTTGCTGTAAAACTCTACTTTAGTTCTACCAGACTTCTGTATCTGGGTTTATTGTGGGCACAGCCACATCACCGGACACCTGAAAGACCTGCACTGGCTCCCCGTCAGCAAGAGAATCACGTTCAGACTCCTCACCCACGCACACAAGGCCCTCCACGACCTGGGCCCAAAGTACCTCAACGACCGCATGACCTTCTACACGCCCACCCGCCAGCTACGATCAACCAGCCACGCCCTCGCCACCGTACCACGCATCCGCAGAACCACCGCCGGAGGAAGATCCTTCTCCTACCTGGCAGCCAAGACCTGGAACTCCTCCCCACTCACCTTCGGCGAACCCAGGACCATCTCTCCTTCAGGAAGCAGCTCAAGACCTGGCTGTTCGAGCAATAACTTACCCCCTCCCCCAGCGCCTTGAGACCCTCCCGGGTGAGTAGCGCGCTCTATAAATGCCGTGATTGATTGATTGATTGATTGATTGTCCCAAACTGGATTTTAGTGTTAGATGTGGAAGGACGCTGGGAGTACCATATTACACTCCCCACACACACCCCAGCCATCACATCCCAAGTTAAGTATGGTTGAAGACTTTTGCTATCTTGAAAATGCCCAAAGTGAGTAGGGTTGGCCCCAAGAACTATAATCCCTTTGGTTAGGGAATGCCCAGGAGTAATTTCTACCCACTAGCTCATGCCAGGCATAAATGTGGCATCTCCAGGCACCTACTTCAGAACACTCCTGGACCTGAGGAAGATCAGAAGAGGACTGAGTGTGCTGTCAGTGATCTGTGAAGAGCCCTGAAAGACTAGACCTGCTCTCTCTTGTACCCAGGCCTAAGAAGCGGACTCCAAGGGTCAGCTGGCTGACCTCCTGTTAAAGCTGCAAGGACACATAGAGCTACAAGAGGCCTTTTCATGCAGCTACCTAGCTGACCAGTGGCAATTGGCCCTGGACTAGAACCTTCTGTTTGGCCTCTGTCTAACAACCTGTGAGTCTCTGTGTGGGGGGCTTTAGAAGTGTACTCCTGTGGTGGATTGGGACCATAAGGACTAAAGCCAGAAGGTAAAATCTTTGACCATGACGGACCTGGTTGGTGTATCTAACTTGTGCCCAACCTGGCCAGTATGAAATTGTCCCGGCCAACTGCAACTATTGTCTATCATGGCTGCTAAATGGATCTTGGAGTTACTCATACTTAAACCTTTAAAAATCATATTTCAGGTTCCCGTTTGGATTTTTGCCATTTTGGTGTCATTTTGTTTATTCAATTTTACTCTATTTTTCTACTTCTGCTTGGAATTTTTATTGGTTTGCGTTTCAGCTTTATTAATGTTTTGGTACTGCATAAATACTTTATACATTGCACTAAGTTAGGCTTGTCTGCTCTGTGCCATTACTACAAGGAGTTGAGCAAAGGGTTAATTTAGTGACTTTGAGGGTTCAGCCTGACCAGGGTTGTGACTATCCCTTGAGGTGAGCATTCACCCCCACTCTTCAAATAATAATCCAATTTCTCATTTCTTCAATTCAAATCTCCTCCACCGTCAGTCCCTCGGAAACGTGTGCCAAAGCATCAGCTTCATGGACGATAGAAAGAAGCAGCATCATTACTATGCTCCATGGCCAAGCAAGTCAACGCAGTCTCCTCCTCCTGCTTCAACACCCTCCGCATGCTTCGCAAGATCTACAGGTGGAACCCGACAGACACAAGAAGAACAGTCACCCAGGCCCTTGTCAGTAGCAGACTTGACTATGGGAACGCCCTCTACGCGGGAGCCCCGGCCAAGCTCATCAAGCCACTGCAACGCATACAAAACGCCTCCGCACGCCTGATCCTCGACGTACCACGCCACAGCCACATCACCCCCACTTGAGGAACCTGCACTGGCTCCCCGTCGACAGGAGGATCACCTTCAAACTCCTCATCCACGCACACAAGGCACTCCACAAAACTGGCCCAGCCTACCTCAACAGACGACTCTCCTTCTACGTCCCCAACCGCCAGCTCCGCTCCGCCAACCTCTCCCTCGCCACCGTCCCTCGCATTCGAAGAACAACCACCGGCGGCAGATCCTTCTCACACCTCGCCGCCAAGACCTGGAACACCCTTCCACTAAGCCTACGACAGACCCAAGACCTGCTGACCTTCAGGAGGCTACTCAAGACCTGGCTGTTCGACCAGTAGCAGCACCCCCCCCCCCCTTCCCTCTCCCCAGCGCCTTGAGACCCTCGCGGGTAAGTAGTGCGCTCTACAAATTCTGTGATTGATTGATTGATTACTACAAACGTATGCAATATAGGCTGTTCTGATCTCTCAAAGAGGAAAGGGCACCCATTCAAGGTATTTTTTGAAATCCAAAAGGGTCCCAAGCAAGAGTTCAGTCTTATGCTATACCTGAACCTAGCCAGCAAATGGATTGAGAAGCAAAAGTTCAAAATATTGGCTCCGCATCAGATTTTTCCCATCTCAGGAAAGGAGATTTGATGTGCACTGTGTCCAGGGCAAGGAAGCATATAAAGTGGTTGAGGTTCTCTGTATGCAACTCCCATTAACAGGACACAGTTCTTCTCTTTGGTCTAAAATCTAAACTTTTCAAAGAATGAATGATTACATTTATAAAGCATGCAGATATTCCAAGGAGTGTCCTGGCACTACAGACCAACAGCCCTACGAAAACACCACTCAAGCCAAAGCAAATAACCAGGTTTTATGATTCTTACTAAAAAGTGACTCTGAGCTCATCATACAAAGCTCTACATGGAGCATGTTCCACACTTGTATAGCTAATAAGGAGAAAGAGCAACCCCCATTCTAAACTACCTATTCTTAGGTACCACTACGAGAGAAGACAATGAAGAGCGCAAACCTTTCGAAGGGGTATAATGTTCCTTCATAGTAGTCAGATACTGAGGGCCAGCCGAAAGTAGGGCCTGTGGACTAAAACTAAAATCTTGAAGAGAATGCTCTTTTTTACTGGCAGCCAGTGCAGCAATCACATGAGGGGACCATAGAAGTTTGTTGAGGAAGTTTTAGTATATGCTGTGGGGCAGCTTTCTGAAAGAGCTGTAGTCTGCTAAGCAAATAATCCAGAAGACCAAGGTACAGAAGGTTACCATAATCTAACCTAGAGGTGGTAAATGCATGGGACCGTCTTTATGGAATTCAACGTAAGAAGGAAAAGACATTTGTTTAAGGCTAAGAACAATCCAAAGTGTGTAAAGACAGAACATTGTTGAACCTCACCCCTAGATTTTTCACAATCGTTTTATATCGGGAGGTGATGGGGACACCATTTCAGGCCAACAACTCTGCCACCAATTAGACTGGAATGACCCAAACTATAAAATCTCAGTCTTATCCATAGTACATATTCGGTGACTCACGCAGAGCCATTTAAAAACTGGACGAAGACAGGTATTAAGAGGTCCACATACAGCTTCAGCTCCCTTCTCAAAAAAGAGGAGTAGCTGGATATCATCAGCTTAAGACACCACCTTGAATTGAAACTATTCAACCAGTGAAGCCAGTGGGGTCAGATCAAGTAAAATCAAGACTGCCCTCTCTCCTGGATGCAGAGTCAATTTGATGTATTCAGATGATTCAAGCAATACAGTCCTCTGTGCTAGACTTAGGATGAAGTCTGGATTGGCTGAAATGAAGTAATTTATTGGTTTTCAGATAATCCGAAAGATGCTTCTCAAGCATTTTAGATATCGTTGAAAGGAGCTACATAGCTTATATATCAGACAGCACTTTGACGTTTTAAATCAGACAGCACGTTGAGGTGCGCAGAAGTTTTTTGACAAATTTATCCTGTTTGCAGACTGTTGGTATTGTGGTTGTTGAAATCAAAATGTTCAAAAGCCTATTCAAAATTGGGTTCATCACGTCAACTGCCATTGCCAGCAATGCAGCGGAACATGGATCAGCCAGAGAGCCAGATTTAGGGCCTTATTACGTTTACGGCAGTCCACAGCACTGTTGTGGTGACAGTCCAACCACCGCCACACTGCGGGCCTGCCCGCAGTATTTTGACTGTGGTGGTCGGACCGCAGCATCTGCCGGGATCCAGGATCCTGCGGCAGTGGCGCAGCGGTCAGGAGCAGAAATATGCTTGCGGGGCACCTCCAAGCAAATTAGGAGTTGCCTGTCCAGGAGTCGCGCGAATCGCGACCCAAGATGGCCGCCTAGCGTCAGAGCTCCTGCACCACGTCGGACATCGCGGTTCATTTTAAGCGGTTCCAGCGCTTCTACAATCACCATGTAGGCATATTTTTGAATCGGATCGCTTCCCCTACAGGAATCTACCTTTGTCAACCTCCGTTTTAAGGGATACTTACAGTATTATGCAGGTGAATTTCTAGCCGGTTTGCGGCCGCCATTTTGTCTTTTTCTCTTCAGCTTTTTTCCTTAAACTGCTTCTCATGGTGCCCTGAAGCATTATTTTTTCGACATTTTCTTCACCTATGTCAACTTTTTCTTCGCTGGAGTCTCTTTCAACATTGGTGAATCTGATTTTTAGCGGACTTGCTGAACCTATGAGGTAATTTTTCCTGTCTCCTCTACAACGCCTCTCAAATAGCCTCTTCCTGGGCTCTTCGTAGTCTGTTTAATGGGTAGAAGTAAATACCTACTCCATTCCACCAAGAAACAGACGTCCTACGACACGGCAGCTGGTCTTACTACCGCTACAGCTCCTACTTCTTCCTCACCTTCTAAGGCAGTGGTTCCCAAACTTTTTTGGCCTGTGGCTCCCTTGACCTAATCGGCAGTTGGCCGTGGCTCCCCACCATTTTTTTACCGGTGGGCGGGATTTAAGCCCGACCTCGGGAGTACTTCCTGTTGTCTTCCTTAAAGTAATTGGGACGCAATGAAGGTATTATAATCATATTTGTAACAAAATAAGAAGATAACAGTTGTTTAATAAAAACTCGTTAAGTGAGAAACGATACAAGATTAATAGCCAAATATGTTTCCATGCAATTTTTTTTAACCACACAACAATAGTTTAAAAACTTCTGTATAATAAAATATCTTTTTCAATGAACAGGAAAAACAACGGAGTCCGAATTTACCTTAAAAATCCTAGTGAGATGGATGTGCTTGTTTTTCCTTACATAGCTCCTGAAATCTTGGAGTTATTTTTGAGATTGCAACACGCATTTCTTTTTCAAGGTTAATTTTTGCCCTATATTTAGACTTTATCACTGCAACTGCTGAGAAACCAGCTTCACAAAGGTACGAAGTAGCAAACGGGATCAAAACATGCAGGGCTCTCTTGCTTATCATTGGGTATTCATCTCCAGTTTGGCACCAGAACTCAAGCAGTGACTGAGACTGGAACCTTACTTTCAATGCTGAGTCACTTGCAACATCAATAAGCTGTTCTGCTTCCTCATTGTTGAAATGCTGAGGTATCTCAGCATTGAAGGGGTCTCTCACCCATTTTATTGGCTCAACTTCATCCTCTGGAAAATATTTGTCAAGGTAAAAACGCAGTTGAGACAAATACAGAACAAAAACTGTCCGCAGGTCCTCCTTTAGCACCATCTCATTCTCCAGCAGAAACTGGTCCAATGAAGGAAAACATTTATAGTCACCTTTGCTTACACTGCTTTTCCAAAGGATCACTTTCTTCTTAAAGCCTGAAACTTTGTCTGACAGTTGCAAGATGTTAGTATTATTGCCTTGCAAGGACTTGTTCAGTGCATTCAGTTTTTCAAATAGATCAGAAAGAAAAGCCATTTGTATTATAAAGTCTGCATCAATAAATTTGTCAGCAAAACAATGTTCCTCATCATGTAGATATGAGTATATTTCATTCCTCAGCTCATATACTCTAAGCAGGGAGTTACCAAGAGACAACCACCGAGAACTGCTGTAGAACAAGAGGCATGAGTGTTCGGCACCCATGTCCTCACACAGTTTAGCAAAAAATCTTGCTTTCATTGCTCTTGTTTTAATATGATTTACCACTTTGATGACTATTTTCAGAATACCATGCAGTTCTTCACTGAGGTTTCCTGCTGCCAGTGCTTCTCGGTGTATTATACAGTGTGTCCAAACAGCATTAGGTGCTTTAGATTGTATGCGAGCTTGAAGTCCTTGGTAGCATCCTGCCATTGAACGACCCCCATCTGTACAAACTCCAACACATCTCTCCCAGTCAATTTGATTCTGTTGCATAAAATCATCCACAACCGCATACAAGTCTTGACCTGTAGTTCCACCTTTGATTTTTTTACAGAACAACAAATCCTCAACAATTTGTTTTTCGTATAGAAACCTGACATAGCAAATAAGATGGGTGTCTTTGTGGTTGTCTGTTGCCTCATCCAACTGGAGTGCAAAGTCCTTGCCTCTTAGATTACAGATGAGCTGATCGTTAATATCTTCAGCCATATCATTTATCCTCCGGCTGATAGTATTATTAGAAAGAGGCACTTTCAGCAGCTGTTTACCCGCATCTTCGCCGAGCATGATTGTTACCATATCAACAGCAGCAGGCAAAATCAGCTCTTCTGCAATTGTGTGGTTTTTTTACTCTGTGCAACTAGATAGGCCACTTTATATGAAGACAGGAGGGCGTTACTGTTAATTTTGGTTTGTTTTGAGAAAGTGGACTTTTGTAGTTTGGCTTCTGCAACTTTCCTTACAAAAATTCCCTTGGCTTTCCGACCACATTTGCATGAAGACTTTCAAGATGCCGCTTAAGTTTACTTGGAAGCATGGATTCCACAGCCAAAACTTTTAAACAGATTGCACATTGAGGACGCTCCTCATTATTAACCTGAACACACGTGAAACCATAATCCAGATACCTGTCATCGTACTTTCTGTACTTGGCTTTTCGTTTCACGTCCTCTTTTTGTCAGAAGAACCTGCAACTTCACTTTGCTCAGACGAACTTGAATTTGGCATTAGAAATCTCTTCATTGTCAATCAGAAAGATGGGAATCAGTTCCACTCGTCTGAATTATTCAGATGGAGAAGAGAAGAATTTACAAAAATATATAAGAAAGGTCTTTCTCTCTGTAAAGTTCCTGGTCTTCTTTTCTTTTCCTCTGCTCAAGTATTTCCAGGTTTCTTGCGGGTCTCATCCACAGTCTCCACGGTATAAGTCTGAAGTACAAAACATCCAGGTAAGACAAGTATAAGAAGAACGAAAGTTATCCTCTTTCTAATGATGGATCTATTATTTCTGTTAATTTCCAATAGTAGCCCATGATGATGGTGACCATTTGGATTAATTATTCTTATTGGTACCCCGCACAGACAGAAAGAGCATTCAGTTTTGTAATGAAATCTAAGATCGCACATTTTTGCAAACAATGAAGAAAGTCAAATTGCAGCTAATGTGTACATCAGACTGTGATTTGTAACACCAAATACCACACTTCAACAATTCCTGGGTCCATTCAAGGACATACCACAGTAGTACGGAGTTCGCTACAGCACGGACATACGGTTTTTCATCAAAATCATGGCAGCAGTTTGACTATCAGTCCCATTCCCTGACATAACCAACCAATATCTGTTGTGTATTTTGCAATCTAGGCAAGTGAAAAATGTACGAATGCATGCCATTTGCTGTTTGTGCTCATTAGGGTGGTTTTGGGTCAATGTGCTGGCATAAACGTGACAGCAATGAAAGGCAGAGCAACATTACAGAACAAGCATTTGCAATGCAATAGGTCTCGCATTTGCCAGAGTTTGAGCTATTGGCATTGTAAATGACAATGCCTCTTATTTAGGTGTTTTGAAAACTTAGAAGCAGTGCGTAAACATACACTTTGTACTTATAGTCGTTGCCTACGAGAAGCAAGGCTGGCAGTAAATGAGGTGCAGTTACTGACAGCCTTGCTTCTCATAAACAACGACTATAAGTACAAAGTGGGTGTTTACGCACTGCTTGCGAGTTTTCAAAACATATAAATACAAGCATTTGCAACGCAATAGGTCTTGCTTTATTTATTTTTTTACAGTTAGAGCTATTGGCGTTGTAATGGAAATGTGTTTTACTTATGTAAGAGAGAGTGAGAGTGTGAAACTGATAGAAAGAGAGAGGGAGATGGTATATAGAAATAGTTTGAGTTATTTGCATATATAAGTGAGAGGTAGAGTGAACAGAGAGAGTATGAAATAGACAGTGAAAGAGTTAGAGAAAGGTAGAGTTACATGCTGGCGGTCGCGCAATCTAAAACAACCCAAAAAAAAAATGCTGGTAACAAAAATGGTATAGCCTTGCATCAGCGCTTCGTGAATATTATAGTGCACGTTCCCTGTGGATAACTCTTTCATGGTACTGCAATCTCCAACTTTCAACAGTTACATATTAAAAAAATATAGCAGCTGTGGTGATGGGGCACAAGGAGGCCAGCTGTGAAAACCTTGCTCTTTCGAATGCCCCTTCCTCACTGTTGTGAATTCGTAATAATATATATATTTAAAAAAAAAATACATTTTATGAGCAAAATCTACTATGGTCAGCAAAGAGGTCTATATTCACTCTGGGGGAACCTGCAATCGTGGCGCAGAGTTTGCCTGCAAAATCGGAAGTGTGGGACTGCAGACCGGGTGCCAGGCACCACAGAGTGTGGGACTGCAGACCAGTGCCAGGCACCATAGAGTGTGGGACTGTGCACTGGATTACAATAAAAATCTGCTTTATCCAGTGCAGGCATGAACTTGCACCGGGACAGCACAGGAGTGAAACATGTGCCTGCAGTTTCAAACTACTAGTCCTTCTTCCACTGAGGGGGCCTGACCTGTTTTTTCGACGGGGCAAAGACTTCACAGCAAGCGGCTGCAATGTATGACTGCAATTGCGATGTTCCTGAGGGCCCAATGCCCATTCTCAATAGGCACTGACTGGTGAATTCTTAAATGTGCACCACTTCTTAGGCACTGCACAGTTACTGTGCCTCCCAAAAGCCTCTTTACCCCTGCGCCCTTGTTACTGCAACACAGGCACAAAGGCAAGGATAATCCTATGTAAACCTAATAACTCCCTCTTCAGATCACAGGTGCAAAATGCACACCTACATGATAATTATTACAGAAGAAGCTGCTTTGAAACATGCTCATCACATACCCTAGCATCCCCTTTGCGCTGTGGACAAAAAAATCCCCTCTTTAGCTAAAATGGCAGGATTTACCAACAACTACCAACACACACTTTCAAATTGTTCCTTAAGCAAGAAGCGAGTTTTCAACAAGTGGTCAGAAACAATTCACAGACAGGAAGAAAAACATGGGAATGAAAAGGCTCGATTTTCACTGCAGTACTGAAAAGGGTTGTTCAATGTTTTTGGGTGTTCAGATTGATTTAATTTGAGGAAAAAGGCATAGAATCAGACACTCGCGATACAAGCCTAAAACACCTCCAAAGCTTCAGTTTCTAGAATTACACCCAGCACCCTGCAGAGATGGGCAAGCAGAAGCCTCGATAGGGGAAAAGTATGAGGGACGTGTCTGTCCTGCAGTGCTTAGTTCTCCAGAGAGGTGAAAGATCAGAGAGCGAGGAAGAGAGAAGTAAACAACAGCTGAGGTGGGGGGGGTTTGCAAAATTAGATAGCTACGTTTCAAATAAGTTCACAAGGGAGAGACCAGAGAGCGCGTGGAGAAGAGAAGGAAAAAGGAAGAGGTTATTTAAGAATAAGGGAGCTGAGATGTGGTGGATGCAAAAGAAGAACAAATGAGATAACACGTGGTGAGGACAGAAAAAGGCATTCGGAGAAACAAGAGAGCACAAATCCCACATTAACCGGCACTACAAGCCCTTGCTTTACTTACCGATTTCCTGGTGAAGAGGGTCCCACGAGGCACAGCACAACACGGGGATCAGCAACAACGATCCTCAAACGCTCAGAGCTTGCTATGGCAGTAATGCCGAGACTACGCATTTTAAAGCACGTATGATGCGTGCGTACGTACGCACGTATGGCGGCAGTGCGCTCTTGGGCAAAACCATTCTGAAGGTGGCGTTTCAAACCGGGGGGGGTTTGAAATGCCACCTTCAGAATGCTGCGCTGCGGCTGTAATTTCCTTGACCCACATCCTGCGCGGCGGCGCGGCGCCCCTGGCTTCTACTCACGGCGCACCGGGGTGCCGCGGCGCACACTTTGGGAACCGCAGTTCTAAGGTCTTGGCGCAAGAGGCTTGCTCTGTTACCACAGCTTCATTGACCATGGCAACTAAATCTCAATCTCCTTCTACTACTGTCTAGAGACTCAAACATGACCCTCCCTCCCCTCCTAAAGCTGTCTCTCCGGTCTCTCTGGATATTGTCTTGGAAGAAATCCGCGCCTCAGACCTTTCATCGAAGAAACAAACTCTCGTCTACAGACCTTGGATAACAAATGGTCCTCTATGGAATCCCGCCTTACTTTGGTGGAGCAGCAGCTTGATGGGTTGCAGGATTCATCTTCCAGAATTTCCTCTTTGGAGAAAGAAGTTCTACAATTGAGAAGATCGACCAAGGATCTTGAAAATAGAAACCTTCGTAATAACCTTCGCATCTATGGAATTCCTGAGGGTCTTGAAGGAGATGGCCCTGTTGTGTACTTTACTTCCTTTCTGCCACAATTCTTGGGTCTTCCATCTTTGACCAAACTAAATATACAACGTGCTCATAGACTGGGCCCTCGTTTATCTTCATCGGCTGCTCCTTCTAAACCTCGTGGAGTGATCATCTTGTTTTTACAATTCACGGATCTTCTACAAGTCCTAAGTGCAGCTAAAGCCAAAAAACAACTGACGTGGCTTGGCACCAAAGTATTTATTTCTCAGGATGTCTCTTCGGCCACCGCCAAGCGGTGTAAAGAATTCCTTGACCTTCGTCCGGCTCTTCGATCCTTGGGTGCACGCTATGGATTATTCCACCCGTGCCTGTTTAAAGTCACCTTCTTAAACAAGACTTCTACTTTTGAAGATCCGGCTGATTTTAGAAGATTCATTCAGTCCCATTCCACTACTTCAATGGAGATTGCTGGCCTTCCTTCTATACCGTGACTCTCACGTTTCTTTTGTGGTGTTATTCATTCCATATAATGTCGTAGTGTTATGTTATTTAATTCCATTGTTCTTCTTGTTCTCACTTGCATAACTTTGTTTCCCTTTACATGGTTCTTTGAAATTCATTGTATCATGTTTCCGTTCCTGTTTATGTCTAATTGAAGTCATGGTGTGGTGTATTGCCCGTTGTTGGGTGTGCTGTTTTTGTTGTCCGTTGCCGCTTCTCATCCTTCCCTTTGTTCCCCGTAAGGTACGTACCACAGTCGTCATTTTTTGACATGTACTGTCTTCTCTTTTGTATTCTCTCTTCCCTTCTATTCTTCCCTCCTTAATGTATCTCTCCCCTTCTTTTTTCTGGTGATATTGCTTCCCTTCTCCTATATGCTTTTTTCTTCATATGTTTTCTTGACTTTCCTATCCTATACATTATCTTCTCTCTTCCTGACATCTCGTTGGTTTCTATCTCTTCTCCTTTTCTCTCCCTTTATCTCTTACTTCATTATTTCATTGCTGCATGTATTGTTCTTTATTTATTATTGATGGTTTTACATTCAGAGTTATTTCCTGGAATGTGAAAGGCTTCATTAACCCAATTAAAAGACAGAGAATATTATCACATCTTGCCTCTTACAATCCTGATTTGGTTCTCTTACAAGAGACTCACCTTACAGAACCTGAGGCATTAAAATTGAAAAAAGGTTGGGTTGGTTCAGTTTTAGTCTCTCCTACTTCCACTAAGAAAAATGGTGTTATAATTTTATATCACAAGAAATTGAATTGTAAAGTTATATTGCAAGAAATTGATACTGATGGGAGATGGTTGCTAGCTAAGTTACTAATTAATAACGTTTCTTTGACCGTATTCAATGTTTATGGCCCTACTCAACCTGACTGTTCCTTTTGGCCTCGGATCACACAGAAATGTATTCAGTTTAGAGATGATCTCTTTATCCTAGTTGTTGACCCCTTTCTTGACCGTCAATCTCAGGTACGCTTCATTCCTCATAAAACCCATAAACAATTTCTTGACACTATTTCCCAAACACATCTTGTAGATGCTTGGAGACTCTCTCACCCCGATTCTCTCGACTTTTCTTTCTTCTCTCCTCCTCATAACTCCTTTCCCGTTTATACTATATTTTTCTTTCTCAGTCTTTATCTCAAAATCTTTTATCTTCATCTATTGAACCCATTGTCATTTACGACCATGCCCCGATTGTGGTTGACTTTGATCTACTCCTCCACATCCCAGGTCCTCTAGATGGCGTTTAACAATTCTCTCCTTCTTGACCCTCTTTTTTCTTCTTCTTTCACCACTTTTGCTAACAAATTTTTTGAACTAAACAGTGATCCTAACTCTCCCCCCATATACTATGGGATTCCTTTAAGGCTACAGTGAGGGGTTTTATCATGGACTTCGTCTCACAAAAGAAGAAACGTTTCCTTCAACAACACAAAGCTACTCTAGCAAATATTAAGGCCTTAGAAAACAAATTCTATACCTCGCCGGCAGACTCGGTTTTACAAGCTCTTGTCCGTGCCAAATTAGCCTTTAACAAGACTACGACTGATAATGCGTCTTCCATACTGCTCCGTAGCAGTGCTCGATATTACGGAGGACGCAATAAAGTTGGTAAACTTTTAGCAAATTATCTCAAATCCCGTAAAGACCGTACTCTAATCGACTCTATTTATTCCTCAGATGGCAATCCCATTCATAAGGACCAGGATATTCTCAATGAATTTATGCTATTTTATAAAGACCTTTATACCCCAGAATCTCCTCCTTCCAACTCCCTCATTCAATCTTATCTTAACAAGCTTCCGACCCCGTCTAATGATCACCTTAATTTTTCTAAACTTGAAACAGACTTTTCCCTTAATGAATTATCCAATGCTTTAAATGTTTTAAAGAAAGGGAAAACCCCCGTCCCGGATGGTTTTTCAGTTGAATTTTATTTGCATTTTTCTAACTTATTACTTCCTAAATTCGTGGAACTTTTTCATTCATTCTTTCTTTCCGGTAAGACAGACGGCACCTTTCAAGAGGCCACGATTTGCTTGATTCATAAAGACGGTCGGGATCCCATGTTATGTAAAAATTATCGTCCGATTTCTTTGGTCAATGTAGACTATAAATTATTCGCCAAAACACTTGCTTTACGCCTAGAGCCTCTTATGCCTCATTTGGTTGGTAAGGAGCAGTGTGGTTTCGTCAAGGGCAGATTAACTTCGGACAACTCTCGTCTTTTTCTTAACGTCTTAAACAAAATTCCTTCCCTTTCCACATCCTTAGCGGCCATTTCTGTCGATGCTGAAAAAGCATTTGATAGAGTTGATTGGTCCTTTTATTTGAATCTTTGATGTGGCATGGTTTTGGTCCCAAGTTGATTTCGCTTATTTCTTTATTATATTCTGCCCCCAGAGCCTCGGTGTTAGTCAATGGCTGTGTATCTTCCTACTTTCCCCTTCAACGTGGAGTTCGTCAAGGCTGCCCTCTCTCCCTCTCTCTTTATCTTAGCTCTCGAACCCTTTTTGTCATCAATCCGTAATAATGAATCTATATCTGATTTCTCTTATGGTGTGCAACATTTAAAACTTTCCGAATATGCAGATGATATTCTACTCTTTATTTCCGCTCCTGAAGTTTCTATTCCTCCTTTATTACATGAATTCTCTTCATTTTCCCTTGTCTCTGGTTACAAAATCAATTCAGATAAAACAGAAATTCTCCCTCTCACAAAATTTTGTTTTCAACATTCCTTCTCTTCCACTGGTTTTGCATGGAATAGCTCTAAAATCAAATACTTAGGTATGTGGTTCTCCAACTCCATCGCCTCTTCTGTTAAACTAAATATGACTGAGGCCTTATCTCGGATTGACAAACTATTCTCATCCTGGAATCCTCTCTTTCTTTCGTGGTGGGGTCGGTTGGACTCAATTAAGATGATGATTACTCCAATCTTAATTTATGCTCTTTCCGTGCTCCCTGTCCATATTCCTGCCTGTTACTTTAAAAAGATTTATTCTCACCTCTCCAAATTTCTTTGGAAAAATAAAAAAGCCAGAATATCTTTATCTTTTCTTCGCAAGGCAAAATCTAATGGGGGTGTGAATTTTCCTGATTTTCGTATTTACCATAAATCCTTCTCTCTCCGTCAGGCCTCGAAATGGCTCCTTTCCGAACCTTCCCCTTTTACCCCCTATGGCTTTCCATTGAACGTGCTTTGCTTTTACCCTTCTCTTTAAAGGAAGTTCTGGCCTTTTCTGCCAAAACTCCTCAAACTTCTCTTCCCTTGTTTAAACACACTTGTTTCCTGTTGAAACCTTTAATCCAACCAAAATTTGTTTCTAGGGAGTCCTTTTTAGAATCTCCAATTTGGCACAATTCCTTTATTACCATTAACAATAGAACTATATTTTGGAAATCCTGGCAATTAAAAGGAATAATTTGGGTCAAGAACCTGTTTGATGGTTTGTCTCCCTGTTCCTTTCCCCAATTTCAGGCTACCTTTCATTGTCCCCGTTCTTTTCTACAGAAATTCTCTTCTTTAATGGCAGTTATTCTTGATACCTTCTACTCTCTTCCCTCTACTCCTCTTCTCTCTGAACAAAACTCTCTTCTCAAGATTCTTCTCTCTCTACCTAAGGCCTCTCTTATTTACAAACATTCCTTCGCTCCTGATCCAGATCGTCCTAAAAATAAAATAGAACGTGCATGGGAGTTAGACCTGGGATGTGAATGGACCGTCAACTTTTGGGACAAACTCTGGTCCTGTTCTCTTAAAATTTCTAAATCTGCTTCTCTCACTCAATATATGTTTTTCCTTTACCATAGACTTATTTCACCCCTACTTCTATAGCTAAATTTTCCCATTCTACTGACACAAAGTGCTGGACCTGTGGCTCTCCTAATGCTGATCTCATGCACCTTCTCTTTCTTTGCCCTTCCGTTTCTCATTTTTGGGGGAAAATTTGGTCCTATATTTCTCGCTTATTCAACATTTTCATTCCTTTTTCTATTCCTATTCTTTTCTCTGGGAGTCTGTTTGAATTTTTAGATCTCCCTACTCACAAACATGGTCTTTTTGACCTTATGTTAGCTTTAGCTTTTCAACTCATAACTCTTAATTGGAAAACTCTTACAAAACTTTCTGTCCAACACTGGTGGAATAGTCTCTGCCATCTTCATCGACTTGATATTGCTTTTGCCTCCTCTTGCAATCCAATGGTTAATAGAGATCTTTTTTGGTTCCCACTTACTACCTATTTAGACAAAATGGTACTAACAAATAATTCTCGTTTAAATTCTGAAAATTTCAAACCCCCGTAATTATTTATTTTCTCTTCTTTTTCTTCTAACCCTTGTTGGCTTATTGTATTTCTTAACTATAATATGATTATTGTTCACATTCATTTGTAAGATATGCAATATCACATATATTATTCAATTGTAAGAGTTCCCCCACTACCCCTCGTCTCCCCTTCCTCCCCCTTCCCTACCCTTACTTCCTTAGAAAATTTAAAAGCTTTCTTTTTGCTCTTGTGCTAGCCATTTTATTGTTTATGTGTCTATTTCAATAAGCTCTTCTTTGTATTGCTGGCCTTCTGTATTCCCTGTTATTATCCAAATAAAGCTTTTTAAACAGGAGGAGTTGCCTGTCCACTGCCCGTTTCATGGTGGTGAGCCTGCCATGAAAAGGGTGGCTGAGGGCCGTAACAGTGCCGCTCCTGGGCCTGGGGGTGCATGCAGGGGGCACATGTTGTGCCCCCTGGAATTGCACTCCCTAGTTACTACACGGTATGGCATGCATGACTTGGTGCATGCCACACCGTGCAGGAATGTGCTGCAGATGCTGTCACAGCGGCGGTCTGCTGTTAAGGCTCTGCTATGAGCCTTAAACAGCCGCCATCGTGAGACCGCCCCAGCACCGCCCGTCCAACCTGGATTTAACTCTGAATCCAGCGGGCAGGCGCACCACGGACTTGGCAGTCCTCCTTCGGACGGAGCGGGGGCGGTGCCACAGGAGGACTGCCAAAAACATAAAAAGTCCCTAAGTCATCCAAACTTGCAGCCTAAGATACCCACATAGAGATGGAATTCAACTGGAGAAGCGAACAAAGCCTAGGGGCAGCCCCAATGCCCCTAATCAATCCATCGGCATCTAGAGCGGATGTCTTAGCCAAATTATGTTGGATTTTAGAGGTTAAAGATTTTCTCCTCAAAAAACACTGAGAGCTTATCGCACAGCTCGCAAGAAGGTAAAATATCAGTGGAAGTGCATGTCAGTACATAAATGAAGACCCTGAGGCCTGTACAGAAACTTGCCCAACACAGATAGAATTGGAGGTCCTTTGTTGCTGCCTTACTTACCAGTAAGCACAGGGGGCAGTAAGTAAGCATGTCAATAGTGGAAGCCACCTTTGTAGACAAGAAATCTGCTTCTGAACGATTGTTTAATAAAAGCCCATTCGTCAGACAGGGCACGTCAATATTAGAGTTTCACTATTGAACTGCATTGTCATCTTGGTCCCGAGGGCCTGATTTTTCTCGGCGGACAAGTTACTCCACACAACGGTGACGGATATCCCTTCTGCCAAAATATAAATCCCATAGGATATAATGGGATATATATTTCGGCGGACGGGATATCCTTCACCGTTGTGATGGAGTAACCCGTCCGCTGAGAACTAAATCAGGCCCCAATTCAGCTTTCAGAAATCCACAATAATTGCTGTGCAGATTCTCAGTTACCTAGGGGCTATGTTTAACAACTAGTGAGGAGAAATGTATTCTTTGGAGGAGAAAGTGACTACCATTCTTCAGAAGTGACTCCCTCTTCAGAAAACTCACCTGTGACCTGCTCTCAGGATTTTGGCCATCCTACGATCCGCACCATCTTGCATCTTCATTGTAGGAAATGTCAGGCTCAAATTCAGCTTCTTCGAGAATGCTTGTAGGATCAGGTCAAAAATGCTAACCTATGTAACTTGTCAAAGCTTTCAAAGAGAATCTAGACCTGTGTGTATCCTACCTATCCCCTTTCAAAGTACGCCCACCAATTAATTAAATAATAAGTGTGTGCACCAGGCAGGGGCATGGGGTATCTAGGGAATGTACCTGTTGAGTAATGCTTCACGATGTTCTATCCTCTTTTAGCAATGATTCTCCTTCTGGGTGATTTTGAATTTGCCGCCAATCAAATACTTCTTTGACTGAATGGTTTAAGTACAAATGTTCTATTCGCATTACCCAATTCCCAGCAGGGATTAGTTGGAGCTCTGCAACCTTTTGAAGTCCTTGACTTGCTATACTTCTAATAGCAACTACCCTGTTACACATTTGCCTTTTACTTCTTCTGCCTTTTCTAAGTCAAAATTTTATGACTAACCTTTTGATTCTCCTTCTTTTTCAGTAGCTTTATCGGTGCAGCCGCACCATCAAGCTTCATTATGCAGTGGATTCCAAAAGAATCTTGTCAGGACAGGAATCGACCTTCCTTTTGGAGTACTGGAAAGCCAAGCGTCTGCATGTGCTCGGCGTCTGGCTTATATAGAATGGATGAGCAAAAAATGGGCATTGCGCCACAAGACTTGGGTAACTCCTGTTTTAAATAGTCTGAGATTTCCCCTAGCCATGTGCTCGTGTTGGTGCCAAATCATTTGTCTTTGAAAATGCCATGGGCCAAGGATCCCCTAGAGTAATATAAAGGAAAAATGGATTTGTGAACCTAAAGATCCTAGATGTGCAAATCATTCTGGCACATCATTAGAGGCTGAAACCTTGTGGTTGTGGGGACAAATGTAGCATTTTGTGGTAGCATGCCTATATCTCACCCGAATATTTTGCTCTTTGTGACAGTGCCCCCTCCCAAAGGTTAAATTACTGGTCTGGGTCTGTGTTTTTTTTTTTTTAAGTAAAAGGATCTCACCAGCCTTGGGCCATGTATATGACCTGCAGATTCCCATGATTGATCTTACGGCCTGTAGCCTTTCCAATGCACAAGATAGAAGAGCTTTATTTAAACTCTCTTGGCATCAAGTATTGCTTTTACTTCAAATACCAAATTTTGACCAATCATAGTGGGAGGCTTGGGGAGGGGTGGATCTTGGTATCTTTTGCATAAGGCTTTATGAAGAAGCAGGAGCACTTTTAGGTCTTCAGGCACTTGGAATTTAACATTTACAGGGTTCACTATATGCAAAATCTTGAACGGAAGGATCCCTATAATGTTAGGCAAAGTGTTTGGGATCCTCCCAGTCTCAGATTCTTTGTTGCTAAGTATACTTGGTCTCCTTCCATATATGAAGGTTCTTTGATGCATAACAATCAGTTCCTTCTTTGTTTTTTTTTCTTTAGTTTGACATAATTGCTAAATAACCCTTTGTTGAATGTCTTTATTAATATGTCTTTATTGGGTTTATGTTAATATACATCAACAAAAACAGAAAGACAACACAGCACAGTCAGCATGTACACCTTTGTTGAATGTTAGCTACGTTTTTGTGATGCTCTCCAACTGATGAAGCGATACCAAAGGGGATGACGGACGGAGCGTTAGAGCAAATCAAACACTCACCCCCAGTCAACTGATCTGGGTTTAATCCATCATCATTCTTTAGCTCACTCCGCCACCCCAGTTCAGACATGGCCATATGCAAATCAGTCTGACCCTGTGCCTCATGGGAACAGTCCAGCCCGAACTGCCAAGCCATGTCTTCCCTGGACCGGAAACAAGCATCCTGGGACCGGTTTCGGGTTCAAAACCTCATCAGCCAGGCTATCTTGAATCCAGTGGCAAAGTGAGCAAGGGACCCACGTCTGGGCATACCCTGCCAACTTAGGGCGAACAAAGCGATACTCAAAGGGGATGATGGACGGAGCGTTAGAGCAAATCAAACACTCACCCCCAGTCAACTGATCTGGGTTTAATCCATCATCATTCTTTAGCTCACTCCACCACCCCAGTTCAGACATGGCCATATGCAAATCAGTCTGACCCTGTGCCTCATGGGAACAGTCCAGCCCGAACTGCCAAGCCATGTCTTCCCTGGACCGGAAACAAGCATCCTGGGACCGGTTTCGGGTTCAAAACCCTCATCAGCCAGGCTATCTTGAATCCAGTGGCAAAGTGAGCAAGGGACCCACGTCTGGGCATACCCTGCCAACTTAGGGCGAACAAAGCGATACCAAAGGGGATGATGGACGGAGCGTTAGAGCAAATCAAACACTCACCCCCAGTCAACTGATCTGGGTTTAATCCATCATCATTCTTTAGCTCACTCCACCACCCCAGTTCAGACATGGCCATATGCAAATCAGTCTGACCCTGTGCCTCATGGGAACAGTCCAGCCCGAACTGCCAAGCCATGTCTTCCCTGGACCGGAAACAAGCATCCTGGGACCGGTTTCGGGTTCAAAACCCTCATCAGCCAGGCTATCTTGAATCCAGTGGCAAAGTGAGCAAGGGACCCACGTCTGGGCATACCCTGCCAACTTAGGCGAACAAAGCGATACCAAAGGGGATGATGGACGGAGCGTTAGAGCAAATCAAACACTCACCCCCAGTCAACTGATCTGGGTTTAATCCATCATCATTCTTTAGCTCACTCCACCACCCCAGTTCAGACATGGCCATATGCAAATCAGTCTGACCCTGTGCCTCATGGGAACAGTCCAGCCCGAACTGCCAAGCCATGTCTTCCCTGGACCGGAAACAAGCATCCTGGGACCGGTTTCGGGTTCAAAACCCTCATCAGCCAGGCTATCTTGAATCCAGTGGCAAAGTGAGCAAGGGACCCACGTCTGGGCATACCCTGCCAACTTAGGGCGAACAAAGCGATACCAAAGGGGATGATGGACGGAGCGCTAGAGCAAATCAAACACTCACCCCCAGTCAACTGATCTGGGTTTAATCCATCATCATTCTTTAGCTCACTCCACCACCCCAGTTCAGACATGGCCATATGCAAATCAGTCTGACCCTGTGCCTCATGGGAACAGTCCAGCCCGAACTGCCAAGCCATGTCTTCCCTGGACCGGAAACAAGCATCCTGGGACCGGTTTCGGGTTCAAAACCCTCATCAGCCAGGCTATCTTGAATCCAGTGGCAAAGTGAGCAAGGGACCCACGTCTGGGCATACCCTGCCAACTTAGGGCGAACAAAGCGATACTAAAGGGGATGATGGACGGAGCGTTAGAGCAAATCAAACACTCACCCCCAGTCAACTGATCTGGGTTTAATCCATCATCATTCTTTAGCTCACTCCACCACCCCAGTTCAGACATGGCCATATGCAAATCAGTCTGACCCTGTGCCTCATGGGAACAGTCCAGCCCGAACTGCCAAGCCATGTCTTCCCTGGACCGGAAACAAGCATCCTGGGACCGGTTTCGGGTTCAAAACCCTCATCAGCCAGGCTATCTTGAATCCAGTGGCAAAGTGAGCAAGGGACCCACGTCTGGGCATACCCTGCCAACTTAGGGCGAACAAAGCGATACCAAAGGGGATGATGGACGGAGCGCTAGAGCAAATCAAACACTCACCCCCAGTCAACTGATCTGGGTTTAATCCATCATCATTCTTTAGCTCACTCCACCACCCCAGTTCAGACATGGCCATATGCAAATCAGTCTGACCCTGTGCCTCATGGGAACAGTCCAGCCCGAACTGCCAAGCCATGTCTTCCTGGACCGGAAACAAGCATCCTGGGACCGGTTTCGGGTTCAAAACCCTCATCAGCCAGGCTATCTTGAATCCAGTGGCAAAGTGAGCAAGGGACCCACGCCTGGGCATACCCTGCCAACTTAGGGCGAACAAAGCGATACCAAAGGGGATGATGGACGGAGCGTTAGAGCAAATCAAACACTCACCCCCAGTCAACTGATCTGGGTTTAATCCATCATCATTCTTTAGCTCACTCCACCACCCCAGTTCAGACATGGCCATATGCAAATCAGTCTGACCCTGTGCCTCATGGGAACAGTCCAGCCCGAACTGCCAAGCCATGTCTTCCCTGGACCGGAAACAAGCATCCTGGGACCGGTTTCTGGTTCAAAACCCTCATCAGCCAGGCTATCTTGAATCCAGTGGCAAAGTGAGCAAGGGACCCACGTCTGGGCATACCCTGCCAACTTAGGGCGAACAAAGCGATACGCAAAGGGGATGATGGACGGAGCGCTAGAGCAAATCAAACACTCACCCCCAGTCAACTGATCTGGGTTTAATCCATCATCATTCTTTAGCTCACTCCACCACCCCAGTTCAGACATGGCCATATGCAAATCAGTCTGACCCTGTGCCTCATGGGAACAGTCCAGCCCGAACTGCCAAGCCATGTCTTCCTGGACTGGAAACAAGCATCCTGGGACCGGTTTCGGGTTCAAAACCTTCATCAGCCAGGCTATCTTGAATCCAGTGGCAAAGTGAGCAAGGGACCCACGCCTGGGCATACCCTGCCAACTTAGGGCGAACAAAGCGATACCAAAGGGGATGATGGACGGAGCGTTAGAGCAAATCAAACACTCACCCCCAGTCAACTGATCTGGGTTTAATCCATCATCATTCTTTAGCTCACTCCACCACCCCAGTTCAGACATGGCCATATGCAAATCAGTCTGACCCTGTGCCTCATGGGAACAGTCCAGCCCGAACTGCCAAGCCATGTCTTCCCTGGACCGGAAACAAGCATCCTGGGGACCGGTTTCTGGTTCAAAACCCTCATCAGCCAGGCTATCTTGAATCCAGTGGCAAAGTGAGCAAGGGACCCACGTCTGGGCATACCCTGCCAACTTAGGGCGAACAAAGCGATACTCAAAGGGGATGATGGACGGAGCGTTAGAGCAAATCAAACACTCACCCCCAGTCAACTGATCTGGGTTTAATCCATCATCATTCTTTAGCTCACTCCACCACCCCAGTTCAGACATGGCCATATGCAAATCAGTCTGACCCTGTGCCTCATGGGAACAGTCCAGCCCGAACTGCCAAGCCATGTCTTCCCTGGACCGGAAACAAGCATCCTGGGACCGGTTTCGGGTTCAAAACCCTCATCAGCCAGGCTATCTTGAATCCAGTGCCAAAGTGAGCAAGGGACCCACGTCTGGGCATACCCTGCCAACTTAGGGCGAACAAAGCGATACCAAAGGGGATGATGGACGGAGCGTTAGAGCAAATCAAACACTCACCCCCAGTCAACTGATCTGGGTTTAATCCATCATCATTCTTTAGCTCACTCCACCACCCCAGTTCAGACATGGCCATATGCAAATCAGTCTGACCCTGTGCCTCATCAATCAATCAATCAATCACGGTATTTATAGAGCGCGCTACTCACCCGGGAGGGTCTCAAGGCGCTGGGGGAGGGGGTAAGTTACTGCTCGAACAGCCAGGTCTTGAGCTGCTTCCTGAAGGAGAGATGGTCCTGGGTTCGCCGAAGGTGAGTGGGGAGGGAGTTCCAGGTCTTGGCTGCCAGGTAGGAGAAGGATCTTCCTCCGGCGGTGGCTCTGCGGATGCGTGGTACGGTGGCGAGGGCGTGGCTGGTTGATCGTAGCTGGCGGGTGGGCGTGTAGAAGGTCATGCGGTCGTTGAGGTACTTGGGGCCCAGGTCGTGGAGGGCCTTGTGTGCGTGGGTGAGGAGTCTGAACGTGATTCTCTTGCTGACGGGGAGCCAGTGCAGGTCTTTCAGGTGTCCGGTGATGTGGCTGTGCCGGGGATGTCCAGGATGAGTCGTGCGGAGGCGTTCTGGATGCGCTGGAGTCTTTTTTGAAGTTTGGCTGTGGTTCCGGCGTAGAGGGTGTTCCCATAGTCCAGTCGGCTGGTGACGAGTGCCTGGGTGACGGTCTTCCTGGTTTCAGTGGGGATCCATCTGAAGATCTTGCGGAGCATGCGCAGGGTGTTGAAGCACGAAGATGAGACGGCGCTGACTTGTCTGGTCATCGACAGGGAGGAGTCCAGGATGAAGCCCAGGTTGCGTGCGTGGTCCGTTGGCTTGGGCGCGGTGCCCAGGGCCGGGGCCACCAAGAGTTGTCCCAGGCGGAGGGTGATGAGCCCAGGATGAGGACTTCCGTCTTGTCTGAGTTCAGTTTAAGGCGGCTGTTCCTCATCCAGTCGGCGACGTCTCTCATCCCGTCGTGTAGGTTGGCTCTGGCGGTGGTGGGGTCGCTGGTGAGGGAGAGGATCAGCTGGGTGTCGTCGGCGTAGGAGATGATGTTGAGGTTGTGTTGGCGTGCGATGGCTGCGAGGGGGCTCATGTAGACGTTGAAGAGGGTTGGACTGAGTGAAGATCCTTGTGGAACGCCGCAGATGACTTCGGTGGCCTCCGGATCTGAACGGGGGAGGCGGACTTCTGGGTTCTTCCGGCGAGGAACGAGATGATCCATTCCAGTGCTTTCTCGGATTCCGATGTTGCTGAGGCGCTTCACTAGGGTGCGGTGGCAGACGGTGCCGAACGCCGCGGAGAGGTCCAAGAGGATGAGGGCTGCTGTTTCCCCGTTGTCGGTTAGGGTTCTGATGTCGTCGGTGGCTGCGATAAGGGCGGCTCTCGGTGCTGTGGTTGGCCCGAAACCCGGACTGCGAGGGGTCGAGGGATCCATTCGTCTCGAGGAAGGCGGCAAGCTGTCTGTTGACGGTCTTCTCGATGACTTTGGCCGGAAACGGAAGGAGCGAGATGAGACGGTAGTTCTTGAGGTCGGTGGGGTCCGCCGTTGGTTTCTTCAGGAGGGCGGTAAGCTCGGCGTGCTTCCAGCTCTCCGGGAAGGTGGCGGTGTGGAAGGAGGAGTTGATGATGTCCCGGAGATGGGGTGCGATGGTGGCGCCGGCTTTGTTGAAGACGTGGTGTGGGCAGGGGTCGGTTGGTGATCCGGAGTGGATGGAGTTCATCGCGCGGGTGGTGTCTTCGGTGCTGATCGGGGTCCAGTTGCAGAGGGTGGTGGTGGCGGGCGTTGGTTCGGCGGTAGGGTGCGTGGTCTGTGCGTCGAAGCTGTTATGTATGTCGGTGATCTTGCGGTGGAAGAACGCGGCGAGTGAGTTGCAGAGGTCTTGCGAGGGGGTGATGTCGTTGTTTCCGGCGCTGGGGTTGGAGAACTCTTTGACGATGCTAAAAAGTTCCTTGCTGTCGTGGGCGTTGTTGTCCAGTCGTTCTTTGAGTGCCGACTTCTTGGTGGCACGGATCATCTGGTGGTGTTTGCGGGTGGCGTGCTTGAGGGCGGTCCTGTTGTCTGTGGTCTGGTCGAGTCGCCAGGCTTTCTCGAGAGTGCGGCAGTTCATGGGAACAGTCCAGCCCGAACTGCCAAGCCATGTCTTCCCTGGACCGGAAACAAGCATCCTGGGACCGGTTTCGGGTTCAAAACCCTCATCAGCCAGGCTATCTTGAATCCAGTGGCAAAGTGAGCAAGGGACCCACGTCTGGGCATACCCTGCCAACTTAGGGCGAACAAAGCGATACTCAAAGGGGATGACGGACGGAGCGTTAGAGCAAATCAAACACTCACCCCCAGTCAACTGATCTGGGTTTAATCCATCATCATTCTTTAGCTCACTCCACCACCCCAGTTCAGACATGGCCATATGCAATTCAGTCTGACCCTGTGCCTCATGGGAACAGTCCAGCCCGAACTGCCAAGCCATGTCTTCCCTGGACCGGAAACAAGCATCCTGGGACCGGTTTCGGGTTCAAAACCCTCATCAGCCAGGCTATCTTGAATCCAGTGGCAAAGTGAGCAAGGGACCCACGTCTGGGCATACCCTGCCAACTTAGGGCGAACAAAGCGATACCAAAGGGGATGACGGACGGAGCTGCTAGAGCAAATCAAACACTCACCCCCAGTCAACTGATCTGGGTTTAATCCATCATCATTCTTTAGCTCACTTCCACCACCCCAGTTCAGACATGGCCATATGCAAATCAGTCTGACCCTGTGCCTCATGGGAACAGTCCAGCCCGAACTGCCAAGCCATGTCTTCCTGGACCGGAAACAAGCATCCTGGGGACCGGTTTCGGGTTCAAAACCCTCATCAGCCAGGCTATCTTGAATCCAGTGGCAAAGTGAGCAAGGGACCCACGTCTGGGCATACCCTGCCAACTTAGGGCGAACAAAGCGATACCAAAGGGGATGACGGACGGAGCGTTAGAGCAAATCAAACACTCACCCCCAGTCAACTGATCTGGGTTTAATCCATCATCATTCTTTAGCTCACTCACCACCCCAGTTCAGACATGGCCATATGCAAATCAGATCTGACCCTGTGCCTCAAAAGAACAGTCCAGCCCGAACTGCCAAGCCATGTCTCTCCTGGACCGGAAACAAGCAACCTGGGACCGGTCTCTGGTTCAAAACCCTCATCAGCCAGGCTATCTTGAATCCAGTGGCAAAGTGAGCAAGGGACCCACGTCTGGGCATACCCTGCCAACTTAGGGCGAACAAAGCGATACCAAAGGGGATGGCGGACGGAGCGCTAGAGCAAATCAAACACTCACCCCCAGTCAACTGATCTGGGTTTAATCCATCATCATTCTTTAGCTCACTCCACCACCCCAGTTCAGACATGGCCATATGCAAATCAGTCTGACCCTGTGCCTCATGGGAACAGTCCAGCCCGAACTGCCAAGCCATGTCTTCCCTGGACCGGAAACAAGCATCCTGGGACCGGTCTCGGGTTCAAAACCCTCATCAGCCAGGCTATCTTGAATCCAGTGGCAAAGTGAGCAAGGGACCCACGTCTGGGCATACCCTGCCAACTTAGGGCGAACAAAGCGATACCAAAGGGGATGACGGACGGAGCGTTAGAGCAAATCAAACACTCACCCCCAGTCAACTGATCTGGGTTTAATCCATCATCATTCTTTAGCTCACTCCACCACCCCAGTTCAGACATGGCCATATGCAAATCAGTCTGACCCTGTGCCTCAAAAGAACAGTCCAGCCCGAACTGCCAAGCCATGTCTTCCCTGGACCGGAAACAAGCAACCTGGGACCGGTTTCGGGTTCAAAACCCTCATCAGCCAGGCTATCTTGAATCCAGTGGCAAAGTGAGCAAGGGACCCACGTCTGGGCATACCCTGCCGGTGGCATGGTGAGCAAAAGAATGATGGATTTAACCCAGATCTCTTGACTGGGGGTGAATGTTTTGATTTGTTCTGCATTCCATCCATCAATTGTGTGTCTTTTGCTCCAACTGATGAAAGCTTGCTGAAGCCTTTTTTCCAATTTGATTAAATGTTTTTGAGATGCATTCCTGTGAGACAAAAGAAAGGGGCTATCTTAGTACTAGCATGAGAACAATTGTTATTCGCAAAGTCTGCTAAACTTAGGGGCTGATTCCGCCTGACCTCGTGGTGGCACCGTGACTACGAGGCAGCCATTCAGACCACTGTTCCGACTGCGCCAGGAACTGACGCTTCTGGCGGTGGCTCAGGGGACAGGGGTATCCACTATGTAAGATGGAACTGCTGCGGTCTGTAGCATATTATGAGTTTCTCACCGCCAGCCTTTTCAGGGCGGTAAGCCCGCTATGAAAAGGCTATGAAAAGGCTGGCTGTGTGGAAACAAAGGGGGCCCAATAGGACCCCCATTCCCCATCCGCCATGGGGATGCATTTAGGGGGGCACAACATGTGCAACCCCCCCCCCCCTTTTGAATGCACTCAAGTTCCAGCATGGCATGGACTTCACAGTCCATGCCGTGTTGGAACTGCTTTTGCGTGCCTCATTGCGGTGCGCGTTTTCATGGGAACGGCAAAAGAAAATCCCGCCAGACACAATTTGAATTCGTAATCTGTGCGGGCGGACCATGCACGGCTTTGTACCAGCGCAAAGCCGGCGCAGCTCTGCCAAAGGTGTGCTCAGGCCCTTAGTTCTTTCGCCCATTTGGAGGTATATGTTTATAATTGACACCTTAAGTACTGCTCAACAGACTGATTAACCCTATTTGTCTGCCCATCAGTTTGAGGGTTGTAGGTTGGGGACAAACGTGTATCAATCTTCAGGAATATGCTCAACTCCCATCAGAACTTTGACACAAATTGGGGCCATCTATCAGAAATATTTGTGGACAGTAGTCCATGTAATCGGACTACATTTTGAATGAAACTCTTAACAAATTCCATGGCTGTTGGAAGTTTTTTTAGGGCCACGAAATGGGACATTTAATTAAAAGATCTACTACCACACAGATAGTAGAGAATCCGTGCATTGGGGGAATGTCCGTGATGCAGTCTATGCTGATGGTGTGCCATGGGGTAATTGGAACCGGTATGATTTGGAAAAGTCCTAAGTGGCAAGAGTGGGTATCTTTATTTTGTGTGCAAGTAGCGCAAGTCTGGAAAAAAGTTGTATGCATCATTGAAGAGGGTTACCCATCAATAGGTTTTCACACAATTTTGAATTCTTTTGTGTCCTGGGGTGACCTGCCAATGGAAGGGAATGGCCATTCAAGAGCACATTGTTATAACTCTTGAGTAGGAACATAAATAAGTTGGTCTTTCAGAAACAGCCTGTCTTTAATACTGTGCTCTTCTTTTCATTCCCAAACGCCTGAATCTAACTTGCTTTTCTCATCTTTCAATTGGGTGTAAAAAGTATCAACATCTATTGTTGCCAAGGTTCAATCCTCCAAGATGATTTTAGGAGGGTTTTTGTGCCTGAATTTTCAGTGGATTTTAGCCTGGATAGGACGTCTGCTTTGGCATTTTTTGTACCAGGTTGGAAAGTGATAACTAAAATCAAATTCACTGCAAAAAAAAAAAGCATCTAATTAATTTGTCATGGAGGAAGTCCCCGTGCAGATACAACAAATTGTAAATTCCACCGGTCGGAGCAGATTGTTGTAGTGTGTCATGCTCCCAGAAAATATTGCTGCCATTCTTGAGATGCTAATTTAATGATGTGATGGCATCCTTTGGCGATTATATACTTTTCTTCCAAAGGGAGCAATGTCGAGAAAAGAAGGCTGTGGGGTGCATTTGTCCTGATTCTGGGTTTCTCTGGGATAGGATTCCTCCATTCCTCCCACCCAGCCCTTTGAGAGGCTTCTGCCTCAGACAAGAAGGGAAGAGCTGGATCTGGGTGGAGAGGTGAAACTTTTTAAGACTGCAAAAATCTCTATCAGAGTCCTCAGACCATATATTTTCTTAGCAGTCTAGCGATCGAGGCTATGGATCCCAAGAAATGTTTGATGAAACACAAATAGAAGTTTGCAAAATCCAGGAAGCTCTGGATTTCCTTGACATTTCTTGGAACTGGACAATTAAGAATAGCTTCTCCTTTCCAATTATCTATTCTGATGCCCTCTGGGGTGATATAGGATCCCAAAAATCGCACTGTCATGAAATGGAAGGAAACTTTCTCTCCAATTTGAGCGTACAAGTGGTTTTCACTAAAGTGCTGGAGAACTGGGTGCACCTTTTCGATGTGTTCTTGCTCGTTCTGAGAGTAGATTAAAATGTAGTATATGTAGACAACTACACATACATCTAAGAACTCTCGTAGAATCTCATTTATAAAAAAAATTGGAATGTTGTATTGCATGGCCCTAAAGGCATAACACAGTACTCGGAGAGACCATATTGGCGTACAAAATGCAGTCTTCCACTTGTATTTATTGACGAGATGGCGTTTGCAGGTCTTTTTTGAAGCCAGAGAAGGAGGGGTTGCAGCGAAGGTCCCTAGGGAAGGAGTTCCAAATGCTGGGTGCATTACCTGAAAAAGAACAAGTCTGGGTAATTTTTCTTTTAGTTTTGGAGGCATGAGGAGAAGAGCAGTGGAGCTTCTCAAAGGTCTGGACCTTCTTGCTTTTGGTGAGTTTCTTGTCTAAATAGTCGGGGAATGAGAACAAAGTGCTTTGTGGGTGTTGCAGGCAGTCTTGTAGATGCATCTTCCTTCGATGGGAAGCCAGTTTAAGGCCTTGAGGGCAGGCGTGAAGTGGGCATACTGTTTGATCGTGTGTTATAAGCCGGGCTGTCATGTTAAGTACTGATCTGAGGGTGCAAGGTGAGTTTTCAAGGACCCTGTGAGGATAGCATTCCTGTAGTCAAGTTTAGATAGGACTAGAGATTGCACAACCCATTTGAAATCGTCTGATGGAATGAAAGGTTTAATTTTTTTTTAGGTGTTTTAGTGTGTAAGGTGCACCTTTGGCTGAGTTTTTGATATGGATCCTTCAGTGTCAAATTTTTTTCCAGGTGAAGCCCAAGGACTTTGCTGAGTTGGGTAGGAGTGAGCGAACAGTTCAGGGCCTTTAGGTCATTGATCCATCCTTGGATTGGAAGGTGGTTACTTTTAGGGGAGAATAGAATAACTTCTGTTTTGTTGGAGTTTAATTTTAGATGGTTCGAGTAGAACCAGGATTGAATCTTACCCAATGTAATGTTAAGATGTAGGATGTCTCTGTGTGATTTGATATTATAGTTGAGTTGCGTGTCATCTGCATAGAGGTGATATTTGATTCCTGCTTGTTTCAGGATGATAGTAAGGGGTTCCATAAAGAGGTTGAAAAGAGAGGGGGAGAGTATTGAGCCCTGGGGGACACCAAGAGAAACAGGTGTGGGTTTTGAGAGGCAAGAATTGATTTTAATTTGTTGTGTCTGATGTTAAAGGTAAGAAGAGAACCATTTTAAAACTGTGCCATTGTAATCGGAGCGTACTTTCAGCGATTCCAATAAGGATGAGTGGTTGACTGTATCGAAAGCCGCTGAGAGGTCAGTAGGATGAGAAGGTAGGCATCTCCATTCTCTAAGGCTCGATGTATGTCATCTGCAATGTTGAGCATGGCTGTTTCTGTTCTACAGCCTTTCCTGAAACCAGATTGGAAGGAGCTCGAGTAGGTTGTATTAGTTTATGTATCTGTCGAGTTGTTGTAAGACGCATTTCTCTATGGTTTTTGCTAGGAACGGGAGGTTAGAGATATGTCGGAGGTTGTTGAGATCATTACGGCTCGGCCTTGGGGTTTTTGAGAGTAGGTGTGATTTGACCAAGTTGGAGGGGAATCCGGTACGCAGCCAGAGGCGAGGGAGGTATTAATAATTTTTGCCCAACACGGGGCGATAATGTGGTTTAGGTTAGGTACTATTTTAGCAGGAAGAGGATCTTTGGTGTGTGAAGTCGGTCTTAATTTCGCAATAATATTAAAGACTTCCAGTTCAGTCATGGGTTTGAAATTTGACCAATTGGCGTTGTTTTTCAATTGGGCGTTAGAAGGGTTGTCGTCCGTTCTAATTGGTGTTGATTGATTATAGGAAAGTTTGCGTGATCGGGCTGACGTGGAGGGAGGAGAGTCAGGGAGAGTGGTTAAGGGAAGTGGAAGGGAGGTGACTTGAAGGAAGGATTGATCAATTTTAGCGATTTTGTCCGTGAAGAAGTTGGCAATTTCATCACATCTTTCTTTGGAGGCTATTATTTTGTGTGGGGCAGAAGAGGTTTGTCGTTTGGACAATGTTAAATAGCTCTCTAGGCCTGTTCTTTGCATGGTCCAGTTGGATACGGAAGAAGGAGGCTTTTTCTCTGAAAATGTAGCTTTCTTATAGGCTAGCCTAGCAGCTCTGAGGCGAGTTAGTTGTAATGACGAGGGGTTTTGTCTCCATGTCCTTTCTGCTGGACTGAGTTGTCTTCTTTCATTGTTGAGATCAGAGTTTAACCATGATTTCGATTGGGTGGATTTGTATTGTTTAAGTTTGGAGTGGTGCAATCTTGGTCGAGAACTTCTATTACCGCCTTATTGAAGTGGGCAGTGAGCTCATTTGCGTTTTTGAGAGTACGGGAGACGTTGAAGTTGTTCACTAATCTTAGATTCAAGTTCCGTCGAATGGACATGTTTGAGGTTTCTGGTCCACAGCTTAGGTTTGTTAGTTGAGTCCGCATGAGGTTTTGCGATGTTCTTGATGTTGAAGAGTATGAGATGGTGGTCAGACCAGTCAATGGGAATGATGTCATTAAGGGAGATCAGTTCATTACTTGTAATATTTGCCTTTGATGTGGGTTGGTTTGTTGCAGAGTTGCTTTAGGTCATTTATCTCAAGAAGGTTCATGGAGGCACCTGACTGTGGGAGTCTTCTGTGTTGTTGCAATGAATGTTAAAATCTCCCAAAAACACGTCCTTCGAGTCACAAAGGGAGAACTGAGTAAGTAGGTCAGATAACTCTTCAGCGAAGAGTGGGCTACTCACCAGGTGGAATAAGTAGGTCAAGAATGGCCATCAAGTGGTCATTGAGCCAAGTTTCTGTAAGGAAGGCAATGTCAATTCCCTCACTAAGAATGGTTTCAGCGATCTCAGTAGCACGTTGTGCTGCCAATCTACAGTTGACGAGCATGCAAGAAAGAGGGCAGGGATTATCCTTAGCAGATTTAAGGGTATGGATGGTGGTGTATTGTGCGGGAGGTCTGGGAGAGTTAGGAATTACGTGGATTCTATTTAAGCCCACTATTACTGGGATTGTGGAGGTGGGAAAATTAGCAACCGCTTGGTTCTTAGGAGTGTAGGAATCACTAGGGGCATTCACTCAAGAGCTAAGAGAGGGCAGTGCGACGGTGCGTACCTGTGGGCCTGCCGGCAAAGGGGAATGGTAGGCCAAGTGAGGCATTGCAAGGAATTCAAGTAACCTGTAGGTGAAGTTTCATAAGTGTGAGAGTGGGCAAGGATGTTCTGCTTTAAGAGATCCTGTCTAAGGTGCGCTAAGTCCGTCGTAAGAGAGTTGAGTTTACGCATCCATTCTGTTCAGAATCTGTGCAAGAGATTTGGAGGTGCATCCCTCATTGAGGGTGTGGAGAGACGCAGTGAGATCTGCGTAAAAGGGAGAGGGAGATCACTGCGTTAAGGGGGTGGTCCGTGTCGTTAGGACTAGGATTGGAAGATAATCTGAGTGGGATGCTTAGGGACTGCCTTTTGTGAAGGAGTGAAATGTCAGCAGAGTAATTAGTCGATGATGTTCTCCGGACAGGGACCAGATCGCAAAGACTGCAGCGGATCTCATTAGTTGCTGAGTGATTGGCCACATTGCAAGATCTGCAGTGGATCTCATTAGTTGCTGATTGATTGGACGTCAAGGTGGGAGCAGGAGGTGATCCATCTAGGAAGGCAATTTTCTAAGGTGAGTGTGGGATGGGGAATCAAGGTTATTGGTTATGACCGGGGGAACCTGAGCGTTGGTGAGAGTGGGAGAATATGCTGCCCCTTCCTGAGTGAAGGGGGCAGAGAGCCTCAAGCTATAGGGGTGATTCGTAACAAAGGCCCTGGTATTGTTCCTTGTCTGAGTGAGTAGAGTAGGGTACCACTAGAAGGATGGGCATCAGCAGTGGGAGTCGTGGAGGCGGGACTAGGGGGGCCCGCGACCATGGGCATGGCATGCGTATTATCAAGGTTTATATTAGTAAGGTTGCAAGATAGAGAGGGAAGGAGAGAAGTCGTTTTTGAGGGTATTGATCTGCAGTGTGTGTTGGGGGACATGTTAAAGTTGATGTAAGTGTTCGGGAGTCTTGGGTAAAGAAGGAGGATCAGTTAGGCGGAAGAAGGAGGGACTGTTCAGGGTAGATGAGTAATAGGGGAGAGAGGCGATGCAGGGGGATTGGTCCTGTATTGTGAGTGAAGTGACCAATGTATGGAAGTGTCTATCGAAGATGTTGAGGTCAGTTGCTAGCATGAGTATATTACCAGTCCTGAAGATAGATATATTAATTTCCCTTTATGAGACGGAGAAGGGGTTGTCGTCATTTTTAATCCATACAGAATTTTGATTGTTTTAGTGACTGGAAGGAGGAGAAGGAAGATGTTTTTCCATTTAGCCAGACGCTTGGAATAGAAAATAAAGTCGGTTTTCTTAGTGGCATTAGTCAAGCTGTGGTAGGTATCCGCTATCAGAGTTTCTGGGTGCTGTTTCAGTAGTTTATGTTTGAGATTCTTCTGGCGTTTTTTGAGATATTTATCGGGTACATAATCTTCCACGAGTTAGGGCCATAACTTACAAGGGCCGTGTCAGGGGGTTTGTGGGGGAGCATTGTTGAAGACATGTTTGTATCAAGAATAGTATAGCACACTGGTAGGGGTTGCCGCTAAGTGTATAATGGAGTTACAAATTGATTACTGCGACCTTGGAACAGTCACTAAGGAGCATCACAATGCCAATTCAATTTTGAAGTAGTTCTGCCGAAATGCATATCTTTGCCAGCTGGAGCTGGAGGGTTAGCATGAACCACTAGGGTTAAAAACAGGGTAGGGGAAAAGAATCCTTCCTTCAATTATTGATATGCAGCCTGTAGATTACTATTTTAATGTTATATAAGTGGTTTCTTTTCCTGTCTATCAATCACAAGTCTAGCATTGAATTTGAACCCTTCCCATTACACTCGCTTAGTCTTTGTCCTAGCTAAACTAGTTTTGAAAATGGAGAACTTGGAAATATTGCCATTAAAACTTTCCTGAGGGGCCAAAGGGACTGAAGCTGTATTTGTCACCAGTATATTCAAGGACTAACCTACTGGAGTATCAGAAACTTCAGAAGTAACATGGGTTTGCCGTCCTGCCCCACGTCATGGATCGGTGTGAAAATGCTGGTTGTAACAGTGGCCTGGGGTGGAAAAATTTGAAATTCACTGTAAAACGAAATGGTACATGCCTCTTTAGGGGCTCTAATTCCTCTTTTAATTAAACATTCTCTTGTTGCAGCATTTGTAATTGACCCTGAACTTGGGGGCAAACGTTTTGTCACCACCACTGCTAGATTATGGAACTGTCTTCCCACCAATTTAAAAACTCCTCTGACTTGCTTTCTTTTAGGAAGGCCCTTAATACCTGGCTTTTTTCCCGGTAGCCCATCTTCCATAGATGCAAGGATTGAATGCCGTTAGTTTTTGGTTTTCACTCCAGGTTTTCCAGCGCCTAGACGCCTTCGGGTATTAGCCTGCGCTTTATTAATAAATAAATAAACTTCAGCTAAGTTCCGAGCCATATCTAAGAGGGATGGTTGACATTCATCTAATGCCTCTACTAGAGTGCATGTATCAATTTGTTCTTCTCCTGAATCTTTGTAACCCGATAACTCCGATATGGTTGGATTGGCTTTCTGTCAAGACTATTAACCTATTTTGTCGAAGCTTTCCAATAGTTGCAGGAGCAATGTGACTCCTACCTATCCCCCTTCAAGCAATGCCCACCAATTGATTAAACGATAAGTATGTGCACAAGACTGGGTGATGGAGATGAGTAGGGAAAGTACATGTTGAGTGCAGCTTCACTATGGGGCTGATTACGATGGCGGGCGGAAAAGCATTCCGACCGCCGTGCTAGCGGGAAATTTCCGCCCACAGGTACCGCGGCAAAACCGCCGGCCAGATTAGGATGCACCGCCAGAAACTCCCTACCGCGGCGGTCGGATTCCAGGATACACCGCCGGGAACATGCGGAAAAGCTGAAAATCCGTCCGGTCGGAATTGCAGCAGTAACACCCCGAACCGCCGTCCGAAATGGGGTCAGGAGTGTCCAGGAGTGGATCTTCGCTATCCGCAATATTGCTACCGCGGTC
Source organism: Calotriton arnoldi (assembly GCA_963921515.1). Taxonomy (NCBI): domain Eukaryota; kingdom Metazoa; phylum Chordata; class Amphibia; order Caudata; family Salamandridae; genus Calotriton; species Calotriton arnoldi. The sequence goes on from CAWUFW010001731.1 coordinate 1,748,252, forward strand.
CTCGCATAGCCGGATTCACCGCTGCGGTGTGATGGGGTGTTTGTGGCATCATGATTCGACCGGCGGTCGTAACCGCGCTCGCACGGCGGTTCCTCTCTATTGGCTCCGTCCGCCACCGCTGCGGAGGGGGGATTTCTGGCGGTTCCCGAAACACCCCAGCGGACGGGAAATGGGCTATCTTTGCTCACCGTAATCCGGGCGGACACAAGGACCGCCGATGGAGTGCGGAAAAGGACATTTTCCGCCACCGCCAGCACTGCAGAGGTGCCTCCGCTCGCAATCGTAATCAGCCCCTAAGTTCTGTCGTTTTCCTGCCCTTTCTAGGAATGTTTCTCCTTCTAGGTGATTTTGAAATTTCCACTGTTGGACCTGGCCCTTTTATTGAGGTCACCCCAAGATTTTCGCCTTCTGTTGCTGAACCCATTTTTGTTGACATTAAGACTCTGCATTTTTCCCAGCTAACCAGTAGTAAAGTGCTTGTGCTCTCTCTCTACATCATGGTACAATTGGCATGTTCCTGATTGGTGCTTAGAATTTATATGTAACTTCCTAGTAAATGGTACTAAATGTACCCAGTGCATGTAAATTAAATGCTACTAGTGGGCAGCAGCACTTATTGTGCCACCCATTAAAGTGGCATTTAAAACTTGTCTCCAGGCCTGCTACTGCAATCTGTGTGTGCAGTTTTAAAACTGCCATTTCAACCTGGCAAAATAAACCTTTTGCCAAGTCTAAACCTTCTTTTTTAATACTTATAAGTCCCCACTAAGGTAGGCCCTAAGGCTCATAGGGCAGAGTACATTATATTTTAAAAGTAGGACGTGCATTTAACTTTTTCTTGTCCTGGCAGTAAAAAACTCCTAAACTTGTTTTTCACTGTTATAAGGCCTATCTCTCCCATTGACTAACACTGAGTTACTTTAATACATTTAAAAATTGCTAACTTTAGATTGGGAGCACATAGACATTCAAATGAAGTGTAATTTAAAATCTTCTTAAATGGTGAAGTCGGATTTTATTTTACAATTTTGAAAATGCCACATTTAGAAAGTTGTAATTTTCTTGTCTCAGCCAACTGTGCCTTCTGTCAGTGTCCTGGATATCATGACTCTGAGCAGCTCTGCTCTGGGGGTTTGTGTTTTGCTTCAACACAGTGAGACAAAAGGGGCTTAGGTGTGGATCGAATGGGCCATCCAGGCAGGATGACTGAGGATGGGCTGTACCCAGCCCCACTTACACGTCATAGGGCTTTGCCTACAGCACACACAAAGGAATCTGACACCAGGCCTGCTCTACCTTTTGTCACCCCAGATAGTTTAAAGCCTTGACCAGGGGAAGGGGAAGAACTTTCCAGAACCAGTGTTGGGGCTACCCCCCCCCCACACACAAAGGGTGGCAGAAGGTATAAGTATTGGAGCTCTAGAGACACTCATTAGAACACTCCTGGAACTGTGGAAGATTCAGAAGAAGGACTGCCCTGCTGCCAGAAGACTACCTTGCTGTCTGAAGAAGATCAAAGACTACCCAGAGTCACTCCAAGGGTCAGTGGTTGAGCTCCTGTGTGAGCTACATGGACATAACAAGCTTTAAAGGCTTCCCTGCAACTGCCCAGGTACCCAGCTGCAACTGGACGTGCCTGTACCATGCTGCTGGCCACTGTGTGTGTGAGTCTTGATCCCCAAGAGGCCCCTAGATCCTGGATTCCATCCAGGAATAGCACCAGTTGAAGCTACTCCTAGAAGAAAACGTGAAAATTCTGAAGTTTAGGCTCCTTGGAACTGTGAACGGTCCCCGAAGCTGTGCCAGGTGGTGAAGAGAAAATGTCTGTAGAGTCATATGACTTGGGTAACTCCTCTTTTAAATAGTGTGAGACTTCCCCTGACCATGTGCTCATGCTGGTCAAAATGCTTGTCTCTGGAAACGCCACGGGCCAAGGAAGAGTACTGGATTCCTGGCAGCAATTTTAAGGTAAAACGGATGTGTAATCATTCTGGCACATTATGGGGGTGGATAAAACCTGGTGGTTTCATGAACAAATATCGTAGCATTTTGTGGTTGCGGGAATAAATGTTGTAGCATGCCTATATTGCAAATGCAGATTTTGCACATCATAACAGATCAGTGGTTTCAGTGAAATAACAACTGGGAGGACAAGTTCAGTCTGTCTCTTCTGGTAAAGCAATCTCCCTCATGGTGATGAAAACCATCTTCTAAAGGAAATCAACTTCCCTCTGGATCTTCCGTCACAAACTGTTATCACCGATATGTCACTGGTGGATTGGGGAGTCCATTTACACAACCTAACAGTGCAAAGATTGTGGACAGATAAGGAACACATTTATCACATCAGTATCTTAGAATTAGGATCGATCCATCTAATTCTCAAAGCATTTTTGCCTTCTTTACCAATGAACAAAATCCTGATTCAGACAGACTACTATGCACTACTTGAGCAAGCAATACGGCACCTGATCCAGAAGTTCAAGCAATCTGGGACTGGCTCTTGACGAGGAATATATCTATGCAAGGAGTGCTTCTCCCATGTTTTTAAAACTCCCAAACAGACCTCCAGAGAAGATATCCTCAAATACTCTGACATTTAGACATTTAGACATTTAGAGGGTATTTTCTAACACTAGTGTTTTCCTCAAGTTAGACCTGTTCACTACCTCCAAAAAGGCAAAATGCCCAAACGTAGCCTTCAGAGTTTGAGACCTGAGGTCACTACGTAATACCCTTTTGATAGATAGGCGAAAGAATATAAATTTCTTAGTCTCAACTGTCGCTCTTTGGTTAAACACCACGCAGAGCGCTTTGACCTTATTCAAGACCATACTCCAGATATTCTGTTCCTGACAGAGAGCTGGCTGACACAGGACTTTTGTGGTGGAACCAGCCTTCGCACTTCCACCTGGCTACCACTTGAATAGAAACAGCAGCAAAGAAGGTGGCATTGCGCTGATCTATAGAGAGAACTACACATGTAGCATGCCCCTGGACACCATTCCAGACTGTGAAAGCGCCCCTTTTAAAATTGCCTTGAATAGCAATTTTACGCTATCTTGGGTCCTAATTTACCACCCTCCTGCCCCTTCCATACCTTTACGGAGGCACTGATCAATCTGACTGCCTCACTTACCATTAAGCCAGCTAATTTTCACATCTTTGGCGATCTAAACCTTCATCTGGAAGCTAACCAGAGTGGTGTTATCACCAGTTTTCAAGCCAACCTCGTTACTGGTCCTACATATTCAGCTGGCCACCTCCTTGATCCAGTTTTTTCAAATCTCCATTTTACGAAGGTATTAACACCCTTCCCTTTGTCATGGACAGAATACTTTTTGATCCCTTTGTCCATCTGCCTGAAGGCCAAAAACTGACCCCTGGTCGGGATCCAATTCTGAAATGCCCTTGTCATAAACTCGATCTTCAAAATGTGAAGATTTCCTTCAGAAACACTGCCCTCAACTGACCGCCAGTGCAGAGGATGCGAACAATACCCTAAAATCCTGGCTAATTTCTGCCCTAGATACTTTTATCCCTGCTAGGCCGGTAGCTGTAGGAAAGAGCATGTCGCCCCTTTGTTTAATGAAACCTTGATCTCGGCTAGAAAGATTTGTAAGGTTCTTGAATGCTCTTGGAGGAAGTCCCACGATCCTCCCCAAAAAATTCAGTATAGAGCTGCAATCAAGTCCTACCAGTTGATCCAGAAATATTGGGCTGAGTACTTTTCTAATAAAATAAAGTGCAGCAACAACCCGGCAAAAGTACTTTTTCCTTCCTAAATAGACTTACCAAACCTGTACTCGCAGTAGACTCTACAGATGCATCTAATGACCACTACAAGAAGTTGGCGTACTTTACTGGCAAAATAGAAGCCATTTATTCTAAATTTGCCTCTAATACTACTGATTTCAGTCCTGACAGTCACACCAGTACTACCCCGCCCTTGCTCTACCTTCTACCCCAGGTACACCTTAATGAGCTGCGTACTTTATGTAACAAAGTCAAATCGGGCTCACCCGACGATCCCCTGATACCAGACCTGTTTTTCATACTCCGAGATTGTCTCCACCCACCTTGCTTGGAACTGATTAATCTCTCCTTGTCATTGGCATTCATACTGGGTCCCTGGAAGCATGCTAAGGTTATCCGTCTTTTGAAAAACCTGCCCTGGATGCTTCCAAACCAGAGAATTTCTGCCCTATCCCTCTTCTGCCTTTTCTTGCCAAGGTCACAGAGACACATGTCGATGTTATTTTCACAAAGTTGTGAGAAGATAATCAGATTCTGGACATCTCTCAGAACTGCTTCAGGCCATTACATAGTACGGAGTTGGCTCTTCTTGCGGTTACTAAGAAACTCTGTGGCGTTTTAGATGAAAGCAGGTTTTTGGCCTTGATCTTGCTTGCCTTAAGTGCAGCTTTTGACACTGTGTCCCACAAAATCTTTCTCTGGCGCCTTCATGAGATAGGCATAGGCGGTCTTGCCTAAGCCTGGTTCTCCTCCTATCTCTGTGACCGCTCTTTTCAGGTTATTTCCCCCTGCATAGCTCTCATTTGCGCACACTGCACCACGGTGTTCCCCAGGGTTTCTCTCTGAACCCCACTCTGTTTAAAATCTACATTCAACATTTGGCTCAGGTTGTGAAATCACACTGGTGCCCTATGCGGATGACACCCAGCTCATGCTCTCCTTCTCTAACAATAACTTGTCAGACGTGGCTAATTTTCAAAGGGGTATGTTGGCCATTGAAGAGTGGATGGAGGCTAATTGTTTGCAATTGAATACAAGCAAAACTGAGATTCTCCTTCTAGGGAAAGACACCCACTCCTGGGGCGACCACTGGTGCCTCCCTCACTCGGTCACCATCCTCCTTTTAAGTCTGTGGTCAAAAACCTAGGTGTCTTGATGGACGATGCATTAACTTTTGAAGTTCAGGTGAAATCAGTGGTAGGCATGTGCTTTGGACTTATGCGTGAGCTTAAACCCATTCTCTGATTTTTTGACCCTCCTACCTGACAAGTAATTATTCAGGCAACTATCCTTTCCCGCCTAGACTACTGCAACATCCTCTACCTGGGAACCAACAAGCCACTGATTCGCAGACTCCAGCTGGCTCAAAACACAGCGGCCAGATAGCCGTTCTCGCTTCCAAAGTGTTGTCCTGTCTCTGGTCTTATCCGTAAATTGCATTGGCTCTCTGTTGAGAAGTGTGTGCATTTTAAATACGTGTGCACCACCCATAAGATCTGTTTTTCCCAGGGACAACGCATCCTGTCCAATCTAGTATCCCCGTACATGCCCTCTCGGGCACTGCGTTCAGGCGATCGTAATTTGGCTTCTGTTCCACGTGTTAAGAGAGACAGAGTGGGAGGCCGTTCTTTCTGCGCTAAGGCCCTAGCCCTACGGGGGCTGCGACCCCCCCTGCAAGATGGCCGCCACTTAGTGAGGCTATGCAGGCCGGTTGCACAATCCAGCATAATCCAACTACTACAGCAGGCATTACCGCTCAAATCGGCCCAATATGGGCTTGAATATTGCAGAGGCACACATCCATAAGCCCTGACGGTGAAAACCAGCTCGGTGGGGAAGCTGGCAGACGAGACCTGCGGCGAGGACAAGATGGCGGCCCAGGAAGCTAGGAGCCTGAGCTGCGACTCCCCTCTGGATCTACCTGAGAGATCGAGCCCTGGGGAATCGCGGAATGGCATGGTGAGCCGGATAGCAGCTGTGAGTCCTGCCGCAAGGTGCCCCTGGAGAAACACACTGGAAGTGGCACGCAGGAAGCGATGCTTTGACCCTGCCGCCCTCCGGTGGCTGAACAGACAGCCGCGCGGCCCGGATCGGGATCGGAGATCAAAAGGTGCCGTAAGCACAGTCGAGACCGGTGTCGCATCGTGATCCCCGGACCACGGATTGGTGGAACAATCAGCCAGGCGGCGAAGACCCACACCCGGAGGATGGCCTGATCGAGAAGACGGGAAGACTCTCGCCTGGCGGCTCCTCCCAACACAAGAGGTGAGCGGAGCAACGCGGGGAGTGCTGGACGGGGTATGCCGCTCTGCTCCCCCGGCACCTGTGGGGAGCGACGGAGGCGGCGCGGTGCGCCGCTTAGAGGAGGGATCATTTCCTCCCCCGCCCGGATGGGGGCTAGTGGAGGGGTGGTGAGGCCTGGGCCTGTGGTCCGAATTCAAACGGGGAGCAGTGGTCCCAATACCTGCAGGACCCAACAAGTAGCTGATCTCAGGGGCTGGGCCCGGCACTCGCAGACATGTGTAAGGGCCGCTAGCGCGTTGTGCTGTGAGGGGAGCTGTGAGTGGGACAACTGGGACGGCTGACACTGGTCAACAAAAGGAGCAGTCCCCCCCCGATAGCCCATTGACGATTTGGCAGCGGGAGAGACCCCCAGAGTGACAAGTGCGTGGCACCGGGAAAGTGACGGCGCAGAGACTAGCCGTGCAGCTGCTTAGCCATATAGGGGACCCAGAGTCATATGGTGAGACCGGGCCTGAAGTGGGACTGTGGAATCAAGGCCCCCACCCGGAACTGCGGTGAGTCCACTGAGGAGGGTTACCCCTGAATTCGGCAGCAGCGGTGAGGAGAACCTGGGAGACACTAGCCAGCTGAACTGCAGCGCCAATAAGCTGACCTGGGTGGACATGGGGAAGCCAGGCCAAACTGCCCTTTGACCAGCACCGCCCCCCCAGGACAACCGGCCCACCGATGGAAGAACAGCCGGAATTAATTGGAAACGCAACAACCACGCCAGAGCCAGACATCTGTGGAATGTTCCGTGAGCTTAAGCAGTCACTGACGACCATTGATCAAAAAATTGATAATATGGCTGATAGGTTAGACAGACTGGAAGACAAAGGGGCCGATCCCGATTCGGGCCGGAAAACATACCGACCGACTCGGTACGGGAATATAGTCCGACCGACACGTACCTGCGCTGTCCGACCTGGGTAGTACGATGAAATGCATGTGAATCACGACCGACTCGTACGGAACACAAGCCGAACGACCGAACCGGACGGAAACAAGCTATCCGGCCGGGAAACCACGCGAATCGAACCGACCGACACGCACCAGGAAGGAACCCGAACGAAACGTACCCGCGAACTCCGACCCGCGCAGTACGATGTAATGCGTGGAAAACCAGACCGAGTCGCACGGAGCCCAAGCCGCACGACCGACACGCATACAAAACCCAGCCGAAGCAACCCAATACACCGCGACCGACGCGTACGCCGCACAATAAACCTAGCAGAAACACAGCGTGAACGACTCGGAGAAGCTGGCACGAGACAACTGCAGCGTCCTACTCGGTCAGAAGAACGTCTCCTACATGCACAAAAAATACAAAGGGAAAAATACAAAAAAAAAGGGCCAAACAAGCAATGACAAAGTCAATACATACAGGGGGAAAAAAAACAGGGAACAAGGACACACCCCCAACTCCACCTATATAAAGGCCACAAATCCCTACCATGATCCTTTGCAAATTCAACTGACCTGCCAGCACAGAACACCATCACACAGCAACCACAGACACACTCACAGCTCATCCATTACACAAGCCACACACCATTAGCACCTCAACAAATAGCACCCTCACATACACCCAGCAAAACCTACACTCACACACCCTCACTTGCACACACACACACATCAATCACCACCACCACCCATCACCATGCCCCCAAAGAAGAATCATAAGTTCCTAGACAGTGAATTGGAAGTCCTGGTAGATGAGATCCTCAGGGTAGAGCCACAGTTGTTTGGTACATTGGTCCAACAGACCCCCATGTCGCAGAAAACCAAGATGTGGGAGAGGATCGTCGACAGGGTCAACGCACAATCACCATGTTTGCGCACAAAGGAAGACATCCAGAACAGGTGGTATGATGTGCGCAGGAGGGTCAGGGACCTACTAAAGAAGGATTACATCGTGAGTCAGCGCACCGGCAGTGGCCCTCCTGCCAAACCACTATACCTCAGGCCCTGGGAGGAGAAGGTGCGGGCCATCCTACCACCAGTGAGCGTATATGGACTATCAAACATCCCAGAGCCTGGTGAGTACACAACTAATATACCCAATATTGTGTGGCAATACACACACATTACTGTCAAGGGGATAGTCAAACCATGCACCCTTAGCAAATCCACAGCAACCAAAAGATAATCATACCAAGATGAGTATGTTAGTCAGAGAAACACAATAACTGCCATCTCATAGTGATATGTAACAGTGTCATGACAGGTACAAACCTAACAATAAATAGAGCAAGCCAGTGGCACAAATATAACAAACAAAGACAGTCACATATGTTGCCACCACCAGAACACCACCTCACAGGGAAGCTCACTGAAAGGAAGGAATTCTGGGTATGCTGGTGAAGTCAGTGTAGGCAATAGCATGATGGGAGTTGTAGTCACAGATATTGGTCACCCTCACAATTGGCCCATCAACACCACTCTCAACCATGCTCACATCACATGGAGTTGAAAAGAACTGACAAGATGGCTGACACTGGGTACTGCTGTGGGGAGCACAAGGCCCTGCTGGGAACTGGGCACCAACAAACAACAGGAACAAACTGTCAGCCATCTTGCCATTGCTGTCACACTCACACACAGTGAAGTCCACTCAAAAGGAAGGAAGTATGGGCATGCTGGGAAGGGGGTGTAGGCAATAGCATGATGGGAGTTGTAGTCACAGATATTGGTCACCCTCACAATTGGCCCATCAACACCACTCTGAACCATGCTCACATCACAGGGAGTGGAAAACAACTGACAAGATGGCTGACACTGGGTACTGCTGTGGGGAGCACAAGGCCCTGCTGGGAACTGTGCACCAACCAACAGCAGGACACCACTGACTGACATCCTGAAAGCCAAATTGCACTCCCTGCAATGGAAGCACGTTCCATGGTGGGATATCTGGCTGGGTGGGAAGGAGGACTGACAGCTCTGACCATAGTTACAAGCAGCTTTTCCCACACACCCCCTTAACACAAACTCCAACAACTCACCTGGGAGAATGCAATGCCTCACACTTTAATTAAATATCCCACAAAGAACCACCACACTGGGTTATGCTGTGTGAAGCACAGGGACACTTTTGGGACTTGTAGCCAAACAAACGCCAGGACAACACTGTCAGCCATCCTGTCAGCACAGGCACACTACCCCACAGGGAAGCAGAGTCAAAAGGAAGGAAGTATGGGCATGCTGGGAAGGGGGGTGTAGGCAATAGCATGATGGGAGTGGTAGTCACAGCTCAACATCCCCCACCCACATGGCCCAGCAAGCTAGCACTGAAGCATGCACACCTCACAGGGAGTGAAAAGCCACTTCAAAGATGTCTGACACTGGCCTCAGCTGTGGGGAGGCCAAGGCCCTGCTGGGAACTGTGCACCAACAAACAACAGGACCACACTGTCAGCCATCTTGCCATTGCTGTCACACTCACACACAGTGAAGTCCACTCAAAAGGAAGGAAGTATGGGCATGCTGGGAAGGGGGTGTAGGCAATAGCATGATGGGAGTTGTAGTCACAGACATTGGTCACCCTCACAATTGGCCCATCAACACCACTATGAACCATGCTCACATCACAGGGAGTGGAAAACAACTGACAAGATGGCTGAAACTGGGTACTGCTGTGGGGAGCACAAGGCCCTGCTGGGAACTGGGCACCAACAAACAACAGGATCACACTGTCAGCCATCTTGCCATTGCTGTCACACTCACACACAGTGAAGTCCACTCAAAAGGAAGGAAGTATGGGCATGCTGGGAAGGGGGGTGTAGGCAATAGCATGATGGGAGTTGTAGTCACAGATATTGGTCACCCTCACAATTGGCCCATCAACACCACTCTGAACCATGCTCACATCACAGGGAGTGGAAAACAACTGACAAGATGGCTGACACTGGGTACTGCTGTGGGGAGCACAAGGCCCTGCTGGGAACTGTGCACCAACCAACAGCAGGACACCACTGTACTGACATCCTGAAAGCCAAATTGCACTCCCTGCAATGGAAGCACGTTCCATGGTGGGATATCTGGCTGGGTGGGAAGGAGGACTGATAGCTCTGACCATAGTTACAAGCAGCTTTTCCCACACACCCCCTTAACACAAACTCCACACAACTCACCTGGGAGAATGCAATGCCTCACACTTTAATTAAATATCCCACAAAGAACAACCACACTGGGTAATGCTGTGTGAAGCACAGGGACACTTTTGGGACTTGTAGCCAAACAAACGCCAGGACAACACTGTCAGCCATCCTGTCAGCACAGGCACACTACCCCACAGGGAAGCAGAGTCAAAAGGAAGGAAGTATGGGCATGCTGGGAAGGGGGGTGTAGGCAATAGCATGATGGGAGTGGTAGTCACAGCGCAACAACCCCCACCCACATTGGCCCAGCAAGCACCACACTGAAGCATGCACACCTCACAGGGAGTGAAAAGCCACTGTCTAAGATGTCTGACAATGGTGCACTGTTGTGGGGAGTACCAGGCCCTGCTGGGACCTGGGCACCAACCAACAGCAGGACACCACTGACTGACATCCTGAGAGTCAACCTGAACCCACTGCAAGGGTGGCATGCTTCATGGTGGGATAACTGGGCTGGGTGGAGAAGGAGGGCCGGATGTCCACCAAATACAACCAATGCTGGCCATGCACACACCTCAACATTCACATTGAAATGTCTCAGGTTTGCAGGACAATGTGCTACACCAATATCAACCTCTTACTGTGACAACTTAGGATCAATGCAATGTACAGGCCCGCATCCAGAGGTACAGTCACAACTGTCAGGTGTGTGAACCATTGATGCCTGTAGAAACATAACATACATTGTGTGTCTCTTCCAAAAACAGGTGATGATGGGGACACAGCAGCAGACGATGAGGAGTCCCAGTCCCAGGCTCCGGGGGACACTGAGCGCACTGGTGTGGAACAGCCTCTGCCCTCCTCGGATGGCGAAGACCTACCTGGCCCCTCCGGCGTGAGTCATCATGCAGCACCAGCAGGACCAACATCTGCACCCCCTGCACCCACTCCTCCAACAACTGCCAACACACAGACCACCCCCGCCGACACGGACAGACCAAGGACCACCAATGACAACAGCACAGGGACCCTGGCCCAGCGTCGAGCTACGGACAACGACCCCAGCAACAACCCCCAAGGGGGCCTAGGGTCACCTGTGTGTGCCACCGCAGGTCCCACACGTGTCGCCAGGGGTGGTGGGAGGGGTGGTAGACATAGGTCGCTGTTTGCAGAGGGGTCTGGACTGCATGATGACCCACAACTGGTACGCATTGCTGATGCGTACCAGAATAGCACCGGAGAGGTCACCCAGGTAGTGGGGATCCTCAAGGACATTCAACAGCAGCAGGCTGCCCATCATGCCCGCTTGGACTCACACATGTCCCGTGTGGAGACACACATGTCCCGTGTGGAGACACACATGTCTGGCATGGAGTCCAAGTGGGACACATTGCAAGAACTGACAGCGGTGCATAGGGACATATTTACATGCCTCCGCCAGATTAGCACCAACATGGCCACACCTCCCTGTGTGCCCACAACATCTGGTGCTGCAACAACTGCAACTGCCACAGGGAGGGAGGAGGACTCTGGCGGAGAGTCCCCTGCACCGCAGCAGCCTGCACGTGAGGGTCCCCCCCCAAAGAAGAGGGGTCGTCCGAGGAAGGGAAACTGAGAGGTCGATGGCCATGTACATCCCCCAGGAAGCCAACACCTGTTCTGGAAATTCTCCTTTGTGTGCAAACTGTTCACCCTGTCGAATGCAACACAACTCTCCCACATGACATGGGGAGTTTAAGTTGGACCAATGTATCAGATGACTGTTGACTTTACTCAGGACATTTCTGCTACCAAGACTTCCAACTCATCTGGGAACTTTGGATTACAATCCCAATGTACAGCACCCACCATCCTGTGCACTATCCTCACACATGTATGTAATAAACTCACTAATACACCATACTTGCCTCTGTTGTGATTCCAACGTTGTTTTTGTCACGGAGATGATGATCTGCTAAATGACACCGTGCATGCTAACTGCCACAGCAAGTTCAACACCGTCATGTGAGTCATGGCGACGTGACACATATGAGGGAGACACACCACTAGGGCTACACAACACATAGACACCAGGGCCATCGGACTCATCGCCTACACTGATGTTGCCAGGAAATATTGTGGAATGCACAGACACCACACCTATTCACAGTCTGTGTTAACTAGCCCACAGGTGCAGTAAGCAAATGTCAGTCAGATGTGTGACCACAGACAACGCACATCCCAAAGTGAAGCACAGGTTTATTACACATTTGTAACATGTTGTTTCCACTACAAATGCAAGGTAATCCCACGGGGCAGTGGCCACACAGTCAAAAAGTGCAGAAGATATAAAGTCCAGGGGTGTGTGGCACATCACCTGTAGGGAAACGACTGCTGCCACCCTGAAAGCTGAATCATGGTGTCGGGGGATCCAAGTTGACCAAACAACTCTGTAAGCACCCTGTGAAGGACAGACATGACACACAGTCAAAAGCACTGAAGAACAGGACAGAACTGCAATACTCATGCCCAATACATGTCACAAGATACCTACACAAAACCAAGTTAGCATGTCAACACTGTTGGGGAGTACAGACCACCTGTAAGGACACATCGCTGCACGCATCCAGTCAAGTAGCACATGGCCACACTCAAACAGCACCAGAGCACCACCCACACATATCATGCAAACTCACATCATTGACATGACAACTCTCTGGATACTCACATTCAGCTGAAGAAGTTGGTGATGAGCTGTGTGCGGACATCACCATCATCATCATCATCATCACTGGCATCGTGGCCCAGGCCAGGATCCTCCACAGGTGGCGGATGTTGGTCATCGTCATCCAGGATGAGAGGCAACTCCTTCCGCACTGCCAGGTTGTGTAGCATGCAGCAGACGATGACAATCTTGCACACCTTTGCTGGGGCATATGGGAGGGCCCCTCCTGTCTTGTCCAGGCAGCGGAAGCGGCTCTTCAGGAGACCAAATGTCCGCTCGATCACTCTCCTGGTCTGACCATGTGCCTCATTGTAGCGCATCTGGGCTGGTGTCACAGGGTTCCTGAGGGGTGTCAGCAACCACGGCATGTTGGGGTATCCGGAGTCACCTACAGACAGACAATTGCACATTAGCTGAGTTGGAAAAGAGTGCGGAATACAACATAGCAGAACACACACAATGGTACAAAGTCAGTACACACCGACAAGCCAGGCACGCTGGTTCCGCATCTGTGACATCATCCTCGGGATGCGACTACTCCTCATCACGTAGGCATCGTGTGCCGAACCAGGGAAACGGGCACACACATGTGAGATGCTCATATCTGCAAGACATACCACCAGAGCATTGATCGAGTGATAATGTTTCAGGTTCCTGTATGCCTGCTCATGTGCCTGTGGTGGTACCAAAGCCACATGTGTCCCATCAATGGAGCCAATGACATGTGGCATCCTCCCCAGGGCATAGAAGTCACTCTTGACGTCAGTGAGTTGTTGACGTTTAGGGAAATAGATGTACTGGTTCAGGCATCTCAACATTGCCTCCAAAATATCGCGTAGCACACGGCTGAACATAGTCTGTGACATCCCACCAGCAGACGCCACAGTGTGTTGAAAGGTACCGGTGGCAAAGAAGTGTAGGGCTGCCATCACCTTCACCTTGGGGGTCAGCGCTGTAGGGTACGGCCGGCCAGGTTGCAAATGTGGGGCCAAGCGCACTGCCAAATCCTCAATCAGCTGCCTGGTGAAGCGGTACCGTCGGATGCAGTCACGTTCCACCATCGTTGCAAGGTCAGGGAATGGTCTATGGACAGCTGGTGCCCTGCAGTGCATAGGTGAAGAAAGAAAGATTGTCAGTCACCCCACATATGTTGGATTGACCATACTCAATATCACATGATACATCATTACGAGACACAAGAACCTGATGTGTGTGCCGTTCTGTATGGACAGATATGGCATCTACATGGCCAACATCTAACATCACAGTTCAACATGTGTTGACAACAAGTTCCAGGTTGGGCAATGGGAAATCATTAGGCTGTGTCACAGTACCCATTTACTGCTGTCACGTTCCAAACACACACCACAGTGACATGTCTGGACAGATGCGCCACAGGCATCACAGCTCATTGACAGGTAGATTCCCAGGGACCCTGTATTGCCACATGGACACTGGCATGACATGGCGCATCATGTACACGCCAGAAAAACAACCATGACTCCCACAGGTAGTGGCCCCTGTTGCCTCTGCAGGACAGACATGGACGTCTGTGACACACACACGCACAACATCAAAGTCCATGCACAAACAACGTGGATGTGGAGACTGTCTCCCATTGTGCACATGGAATCAGAGACATCGGAAACACAACATGCACACAGACTGTGGAGGGCCATCACTATTGTGGCAATGGGTCACCCTGTGACGTACATACCTTCCCACATGGGACTCTGGGGGTATGTGACATGACATACACATACACAACCTGGAAATGTGACCATGCCACATGCTCTGAACTGAACTGTTGCACATCACAGTGGTCATGTGCACAACACACAAAGGATCCTGTCCCCATGAACACGTGCACAGCCTGGGAGTGGCTGCCCCCAAGTGCCACCCCAAAAACCACATGTTGACCCCCATACACAGAAAAGGTAATGCAGCATTACATGCCTTAGGATACAGTGTGGACAGGCTGTGGTGTTGTAGGTGTGCCCCTGAGTCCCTGGCAAGTATATGTGGCTGGCATACGTTCACCAGTGACAAGCATGGTGACATATGCGAGTGACCTGTACAGGGACGCGTCGTACAGCAATGGACCGATCGGTGCGCACGCATTGGCCATTGCATATGATGTGAGCGGGTACGCGTTGTTTCCCGGAATACGCGTTGTACAGCAATGGACCGATCGGTGCGCACGCATTGACCATTGCATATGATGTGAGCGGGTACGCGTTGTTTCCCGGAATACGCGTTGTACAGCAATGGACCGATCGGTGCGCACGCATTGGCCATTGCATATGATGTGAGCGGGTACGCGTTGTTTCCCGGAATACGCGTTGTACAGCAATGGACCGATCGGTGCGCACGCATTGGCCATTGCATATGATGTGAGCGGGTACGCGTTGTACAGCAATGGACCGATCGGTGCGCACGCATTGGCCATTGCATGTGATGTGAGCGGGTACGCGTTGTTTCCCGGAATACGCGTTGTACAGCAATGGACCGATCGGTGCGCACGCATTGGCCATTGCATATGATGTGAGCGGGTACGCGTTGTACAGCAATGGACCGATCGGTGCGCACGCATTGGCCATTGCATATGATGTGAGCGGGTACGCGTTGTTTCCCGGAATACGCGTTGTACAGCAATGGACCGATCGGTGCGCACGCATTGGCCATTGCATATGATGTGAGCGGGTACGCGTTGTACAGCAATGGACCGATCGGTGCGCACGCATTGGCCATTGCATATGATGTGAGCGGGTACGCGTTGTACAGCAATGGACCGATCGGTGCGCACGCATTGGCCATTGCATATGATGTGAGCGGTACGCGTTGTTTCCCGGAATACGCGTTGTACAGCAATGGACCGATCGGTGCGCACGCATTGGCCATTGCATATGATGTGAGCGGGTACGCGTTGTACAGCAATGGACCGATCGGTGCGCACGCATTGGCCATTGCATATGATGTGAGCGGGTACGCGTTGTTTCCCGGAATACGCGTTGTACAGCAATGGACCGATCGGTGCGCACGCATTGGCTAGGGCCTGGCATTGCAACGGACGCGTTTTCGAATCTGTAACGAGTCTGATGCAGTGAATTCAGTTGGCCAGCCACAACAATGTTGCAAATTCATGGGTGTCATGAAGTTTAACTTTTGAAGGATGCTGTGGGCGTGTATAAGTGGTGCAATTCCATGGATTGGCCAGATTCAGAAGATGCAAACGACTTGGACCTATCACTTTGGACACATGGGACAGTATCTGCCTCTGCAGCACACATATAATGCTGGCTGTTCCCCTGAGAGCTCACTTGCCTGCACTACATGCTCCAGGACGACATCTGCCACCAACACTGCTGCTGTCTCTGCATCCTCTGGCTACTGCAATGGCACGTACTGTGGAGAGAGCCCCAGCCTTCAGCACTGAGGAGAACCAGGCCCTGCTGGACAGCCTCCTTCCACAGTACAGCAAGCTGTATGGGAAACCAGGGGAGCAGGTGAGTGTGCTGTCCACTGCCTTACTAAATGTGCATGTTGTCTGACTAGCAAGACTTCCAGTGTGCACACCACTGGCTAGCATGCTCACTGAGTAGTTCTCACCCCCCAAAGTGTGTAGTTACATGCACTGAACAGGTATAGTGCAGTAACTGTGCATTCCAACAAGGTTTTACTTCCCAGGCAATGATACCATTTAGTAACTGCTGGTAAACTGTTCATAGCCATAGTTGCACTGCCTGTGTACATCATGTGCCCCTGTGATTGAGACATGTATATCCAACTGTGTGATGCACGGATATGTTGCATGTGTAGTAATGGCCTCTTTCACTTTGTCATCCTCACAGGTTGATGCCCACCAGAAGCAGGAGATCTGGCTGACCATCGTCCGGGCAGTAAGATCCGTGGGGGACTACAAGCGCCGGATCCGCAACTGCCAGAAGAGGTGGCAGGACCTTCGGGGCTGGACCCGGAGGATCGCAAGGGTCCAGCTGAAGCTGTCGCCTCCTCGCAGGAGGGGCGGACACCGGACCCTGACCCCCACATGCTCCGGATCCTGGCGGTGGTCTTCCCTGACCTGGATGGGCAGCTGAAGGCCAGACAGCAGCAAGGAGGGGGTGAGTCCATGACTGCACTGTGAACTTTGTCTGACATGCTATGTGCCCTCCTCTGGCCTGGTCAAACCTCCACAGTACATCAGTCTTGTGGTCCAGGACCCATGTCCCTCAATTGTGACATGCCCACTCCTCATCTGATACCCAGGTGTGGCCCTTACAGTCTGGAAATTGTGTCACTTGGGTACTGTGTCCTTGCATTTTGCTTAGCTCAGGGTGGGGGCCATCATTTGTTACCGTACCTTAGTGGTGGGCTTCATGGGTGGGTCAATTGCTTACACAATGCCTGAGTTCTGACATGTAATCTGCGTGTAACTTTGATATGTGTGCCAATTGCTGATCTGACTCACCACATGTGCCTGGGGTATTTGGCACACCCACATGCTGCGGGTGGGAACAATGTTTGGGCCTCAGGAGTATGTATATCAAGTGTGTCACACATGCTTAGCCACATGCCTACTGTCCAGGGCTCATCCCTCTTTCACGTGGAGCAGGACAGTCATGCCTACTCCAGGGCATACAATGCACTCTGTACTCCCACTCCCGTGTATCAGCTGACACGTTGTGCTCAGTGAAATGTTCCCTCAGGTGTCTGCCTCTGTGTCATTGTGCTGTGGCTTCGTTGTCAGGACTACTGGGCTGTTTATCGGTTATGGCTCAGCATGCCATCTGAGATGTGACCATGAGAGACGATACTTGGGTGACATATAGGTGTTTGATCACTTGACTGTGCAGACTGGTGCATGCGACTGAGAAGTTCAGGCAGCTGTTTTTCATTCACAGCAGCCTGTGAGGTGCTCAGGTTCAGAGAGTTGTGTTTCATGTCTCCCATATGTCCAATTGGTATGACGTGGACAAATATGAGTTCAGATGATGTGGTGGGGGAGGGGATGGACATGTGCACTTGTCAGCTACAGAACTTGCATTCCCCATGACCTAGGATTGTGATACAGTGCAGACTGTTGTTGGCTGGCTGCCCTGCCCATGTGACTGGAGACAGTGATGTATGACTTTGCAGGCATGCATGTGCCATGGCATTAAACTTCCTAAGAGTGATCCTGCAGGGGAGTGACATGTGCAACATGCACCCCATTGTGGCATTGACTATGAGGACATGGGTGCATCATGGTGTCTTGTGCTGGTATGCATCACATGCATTTCAAATTAGACTCTGGCCATCCCTTCATCCGGACACCTGTACTGACTCAGGGGCAAGAGATGTGATGTGTGCATGTTCACATACTTCACCGTGTTCCCTGCAATGTCCAACAACTGGGTAGGTGGTGCATGTGTCCACACTGGGGTATTACCATCCGGCAGCCACCAGACAGATGGGTGCAAGCTGTTTGAGGGTAAATGGGTGGTCACACCCTTCTGCTTACCGGCTCATGAGAGCACGTCCCGCACTCTGCTCGTTCACTTGAAAAGAAGGAACAACGGTGTGAAATACAGTGGCACTTTGTTAAGCAATTCTGTAACACATTTGATGCTGCTCGTCAACACATGAGCAGGATGAAAATGCAAGCATCAACAATATTACAAATCATATTTTAAGTGAAGCACAAAGATCTATGTAACTATCTATCTGTGAGCTACAGCCTATGGGGCAAGTCTTAAAAGAGGGATCATGAATAGGCAAGCGCCTAGAAGGCAAATCTTATATAAGAGAGCAAGAACCATCCAAGGCTACACAGTTTAAGCTAGGATGAATGCAATGAATTGGGTGTGGATGAGCTAAATTGGAGAGGCTGACAAAGGCAAAAGGCTAGCAATCAGAAAAGAGCATTACCTACTTGATAGTAGGATTTCGAGGCCCAAGATCAGGAGAACGGCCGACCGTGAACCCTCACCATGCAATGCACTGGTATGAAGAGTTTAGGGCGTGGACATGGGTGCAAAGCTTTTATATGGCTTGATGCAGAACTCCTACCCACAGTTGACGTGGTCCCTGACGTGGGTCCTTGACCACACGCTTACAGTAACTGTGGAAAGTTTTTTGAAGAACAGAGAAGTGGTATCATGGTGAAAACAGGGGCTTTTAGCAGGTGGTCGGTGCTCTTGACCGCAAACATAAGAAAAAGATAACTTTTACCGTAAGATGCTCAGAATTTGAGATTTTTATATATTATTTCTCTGTCATGGAGCCGCCTTTTCAGTTTCAGTGGAGCAAGCGTTGAAAGTTTCATAAGTTAAAATTTTGCAAACATTGCTTGTGACAGAGCAAGATGTACCAGCAGAGTGTCACATACGTGTGGGCTAACCTTATTCTTGGGACTGTGGACATTTACAAGGGGGGGGCTGGTGCCGCCGTGGATGGCACAGGTCCCTGCTGTCAGGTCAGAAAGGCCTACAAGATTTGTTGTATTAGAAAAATGATAGCATGAGGCAGTGGCCTCTTGGGCCTACATGTGTGTGTGCATCTAAGGAGGTGGGTTTGGGCCTAAGTGTATGTATCTTAGGGGGTGTGGACCACTGTGGTGACAGGTACTAAAAGGCTAAAAGAAAAATGGACAGCTTAGGTCATCTATCAGGGCCTGACTGTTGGGGCCTATATGGGAGTGCCATGTTTCATGGGCAGAGCAGAAAGGTACATAGGTCTGTGTTATATGGTAGAACAGAACCCTACTACAAAGGCCAGGAGGGGTGTGAGTGCCATGGTTGACCATCAGACTGACAATTGGCTTCTCCTAATCTGTGTGAGCACTTTTGGCAATGTTCAACTAAGGATGCCAGGGCTTGCTCTGTAATGTGCTGTACTTACTGTGGTGTGTGCGGTCAGTGCAGGTGACTGATGTTTGTCTGTTTCCCTAATTGTTTGCAGATACATCCACGGCCACAGGAGGGGATAGCTCCACGGACCAGGAGGAGCTGCAGAGCCAGGCTGGGTCAGCAGCCGATGAGTGGTCGGAGGGACCCAGTGGCACGGAGGGCGAGGGGAGCCACACCGAGGAGTCCTCAGCACCATCCACCTCAGCTGAGGACCACAGCAGCTCGGAGGATGACTCCCTTGTGGAGGCGGGTGTCAGCAGCCACCACACCCCAGCTAGTATGGCTGGCCCCGCCACCACCACCACCACCACCACTACTGCCCTCCCATCGGCTCCCATTCCAGAGGTCCGTGGAGGCTCCCGTGTTCGGGAGCATGTCTCCTTCGTGCCAGGCACCGCACCCCCTGCCCCTGTGTCCCCTGCTGCCCTGAGTGAGGAGTCTGTGTACTTACTTCGCCAGCTCCATGTAGGGCAGACAGCTATGCTGAGTGTCCTCCATGCACACACCACTCTGTTGACACAGCTGGTGTCGTTCATGGAGGGCATCTCATCTGGCATGTCTGCCCTACAGAGGAGCAATAAGTCCATGGACTCCTCCCTGACGGCAGCAGTGTCCCTCCTCCAACAGTCCCTCACCCCTCCTACCTCTGCCCCATCCACACTTCCTGGCACCCTACCTGTCCCAAGCACATGCACACCTGCACAATCACCCAAACACACAGACACAAGCAGCACAGGAACACCCAAAACAAAGGCAAAACGTGCACGCAAGCATTCTCAGGGGACTGATACCACACCCACAGGGGATGGGGAACAGACACACACACAGGCATCCACAGTCACGCCGCAGTCCTCCAAATCCTCTCCCTCCAAGACCCCTTCCCTTGCCTCACCTGCAACCCCACCTAAACAGCAGCTCTTCCTCTGTGACCTCGGCCTCTTCCCCTCCGATCCAGCTGATCCAGCATACAGGGGGAAGAGGAAGTCCACCCACACAGAGGGGAGTGCCCCTCACCCCCGGACACCCTCCCCCAGGCACGGACAGACTAAGGCCCCCACACGCAAGTCCCCCCGGTCCCGGAAGAGCAAGACCCCACCACCGCCCTGCAGCTCAACCACACAGTCTCCTTCCTCCATCCCTCAGGCCCCCACAACACTGGTTCCCCCACCACACCCTGCCCCAGGTTCCCCCACCCACAGATACACCATCCCCAAAATGATCCGGCCTTCTCCACCTACCACTTGCTCTTCCAGCCTCACACCCCCGCTGCACATGTTTGTGCCACTGGTGTGGAGACCGTGTCCTCCCCTCTGTCCTGCCCACCTTACCTGAACCCCATTCTACTCCCCTGGAGATAGGCACTGCAGTGGAGTCCACTACCACCCCGTCTGACTTGGGCACTGCAGTGGGGAACCTGTCCACTCCATCTGGCCGGACCACTGCAGTCGTGCCGGCACCCACACCATCTGACTCATGCCCCCAGTTGTGCCGGCACACACCATGTCAGACACCTCCACTGCAGTTGTCAGTGACTCTCCAGCACCAGCCACCCCTTCCCTGCCTCCTTCTGGTGAGCCCTGATCCTGTCCCTGCGGTGCCTGGCCTGCCCCCCGTATGCCCCTCCGAGGGGAATGTCCCTGCTCCATATCAGTGCAGGCAAGCAGAGGGTGACATCTGCCACTGTCACCCTGTTCGGACTGAACTGTTGGACTGGCCATTGGCCTTTGTATTTTTGCTGGACTTTCATTTTTCAGACACATATGCTGAATAAAGCTCCTTTCTGTTCTCTGGTGGTTTAGCTTCAGATGTACATGATGTTGATGATGCTAACCATGCCCTTGCTGCAGTGATGGTGATATTTGATATCATGAAAATGAAGTGTTACTGTGCAGGACCCCATGTGGTCCAGGGGGAATGTGTCCTATCCTGGTGTGTAGCCATGTCATCCTTTGCAGCAATATGAGGGTGTCATGTTTTCAATATTTGCCAATGGGATTTCCTACATTTATTTGCAATATCACA